>CM072999.1:15182115-15794807 GCA_037038555.1 Rhynchonycteris naso | reverse complement strand
TGCAAACCAAATCAACCAAGAGAAATCCCCAGAGAAGGTCCTGAATGAACCAGATATAACCAAACTACCAGAAGCAGAATTTAGAATAATGATAGTTAGGATGTTCAAAGAAATTAGTGCAACAATGGATAGTCACTATGAGCACCTAAATAAAGAGATAACAAGTATAAAAAATGAAATTGAAATAATAAAAAAGAACCAGACAGAAATGACAAATACAGTATCAGAACTGAAGACCACAATGGAAGGAATTAAAAGCAGGATAGATGACGCTGAGGATCGAATCAGTGAGTTAGAGGACACAATAAACATAGTTACAGAAGCAGAGAAAAAAAAGAAAAAGAGATTCAAAAAATGTGAGGAAACTCTAAGGGAGCTCTGTGACAACCTGAAGAGAAACAACATTCGCATCATAGGGGTACCTGAAGAAGAGGAAAGAGGACAGGAAATGGAAACTTTGTTCAATCAAATCATAGCCGAAAACTTCCCTAAATTAAGGCTGGGAAACATTCTACATGTCCAAGAGGCGCACAGAACCCCATTAAAGAGAAACCCAAAAAGATCTACACCAAGACACATCATAGTTAAAATACCAAAGCTAATAGATAAAGAAAAAATCTTAAAAGCTGCTAGAGAAAAAAAGACTCTCACCTACAAAGGAGCCCCCATAAGGATGACATCGGACTTCTCAACAGAAACACTTCAGGCCAGAAGGGAATGGCAAGATATAATCAAAGTAATGCAGAACAAGAACCTACAACCAAGACTACTTTATCCAGCAAGGCTAACGTTTAAAATTGAGGGAGAAATAAAGAGCTTTCCAGACAAAGAAAACCTCAAGGAATTCATTAAAACCAAACCAATCCTGCAAGAGATTTTAAGGGGCCTAGTGTGAACAGTTCAAAGGGAGAAAAGAATATAGCAAAAAAAAAAAAAAATACAGCTTTAAAGAATAAAATGTCAATAAACAACTACATATCAATAATAACCTTAAATGTAAATGGACTAAATGATCCAATCAAAAGACATAGGGTAGCAGCGTGGATAAAGAAACAGGACCCATACATATGCTGTCTACAAGAGACACACCTTAAAACAAAAGATGCTCATAGACTTAAGGTAAAAGGATGGAAAAAAATATTTCATGCAAATGGAAATGAAAAAAAAGCCAGGGTAGCAGTACTTATATCTGACAAAATGGACTTTAAAACAAAGACTGTAGTAAGAGATAAAGAAGGACACTACATAATGATAAAGGGAACAATTCAACAGGAAGATATAACTATTATAAATATCTATGCACCAAATATAGGAGCCCCGACATTCATAAAGCAGACTTTGATGGACATTAAGGGCGAGATTAACAGTAATACTATCATAGTAGGGAATTTCAATACCCCACTAACAACACTGGATAGATCCACAAGAAAGAAAATCAATAAAGAAACAGCAGACTTAAAGGATACACTCGATCAACTTGATTTAATAGATATATTCAGAACTTTTCACCCTAAAGCAGTAGAATATACATTCTTCTCAAACGCTCATGGTACGTTTTCTAGGATAGACCACATGTTAGGACACAAAAAAGGCCTCAACACATTTAAGAAGATTGAAATTATATCAAGCATTTTCTCTGATCACAATGCCATGAAACTAGAAATCAACCACAAAAGAAAAACTGAAAAATACTTAAACACTTGGAAACTAAATAGCATGTTATTAAATAATGAATGGATTAACATTGAGATCAAAGAAGAAATAAAAAAGTTTCTAGAAACAAATGATAATGAGCATACGTCAACTCAAAATCTATGGGACACAGCAAAAGCAGTCCTGAGAGGGAAGTTTATTGCACTACAGGCATATCATAAGAAGCTAGAAAAAGAACATATAAGCAACTTAACCCTGCAGCTAAAAGAACTTGAAAAACAACAACAAATAAAATGCAGGACAAGTAGAAGGAAGGAAATAATAAAGATCAGAGCAGAAATAAATGACATAGAGGCTAAGGAAACAATACAGAGGATCAATGAAACCAGAAGCTGGTTCTTCGAAAAGGTAAACAAGATTGATGAACCCTTAACTAGACTCATCAAGAAAAAAAGAGAGAGGTCTCAAATAGATAAAATTAGAAAGGACACTGGAGAAATTACAACTAATTCAACAGAGATACAAAGCATTGTAAGAAAATACTATGAAGAAATCTATGCCAAAAAATTTGACAATCTAGATGAAATGGACAAATTTCTTGAATCATATAAACTTCCAAATATCAATCTGGAAGAATCAGAGCACTTGAACAGACCAATTACAACAGAGGAGATTGAAACAGTTATCAAAAAACTCCCAAAAAAGAAAAGTCCTGGGCCTGATGGCTTCACAAGTGAATTAATTCTATCAAAAATTCAAAGAAGAATTAACTCCTATCCTCCTCAAGCTATTTCAAAAAATTCAAGAGGAAGGCAGACTTCCAAACTCCTTTTATGAGGCGAGCATAATTCTGATCCCCAAACTGGGCAAAGACAACACAAAGAAAGAAAATTATAGGCCTATATCCCTGATGAATTTAGACGCTAAAATTCTCAACAAAATATTAGCCAACCGGATTCAGCAATATATGAAAAAAAACATACACCATGACCAAGTGGGATTTATTCTGGAGAGGCAAGGCTGGTACAATATTCGCAAATCAATCAATGTGATTCATCACATAAACAAAAGGAAGGACAAAAATCACATGATAATTTCAATAGATGCAGAAAAGGCATTTGATAAAATCCAGCACCCATTCATGCTTAAAACTCTCAATAAAGTGGGAATACAAGGAACATTCCTTAACATGATAAAGGCCATCTACGACAAACCCACAGCAAACATCATACTTAATGGACAAAAATTAAAAGCAATCCCCTTAAGATCAGGAACCAGGCAGGGTTGCCCACTTTCATCACTTTTATTCAACATAGTTCTGGAAGTCCTAGCTACAGCAATCAGACAAAAAGAAGAAATAAAAGGCATCCAAATTGGAAAAGAAGAAGTAAAACTGTCACTATTTGCAGATGATATGATATTGTACATAGAAAACCCTAAAGTCTCAGTTAAAAAACTACTGGACCTTATAAATGAATTCAGCAAGGTGGCAGGATATAAAATTAATACCCAGAAATCAGAGGCATTTCTATATACAAACAATGAACTGTCAGCAAAAGAAATTAAGGAATCAATCCCCTTCACTATTGCAGCCAAAAAAATAAAATACCTAGGAGTAAATTTAACCAAGGAGGTTAAGGACTTGTACTCGGAAAATTATAAAACATTGATAAAAGAAATCAAGGAAGATACAAACAAGTGGAAGCATATACCGTGCTCATGGCTAGGAAGAATAAACATCATTAAAATGTCTATATTACCCAAAGCAATTTATAAATTCAATGCAATACCAATTAAAATACCAATGACATACTTCAAAGATATAGAAAACATACTCCAAAAATTTATATGGAACCAAAAAAGAACACGAATAGCCTCAGCAATCTTAAAAAGAAAAAATAAAGCAGGAGGCATCACTCTTCCGGATATCAAGGTTTACTACAAGGCCATTATACTCAAGACTGCCTGGTACTGGCATAAGAACAGGCACAGTGATCAATGGAACAGAACAGAAAACCCAGAAATAAACCCACAGCTTTATGGACAACTGATATTTGACAAAGGAGGAAAGAACATACAATGGAGTAAAGACAGCCTCTTTAACAAATGGTGCTGGGAAAATTGGACATCTACCTGCAAAAAAATGAAACTAGACCATCAACTTACTCCATGCACAAAAACAAATTCAAAATGGATAAAGGATTTAAACATAAGCCGTGAAACTATAAGCATCGTAGAAGAAAACATGGGCAGCAAGCTCTCCGACATCTGTAGCAGCAATTTATTTGCCGATTTATCTCCACGAGCAAATGAAATAAAAGGCAAGATAAACAAATGGGACTACATCAAACTAAAAAGCTTTTGCACAGCTAAAGACAATAAGAACAGAATAAAAAGACAAACTACACAATGGGAGAACATATTCGACAGCACGTCTGATAAGGGGTTAATAACCAAAATTTATAAAGAACTTATAAAACTCAACACCAGGAAGACAAACAATCCAATCAAAAAATGGGCAAAAGAAATTAATAGAAATTTTACCAAAGAAGACATACAGATGGCCAAAAGACATATGAAAAAATGCTCAACATCACTAATTATTAGAGAAATGCAAATTAAAACCACAATGAGATATCACCTCACACCAGTCAGAATGGCGCTCATCAGCA
The DNA here is from genome assembly GCA_037038555.1 of Rhynchonycteris naso. Classification (NCBI taxonomy): domain Eukaryota; kingdom Metazoa; phylum Chordata; class Mammalia; order Chiroptera; family Emballonuridae; genus Rhynchonycteris; species Rhynchonycteris naso. The sequence continues at coordinate 15,790,482 of CM072999.1, read as the reverse complement.
AAACAACACAGAACAAGTGCTGGCGAGGATGTGGAGAAAAGGGAACCCTTCTGCACTGCTGGTGGGAATGCAGACTGGTGCAGTCACTGTGGAAAACAGTTTGGAGATTCCTCAAAAAATTAAAAGTCGAACTGCCTTTTGACCCAGCTATCCCACTTTTAGGAATATACCCTAAGAACACCATAACACTGTTCGAAAAGAAGAAATGCGCCCCCATGTTTGTGGCAGCATTGTTCACAATAGCGAAGAGCTGGAAACAGCCCAAGTGTCCGTCAGAAGACGAGTGGATTAAAAAGCTTTGGTATATATATACTATGGAACAATATTCAGCCATAAGAAATGATGACATCGGATCATTTATAACAAAATGGATGTACCTTGATAACATTATACGGAGTGAAATAAGTAAATCAGAAAAAAAGAAAAACTGAGAACAGCATGATTTCAAACATAGGTGGGACATTAAAATGAGACTACGAGACACGTACAAGAGTGTGGTGGTTACGGGATGGGGGGAGGGTGGGGAGGGTGGGATAGGGAGAAGGGGAGGGACACAGGGAAAAACAGATAGAAGGTGACAGAGGACAATTTGACTTTGGGTAATGGGTATGCAGCACAATTGAATGATGGGATAATCTGGAGATGTTTTCATTGTACATATGTACCCTGATTTATTGGTGTCACCCCATTAAAGTTAATAAAAAAAAAAAATCAAAAAATAAAACAAATAAGAATGTGTATTGTTAACAACTTTTTTCCAATTGTTCTGTACTTGGGATCATTTTATCCTATTTTATTATAAATGCAATGCTATTGAATAAATATGTCTATGTAATTAAAGTATTTAATAAACATGCTTATCAGTGGTTTTATGGTAGTTCATTTTGTATACAATCAATAATTTATGTGACTAATTAAAGAGTGTTCAACTTTTTATCTATTTTCTGGTTATTATTAAACAAATTATAATAAGTATTTTTGTGCATGTTTATTTAGCAACATTTTTGATAATTACCCACAGTTTCATTATTTTTTACAAAATCATTTTCTAGAACCATATCAGTAGATCAAAGTATATAAATATTTTAAAAGTTTATACTCCCAGAAGTACATGAGATTTCAGCCTACACTGCATTCACCAAGATTGCACAAGTTTGTTGTTTTATCTCTTGCTAATTTATCACTAGTATTATGTATCTTACCAAAACAATAATAGTAATAACTTTTGAGCACCAACTGTATACCAGACTCAGTAGGAAACATTGTATTTAAAGAATTATTTATGTCATATTTAAAGTGCTGTTCTAAATAATTATTTATCATATTGACTCTTTTTAAAAAAATATTAGCTCATATCATTTCCACATCCATCTAGTTTTGTCTCGATATTGTGTTTAACATTTGTATGAGCTCCTTAGGAAATAAAATATTAATTTTTTGTTTCTCATCATATTGTTGGCCTTTTCATTTATTTAGCATCAGATAAGTTTTTTTATGTTTATAATAAAAATTCTTATTTAAAAAAATTTATAACATATATAAAGTTATTAGCCAGATAACTAAATTATCTATAAACCCATATGTGATAAATTAATCACTTGACACTTCTAAAATAATATTTAGTTTTCATTCTAATCTTGGTTGGGCAACTCAGTTGGTAGAACATTGGCCCTATACACCAAGGTTGTGGGTTACATCTCCCATTAAGGCACATACAGGAAACACTCAATGAATGCACGAATAAGTGGAAAAGGAAATCAATGTTTCTCTCTCTGTCTTTCTATCTCTCACAAATTAATAAATAAAAAAATTAAAATGATATTTAATCTTTTTAACATAAGAATTTAGCAGGTTGTCTAGATTTTTTTGTAGGTATAATATACAAACATTTTTCTCTTATTTTAAAAAATAATATTTCATAAAATGATATTTGGAAAAATTAAGTGAATAAAGATTTTATATTTTTTGACTTAATAGCTGTATTTTCATTTTCTTTTGAAGACCTAAATGAATGGAACTTTATTTTTACATTTGACAATCTTATTATTAGGCATTTGTGGGGGGCCATTTTCATATGTTTAAATGATGTTATAACCATCCTTATATGCCTTATATGGAAACATTTGTGCTGGTTTCTGATAATATTTTTAGGTGAAATTTTTGGAGACTGGATTGTGAATTTATGTGAAGGAATTTGCTATAGAGCAGTGGTTCTTAACCTGGGTTCTGTCAAACCCTAGGGGTTCGATGAGTCGGTCTCAGGGGTTCGGAGAAGCCTCTGCCGCAGAGGCCAGAATAAAGTAATACCGTAATTTGTTGTGAGTTCATGCACTTTGTTGGTTTCGTTCTTTGAGCAAGGTGATGTTCATGCACGGCTCATTTTGTGCACCAGTAAAAAAAAACATATACCTATGTCTTGAATTTGTTTAAAAAAATCATATTTTATTTTTCACTAAAGAAGGGTTTTGTGAATACGCATATGAAACTGGTGGATTCGGTACCTCAAAAATGGTTAAGAACCACTGCTATAGAGATTAGGCTTCATGCAGTCAGTGTAAGGGCTGTATTCTGCACATCTGATGCTGCATCTTGAAGTCTGCAGTGCAGGTAGACAAGAAGAGAGAATGGTTTTGGAGGAGCTGCGGAGGGTCAGGGCAAGCTGGAAACACAAGCACTACGACATCTATCCACATACATTATAGTGAGTCTGCCTTCTGCAACTGAAGCCAGGCTGATACTCAAAGAAATACCAGGGCAAGCAGAAAGTCAAGAAATATGATGACAATAATAATAGCTAATACTTACAGAGCATTTACCCTATCCAGGTACTATTCTAAATGTTTCATACATAGGAAACTTTTAAACCCCACAGTAGCCCCATGAGATAATTTCTATTCTTCTTTTTTATCTATTAGAAAAATTGAGGCTAAGTGATACTAAGTAATTGCTAAAGGACTCTCTTGGGTGGTATGCTGCATCCTAGAAAGTTTTGAAAAAACAAAGCAAAATACTGATACTTTCATTCAATACAATGTTTTTGTTTTGTTTACTTTTTCCTTGATACTTCTTATTGTGGAATCTTGATAATAGGTGAGGCAATCTGCACTGAAGTCAGAAGCAGGAGGCAGAAAAGGTTAATAATCAGGTTAACGATCATTTTGCATTTTCAACTTCTAGGGTGACCTCCCGCAACTCAACTTTCTTCCATTTTGCTTTCCTTATCATTAATTACTGAGTGATTAAATTATTGGCTCCATGGTGTGTTGATGCATATATGTTATTGTTTTTAAACATTTTGAAATGGTTTTAAGAGCAAAAAGAATAGAAAAACGTTCCATGGTTAGGCTGTCAAATGTCAAAGAATGAGAACCAGAGGGGAGAAGGAAGTTCCTTTCTGACTTGCACAAAAAACATTCATTAAGCTTCAACAGATCTATTCGAATTTGCTTTATCTAAAAAAAAGGACAATCTATAGCAAGAGGGCTAAAACAATCAAAAACAATTTATTGTTACTTAACACAGAATAGCGAACTAATTTGTCTTGGATGCAGAGAAGCAACCAGACTAGTAAGAACAATAAGAGTGTAGAAATTAAAGTGATGTCTGGGGACTCAAAATCAATAGATTGAGGTGGAAGGGCAGCAAGTCTATATGATTAGAATGCCCAGATATATCCAAGTGCAGCTGAGCTGGGAGCCATCTTTCTAAGCATCAATAAGGTACATTGAAGGATTTAAGCAGTAATATAAAGAATCAGATTTGCATTGCAAAATGACTTCTTTTTGCCTTATTGGAGAATAGATTAGAATAGAAAACAGAAGAAACTCTAAAAAACTTCATAAATTCAAGATTCATAGCACTACCTGAGGAAATGAGATAGAACAGGTATAACCATATTTTAAAAAATAAAGTTAATATGTTAAATACAAATATATTATTGTTGATGCTTGAAATTGTACAGTTTGGATCTTTATATTAACTTCACTTTACAAATGAAGAATACTAAGTTTCCTGCCCGTTTAGACTTACCTTTCTATAAAAACAAAACAAAACAAAATGCAAACAGCTTCATTACTAGGAATGTTGTAGCCAGAAAATGCAAGTAGGCATATTGCTATCATCATTTTTAGCTTTATGTTCTAAGGAAATGTACTTAAACTTCTCAAGTCCTCAGTTTCTAACTTTCTAAAAAAAATAAATAAATAAAACAATGTGTTTTAAATTGCACAAAAAGAGTAATAAAATAAGAAATATACTTAGCAAGTTTTTATATAACAAAGAATTTTTACTAGAACTATAGTAAACCAGAGAGTCACAAAAGCAACAAATACAATTTTTTTAAGACTATTTTTACAAAAGTTTTAGGTTTGCAACAAAATAAAGAGAAAGGTATAGAGCTATCCCAGGTACCACCTGTGCCCACACATGCATAGCTGCTCCTGTAGTTGACATCCATCCCTCACCAGAGGGTATATTTGTTAAAATTCATGGACATACATTAATACATCAGAATCACACAAAGCCCTTAGCTGACCTTAAGGTACACTGTTGGTTTTGTACATTCTATGGTTTGGACAAATGTATATTGACATAAATCCATCTTATAGTGGCATACAGAGTATGTCATTGCCCTAAAAAATCTGGCTTCCCTCCACTCATGCCATTTCTTCTTCAGGCCATGGTGGCCATTGATTCTTTTGCAGTCTCCATAGTTTTTCCTTTTCCATAATGTCATATAATTGGAATCATGCAACATTGTGCCTTTTCAAATTGGCTTCTTTCACTTCATAATATGTATTTAAGATGTCCTAATGTTTTATTTTTTATAGCTTAATAGCTCATTTCTCTTTAGTGCTGAATAATAGTCCCGTTGTCCAGATGAACCACAGTTCATTTGTCCATTCACTCACTGAAGAACATCTCGATTGCTTCCAAGTTTGGGTTATTATAATAAACTGTGTGCAGGTTTTTTTGTACGGATATAATTTTTCAGTCTCTTCGGGTAAATATCAAGAATTATGGTTGCTGTATCCATCATGGTAATAGTATGTTTAGTTTTGTAAGAGACTGCCAGACTGTCTTTCAAAATGGCTGTCACATTTTCTAGTCCATCAACGAGGAATTAGATTTCCTGTTGCTCCACACACTTGCCAGCGTTTGTTGTTGTCAGTGTTCCAAATTTTAGTCATTCAAATAGGTGTGTAGAGATATCTCATTGCAGAGTTGTGGGAAAGAAGAGATGCACAGACAGAGCACAGAGGATTTTTATGGCAGTGAAAACATTCTTATTAATTCAAAGTTGAGTATGTGTCATAATACAGTTATCCAAGCTGATCAAATGTACAACACCCTAAGGGTGGATCCTAATGCAAACTACAGACTTCACCTGATAATAGTGGGTCGATGTGCATTCATCAATTGTAAAAACTGTGTCACTTTATTGGGAGATGTTGATAATGGGAAAAGCAGTGGGGGGGGCAGGGAGCATAGGGGGAATCTGTACTTTCTACTTTATTTTCTGTGACCTTAAATTGACTTTAAAATATAGTAATACATGAAAGAAAAAGTAGGCACAAGAACGGAGTGAGACACAGAGTAAAAAAAGAAATACAAAAAAGAATGGGAGTGACAATGTGTGTATGTTTGCGTGTGTTAATATTGTATATGAATAATTCCGTGTATACACACAGAAATACATACATAGTAGACTACATTTTCACAATTTGTAGAAAACAGTTTGAAGATCACTCATTTCCAGTAGCCAGGCCACTCACGCTGCCCTCTGACAGGACCTCTGTCAGCGGGTGAGCCAGCTCTGCTGTGACCTGTTCTAAAACTGGAAACTGAACATAATCCAGCATGCATTTGTATAATCCTTTCACTTCACTGTAGGAAATTCTTGCTTAAGATAAAACAAAATCATATGGGTTTAGGAAAGTCCAACCGTTTTCTTTGCAGAACCTCTTAAAGCTGTTGACGGTTGGTCCAGGTACAATTGTGGTATAATTTAAGAGTAAATAAATGATAAAGAAAGAAGAGTAAAGATGAGAAAAGAAATGGAGAAGGAACAGGTATAATAAAAGAATAGACTGAAAGTGAGTGACGGCAAAATGTCATACAGTAATAACTTTGAAAATGATCTTGAAAAGAAATAACCAGGAAAAAGTTAACCTTGTCTGCACTTTGTCCGTGACCTACAATGGCTCTTGCCAACACAGTTCACTTGGATACTATTTTTGTATGTTTCAGAATAAAAGAAGTGTTGGTGACATTTTTTTTGGATCACAAATACATATTTTTACACAATAATATTTAAACATTAAACTGAAAGTAAGAAAATTTTAAATCACACAAAACTTAAATTGTAAATATGCTAACCATACCATTCTGAACAAGTAATAAAATTATTAGACTGTCCTTGCTTTCATGTTCATCTTTGCCTTTGAAAATGTTGACTTTATCTGAGCCACTTTAACCTGAAAAGCAAAAAAGATTTAGAAACACCCTCTTTCTTAACTTTTGTATGACTAACTACAAAAGCCTACCCTGCTCTCATCCTTTATTTTTCATAAAACTCTTTTTTTATTTTTATTTAGATGATTAAATTTAAGAGGGATACATTTGGTCAACTAGAATATAAAGATTTTGGGCAAATATTTCCACATCATTTGGACAGTCGATTATGTTGTATGTATACTCATCATCTAAAGTCAAATCATCCTCACCTTATATTTGTCCCTCTTTATGTCCCTCCTTTTCCCTCACCCCTTCCATCTCCCCCCTTGCCATTCCCCCTGGTAACCATTGAACTTCTATTTATGTTCATGAGTCTCAATTTTGTGTCCCGCCTATGTATGAACTCACAGATAAGACCTACCTCCATCCTTCTTCATAACTACCATCAATCTCAGTGATGACTCTTGTTTATATGCCGCTTTAAAAGCCCAAGACCCATTCTTTTTCTTTTCCTTGAAATAATCCTCATTAATAAAAATCCCTCAATTGCAATAACTTGATGACAACCATCTCCTTAATTGTGAGGGTCAATTCTGTTTTCCACATTCTCATAACTTTCTTTTTTTTTTATTTTGTATTGTTCTGATGTGAGAAGCTGAGAGGCAGAGAGAGACAGACTCCCAGATGTGCCCAACTGGGATCCACCCGGCATGCCCACCAGGGGATGATGCTCTTCCCATCCGGGTCATTGCTCTGCTGCAACCAGAGCCATTCTAGCACCTGAGGCAGAGGCCATGGAGCTGTCCTCAATGGCTGGACCAACTTTGCTCCAGTGGAGCCTTGGCTGCAGGAGGGGAAGAGAGAGACAAAGAGAAAGGAGAGGGGGAGATATGGAGAAGAAGATGGGCACTTCTACTGTGTGCCCTGGCTAGGGATTGAACCCAGGACTTCCACATGCCTGGCAGACCCTCTATTGCTAAGCCAACCGGCTAGGGCCTAACTTTCTTTTTACTTAGCATTTTCTGGAACTCCTCACCATGCTTTATTATATTGCACTATTTACACTTCATAGCCGTTCCTTTCTTCAGAAGGTAGTTTGTTGAAGTTATTTTGATTTCTTAGCATTTACACACTATAGCATGTTTGCACATGTCTTTCCCTTCCAGCAAAATCTGAGCTTTTTGTTGAAGGAACTGATGCTATTTTGTATTTTGAAAACTAGCATAGTACTAAAGACATGGATATTTGGGGAAGATTTTGTGAATGAGGAAATGCACGCAGGCATGAATAAATGCAATAGAACAATCTATGTAGTTGACATGAAACATTTGCTATAAGACGTGCAATGCCTATAAGGTGCTTTCAGTTCTCCTTTGGGAGTGTTGGTTAACTGCAAAAAGACTTGCTGTTTCAAAAAAATCTTATTGCTGAATTTTAATTAAAAGGATTATGATGGCCCTGACACACAAAGGTTGTGGATTTGATTCCTGGTCAGTGCACATGCAGAAACAGATTGATATTTCTGTTTTTCTCTTGCTCACTCTAAAAAAAATGAATATTTTTTTTAACATCAATCTGTTTCTTTTTTTAAAAAAACTTCTTTTTATTTTATTCATTTTAGAGAGGAGACACAGAGTGTGTGTGTGTGTGTGTGTGTGTGTGTGTGTGTGTGTGTGTGTGTGAGAGAGAGAGAGAGAGAGAGAGAAAGGGGAGAGGAGCTGGAAGCATCAACTCCCATATGTGCCTTGACCAGACCAGTGCAGGGTTTTGAACTGGCGACCTCAGTGTTCCCAGGTCGACGCTTTATCCACTGTCAGGCCAAAAATAAAATAAATTTTTAAAAAGCATTCTAATGTGCTCTGTAGTTACTTTAGATAGTAATTACAGTTTCTCTTCCCAGCCCCTAAGTTGGAAGGAAATAGTAGAAGACAGTCAGAAATCATACTCCCAACCTCATGTATCAGCTATCTGTTGTTGTGTGACCTGAAAAGCCACTTAACATCTTCAAGTAATACTATTTATTCAGCTCAGCATCTCTGAGTCTGTCAGCACTTCTATTTAATAGGTGTGAACTCAGTCACCTACCTGCTATCATCTGAGTCCCCTCAGTCTCTCTTCTGACTTTGGCTGGGCTTGGGTAGGCTGTTACAGCTTCTGCTGGGTCATTCATATGTGTGACGATTGGCTGGCTGTCATCCTGTATGACTGGCATGACGAGGTCACCTGTCTTGCATCCTGCAGTAACCTAGGTTTGTCTTGTATTTATAGCATGGCGGGACTTCATAAGGGAAACCAGAAGCATGTAGATTTCCTGGAGCATGTACTTGGAAGTGTGTACAACTGCATGCTCTTGGCCATATGAAGTCATGAGGCCAGCCCAGAGTCAAGACTGGGAAAACAGAACCATCTTTTGATAAAAAAAAGAGCTACAAACTTACATTAAACAGGGTGTGTACCCAGAGAGGAGTGAAATATTGGAAATATATCTGCCATCAATCTGTAGCACGTCATTTATATATATATATATATATATATATATATATATATATATATATATATATATGAACAATTTTTCTCTCCCCTGGGATAAGTAAGTAAAAGCCAACCATAGAAAACTACTTTAACCCAGAAGATATTTAAGACCACAATGGAGATACTAAAAATGAAAAAGAATGAACACTAATGTTTTTGATTACCTACTTTGTATGAGGTTCAGTGTGTGCTCAGTACATATGACTTATTAGGTTATAAAATTCTCACTATAAAAGCCCCCACCCAACGAAGATATTATTCCTTTATTCTAAAAAAAAAAATTCTGAAGAGAATTTTAACTAAATATCTCAATGTCACAATGAGTGGCTGAGCCATAATTCTGACCCTATTCCAAAATCCACATTTATTCACCACAACCTCTGTTCTTGGTTGCTCTTCTGTCTTTTTGGTTTCCTTAATTCCCAAAAGTACAATAAGCTTTAGAAGTTAGAGACCTTGCTCCTTTTGAATATCATCCATTACTTCTAAAAGAAAGATGCTATTGATTTACAACTATAAATATATTCAAATGTCATTATTAAAAAATTACACTTAGACTCAAAATAAAGGATTCTGTGCCAATGGTACTAAGGAAAATAATAAAATGCTCTTGGAATCAACAAGGACACAATGACAATAATTATTTCTGCTCATGATTATAGTTCTAAAACCCATTAACTCCCCTACAATTTCTGTGAATATAAAACAAAGACAGTAACCAGGAGGACTGGGAGAGATGGAGGCTTTCATTTGAGTCCCATACTGAATAATTCTGTAATAAGATAGTGAATAAAAAATATATTTCCATCAAATTAGGCTAGCCACAAAAGGCAGATCTTTTCAATGTCGTCCCAGGAGAAAGAGGTAGCTGTAGGCAATGTCTGTTGCTCCTGCTTTTTCCTGCGTTTGTTCGGGAGGTGGGCACAAAACTTCCCAAAATGAACCGTTAAATATGAAATGATCACCAGAGGCTAATTGAGACAACAGACAATTGAAACAAATTATGCATTCTTCCTTTAGATAAGTGACTTAGATTATAACTCCTTTAGGACTAGAAAATATGAAATAAATTGAAATGCAATTAAGTGTCAGAGTTAATGACATTTTCAAGTTATTTCTTATAAAATCTCTTGAAATGTATGGTGGTTTGGGGAACTGTGTTCATTTTAATCAATTTTTTCTCAAGTTTTGTTTCAAAAAAATAAAAAAGTGGACCTTAAGATCAGCTTCTGAACTTCTGCCTGAAAAGATGTTTTGTTTATTATTTTGTTTTCCTTCTACTCACTTCATTCTTTCTTAACTATCATTTGATTGAGCAGCAGGCAGTCAGGACAGTATGACTTGTTCAAATCAATGAGTTGGTTTTATCTTCCTCAGTTATTATTATGTGAAGTTCATTGAAATGAATAATTACATTGAGTTTCATGCTGGAAATTGTACAAAGTTGATAATCTTGAAAGTTACTTCCAAGAACTGAGGAACTCCTGCTGCTGCTGAATTTGATTTGAATTGATATCCACATGATTTGTTTGGCTGGCATTTTGTTTTATTTGATCAGTCTGTGAGTGACTACAATGACCTTTGCTTTGGTTCAGCAAGGGGCTTGACAGAACCTAGTGAAGGGCATCGTGTATTTGTGCTCATTGTCCTATTCAGCAGGAATCAATTGTTCACTAACACATGCAGATACTGGAAAAACAAAACAAACATTCCTGCTCCTTTAAAAAGCTTCAGGGCTACCCTGACCTGGTAGCTCTGTTGGTTAGGGCGTGGTCACCCCATATGTCAAGTTTACAGGTTGGATCCCTGGTCAGGGCACACACAAGAATCAACCAGTGAATGCGTAAATAAGTGGAACAACAAATTGATGTTTCTCTCTTTCTCTCTTCCTCACTCTTAATACCCTTTCATCTTTCTTTCTAAAATTAATTTTTAAAAAATTTTAAACCTCAGAACCAATAAATGACATAAGACGCTAATGTCCTCCTAAATAAATAACACTGTCTTCTATGAAGTTTTGGTTAGAACAGACCATAGAATGAGACAAAAGAAACTCAACTTTGAAGTTGACTGAAGCTCTGTGGAACAACATAAGTAATTTAAAAAGGAACAAATATCATCAACATACAAAGTCTAAAAACACTGTCATTACTTTAATGACAAAAAAGGAAACTATATAAAAAATTATAGAAAAAGAGAAAAATAGAATATTCATCTTCCCCAATTTTAGGGAAACTAAATAAATTATTTTCTTTGAGAAGGTCTTTGATTTACCATGTGGTTCATTTTTATTTGTTACAAATTAAAGGTACTGTAATCCCTATGCTACTTTAGAGAAATCTGATGATCTAAAAATAGTAAAAATAAATAAAGAAACATGCCATATAACATAGGAGAGGGTTTAATTAGGGCTAGAAGCAAAGACTGTAGACTTCAAGGTCTAGACTCAAGGGAATTCTTGCATTTGCATTTGAATATTAGGCAAGAGTTATTTTGAGTTAAAAGTTGTGACTCTAAATAAACCAGTGTTATGTCCCTCTATGTATAAATCCACCAAATTAATGGCATCATAAAACTATATAACCTTAAAGGAATTATATAAATAAACAACATCTTTTAGAAATGCACTTCCTTACACATTAACAAGATCAAGTCCTGCTGTTGGAAAAAAAAAACAAAACTGTTTTTCCATATTATAAAAACTTAGATAACTTTTGTTAGGCAGATAAAATATAATATGCTCACTTTGTTAAAGATGACACTGACCACATGGAAGCCTGTCACCCTGGTGATATTATTTGCCCTTATGCTAGGGATGGGTGTAGGGGAAAGGCTGTAATGTAAGCAGGCCAGGTTGTTATGACCTAAGGCTTGGCTTTAAGAGTAAGCTTTTCCCCACACCCTTGACTGATTGGATAATGTAGGGTGGTGCACTCTCCTGAGGAATCCCATTATACAGAGACTTCCTTGTTTGTATAATTGAATTAAAGGTTTTGATTCTACGGTATAAAGTGGGAGAGACCAGTAGCTTGATCTCTCTCTCTTGGTTCTTGGTTTCTGAGGTATTAGAGAGGAGAGCAGATTAAGGCCATGTGGAGGAGAAGTAGCCAAGGTGGCAGAGTGCTGAGGAAGAAGCCAGTTTGTTAAGAGTTTGTGCAGGAGGAGATGGGAAACAGAGGTGAATAAGTCTGGTGAGCTAGAAACCTTTGATTCTAGGAAACTCAGATAAATCAGTAGCTTTGTGAGCACTGAATGTGTGGGTTTTGGAGCCCAGTGTGTGTTTTTGCTTGCCTGCCGGGTGCAAGCTAGAATTAAAGCTGATGGCTCACCAGTTCTTGGCTCCTGTGTTTTATTACCAACTGTTCGAATCTAATGAGAACCTGCATGGGTCAGGCACCTGTGATCCTGACCCCGGCTACTGGCTTTACAACTTTGTTTTTCTAAGTCATACTGGTAAGAAATGTCTGAGTGTTTTTGGCTGGCTGGTTGATCATATATTAAACCATCTTGATTGCCTCCTTTGCATTGTCTATTCCAAAAAGTCTAGGGTACTCTAAATTATAAGTTGAAATTCTAGGTCCTTCTGCAAATACTTCTCAATTGCAATGTAAGCCAAAGTCCCACCAGTACATTTCATGCCAAGCTATCTCCTCCCCAGTTGTCCTGTTCCTCACTATCAGATAATGTCTGGTGGAGGATGAAAAACAACAGTTCTACCTGGGGCCTTGTAAAACCAGTAGTCGAGGCCACCAACAGGGCCACCTGGCCAGTGCAGGTTTGCATTAGATTCGAACAGTCAGTAATGAAACAAAGAAGCCAAGAACTGGTGAGCCATCAGCTTTAATTCTAGCTTGCACCCCGCGGGCAAGTAAAAACACACACTGGGCTCCAAAACCCACTCACTCAGTGCTCACAAAGCTACTGACTTATCCAAGTTTCCTAGAATCAAAGGTTTCTAGCTCACCAGACTTATTCACCTCTGTTCCCCATCTCCTTCACCAGCACAAACTCTGCACAAACTGGCTTCTCCTTCAGCACTCCACCATCTTGGCTGCTTTTCCTCTCCTTCATGTGGCCTTAATCCACTCTCCTTTCTAATGCTAACCTCAGGAACCGAGACTGAGCAAGCTCCTGGTCTGCCGCACTTTATAGTGTAGAAATCCAAACCTTTAATCCAATCTACAATCAAGGAAGTCTCTGATACAAAGTCACTTATCTGAGACATACTGGGAGGATTCCTCATAAGAATGTACCACCCTACATCATTCAATCAGTCAAGGGTGTGGGGAAAAGCTTAATTTTAAAACTTGCATGTGGGCAGCGCCACCTTTAACAAAGTGAGCATAATATATTTCATCTGCCCAACAGGCCTATATCTGCCTTCTGCTTGAATCGGTCACTCTTACTCCCAGAGAAAATCAAAAGGAAAAGAAACACTGAGAATAAAATTCTTTACATTACGTCTTCAACTAACACTTATTAAAACTTTATGAGAAATATATGTTAAAATCTTGCTGATGTCCAAGTAAGATTTGTAGTTTAGTTAATAAATTTTTATTATTTTCTATTTTCTAGGTTTGATAAGGATGAATCTAGATTTGGAAAAATCTGCATAAGGACACAAAACTGCAATTAATTTCTTGTGAATCTTAAATTATTTCAAAATAAAAAGGTTAATTTGTAGCTGTTAGGCAGATAAAATATATTATTCTCACTTTGTTAAAGATGGCACTGCCCACGTGGAAGCCCATTGCCCAGGAGATCATATTAGTTGCCCTTTTTGCTTGGGATGGGCATGATTATATTAATCTGTGTTGGGGGCAGGCTGTGGGCAGGTAAGATTTTTGTAGCCTGGGGCTTGATTTAGGACTAAGCCATTCCCACCCTTTTTTCTGTGGGGTGGTACACTCTCATGAGGAATCCCATTATGCTTCAGATAAGTGACTTCGTATCAGAGACTTCTTTGTTGGTATATTTGATTAAAGGTTTTGATTTCTACACTATAAAGTGGGGCAATCAGGAGCTTGCTTTCTCTCGGTTCCTGAGATTAGCATTAGAGAGAAGAGCAGAAAAAGGTCATGTGAAAGAGGCCAGGAGAAGCAACCAAGATGGTGGAGTGCTGAGGGAGAGGCCAGTTTGTGCAGGAGAAAGAGATGGGGAACAGAGGTGAATAAGACTGGTGAGCTAAAAACCTTTGATTCTAGGAAACTTGGATAAGTCAGTGGCTTTGGGAGCCCGGAATGGAAAGGGAAGTGTTTTCCCATTGTGTGTATTTCTTGCCCACTGGGTACAAGCTAGGATTAAAGCTAATAGCCCACCAGTTCTTGGCTCCATTGTTTTATTATCGTCTGTTCGAATCTAATGCAAACCTGCACGGGAAGGGGGCTGTGATGGTGGCCGTGGCTACTGGTTTTACTATTATAGCCTTACTGTGTGACAGACATTGTGGTCAGTTTTCACACAATATTAATTCTCTCATTAAATTTTAGAAAAATGAAATGCAACTGCTTTTTTTTTTTTTTTTAGCAAAGTTGTGTGTGTGTACATGTGGGGGGAGGGGTTAGATTATACTAGTATTTCTAAATATTTTAGCCAATGAATGAAATAACCAGGTCTATGGATCTATGTCCACTTTAACAACAAACACAATTATAGTCCAACATAATATCATCAATCAATCCAAAATCATCTTATCCTTCTTCAAATAGCAGAATTCTGTTCAATGGGTGATCAGTTTCTCTCAATTTCAACTAAGGTTTTTCACTCACCCATTTCTCCATCTTCTCCATAGCTAGCTACCACCTTAGACTATGGCATTATCAACTTTACTTATCAATTGCCTCTAGATTGACCTCCCTGTATTTTGTCTTTGCTCTCATATAATCACCACCTCCTTCACCACATTGTATACTCCCTAAAGATAGGGATGGCGGTTATGTATTTATTTTAGTTTGAGGATTTTATTGCCCTGGAGAAAAGCCTTGAGATAAGATTATGAGTTTGAGGTGGTCCGTGGTAGAACCAGTAGAGAAATAAAAAAAGGGAGATAAATAAAGGATAGAAGCTGATAGAAGGTACATACCTCGATCTCTCTGCAGAGGGAGCTGTGTAAAATACTCCTCAGAACTAACCACTGGGAGACAAACTAGAGTCTTTATTAGACTTCATCCAGGCATTTCTAAGGGCTGCTCGACAGGAGAGAGAAAGGAGCTCCTGGCTCTTTCAGACTGTTGCTCAGTGGGCAGAATAAAGTAGCCATTAGACAGCCTCCAGCAGAGTTATACAAGTTCTTACAGTAGACTGCTCCAGGCAAATATCTGACTGGTGAAGGCTGTGTAGAAAATGTGTATAAAACAGTGTTAGCTGTCACATTATTTTTGATCAATATTTTCTATTCAACATTGAATTCCCTCAAGTTGTAACAATAACAATTGCATTATGTGCCTGCATCTTTATACATTTGCCAACACAGTATTTTACCTTTTTAACCTGATATAAAAATAGAATATTTTATTATAGTTTAAATTTGCTATTCTTGTGAATGAAGGTAAGGATCTTCTCACGTGCTTGCAAAACATCTGCTTTCCCTTTACTAAGAAGTGGCTTGGTCTTTTGCCAATATTTTGTTGAATTGTTCATAATTTCTTGTTAATTGAACGCAGAAAATCAGCATGTTAGCATAATTTGTGAACATTTCTTAATGTGTCAATGTCTTGCTTTTTAAGATCTGTTTTTAAATGTTGCAGAGATTTTTTTAGGTATCTGATTTTTTTTATATATTTTCTGCATTTTGCATTGCACTTTGAACTTTCAATGTTCTCTCTTAAAATCTTATTAATTTTTACTTTAGAGTTAAAACTTTGATATTACCAAAATCGATTTTAGAGGAAGAAATGAGGTAGCTATTCACCTGCCACCAGAAATGGCTGCGTAATTGTTGTTTATTTGTGGGCCATTCCATGACTTCCTTACTGATGGGCAATGCTAATTTTATCATATTTTTTTTTCATTTTACATTCTGTTCCATAGTGTCTCTTTCATACAGTTTTAATTACTGCAGTAATACTACATGTTTTGGCACTTGATACTTCTAGTGCCCACATATTTTTTTCAGTGTTTCAGAAAATATTTAATTTTTGTTGAATAACTTGAAAGAATGGGATGAATATCAAGTATTTTTTCTGTTTCTTTTGCAATAATACAGATAGAAAATGTGGATTAGATATAGAATAAACGAACAATTTACGACTAACAGTTATCAGATATTTTGAAACTAATCTTAATTTTCTTTCAGAAGAGGGTTACTAATCTTAAATTTCTCTTCTGTGGAAGCTATAAATTTAGTGTTTAAATCTGATGTCTTTTCATAGAAGACTAACTTTATTTTGCAAGTTTAAAAACTAAGTCATAGGTATAACTTGTTTTCACTGGCTTTGCCTTAAATCTGACTAAAAATAATAGCAGTTTCATTTTGAGGGAGGTGCTGGGAGAAATGTGTGGTAAAGTCAAAGAATTATTCGACCATGCTATTTGCTTTTACGAACTTCAACAGCTCTTTGGTGTTTAGGATAGAAGGTAATACATTTGCCAATCATAAAAGCAAAGAGACCCAATAAACTCTAATGCATCAAATAAAATCTTAAATTTATTTTTAAAATAGAAGTCAATTTAAATAATTTGCACTTCTGAAACCATCTGTACCTTTGTTGTTGATGTATTTTTATTTTCAAAAAACTTTCAACTATGTAACATATTATTGTCAGTATTTTTTTTTTCCAGACTACTCTTTCAGGTAAGAATGATCTGTGAAACTTTAAAAATACATATTTGAATTCTTCCTCTGAAACCTGCCTACTCAGACTTTGTAGGAGAGGGGCTGGAATCTATATATTTTTTTAAAACATCCAGCTAATTTTGGTGGTGAAAGTTTGAAAACTAATGTTCTAGAGATGTCCCATCAACACTGTCAAACATTTAGTAAATTGTTTATTCAGCACTTAATGATGAAAATTTACCATTGCTTGTTTTTTATCACTATTTTTCAGCTAATCTTACCAATAACAGCTGGTTATAGTACCTATTATTTTGTTAAAACTAAAATGAGAAAACTTAGGTGTCAAATAAGTTGGTATATCAAGTTCAAGAAATTGATATTAGTAATGAAAGCACTTAACATTATTCTTCAGTTCTTACTAAGGCCATATTTATATATTTTAGTACCTGGATTACTAGTTGTTAGTGTTAGCTTAATTTTTAAAATAAAAAAATAGGCAAGATCACTGAGGTAATATAATTAATGTTAAAAGATAAACTGAGGTATGCATATTAAAAATTTTAAGAGTTTATTTGAGCAAAAGTGGATTTGAATGTGGCAGGGAAAACTAGAAGTGGGTAAGAACATTCTACCTACAGAAGCCAGAGGCAAGATTTTTATAAAGATGACTCAGAATCGAAACAAGAAAATTATTTGATTGGCTAGAACTCAAGTGGTTGCCTTATTTGGGAAAGTCTAGTTCACAGTTTCTGATTGGTTTTAATTTACTATATATGTTGTCAAGGTATTAGAACCAGTTCAGTCTCATCAACAATTTGTTTCATTAAATTAATGTTAGTAAAAAGCTGTCCTCAGATTTTGAACTGCAGGACCTACAGTTTTATTCACAAACTGTCATTATTCAATCCAGCTCCCAGAAAATATTAGTCGGGGAACTGTGAGGATAGTATCTTTTTTTTACATGTTGATGTTGAATGGGTTTTTGGTTGTTGTCTTTGTGTGTATCTTTAAGAAAAAAAAAAAAAGATCTTTTTGCCAGATTATTCAGCGAATTATGTTTATATAATTCAATGAGTGTATTACTAATACAAGAAAATGTATATTACATACTGCTTTAAAAAAATAGGGGATATTTTACTGCTTCATATTTGTTTTGAAATATTCCCTAATTTTTGTGAGCAGTATATATATTATATACTCTTCAAAATAAGACATCCCCCGAAAATAAGACCTAGTGCAATTTTTTTCAAGCTTAGTAATATAATATAAGGGGAGCCTGAAAATAAGACCTAGTGCTTCTTTAGGACAAAAATTAATATAAGACACTGTCTTATTTTCAGGGAAACAGGGTAGATTGTTGTACATGGAAATAGAGTTACAAAAAATTCTTGATGGAATTCAGAGTTTGGCTGGTAATGCTGATGTTTGTGATGACATGACTACAGTATCTTAATAAATTTTGATTATTTTGTTCAACAATAAATGTGAATTCTTGTTCATGGAAAAATAAGACATCCCCTAAAAATAAGACCTAGCGCGTCTTTAGAAGCAAAAATTAGTATAAGACACTGTCTTATTTTCAGGGAAACACGGTATATGCATATGCACATTTACATGTAATATATGTCTATATGCAAAATGACATATGTGTATGTATATTACACGCATATATAAGGGTAAATAGATGGTGAAACCTTTAAGTCTGATACAGCAATCAGAAACCTCTTCTATCATTTTGTGTTAAGCTATTTAACTTATGTTTTTCAATTGTGGGCTGGAAAGGAATGGCGTGGATGGAATTTTTTACCTTTCTTGTGAGTGTAGTAGATGCAGCGGACTCTGCTCTCTTGAGAACTACAAGTTGAAGGGAGAAATGATAGCACACACATGTCCAGAATTGGTCACTAGTCTCACTGAAAACACAGTGTTTACTCTTTTCACTGGAGAGATATTATTATTGTAGCAATTCTTTTCATGCTTAAAATGCACAAAATAATTTCTCAACAACAAAACTCAAATAATATTTGGATAAAATTTTCTGTTTCTCTGTTGATTAAATATTCTGCCAGAAATAAGCAGTTATAAGTAAAGTAACAGACCTTATCTGCTGTAGACAGATGGACAGACAGAATAGGTGATGTGATTCTTCACAAAACGTCCCATGCTGCCTGCATCATAGTAAGAACCCTTTCATTTTGGTTTTATATAAATATTCTAAATGGCCAGTACTTGATTCTTTTTTTTTTAAAGGAGCCCAATTATTCTTGAATAATAGCTGTGCAAGCTGTGAAGTAGGTGAATTAAACTTTTGTGCTTTTGGTACAAGTTCAAGATCTTACAGTCGGCAAGGAACAAACACAGTTCTCTGCTCGTTGCTGTAACACCCATGTGCTCTGGTCCATTTTAAACAACGTTAAAAATGTGGTTATAGCCCAGATTGGCTTTATGTCTTTCTCTTTTCGGCATCTATGTAAAATGAGCCCCCATTTAGCAGATATCTTCTTGTATTCTGTGTTTTAGCTCAAGAAAAATAAAGGGCTTATCTATCATTAGAACTTTGGAGTATTGAGGGTAGATGAAAGACCAACTGGCTTCAATTTTACCGCATGCATCATTAAAATATTTGCCAATTACAGAGACTTTTTCAGCAATTGCCTACTACTGGTTTGCATACTGATCTGATATGTTAGAGACATTCACGGTGGGAACTGCCAAAGCCTTCCACAGATGTATGTATACAAAGCGCAGCAAGGATTACATCACCCGCCACTGAAGGGCAGCCATCCTCCTTATGAGAGAGACACAGACAACTGTACTTTTAATGAGGCAGAGCAAGAATATGGAATAGACATGGTTTTCAGACTGAGTGTGCAGAAACTAACTCCAGTTTAGAATAAATTTAGGCAATAAAATCAAATTGATAGGATTCTGGGAGAAATGGTTTTATATAATTTTGGTGTTGTTTTCTATGTCTTAAGAATTTATTTTTTTAAATCAATGTCTAATCAGTTTAAGAATGAAGAAAGCATTTCAGCTTTTACATAAGAATGGATGCAGAGATTTAAGAGAAAATAAGAGAGGAAGAAAAGAGACCAGGAATTTTGTCTCATGTATTAGTTTATTTCAATAGCACTTGATAACCTACCTCATGCGTTGTAATAACTTTTTCCTGGCACCACACAGAAGCAAAGATAAGAACTATCCAGATAATCCACCTTAGCTTTTAAGATAGTTGATAACAGGTGTGCAAGTTCCAAAAATAAAACAAAATGTAAAGCTTTAGGAGCTGTAGTCATAGAAAAGTTTTATTATTCCCACAATAGTTATACCTTTAAAAAATGTTCTTTTGTGATTTTTAAGTCAACACCATTGCCTGCCTTGTACTTTACAGTTCTTTAATGTTCCTGTGCAATGAGTCTATTGGAATTGAAGTATGTTTTTCAACCTCTTTGAATATTACTTTTTTCACTTGTAAAATTAAAGAAAAAACACCTCTTTATAAGATCATCATAGATTTAAAGTAGGGAGTTAACAAGTGCAACTTGACATCCGTAGTCTTTCACTGAGGAAATTATTCTCATCCTCCTCCTCAGGATTTATCCTCATTTCTATTCTGTGTGTTTTTTATAACCTTCAGCCAAGGTACAATGTTAATTTATGTGGTGACTTTTTAGTTTTCCCAGGATATCCTGAAATACTGATTGATTCAACAGATGCCATCAAATTACACTTGTTTAAGGTAAATTTCTCCAGTTTTCTAAGTGGTCAGCATAATAATAATAGGTATAAGTATTCTCTAATATAGTCAGTGGAAGAATATGTTTTGGTATATCTAGCTATGCAGTGAAGTTTTATATGTGTAAGGATTGTTTCTCAAAGATTTTTACATTTGATAGTCAGAGATTAATTCTGCCATTCAAAAGAAGTCTTATATTTAATTTCTAACACATTCTCCAAGTCTACCTTGGAGAAAAGAAGGCCACTAGACCATTGTGATCATTGGCTAAAGAGAATAAGTAATGATTCTTCATAACAGAATTTTACAATGCTCCCCCTCTGATGATACATCTTCAAAGTACAAAAGGGCATTCATTTAAATGATATTTTTTTGAGAAATAAAAGTTCTTTCTACTACTCAGTTTATAAGAGTGCAAATTTCTCAATAATTGCAAATATAAAGACTCATAAACTTAAAATCTGAAAGTTACTTTCTCTTGATTTGACCTGTTTCTCCACATTGAATATTATTTTCTCATTTAATATCATGTTTTACTACTTATCCTTTAAAATTATTTTCCTATTTCTTATCAAATAATATATGTTGAGTTCTTATAACATCATTGATTTTTTTTACATTGATGAAGCTCTTCCAGCCATAGCTCTTCTACTTTGTAACATCCTTTAACATTGGTTTATCATCCTTTATCTTTTCCTCATGAAGGACAAAATTTCTCCAGGATTACCAAAATTATTTATTTATTTATTCTGGGGTTTTTTTGGTTGAAGTCTCAGAATAAAATTATTCTATGCAAATTTTATACCTTTGTAGATCACCCTAATTCATTTAAACTTCATCTTGGAGCATGAGTCTATCTTTAATCATAGAGAAAATAAAGTAAAAATAAACTTATCCTGGTTATTGAGTAAGGCTGGACCAAGACAGGAGATAATCCAAATGTGCAAAGTCTGGGTTCAGGAAACAGTCCATTGTCTGCTCCTCACTCCTGCCCTTACTGTTTTGTGCCAAAGAAGCCCAACCGTTAATTTTGAAGAGATGTTGAAATTTCACATAATTGTTGTTTTATCGTCTGTTTGTCTTTCCTTTCTTTTTGTCCAGATATCACTGTGCATTCTCCCTTTCATCGTTCTCTACAATGACCCAGGACCAAACAACTGCTTATGTTTCAGTGAGCTGGTTCCTGTATTTCTATTATAGAACCACTAAATACTCCATTTAAATGGCAGACTCCTGCCCCATTTTTCTTATACTCACTCTGCGGGTGTAGGTGCCTCCTAAGTGTATCTTATGAATAGTTTAGCATCCATGAGAGTAAGCCAAATTTCTGTAATGCTTCATTTGTCATCTGCCCCTTTATCACACACATGGCTCCAATTTTAGTGCTTTATTTCCAGTTGGCCCAACAATTTAGTTTATTTTTCCCTGATTGTATCAATTTATTTTAAGTCTCCTATTTCTGTGTTTGGATTTCTACCCCTGTCATTCCCACACCCTTTGGTTTGTAATTTTGTTTTTCTATCAAAATATTTGATCTGATTCTTCCCTGTTCTTTTTATCCTCATCTGGGTTTCATCTTGATATTTTTTTCTTTCTTTCTTTCTTTTTTTTTTACCCCTACAAAGTATTTTCAAGGCCCCATAAATATCAACTGGCTCCTTTTGAACTAACCATTTTGAAACAGTCCTTCAGGTTTTCACATCACAATAACTCCTTGTAAAAATTCATAGCCCTTGTAATGTTAGCTTGGACTAAGGAGGAGGACTCTGGTCAATTTAAATCAGTTAGTTTCCAGCAATGGCCACCCTTCTGGTCTGCCAGACTAAAGAGTAATTACCCCTACATGGACCTCAGCCTTAGAATGCCCACAAAACAGAAAAGAAAAAAAAGAGAAAAATCAAGCAAGAGGGAGAAACTAGAACACAAGAATAGCCTGAGCTCTCTTTAATAATTTTTGGACTCTTCTTTCAAAATCATGACGCAGGGCTTCTTTGACCAAGAGGAGTTAAAAAAAATGGCATAATCTATTATAACATTAAAATAATTCAGTTTAAATTCTGTATAAAATAGAATAGTGATATTCTGCTTGCTTAAATATAATTAATAAGAGTAATAGTATTCTTTATCTTCTGCTGCTGATGATAATGATTTTACTTACTTACTTCTCATTACATGAAGGTTTTAAGATGACAACAGTCAACCTGTGAATAGAACATAATCAAATATGTGTTCTACTCCCAACTCTATGATTAATTCTTTTTACATAGAACATTTGTGGACATAAACCGTTTCTTGTATATTTAAAGCACTCTGATAATCTTAGTTTTATGTCAAATATATTTTTCCAAAAACTTTGTTATGTTATGTAAAGTAAAATCTTAAATTTAAATAATAACATTTGTTACATTTGGAACACACATGGCTATAATTTATTTAAATGCAATTCAAACTATAAAAAAATGCACAGTCTTTTTCCCTCTCTCTCTTTCAAACACACACACACATATATGCAAACACACATATACAGAGACTCATGAACATACAGGTAAACTAGTTACTCAGTCCTGAGCAAAATCAAAATTTCTGTACATAGTAGTCACTCATTTATCCTCAACACAAAAAAGACCCAACATGCATTTTGTGCTTAGTGTTAGATTCTATGCTATATGTTGGAGATTCCCAAAATAGTAGAACATCTAGTCCGTGTCAATAATGTACTTTCAGTTCCATTTGGGAGGTATTTAAGTACATTAAAACCATTTGCCCTTGTGTCTAAATGCTGTATTATTAGAAATGATCAAGTGACCTGAGGGTAGAGATTAGAGAATGGCCCATTTCCTCTGTGGAATTCAGTCAAAAAACAAACAAAGATATGCCATTTTGTAAAGAGCTTGGGCATAGAATCAAATTGACTTCTGTTTTAGTCTGATCTTTTTTAATCCAACATTTGCATGACCTGATCAAAATATGTTAATATCTGCCTTAATATTATCATCTGAAAAATGCAATAGTAATAACTATCTAATAAATAAAGAATGAGTTGTTTTGAAGTTTAAGTGTTAGGAAACTTCAGGGAAAGTTTTCAAACATAGTCTCTCTCACTCACCCCTCCCATCCCCTTAAAATGACTAACACTTAAAAGCACATGGTTATGGCACAATAATTTACTCATGGGTAAAACAGAAGGGAGTATCTATACAAAATAATGAAAGTCTTGACAGAGCTAAATGGTCTAAGTCTCACTTACCATACTAGAAATTTTAGACTTGAGAACTAAAATATTTAAAACCACTTAGTTTATGGCCTACCACATAATCATATACTTAATATTTTAGGAAAATCTTGTCCAAGGCCAAAAAGATGGAAGTAACTTTATTGTTTGTTTCAGGAACTTTATAAAAATGTATTTCATCTGAACAACTTGTATTGTCAAGATATATGACACCTTCTCAAAACACTGACTTACAACTGTTTATACCTCTAAAGCTCACTTTACAATATATTAAATTTTGCTTGATCTCAATTGAATCTTTACATTGGATTTTCCACCTTTACTACCCTCCAAGTTGATAAATATTCTGTCTTTTACAGAATTTTTTGGGATGCTACTAATTATCAATGTAGTGGCCTTTTTTACTGCAGTTGGCAAAATCTTACATTATTAAGAAATTAGTATGATACGTATTTATTATTTTTTAGGAATTGGCATTCAATAGACTTTATCTTTGTTCTTGAAATATTTGTTTTGTTTTAAATCTGCATGATTTCATGAAACTTGAATCATTAGGAGTGCAATTTGGACAGCCAGGTAATAATAAACCAAAATAAAGAAGAAAGAAAAATAAAGACAACGTTTATTGAAAACATGTAAGCAAAAACCAATAAACTGAACCAAACAAGTGGTAATGCTGATGAAATGAGGTCATCAGAATAGAGTGACATGTCTGCTGGATAATCAGTAAGACTTTGTGAGGGATAACATTTAGAAGTAAAAATGACATGCTATTATTATATGACTCCAAGATTTTGAATCTGTGAGACTTGGTCAATCAGTGAACTCATGAATAATAATAGACAACAAAGATGTAAAAGCAGTGGAGTGGGTAAGATTGGGTGGATAATGGTGATGGTGTTTAAATATCGGATTTGAGGAATTTATTGCCATGGCTTTCAAGTGGGAACACTTTCCCTTCCTCTATTCTCAATAGGGAATAATGTATGGAGATATTTTTTGGTTGTTACGATCCAGGGCTTATTGGTCTTTGTATCTTGTGAGTCAGAACCAGGGATGCTACTAAAATAAACATCATGCCAAATACAGGACAACCCTCCCAAAACAAAGAAGTGTCCTCTCTAAAATGTACCAAGGTTGAGAACCTTGATCTAGGGACAAATAGATAAAAATAATTTGTTAAAGTACTTATTGAATTAATTACTCTAATGCCAAATCTAAAGTAATTCTCTGTAGGCAATAGAAAAGTGGTATCAAAGAGGAGGATATTTTATCAGGAGAGAAGAGCAGATAGTTTGTTCTCTCTGAGTATAATTTGAGTCCCTTCAGCCAGGTTCCTGCCTTCATTGCTTCTGTCACTCAGGTAACCTTTTTCTCTAAACAGTACCAGCTGAAAGCGTACCTCCATTTCAAGAGCCATAGCCAAGACCACACTATTCAAGAGGCATGTTCACATACCCCAGCTCTGCCTCAATGTGTAGTAGTAATTGTCGTAGTGCTTGACTTAAGCTTCCTGTTCAAGTCATCTTTTGTAATATAACGAAGGTGCGACCTCTAATCTATTATGTTTTCAATTTTGTAGTCAAGACACATTTATAACTATTTATCCTTTCACTTTTTAGCAAGGAGTTTACTTTCACAAAGAGTGCAATAAATGCATACAGGATTAAATGCTTCTTCCCCAGATAGATAACTGAGTCAAGCTGCATTATTCATAAAGTGTCTGCATAAGTTAGGCTGAAGTTTAGTTTCTCAGAACAAGTGAAATCATGACTTTCAAGCAGATATAAAGACCACAAATTGAAGATTTTACTTAAATAATAATTAAATGTGAGAACCAAGCAAATGTTGGTTCAAAGAGGAAGTCAATGAAGTATAAATTTATATGAAGAAAAGATTGTTGTTGTTTAATTTGAAAAGATTGTTGAAAGGAATTTACAAATAAACGAATGCTGGCTTTCTGAGAGGAAAAGTCAATGGAACCTCCACAGGACAGAACATATTTGCATGCTTATAGACAAGAATTATTTTGCATTCCCCTTTTAGCCACAATGAGCAATTATAGAAGAGTTCCTGGGGAATCTAGACAAATAACCCTGCACTAAACAATGCATGTATTTTTCTTTGAGGCATACATTTTTTCCTTATACTTATAATAATTCAGAAAAGCAGAAACATTTTAGAATAAAAAAAAATTCCAGAACAGAATAACAATTAAGTTTATTCCAATTTATTGACTGTTTTTCATCTAGCTCTCCTTATTAATTGCATTGTGATTTTGTGTCATTGAATGACTTTTAAAGCCATCAAATGCCACTTCAAGATTTGATTTTTATGTAGCCAATTATGCAATCTTGTAGTGTTTTTTTTTTTTTTAAGTAACATGATTGAATGATGTAAATTCTCTTTATTTGGCAAATTATTTTATGGTACATGAAAAGTAGGTTGTTCCTCATGTCTTTGGGACATATTCTTTTTTTAAAAATTATTTTTATTTATTTATTCACTTTAGAGGAAAGAGAGAGAGAGAGAAGAGGGGGAGGAGCAGGAAGCTTCAACTCCCATATGTGCCTTGACCGGGCAAGCCCAGGGTTTTGAACCGGCAACCTCAGCATTCCAGGTCAACGCTTTATCCACTGCGCCACCACAGGTCAGGTTGGAACATATTCTTTTCAGAAAAAATATTGCATTGAATATAAAGGGTATTGGAATACTTATCTATATATGTTTGTACTGGTACAACTGTCAATCAATACCTATACTCCTTGTTATATAAATAATAGTTATAAAATAAGTTTAAAAAAAGGTAGACTAAACTTCTAAATTCTTTGCAATGAAAAGAATATTTTATGGAGTTCCTTAAAGCACTCTAAATTCTACATTAGACTTAAACACATTTTCCTTCTAAATGTTCCCTATGTTTTTTGCCTGACAGTTTCAACTCTTGCCTGCATTAATTTCTAATTTCTCAGACTGTGTCAGACAAAGCTCTGATCCTACTGTTTACTCTGATGGTAATTTCCTCCAGATTTTGTGTTCTGAGCCATGGACCACACAAAAGCTTTATTTAAGATCTTTTAAAAGGCTTCTGGCACTTGCAAATTTTCTTTTAAAAAATTTCTCCCAAAGGTTGGTATTATACTTTCCTGCACAATAATCTTTTTTTCCCATCTTATGTTATGCTTTTCTTCTTGAGGATAAACTAAAGGCACAGGGGAGATCTCATTTAGGCTTTAAAAAATGTCTCTCCTTTGTTCCAGAAGGTGCCAACCCTTTAGGTGATTATATTAGTTTATGATCAAAGCTTCCAGAATAAGTAAGTTTCAAGATAAAGAAAAGAGAGAAAAAAGCATTCAAAGAGACTGTGACTGAGACAAAATTACCTAAAATTCCCCAATGACAGAAAGGCTTCAAAAAGATGATGATAATGGTCATGAGAATGACAAAATTAAAAGTATTAGGTCCTCTTATATACTAGAAACTACTTTAAATTCTTCACACACATTACCTCATTGAATCTTTATGTGATAGAAAGTGTTTTAAAAATATTAACCTATGTTTCTTTTCATCCATTGCTCTTTTTTTTTAATTTTATGACCTTTTATTTTATTCGTTTTAGAGAGGAGACACAGAGTGTATGTGTGTGTGTGTGTGTGTGTGTGTGTGTGTGTGTGTGTGTGTGTGTGTGTGTGTGAGAGAGAGAGAGAGAGAGAGAGAGAGAGAGAAAGGGGGGAGGAGCTGGAAGCATCAACTCCCATATGTGCCTTGACCAGACCAGTGCAGGGTTTTGAACTGGCGACCTCAGTGTTCCCAGGTCGACGCTTTATCCACTGCACCACCACAGGTCAGGCGTTCTTTCTTTTATACAGTTAAAATGGCATTCATATTTTCTTCCCTCCAGTTGGGGTGGTAACAAAGACATGCTGGGTGCTTGGCTTTTTAGTTTTAAATAAACAATTTATTATTGGGATTTAATGTATAAAAGAGAAGATTTTAGAACTGTTAATTTTTTCTTTTTTAATTAAAGTTAGGATAACTTTGGTTAATAAGATCATATAAGTTTCAAGTGTACATTTCTATGATACATGATCTGCATATTGCATTGTGTGCCCACCACCAGAACCTGGAATAACTGAAGGATTAAATTTTATATCATAAAAGGTAGGCATAAAATAATGCATGATCAATAATAGCCAATTTATCTTCCTACAGACTCAGTGAGAAAGATGAAATGCACTGTTATTAAGGACCACAAACAAAGTGGTCTGTTTCTTATTTCTTCCTTTTAATATGACCATTTGAGGAGTTAATTCATTAATCTACCAACTTAATACCACTTTCAGGGAAGTAACTAACCCAATGATGCTGACTGAGGAGTAGAAACAATTTTTTAATTTCTCTGCACAAATAAATTTGCTCACACCATCTACCACTTGTATTATACCTAATGTCTCAGTTCTAACCGGCTCTGGCTTTCCAAAAGAATAATTAACTTTATAAGCTCCCAATGTACATTACTGGACAAAAGATTAAACTATTACAACAGGTTTGGATATCGTCTTAATACTTGGTTCTAGAATTATCTGTAGGTAACTCAGTTCGTGATTTGCTCTGTTTCACAGCAAGAAAAAGTCTTCAGTCCATCTTTATTCTAGTTGTAAGATAAGGAAGGGCTTCCAGCAAGTAGGGATAAAAGGTATACCTGTGTGCTTCAAGGAGAGACCCAAAGTAGACTAGCTTTTTGGAAGGTCACCATGTCTTATTTCATCATAAACAAAATGAAATGAAAGGAAATCCATATGAGAAAGTATGAGCACTTTGGAAGGTCCACATTTTCTACATAAAAAAAACTTTCCAAAGAAGACTTACTGGACAGGATGTCAAAAAGAGTTTGGAATTTATCTTCAAGCTGCACTTTTGCCCCAAATTAAAATAACAAGATTCATGGGAAAGTGTCACTATAAGACCCAGAAGTGAAGCTGGACAAAAGGTCCAACCTTAATGCAATAATTTGAGAATGATTTTCCTGACTCTAAAAGTGTAGGGGGTGGGGAAGTTCTCAGTGTCTAGAATTTCACTTGTTTTATCACCATGGAAGATGACTTCCAACCTTTCCCCAGGATGGTGATGAGGTCAGGAGACCAGCAAATCTAGAAGAAAACAAATCTATTTGTGTCATGTTGATGCATATATCTAAATTATGTCTTGTGACTGAGCAGAGTTTCTCTTCTCAAAAGATTATAATCTCCTGAAGGAAAAAATTGTCTATTTTATTT
Organism: Rhynchonycteris naso; assembly: GCA_037038555.1. Taxonomy (NCBI): domain Eukaryota; kingdom Metazoa; phylum Chordata; class Mammalia; order Chiroptera; family Emballonuridae; genus Rhynchonycteris; species Rhynchonycteris naso. The sequence continues at coordinate 15,761,476 of CM072999.1, read as the reverse complement.
TTGTGTCCTTTATCTTTAGCAGAGAAAATGAACAAATACATCTTTCAGGAGCAACATGAAAAACATTTCAAGCATATCAGTCATTCTCTGTCAAGTTGGACAAAAGTGCCAAGCTCAAGCCAAAGGAGTAACAAACACATGGAGGAATGTTTGTTCCATAGAAAAACTTGTTTGTGTTAGTCACCGATGTATAATCAGGGCCTGGTGGGTATGCACCTGCTGCTCAGTAAGTACTCGTTACAGAAATAAAGAACAAATGGATTTACCTTTTATTCCCTTTTAACCTATAGCTGTTAAATGAGAGATATGTTTTTTATTTTTTTTAACTTTTCTCAAAAAGTTGTTTCAAGTTTTATTTTCTTATTTTTTTATGATTTACTTAGACCTTTCCAGGGATTTATTTCTGTTTTGTTCTCACTATTCTTATTTATCAATCAAATAATTGTATCTGAAATTTTCTGTAGTGAAACGCCATGCATTCAGAAGCAATGAGAGAAAGCCCTTAAGGGATCTGGATTCTGGATCAAAGGCACATTTAAAAGAAAGCACAGATGCCTGGTCCAAAATTGAGCCCTAAGGTAAAACATATAACTCTTTGACTACTTTAACTGGTGAAGTGAGCAGATAATCAATATGGGGAATTGTTGGGGCAGAACATTTATTTCAGTGCTGATCAATACCAGATATGCCTCGAGCAGAGAGATCCTACCAAAGTTATGCTCCCTGCTACTAAAAGCACTTCAAAAGGGAGGCAGGAGGGAGTTTTCTTCATACAATATAAAGCTGATTTCTGAAAATGCAAATACATATAAATTGATTTAAAAATATAATTGTTTTTCTCTAGACATTCTTGCTGATGAAACAAGCTACATCTTATCTAGAGGTTTTTTACAAAGTTAGATGTATAAAAAACAAATTGCAAATATTATTCTCAATTTATTTATATTTAAAATAATTGTCTAGTCAGTTGAGAGCAATGAAAGAATAACCAAATATAATACCTCATTCTTGTTTTACCCTTAACAGTGTTCAATTTATTTTGTCATATGTTATTATTATCTGATTCTTGAGAGCTTTATCAGGTACATTTGGTAAGGATAACCAGACAAAAAAATTTATACCCATTTGACAGATAATGAAAATGAAACTCATAAAAGTCGTGATTTCAAAAAGATTGCAGAGCAAAAATTTTATAGGTAACATATAAAAGCAAAAATTTTTGTCTATGTTAGGTAAAAGGAATAGTTTCAACTCAGTCATGTCATTTCAATCACAACAACACCAAAAACTAGAATGTAAAAAGCAAATGAACTACAGAGTAACTATAAGAAAAAACTAATAAGTAACTAACTAATAAATAACTCAGCACAGAAACCAATGCAATCGGTGGCAGAAACAATAAAAAAGTCAATGAAACAAAAAGCTGACTCTTTGAGATAATCAACAAAAATCAATAAACTTCTAGTCAAAATTTTTATGGAAAAAAAAAATAGAGAATACAAATTACCGAGATCAGAAATGACAATACCACAGACTTTACAGATAGTAGAAAGATAATATGTGACTTTTATTAACAAAGTTATTCCAATAAACTTAACAAGTTAGATTAAATGGGAAAATTTCTTAAAAGACAGAAATTACTAAAGCTTACTCAAGAACAAGATAACCTAAAACCCATTTCATGTAAAACATATTTCATCTGTAGTTAAAATAACTTTCCCACAAAGAAAATTTCAAGTGCAGATAGAATCACTGGTGAATTTCACCAAATGTGTAATGGACAAATAATACCATGTCTATGTAAATTCTTCCAGAGAATTTAAGATAAAGGAATACTTCTAAATTCATCTTAGGAGACTATTATCACTCTGATGCCAAAACTAGACAAAAACATTATAAGAAAACTATGGACCAATAACACTCACGAGCTTATATAAATGATGGTATATAAAATTCTAATATGTGGGGGGGAGCTTTCTTTAAGAAATGCAAAGTTGATTTAATATTTTAGAATCAACCAAAGCAATTAAAAAAATCAATGCAATTTACCATATTGACAACTAAAAAGGAAAAAACAAATGAGTACTGTAATAGTCACAATAAAAAAACCTTTGACAAAAGCAAAATCCATTCATCTAAAAATCTCTCCACAAAAACAGTAGGTAGAATACTTCTATTAAAACCTACAGCAAGTATGATCCTTCATGGTAAAATACTGGATACTTTTCCCTTGTGATCAGGAACAAAAATAAGATGTCCACTCTCACTGTTTCTCTTCAACATCGTGCCAGAAGTTCTTGACAATGAAATCAGGTAAGAAACATAAATAAAAAAAAGAAAGAAACATAAATAAAAACATACATATTTGATTTATCTCAAATAACATAATTATCTATATAAAAGATGGTGGAACCAACAAGAACAACAAACTATTAGAACTAATAAGTGCGTTCAATGAAGTAGCATAATGTAAAAAAATAGAGTTGGGTCCAATAAATCTATCCCAGCAGAGTACTTGGTCAAGTTGCTAACACCCACCAAGAAAAGGTAACCCTTAACTCTGCAGCCTCCCTTACTTTTGTTATGCTAAATAAATCAATGCAAAGTTACCTGCCCTTTTCATCTTTTCCTTTTCATTTACTCCACGTGGTGATGTTTGCTGAGATGGAACAAAGTGAGTCTGTATCTCCTGATTCCATCTGTTATACTGTAAATCAGTGTCTTTTTGTGGTATATTTACTGTCGCACTTTTCAGTTTTAGTGTTTTTTGGTGGTGACTTTTCTATATAGAATGGCCCCCAAGAATAATGCTGAAGTTCTGTCTAATGTCCTTAAGGACACGAAAGCTGTGATATGCCCCAGGAAAAAAACTGTTTCTCGGTGAGAAGTTTCATTTCAACATAAATTATAGTGCTATTGTCCATAAGTTCATTGTTAATGAATCAACATTATATTTTCAACAAGAAATTTTAAACAGAAGTAGATGTAAAACAAATCTTTGTACTGAGTAGTGGATAAAAATGTGACTAGGGACTCTTTGAAATCTCACCCTGTGTTTCCCCTAGGAGCAATGGCACAACATTCACTAATTCAGTGTGGGTAGTGACTTTCTAGAACATAACTACCAAGAGTAATGAGAACTGACTACTTCTGATAAAAGGTTTGTATCTGGTGTACTGAAAAATAAAAACCACAAAACAGAAAATAAAAACTCAATTAAAACCAGCAAATTATTTGAGGAGATACATCAACAAAAGGATATATAAATAGCAAATAAGAATATGAAGAGCCTGAGCAAGCGGTGGCGCAGTGGACAGAGCGTCGGACTGGGATGCGGAAGACCCAGGTTCGAGACCCCGAGCTTTCCAGCTTTAGTGTGGGCCCATCTGGCTTGAGCAGAAGCTCGCCAGCTTGGACCCAAGGTCGCTGGCTCCAGCAAGGGGTTGCTCGGTCTGCTGAAGGCCCGCGGTCAAGGCACATGTGAGAAAGCAATCAATGCACAACTATGTTGTTGCAACGGCAACGAAAAACTAATGATTGATGCTTCTCATCTCTCTCTGTTCCTGTCTGTCCATCCCTATCTATCCCTCTCTCTGACTCTCTCTCTGTCCCTGTAAAAAAAAAAAAGAAGAAGAAAATATTATCAACATTGTTAATTATTAAGGAAATGAAAATTACAACTACAGTATGATACCAGAGCACACCTATTAGAATGGTTAAAATGGAAAGGAGGTGGAGGAACTGGAACTCTCCTGTACTGGTGGTAGAAATGTTAAATTATACAAGTTGGGGAAATAATTGGCCATTTTTTTTACAGTTAAACATTACTTACCACATAATTCAGCCATTTCACTCTTATTTTCCCAAGTGTAATGAAGTCAGAAAGATTGGTATGTGAATGAAATGTTCACAGAAGCTTTATTCATATTAGTCCCTAAACAGAAGTAAAACAAATTTTCATCAACAAACAAATGAATAAACAAACTCTGGAATATCCTAAAATAGAATTCAATTCAGCAACAAACAGGAATAAACTGCTGATACTCAGTACAACATTGATGAAACCCAAAGTAACAATGAAGAGTGAAAATAAGCCTGGTAAAAAAGAGTACATGCTGTGTGATACCTTTTATATACAATTCTAGATACAAACAGATCTACAATAACAAAAAAGCAGATTAGTTGTGTTGGGCAGATAAAATATATTATGCTCACTTTGTTAAAGATGGCTCTACCCACATGGAAGTTTGTTGATATTAATGTGTGTTCTGGAACAGGCTGTGGGCAGGCCGGGTCGTTGTAGCCTAAGGCTTAGTTTTAAGAGTAAGCTCTTCTCCACATCCTTGACTGATTGGATGATGTAGGGTGGTGCACTCTCCTGAGGAATCCCATTATACAGAGACTTCCTTGTTTGTATAATTGAATTAAAGGTTTTAATTCTATGGTATAAAGTAGGAGAGAGCAGTAGCTTGATCTCTCTCTCTTGGTTCCTGAGTTCCTGAGGTTAGTATTAGAAAGGAGAGCAGATTAAGGCCACATGGAGGCCAGGAGAAGCAGTCAAGATGGCAGAATGCTGAGGGAGAAGCCAGTTTGTTAAGAGTTTGTGCAGGAGGAGATGGGAAACAGAGGTGAATAAGTTGGTGAGCTAGAAACCTTTGATTCTAGGAAACTCGGATAAGTCAGTAGCTTTGTGAGCACTGAATGTGTGGGTTTTGGATCCCAGTGTGTGTTTTTGCTTGCCCGCTGGGTGCAAGCTAGAATTAAAGCTGATGGTTCACCAGTTCTTGGCTCTTATGTTTCATTACCGACTGTTCGAATCTAATGTGAACCTGCATGGGCCAGGCGGCTGTAATAGTGGCCGCGACTACTGACTTTACAAGTTGTTACCTAAGGAGTAGGGTAAGGACTAGAGGAAAGGGAAGAGGATAGGAAAGATTACAGCAGGGCAACAGGAGACTTTTGGGGAGATGGGTATGTTCACTATCTTGATTCTGGTGATAATCTCCGGACTATATACTTGTAAAAACTCACCAAATTATAGACTTTAACTGTACAGTTATATCAAGTACAACTTAATAAAGGTATTTATTCTTTTACAAAGCCACTATAGCCTCAAAAATTAATGTTTTATTTATACCTCTAATTTGATATTTGATGTTCTTTCTGCTACATCATTTGTAAAGTAACAATATTATATATAACAATATTTTATATATGTATATATAACATATGCACATACAAATATAACTATATGTATATGTGGCTATATGAAAAAATATATGTATATGAAAGATGCTGATATATATGATAGTATATAAGATATATATAAATGGCTATTATAAAAATATATTAACCTAATATATAAAGTGAATCAATCAGATCTATATCTCTATCTATCTAATTATGATGGTTAAATAAGCACATCTAATAACGTTTTAGTCATCAAATTATAACACACTAGCTGCTGCTAACACATGATCTATACATTGCATGTTTCTCACAGTATGTTTGGACACAGAGCGGATATTTTAGTGCAGTAAAAATAATACCTGTAGAGTAACTGCGATGAGCCAGCAATGATGTTCAGTTTTTAATATATGCTATTTGATTTCATCTTTATAAAAAACTTTTAAGATATAAAAGATTTTCTAATTTTATAATTGATCAACTGAGGCAGAGAAATGTTAAGTAATTTTTTTAATGTCACACTATTGGTAAGAGGTTAACCTGCAATTTAACTCCAAGTTTTGATGATACCAAAATCCATGTTCTCTTACCTGACATAATATAAATTATTATATTGCATTATATTATACTACATTTTAGCTATTGCAAATATTATATTCTTGTGCCTATAACTTTAAAGTGATTGATGAGAGGAGCTCTCAAATCTAATCCTTTCTGTACTATCCTCCTATATATATTTTACCTACTCTTTTATTTAAAGTGTTACCTATAACAACATAATAACACTATACCAATATAATACAGGTAAGTACAATGTTTATACAATAAATTTATACTTACACATATTTTTGTTAATACAAAATATATACTTGGGAAATGTGAATATTTCGCTGTTAAATACCAAACTTCAGCTGTCTGCATCAGTGAAGAATATGTTTACACTCCAATTGTTAAAATTAATTATTTGTTTATATAAGACATTCTGCCTTTCTTAATGCACATCATTAAATATAAACGCTTGAGAACACAATAATTTTAACTTCACTAAAATAATACCACATTCACTTAAGAGTCTTATAAGTAATATTAACTACAAGAAAGGCAAACCATCTTAACTAATTCAAGGTTTGCCTAAAAAATAAAAATGTAAATTCCATTGATGTACTTGCTCATTGTTCTTAGCTTGCACGGGCTTCAATCAGTGTGTTGTCTTCAATTATAAAAGTGTGTGTATGTATGCAACACCTGCAAATGTTCACATATGCATACAAAAACTGAAGCAACATTAGATATTAATTTTAAGAGAAATAAAGACTCATACTCCTGGGACTCAAACCATTATAGACATTCTCTTCAGGGAAAAATGACAACTAATTCAATAACAATGTAAATGGTGTTCTTTTCCAACAATCCTGACTAATCCACCTTTACCTGAAATGTTACACCTTGTTAAGGCCTAATTGAAACAATCAATTTGGAAGAAAAGTTCTCTATCTTACTAGTTGGCTGATATCCAAGTATTTAAATTAGATTTGACATTTTAATTGAAAAGCATTTGTGTAAATATGGGGCTTATACAACAAGGAAAGGAAACTTAGCAATTATCATTATTTCCAAGCTACAGATGAACCTGACCTGTGGTGGCACAGTGCATAAAGCATAGACCTGGAACTGTCAGGTCACCGGTTCAAATCCCTGGGCTTGCCTGGTCAAGGCACATACAGGAAGCAACTACTATGAGTAGATGCTTCTTGCTTCTTCCCCCTCCTTCTCACTGTCCCTCCCTTTCTCTCTCTCTCTCTCTCTCTCTCTCTCTCTCTCTCATTTTCTCTTCCGTCTCTCCAAAAGTCAATAAATAAAAATATAAATAAACAAATAAATAAAACAAGCTTCAGACAGGTTGACACTTTTTGTTAAGGACACCAAAAGAGTTGAGCATTTAACCTTGAACTTTTGGAGAACAAATAGATCATGTCTCTTTATCGTGTTATACCAAAAATCATAATAAAATTACAGAAAGGTGATTTTTTCTACTTTAAGTGCTAATTATAAAAGAATGCAGTTTTATATATAAGGAAAATAATGAATGTTCAAATTATTTTCACCTGAAGAAATTAACAAAGTGATAAAAGGAGATTGTTTTTAATCATACTTAATTTGGAGCCATTTTTCCTAATGGACAATCTTTGACTTATTGTTAGGTCATAAAATTCCTTCCAGTGGATAGTAAAATTAATCCAAAATATTGAAAGTCTTTTATCCTGTTCCTGTTGCTCCAGGACCTCAATTCCATAGACTATGTTTTTATAAGTAAACAAGAACTATTTATTAATAATCACTAAACTGTATTATTAAACATTATTAAGATTTGGAATTTACAGGTTAGAAGGGTTTATTGAGGACAATAAACATTTTGCAAAAGAGTCTGGCTTCCACATAAAGACAGAAAATGTTGTAAATCCTGCTTCTGGACTTGGTCACAGAGGGTTTTCCAGAAGCATCGATGTTGTCTTGAATTGCAGAGTTTTAATTACTGCTCTTCTTCCTTTTCAATAATTAGTTATGGGAGGTGCATTCTTTAGTTTCCTTTGGAGTCTACAGTGAGTACTGATGCATGCCTCTCCAACTAGTAATTTTATGTTGTGCTTTCCCAAAAACAATATATTAATATGTGTGGATAGATGCAAGTTGAACATAAAATCACTGGTATCTGTTAATTTGTGCTTAAAATTCCTCCTAAAATGTGCTACTTCAGAGACCCTTCATTGGGAAATGGTGAGCTAGATAATTCAAGCATTAACTTGTCTTCCAGCTAAAGGTGTTTCTATTTTTTAAAAATCCAGAGGAACAGGGATGAAGAAGTTTACAAAACAGATATGTAGTCTGAGTTCAATTTTGTATTATACTGTATCCTTTCCATATATACTTGTGGGGGGGAGAGAAAAGAAGGAAGGAAGGAAGGAAGGAAGGAAGGAAGGAAGGAAGGAAGGAAGGAAGGAAGGAAGGAAGGAAGAGAGGGAAGGAGGGAGGAAGGAAGGAAGGAAAGAAGGAAGGAAGGAAGGAAGGAAGGAAGGAAGGAAGGAAGGAAGGAAGGAAGGAAGGAAGGAAGGAAGGAAAGAAGGAAGGAAAAGAAAGAAAGAAAGAAAGAAAGAAAGAAAGAAAGAAAGAAAGAAAGAAAGAAAGAAAGAAAGAAAGAATACAATGGATAGACAGATTACATGTAAGATAATATCCCTTAAATTTGTAGCTATGTGTTTATCCATATACAAATGTTAATGGTTATCTTAAGCTAAGTAATATTAACTTTCTTACATATTTGTATATTTTTCAAACTTCTGCCTTTTATATATATTATTTTAAAAAATCAATATGTATAACTTTGTTTTTGATTCAGCATATTCAAATCACTACCCTGGGCACCCGAAAGCTGGTGCATAGGGTTCAGGGAAAGAAGTAAGCACATATATATCAATACCCAGTGCTTCCAGGTGGAGCTTCAGTCAGACATATGTAGACTGAGAATGACTGAACCCCACTAAATTCTTCCTTTTAACACAAAGCACAGCTAGGCTCCATGCAGGGGTACTCAAGCATAATTAACATCTGCTTGCTCCCAGCACTTAGGCAAACATCGTGATCTGTTTGTAACCTGGGCTCCTTTTCTAGGTTCTGCACTTCCTCTCCTATAATTGGCCTGGCATTTTGTACTTGCAGACGGGTTCTTGCCTCAGCACTCATCCTGATTACTGAGATCTCTTAGCTCTGTGACACTTGCTTTTCTCTTCATATCACACTGACACCGTCTTCACATCACAAGCCTTTATTAATTGCTTTCTAAGGAATAATATGTCTCCCCTCAATGGTTCTGCAAAACTCCGCCTTCACGCAGTATCTGACTGCCCTGCTCAACAGAATTACTGGGCATTTGTATGTTCTCCTTCAGTGGCTTCTCCCTGTCATGCGCAGTGGTGCAGTAAGAAATGCATTGTAACTTTTCCAAACCTGGAACAATGACCTCCTTGTGTGAGGTCTGACAAACACAGGTTTTCTATTGGGCACCCAGTGACATGGCCTTCAAGCACTATTGAATGATCTACAACACCAAGCATTAGGGAAGCTCAGACACACTGTGTTTAACCACTTCATGTCCATTTTTGATGTAACTGGTTGGGGTCTTGGAGTCTATGTTTTTCCCATAGCTTTGTACATTTTAATACTCATAGCGTGTTTGCAATTCTTGTTGTTGAACAATCCTCTGTTTATAAATATTTGGTGTGAAGAGAGTGCTTTGGAACTCTGTAAATATGGTCCTATGCTGTTCTTTGTCTTCTTTGGAAACCATGCCACCTTTGGAGTGGTTATACTATGACCACCAAGCTGAGCTGATAGAAACCAATGTAACATCTATAAAATAACTGTCAGAGTTCAGGGCAACCTACCCACTGGTTAACTGCAGCTCTTTTAGAGTGTTCTCTTAAACACAGCAGCGCAGTTACTTCAGCCTGATTACTTTAAACTTCTCAACAATTTTCTAGCACTTCATGATCCTTAACATTACTTTTGTAGGACCTGTGGGATCTAGTTTTGGTCTAAGTACCATCTCATGCTATTTCCCCCACTCACTGTCTGCCTTCATATCACAACTGGTTTCTCTCAGTTTTATGAGCAATAATACATCCTGTTTCTCATTCCAGGAGCCTTGCATATGCTGTTCCTTGCTTCTAGAATGATCTGACCACCTTCACCTTTTGCTAGCCAATTGCCACTCATCACTTAGAGCTTAGCCTGAATTTTCAATCGATGATGACTCGCTCCTTGATTTTCTAACAGGAACTCAGGGTCTCCTCTCCTTTCTCACATCACCCTGAACCTTATTAATTTTTTAGCAGTAGTTGTTTAAAAATAGAATAAAACAATGGATTTTAGCAAGTAAGAATATATCAATATTGGTTCATTTATTACCACAACCATATGATACCCATGTAAAAAGCTAATGTAATGGAAACTAGCTGGGTTAAAATAAATGGAAGATTCTATAATTAGTGATAAGTTGATAAATAACAAAAATAAATTAATTAAATAAATGGATAATTCTATAATTGGTTGTTGAAGGTTTCTCTTTCTGGAGTCTGTGTGTCCTACACATGAAGCATCCATGTGTCCTGTTCTCCACTGTGTCTCCAGGACCTTCACAGTGCCTCGCATACAGTAAACATGTTATATACATTTCTGTATAAATGAATAATAACCATGAAAGCATATTGAAGTCTATCATAGTGTGTCAGGTAACCTTCACCATGTGGGTGTCATCATTTTTTTTTGACTCGATGTTTACCTCCCCAGCTGGTTTTGGGTTGCTCTAAGTCATAAGCCATACCTGTTTATCATTGTATGCACAGCCTTTTACCAACACCTGAAGCATACAAGAGTCTTGTTTGTTGATTAAATGTATTGACCTGAATGAGAACACTTGGTAGATATTCTATTCCTCAGTGGAGGTGCTCATTTTTGTATATGCAATTGTGCATACACTCTAATATATGTTTCCATAGACTGTTTTGCATTTGTATCCACATTTTAATGAAGAATTTGCAATAGAATGGCTATAAAACATTTAAGAGTCAGTGATATTTTTAATGTATTACATTTTTAAAATATAAATGGCCACTGCAGTTTCTATCTATGTCACATAAACGCAGATTAAATGCATTTACAAAACAACATGTAAGTGTACTCAAGAATCTCCAGGAAAGAAACTTTCAAAAAATAAGTTTTGATATCCAACAAAATTATGAAATCTTAGAAGGTAAATTTATACATGGAAGTTGCTACTTAGAGTAAGATATAAAATCTAAAGTTCATGAGACAGACCTCTTGCTGGATTTCACTGAAAATAACTCACCAGTGCCATGCAAATTATCAAAAATAATCTAAGGTATAGAATCATCAGAATCTGATATCTGTAATATTAATTCCAGCTAGATTTTCTTCTTTACTAATAACCTGTCTAAAGAACTAGAACATTAAACATGGTCCTCTATATTACACGTATTTTTCATCCTTCCCCAGTCCAGGTGGGCATTGCTTAGTTAAGCGTGGAGATCTCGTTGCCCCTGAAAGACCCTGGGTTTTGGTCACGTCTCCAAGGTATACTTCAAAATGAGGAATTATGCCTCTTGACGTTGAGGTCACAGGAGAGAACACAATTCTTCAGCAAAACAATGGGAACTGATATCCCTAGTGTCAGAAAGCAACAGAGTTAGATATCTTTCTAATTGTTTTTGAACTTGGTGGGAAAAGAGCTTAGTAGAGTGAAAGAAAGGTATGAACACAATTCTTTCTTATGGCTAATTATGGATGTTTACCTTGTCCGTTAACTAACAGAGATAAGATTTGTTAAATCAATAAAATTTAGACTGGGACAAAATATTCAGAAATAGATTTTTAATCTAATAGAGAAGACATTATAAACAAGGACAGTTGAAATAGTCCCTGCTTATAATGTCTTCTCTATTAAAGATTAAAGCACTCTCATGCACATTATTTTAAAGAAAAGTTTGCATTTTCAGTACTACCAAATATATTTAGAGAAATTGGGTAATTGGATATTTTTAAGAGAATAAACCATTTCCTAACGCTGTGGTTGTCACCAGTACACCACATAGGACCTTTCTAAGTTTACCTTCTTCACGTCTGAATATTTTACCGGAATGTGAGTTTCTTAAAGGCTGTTATCAAATCCTGTTATTTGTGTCCCTTGCTTTTGGCAAAGGCACGCAGGTCAAATAAAAGTTTCTTAAATCAAATATGAATGAATGAAGCCCTATTCTCCTTTTCTCTTTCCTGAAATCAATGATGGCTGCTTTTATTTTTTTCAATAACCACCTAAAAAGCTACTGATTGGTTGGACTTGTGATGAACAGAATTTATAAGCTCAGAAGAGGAGTCCTGAGAAGTACAGCACCGGCTTTTGAGAAACAAAAACCAATTTGGCAACTGTCACCCCTGGTGGGAAATGCTGAGTTTGCTATTGGCTGTGTGCTGTGAGAAATTAGAGGCTCGAGCAAGACTGGGGTTACACGATGTGCGCCTGCTGGGACAGTACTGCCAGGAAGAGGGGACTTGTTTTCTCCTCTTCCTGCCTTCAACTTCTTCTAATGACTCCTCAAGGCAGAGCAAATCAAGAAACCAGGTGACAAAAATAAGTTTATTTTGTAAAGTCCTACTCCCAACATCTCAAAGTAGCAAATAGAAAAGCCAGTATGGAGCTGACAGGTAACACCCTCATCACCAGCACGTGGTGCAATATTAGATTGGAAACTCAACCGCAAACTCCTTGAAAGCTGAGGTGTTCCCGAGTGTCCACGGAAATGAGTGGAAAATTAAAGGTGCTCGAAACTCTTTGCTGAGTTGAATTAATTTGTTCATTTTTAAAATTCATTCGACAAATATTTATTGAAAACAAATATTTATTACAGACACTGCTGGATACTTCACATAAAAAATGAGTAAGGCACCATCTCTGCTCTCAGATCATTTACAACCTAATGAGAAAATAAATTGTAAACAAAGGCAATAGCGGAGAGTCAGTGCGGTGCTTACATCATGGAAACCAAGATATTGGGGAGGAGGAAGAGGAGCCAGTTACTGAAAAGTTGGATAGTTGGTAAACAGTAATTATGGTTCTGGATACTGCTCTAGGCTTTGCGAGAACATGATGAACATGATCTCTGCCTTTGCAGTTCTTTTGACCAGTAGAGGCAAGAGTCAGGTAAGGAAGAATTTAGCCTAATCTGCCACAGCATGGGTATACCAGGACAGGTAATCTTCAGTGCTCGTCTGCTCCAGGTAAAGGTGAGGGCATCCATGCTTTCGACCTGCCCTCAGACATAGCTTAAAGACTCAATTACTCTGTGGTAATGAGCAGCACAACTAGACCATTCTGAAGAATAATATCCTATGATTCAACTGATCTATCAGTAATATCCCCACCTTTGGACCTGGCATGGAAACTGGAGAGCTGATGCCCAGGGAGATTAAACATAAACAGTACAGTACTCTTAAAACCACAATGATTCTACCAATTGTATGGGGGTGGGGGTGGAGCAGGGCTCTGGGTAGGGATTATAAATCTCCCATTTACTGGTATATTATAGACCTGGCATGGAAACTGGAGAGCTGATGCCCAGGCCAATTAAACATAAACAGCACAGTACTCTTAAAACCACAATGATTCTACCAATTGTATGGGGGTGGGGGTGGAGCAGGGCTCTGGGTAGGGATTATAAATTTCCCATTTACTGGTATATTATAGACAAGTTATTTAAATTGTCCAAGTCTCACCTTGTGATCAGAAACATGAATAACACAGCACCCATTTTGTATAGTTATTTGAGAGAATAAATGAATATATTGACAACCCTTAATGTCCCTTCGGGGTTATAGTAAATATAATGATAACACCCCTACCATCTGATCCCTTACATGCTCCAGATTGTTTTATCAATAAATTCTACTATCAGGACAGTTCTAAGAATTACACATGCATAGATTTGTTAAACCTACGAAAAGCTGAGAGAAAGAAATAGCAAATGCTTTTCTCTCTCTCTCTCTCTCTCTCTCTCTTTTTTTTTTTTTTGCTGATGTTCTACTACAAAGCAGTGTCAGAATATAGTCTAGAAGTGGGCTCTCCTGATTATTAGTAGCATTAATTATAGATGAGAAAGGGCAATCATGCATGTTTTAAAATAAACATGTGAACAGAGAAACAAATTAATAGATGAGTCAATATATGAATGAATACATTAATAAGCTAGTATATATTTACTAGGAAAAGATAAGGAAAAGGAAGACACGTTCATCAGTAAGAAGTCTCATGTAACTGCTATTAACCATTGTCTCCTGGGCTTGTCACAGACCTTGTGACTTTTTAGAGATATCTAGAGACCAAAGCACACACTCATGCTCACATACACACTATTTTCCAACACTAAAGCAACCATCATGCACATATTCTCGGAGAAGCAATACAGAGACTAAAAAGAAAATGATATCAGGAAAAGCTAGTCCTCCAACTCAGGTTGCCTCCAATTATATAGAGAGAGGCTTTAAGCCTCCAGGGGTTACTTTGTTTAACTTTTATTTTTTGAAAGAGAAGAATAAAAATGCAATAAACTCTAATAGAAACCATGTTTCTCCTCTGGTTTCAGAAGGGATTACAATATTATTCATATTTCTATATGCCTCACTCTATGAAAAAGGAATATGAGTAAGAGGAGAAAAAAGAAAAACAACTATAGATTTGTTTTAACATTTCGAAGCAGAAAATGGTAACAAAGATATCCCCATTTAAAATGAAAAATCCATTTTTCTTCCAATGGCTAAGGAAAACCACATTATTGAACTTTATACTCATAGTTGTAGAAGGATCACTTGGTAGAAACTTCTCAACCTGAACCTGGAAAGTCTTGAGAACTGCAGTGCATGCGTAGAGGCCATGATATTTTAAGAAGAGAATCACAGAAGAAATCTGATGAAGACTGATAGCCCTGGATGAGAACAATTACAGAAAAATTTATGTTCACACACAGTTGCTGAGCTTTGTAAAGGAATCAGAAACCTTCACTTGCATGAGACAAGTCTTAATTTTTGAGAGGGCCACTGTAACTATGAGGTGGTACCTGTTAAAATGATGAGAAATCATAGCATGCAGATACGCTCTGTGATGTCACCATCATTCACTGTCCCAGTCTATCTGACAGTGGCAGAAACTACCTTGACAAGACAAATTCGAACTATATACCATTAGACCCTATATCAGTTGAATAATGGTATTAGTTCAGGGTTTCAACATACCCATTCTCTTTCCCTTAAAGAATAAATCTAAGAAATTGTTTTGGCTTATGTGTTTATCTCTCTTTCTCCAGATATAAAGGGATAGTGGAAGGGCTGTCATGAGCTAGATTATTTTTATCACAGCATCCCCTGAAAACCAAATTACCTTTGACTCTATTAAGATTGACTTCCTCTGAAATTAATGAATCCAGTGGGTACTCTTACTTTTGGATAAACTTGCTTATGTGGTTATCATGTAGACATCTCAAAATCAACATATTTAATTCTTTTAAAATTTCACTCATTCCCTTTCTTTTCTTAGCTGCATCAGGAAGCTGTCAGCAGACTGTCTCGGGTTGAGGTTATGGCTCTGTACTGCATGAATTGGGTAGGACTACCTGAAATTCTCCAAACAGATAAGGTGTCTCTGACATTTAAAAATATGTATTAAAGGGTTATATTTAAACAGCTGGAGCAGAACTAATGTTTTATCAATTAGAAGGGATTGCAAGTTAACAGTTAAGTTGACTGGATTTATGTTTCTGATTTACATCTATGGTATTTCTTTGCTTCTTACAGACTAGTAGCAGCGGGATTTTCAGTGACTTGCCATTAATCTGTCTGTGATCCCCAAATACTGCTGAATGCAAAAGAGTCTAGTCTTCCCATCTGAACCAGCAGAAGAAGGCTTTCTCAGGAAGCACTGAGCATTATCTGACACAGTGAAGAAATAAAACTACATTTTTTTAATCATTTAAAATCTTTTATTCAAAACATCTATTTTTATATCACCTTTCCTTAATCTCCAAGTTATCAAAGAGGTTTTATAAAAATGTATATGACATGAAAGTAAGGGGAAAAAAACCTCTGTTCTGAGAGCTATGAGACAAGGTTTTTGATTTTGCTTTGGTGAGTGACTTGATCATGGGAGAAAACTTAGAGAGGAAGGCATGAGGATGAGTGTCAGTTTATATGAGTACTGGTCTAACTTTTGTCACCAAGTTTCATAAACTTTAGGTAAAATTGTTCTGGTTAAGAAAATTATTCATGGGGTTTAATGGACATAAATTTAATTCTCAGCAAACCTGCTGACTAGCTAAGTAGATTTCAGTACGTTATTTAACTTCTCTAAATCACAAATTTTCTTTAGCAATCGAAATTAAAGCAATGATAATAAAGGAGAGTGTTTGTCTGTGCATGGAACCAGCAATTGAGTTTCCATTGTGTATTGTAAACAGTGTTAGGCTCTTCAGTTAGAGGAAAGGTTAATTTGAATGAATAAGATAATACTTAAGATGTCTTAGCATAATGCCTGGCATCTAGTAGGTCCTAAGTGAGTATTAACTATTAGTAGTAGTTGACCTAGTGAGATTAAAATAGGGGATATTTTAAAGAATTCCTTTCTTTCTTGTTCAGTGTCTTTCTCAGGCTTGATGAATGATGTGACAGTGATAATTATGAAAACATTTTAGAAGAAAAATTGTGATGTACAGAGAAGGCATTAATGTTCATAAATGTTACAGTTCACCAATCCCAAAAGGAAGCTGAAAAACCCTCACTCCCCACATCTGGAATCCTCTTGGCAGCCAGTAAACAATGCACATTTTCAATTTACATGGGAGCTTAAAGTTTACACGACACGAGCTCTAACACATTGGGAAAGAGGGAAAAGCTCATGCTCCCTTTAGGATATACATTCTGCTATACGTGAAGTTTCTGTTAGCTTTCTAAAGAAGCTGCCATTGCTTTGGATTAATGCTAAGAAAAACCTACATATTTGGCCTGTACTGGGTACTACGGAGAGGAATTAGACAGGAACCTTAACCTCTGACATTTTGGAGACTGAAACAGAAATGAACCCAGCAGTATAACTGACTATAGATGAAGTGTCCCTGCACATGATCAGATGACTTGAATAATGGTGCTAACCCACTGAAAGAAAACTTGGTAATAGAAAGTTTAGTGATAGTTCAAGTGGGTGTCTCCCAGGAATCTGGGTTAGGGAGAGAATTCCCTGCCATAATCCTTCTCACTCTCAAGCTTTGGCAGTAATAGTGTTGGTTGCATGACGCTAGAGCTAAGGAAAGAAGGTGTTGTAGATAATGAATAAAGCATCCAGGGCCATAGCGACATCTTCTCTGGTTTTGGTCTTTCCTGTTTCTTACCTTTCTTCCAAAGTCTGATCACGATAAGCATTGCTTTAGATTGTTCTCTCATCATGGACCTCTTCTATAGTATGAACTCAAATCTCCTGGACACAATTTCTTTTCTCCCCGCTTAATGAATCTTCCCAACATATTCTAAACTAGCAAGTTTAAATTTTATTCTTTTTGTGCATGGTGAGGTCAAGAATGCTTTGAGAAAATTATGGATGATTTGAGCATCATTTGATGATGTATTTTTATCCAGTTTTTAAATGTTTTCTTTCTGATTTTCACCCTCCTTTTGGGAAGTGATCAATTTTACTTCATAGCAACACATATAAACATTCAGTAGACATATATTAAAACCATGGGCTTAGTTATTTTCCTAAGCCTTGTCACATTGCCTTTAGCCTCATGGCCTAATTTTAGTTCCTTCTATTTAGTAGCCTCTACTCTGTCTGCTTTTCTCTTTTCCTACGTCTTATGCTTTGTGATAGTTCACTGTGAAGCCTTACGCAGTTTTACAAAACAGACTCCATGCAATGCTTTCAATATTTTGTTGCCATCAATATTTCTTTCTCTATAAAAGCATACAGAAATGGAGAAGTAAAAAACATCAAACACCACTTATCAATATGTGTCAAGTAACATTATTCAATAAATTCTGACTTATAATCTCTTGAGAAAACCTAAAACTTGAAAGTGCATAATTTTAAAATTTTACCTTAAAAATTTTACACTGCAGCCAATCCAAAAATCAGCTTCATTCAGTTCTTCAAGGAACTCTTATGTTTCTTTTTTTTTTTTTAAGGTGCAGGAGGCAGTGAAAAGAAATATTGGACCAACAGATAAGTTTTGAAGGCAGAATAAATGAGATTATAAACAAGCCATTGAACTGTAATAGAATGTCCTTTCAAATAGAAATTAGCATTCCTCAAATGTGCAATTAGTACCCCATAAATCACGCTAAGAAGAGTGTCAATACAGTAAGGTGTACCCAGTCATCACAATTAATGCTCCTGACCTGTATTGGAGAAGCCAAGCTGTTTTCATGTTACAGTCATTAGGGATGAGATCGCTTCTGCAGCTAAATTGTTACAAGCAGTTAAGTATCTAATAGAGATGCTGCACTTGAAACAAGAGCCATTGCTTTTAAATTCTGCTAAGTACAGATGTTGTTGAGCCATTTTAAAGAAAAAATAATAATAGCTGTTATTTTATCTGGAATAGAGCAACTTTGCAAGAGCATTTCATGACAACAACAACAAAAAATGGATGTTGCGATGAGAATTATTTTGTTTCCTTCCTGTTGCTTAATTTCCTGACAAGAGTCAGACATAGCAAAATCAAACATAAAAATACTCAGCAAAAGACCCTTCAAAACAAGCAGATGTGTGATTTGCAGATGAATTCTAAAGAAAACATAAACTGAGGGTGTGATGTTTGCCTTCTTATATTCTGAAATTTTCTACTGTGAACTGAAAGATGTGTGGTTTAAAATAGATATAATAGAATAAAGTTAGAATTAGGAGGACATTTGAGTTAAAATGTAGAACTTCTATAAATTATCTAATTGTTGTAACTTTAGGTGGACATTTAATTTACTTATTAACATTCCTGTAGTTACTAAGGGAGGAAGACAGAAGGAGAAGAATGTTTTAAGAATGCCTTCAGAAGAATGCTGTGTGGATAGCAATTACAGTTTGGAAACAGAAATGCATTGTATTTTGTTTATTGTAAAAAAAAAATCATCTCACTTCTTTCAAAACACCTTCAAGATACAATTTAAGCCAAATGTGTTTGACTCAAAGTCCAAATTATTTTTTAAGCCAAAATTATATATGCAAACTACTCTAGAGCAAATTTACGATTGTACCAAGAATAGAGATTAGGAGCCAATGAGATTAAGATACCTGCTCTAAAATACAGAATTTAGTAGAAGAGCTACTATTAATAAATTAGATATTGTTTGGCATCCTATAGAAGTGCATTTGAGAGTGCAAATTCAACAGAACACTCTTTTATTGGATACTGCAACAAATAAAACTCTATTGATTGCCACTCACTTGGAACCCATTTATACTTGTAGTTGTATTCATGTAGTTTGCAGAAAATAATATCTTAAGCATACAAAATTGGAAATGGAAATGAGACCTTTGAACTAGAATCCCTCAAATCCTTGTTTATTTTGTCAGCTGCAAATTACAGATACCTAGGATATTATTGGTTTTGTGTGTTTCAATAGTAGGATTTGAAAACATCAGGTTTAATGCTTAAGATTAAATGGATTTTTTTAAAAAACAGGGTGCTAAGGGTGCTAAAGATTATCACTCTTGAAGATGCATGTGGAGATCATATATATAATTTGCAACAGAGACAGAGAGAGGCACAGATAGGGGCAGACACAGACAAGAAGGGAGAGAGATGAGAAGCATCAAGTCTTCATTACAGCACCTTAGTTGTTCATTGATTGCTTTCTCATATGTGCCTTGACTGGGGGGGCTCCATCAGAGTGAGTGACCCTTTGTTCAAGCCAGTGGCTTAGGACTCAAGCCAGCGACCTTTGGGTTCAAGTCAGTGATCATGCCTATGATCCCACGCTCAAGCCAGTGCCCCCATGCTCAAGCCAGTAAACCCGTGGTCAAGCCGGATAAGCGTACACTCAAGCCGGCAACCTCAGGATTTCTAACCTGGGTCTTTTGTGTCCCAGTCCAACACTCTACCCACTGCACCACAGCCTGGTCAGGCTACATATATTTTTAAATGTAAAGTGATCACCAGTAAAACTCAAGCTTGTAAATGTTAGGTAGAGTCTCTGAGCTTTCTTCCAGCTTCATAATTCTCTAGCACTGATTGAAAGTTTTTAAATATTGATTATTTAATATATAAATTCTACAGAGAGCTTTATGTGTTTGCATGTATAAAACTTAAAACATAATGACCTCATAACATCAAGTAAGGGTGTTCATATGTATAATATGTAAAGTATAATGCTGTTTATTATATATTATTATAATGTATATAATATGCACATTGTAGGAACCCAATTTCAAAAAACATTGTAAGGCCAAGGGCCACCACCATCATGGCCATCACAGCCACCAGACAGGTGCAGGTTCACATTAGATTCGGATGGACAGTAATGAAACTGCAGAGCCAAGAAATAGTAGGCCGTTACCCTTATTCTAGCCTCACATCTGGAGGGCAAGTAAATTCACACAGTGAGAAAACACTTCCTTTTCCATTCAGGGCTCCCAAAGCCACTGACTTTCTCAAAGTCTTCCTAGAATCAAAGGCTCAGTCTCCTCTGGTTCCCATCTCCTTCTCTCTGCACAGACTGGCTTCTCCTTCAGCACCCTGCCATCTTGGCTGCCTGCCTCCTCTGCAACAAAGGGGTCTCTTCTTAAAACATTTAGGTGCAACAAGCACTCCCCCAGCATACACTAGCATAACAAAGCCCCTTCTCAAGATGAAAGGTAATTAGAAGTATCACCTGGGCAATGTAATCACATGGCCAGTGGCCAATTTTAACAATAAAAGTAAGCAAAATCAAATAACAGAAATTTTACAAACTTATTTGCCCAACAAATGTGTATCAAGCTGAAAATTAAGTTAATCTTGAAACTATTTTAATATGAAATAGTAAACATGAAACTAGTTTAATAATATTCTGCATTTGTGTAAGTTAAAACAGTCAAATATCGAGAATTATATAGATAAATCTAAGAATAGTGGTATCTAGTGTTATATGTTGGAGATATAAGGTATTTTAAGTTTATTCTTGCACTTCTCTACATTTAGTTAAAGATCTTTAAGGAACATGCATTCTTTATTTCAGCAAAAAAATAAAATATATCCCAATTTAAAAAAAAAAAAGAGAGAAACCAAGGAAGTTGACTTATAAATATGACAAGCCTCCCAGAGCCACTTCAAGAAGGAAGCCCCCTGAGAAAGGAGCAGTGGATTTGAAAGAGAGAGCAACATTTATAAATAAGGGTTTCCTGCTGTTGCAATGTCATACTTTGGCAGTGATCATAAGTAACAGAGCCTTAGGAACCTCAAGAGATCTCTCCTTCAAGCAGCAGGACAGAACATTCAAGCTGCAGGGCACTGGTTTTCTCTTTTTCTAAACATCAAACACATCTTGAATAAATTTGACTTGGATATAATTTCCATTTGATGTAGAAGACCAATGTAATTTGTTATTTTCACACATTAGTGATACTTGATAATGGCTATGGTGAAGATAAAAAAAGGTTTGAGGTTGTGTGTAACACTGCTCTTTCCTCTCCACCACAGAGAAATCATGCAAATTCAGTTGACATTGTTATGCAGTTAGATTTCTATTTACCAAAACCTTTTTATTGATAGAGCAAGACTCTGGTGTAAGTAGGTTATCCTGCTGGGAATCTTTAGTTGTGATTTCTATTACACTACAAGCTGCTTACTTAAAACTTCACTTCTCAGTGCCTAGGAATCTCACAGTACTTTCATACAGTCTAACAGAGTTCCACTGTTACCTCAGAGTTCTCCTTGAACGAAGGGTTTATAAAGATGGCTCCAATCCTGATCTCTCCAACATGGGCCATTTCTGGTCTCCAGACACACTTATCCTTACCTTGATCTCAGTAGTGGTGCAAAGTTGGTCTCTGTTCAGGCTCCTTCTCTGTGTTTGGCTGATGCAAGGTCATAGTCACAGTCTTCTGCCTTTACAATTCTCAGGCTGGAGTTTGGTAAACTATTGTGTCTCATAAACATTAGGTGACATGTATCAGGTTTTCCAAGTGGTCTTGAGGGTCTTCTCATAGGCTTGAGATGGATAAGAAGCATCTTCTTCTCCTTCCCAAGAATGAGGGTAAGGTCCAGCACGCCAATAACTGACTGTAAAACATTTTTTCCTCAATTTCTTTCTTTAGTCCTTTGACATTCTTCTGGGCCAAGGGTCACAGAACCAGATTTTGTTCATCTTGATAAACCCTCCATAGGTAAGGCATTGTCTCATTTATGGATACATGGTATTTAGCACAAATATTTTGTTTTTGTCCCCTGGGGTATGTGCCAAAGAAGCAAAGAAAAAACAACTATTTTAGCTTTCTCTTAATTTCATGAATTGATAAAAGAAAATTGAATGCTTCTTAGACTTTAGTAGTTTATTTCTTATATATAACAACTTGGCATTCACATCCCAGACAACTGTGGCACAATACTTTGTCATAACCCTAACTTAAAGATTAGAGTTTTGTAAAGGAAGGGTCTTTTCTAAGAGAATCTAGATTCTGCAAAGAGGTAGGCTACAGCAGGTCTCTTCATTTGTAGGTTTGTGACAGTCTATCAAGTCAATAGGGACAGAACCTCCAGGAGTTTTTGGGACACTGTGATTTTGAAACACTAATAAAACAGTGGCATTTGTTTAAAGAAAATTCTGTCTTTAAGGGATGATAATTTTATCTTGGGCAGATACCTATGTGAAAGCTTTTTAAAATGGTTGTTGTTTTCTGAGATTATTGGTATAGCTGGCGAAAAAAATTCTCGCAAAGAGGAATATGACATTTCATTCATCTATAACTTCTGGGGGTTTTGAAACTAGAAAAGATTAAACATCAGGGTCACTAAACATGGTAATGCCAAACAGATTAAAATTAAAAACACAAGTGGTTGAAAATAATAGCAATAATATTAACTAATACCATGATGATGGTGATATCATTGTCATATTTATGGTTGGATAAGCCCATCTAATTATTCCGAACTCATCTCCCTGTGGCATGTGATAATTCTGTCAACATACAGAATACCTGCTATCTACATGAGAAGAAAGTAATGGCTGAGAAACCTAAACAGAGAAATAATGTTAGGCAGCCATGCTTGAAGTTCAACTCTGCAACTATTCACTCTGTAATTCTGGCAACTACTCTGAACTCACCAGAATATTCAGGATGAGTATGTAAGGTTTCTAATAACAATTATCAATGAACTGATGATGTATCAGCCCCAAGGCAAGGGCAAGGGGCAGGCTCTGTAAGACATAGATCCAAAATTAACAGCCCTTTATTAAGCACATACTGTATGCATACTATGGTGCTACATATTAGGGAGATAAGAGTAGAGGATGACACAAGATTTATTTCCAGTACTGGAATAACCTATATAGTACTCACTGGGTGGAAACAGAGAGGCACATAAACAATCAAAATTAATGAACAAAGAAATTTTGCTAGAGGACAGACTGTGGCCAACTCTAAAACTGGACATGTCAATCCTATTAGAAATATGGATAGATTTTAAAGATACAACTTGGAGTCCAAGTGGAAAACAGACTGTGTTGGCTATGGATGAATGTTTGTTGCAATAATAAAGCAGTTCTAAGCAGATCGATATTATTATAATACTCAGGGCATATGAATACTACCCTTAGCCACACAGCATTTCATAATAAGCACTTTAATTTGGTCTGTGAAACTGAGCTAAGAAGACAAAAACTATCTATTTGATTTGTTAATATCAGTTAATGAACACTATATCATCAAACAATAACTGTTCTTAGTACAAAGATATCCATTTAGTTCAAATATATTCAAGGACAATGAAATGCACAGAATATATACATAGGTTTAGCCTTCAATAAATCTTTATTACAGGTTTTTATGTTTTTAGACAGGTTTTTTCGTCTCTCAGTCTCAGTTTATTTATCAGGAAAATGAGTTATAAAGAGGGTTTACATAGTATTTTTAAAGCACTTATTTCAGTGTGTGGCACAAAGAGAATGCCTTGGATTTGATGCTCTAAATGAAATTAGAATGCCAAATTTGTATATTATCCATTGAGTTCTTATTGTTACCAAATACTCTTTTAGGTCACAGGAGCAGAGAAGATAAGCTGCCATAGTTCTTACAGGGATTGTGTACTAGCTGAGCAAAAGACAACAGCAATGATTAAATATACAGGGTCATGGCAGAGAGGAAGATACAACATATTTGCAATGGTTGGACATGACATAAGCATGAAATAATCATGAGTATATTATGCTATAACTATTGCATAAGCCTAGCATTAATTGGAAATTCCTCTTCTTTAGAATATTGGAAAATCCTTAGGGATGGTTGGAGGGTTACATATTAGGCTAGTGTGTTGATGGCCAAGATTTTTGGCCAACACATGACAAGATCCCTTCTTGTTGTACTCTTGCACATCCCAATTGCCTGTTATATTTCATTTCTCATTCCCCATTAGAGCTAGAAAGCTTATTATTTTGGTTTCTATTAGATTAAAGTGCAGACTTCAACATAATTTTTTTGCCAAATTATATGTACTCTATTACTATTCTCCCATTCATTATTTCTTTATGTCCCCAATTCCTGTTGCTAAAATCTATGCAATGTTGTTGATTCCCTCTGGCAAGAGTTTCCTTTAAAATATCTTTGGAAACTATGAAGACGGAGATTCCATTTATAGTTTTGTATAGTCTTGTATTCAGAAAGCAGAATCCAATGCATGTTACCAGTGACTATTAATCAGTATTAACCCACCATAGTTTAAAAGACATTAATGCCCTTAGTTGCTCCAAATCTCACCCCAATAACTCTCAAACCCAGCTGCGGTGAATGTATTTTAAAACTATCATTTGAAAACCAAACTTTGCATGGATAAGCATTGTCAATTTAAAATCACATATTCATGATATATTAATATAAATCCATTTTTCTCTTTCCTTGAATAATATCTAAATTCTGGTTACAAGTATCAGAGCATGATATAAATCTGTGACACAAACAGACACAAGACTACCTGATAACTTTTGTGAAATAATGTTTCATTAACTAACACTCATTAAGATGTGTCAGAAAAAGACGAAATACAACTCAATGAATATAGTGCTGTTTCTCCTTTTGCCAATATTAATCATGGCATGAGCAGAATGAAGAAATGTCATCTTAGTGGTAGTTTCATTTTCAATCCCTTAGTCAATCTCCCTGTCTCCATTCTACCTACCACTAATATGTTCTCCATAATTGAGCCATCATCTTTCTTTATTTTTAATAATATGTTAATCTAATATTTTTTTTATTCCCACTGGTAAAATTATTTCTACCATTTTTCACTGAAATTATTATTAGAGGCATTTCACACTTTCATATATTTATATTTTTAACAATTTTGAAGATCAGTGCACAAAGACAAAACTCATAGTAGTGGCTTTGTGATAGTTTCCAGTGATCAATTCATGTGATTTAAAGTGTGCAATTTGTTCAATAATGTAGTTATTTGGGTTCCATACTTCTTCAAGCAGAGAATAAAATAAAAACACGTAAAGATTTAAAAAAATGTATTCACTACATTTGTGGTCAATGGCAAGAACATAATATAGAAATGTTAAAACAGAGGTGGGATGATAAGTCTGGACAATCAAAAAAAAGTTAAATCCCGTCAAGATACTGACTGGCAGTGGAGATATAATCTTGCTCACTCACATTGCAGTCCCCTCTGCTCTGAGATAGTACCTGTCTATGCAGATCACCGAGTTTTTTAATAGGATCTGTTGCTTGGTGAGTTAACAAACTTTGTCTCAGTACATTTGCAGTCACCGATTCCTGTTGCTTGGGTGATCAACATTGCTGGTAACAAATTCTCTGTGGCCAAAATTAGCATGTTGCTCTCTTTATTAAGAAGTAAGCTTCATCAGAAGCCTGAAAAGTTTTTGTTTTCCTGCCACCACGGTTCCTCCACTTTCCTTCTAAAATATTAATTTGTGTTATTTTGATTTTTATTTAAAAGCTCTTTAACAGCTTCTCAAGATAGAGCTCACAAAACAAAATAGACATTCCAGGCTTTCTAATCTTCAATTTCATGAAAATATCATTTTCTCCAGGCATATAAAAATCCCTGCAATTTTCTGAGCCTATTCTGTTCCCTTCCTGCCTCTCCTCTTTGTAGTATTTTCCAGCTTCACATCACCTCCTAGAGAAGCCTTTCTTAAGTGGTCACTAGGTTTTCTCTACTCCCATACCCCATGCCTGTATCAGACATTTTTTTATAGTCAATTGTATTCAAATTTGCCTACAGATTGATTCTCCACACCATGCCCTGAGATCCGGGAAGCCCTGCCAAGGTTGTCTTCTGCTTTGGTTTCTATTCAGTTCCTCTCTTCCCCTGATGCTCTCCCCTTGATGCCCTCTTTAAAAAATTACTGTTGCCTTAGGACCAGGTAAGTCTCTCTAGGTCTGTAACCCTGGTCATCAATCTGTGGCACACACATACATGAGTGGAAGAAAGTTAATTTGATTGGGCAAGAAAATATTCAGGATCTTGAAAAAAACATCTTCAATCTCTTTTTTCATTATCATTAGACTAATACTCTATTGAGAAGTTCTTGAAGACATCATTTTAGGTTATAAATTAGGGAAAAGACTTTTAGAATGTGTATTTTCAAAACATAGTTTAGTCATAATACCATAATGGGCTTTGGTTTTTACAATGATTATTTCAAAATGTTTATTTCCTGGGCATTTAGTTACAATGTACAATAATCCATATTAATAGACATGCTATACCATAAAATCATTTGGCAGAATATGGTCCAGCAATAATAATAATTTGCGAGTACAGCTCAAAGCTTGTAGCTCAAAGCGATTCACAAGATGCCGTTTAATTTCTGCTCATTCCCATATGATACATATTTCATCTTCATTCATCCTGCAAGGTATGTGAGTATACGACTTTCATTAAAATAATAAAAATAAATGAAATGTTTCATATGAAAAGAAAATGGAATAGTCTTTTATAACTGTCTAGAATAAAAGGAGAGCTGGTGGCAGGGGAAGAGAACATATCTGAATTTCCTCTAAGTATTCTAAGTATCACTTGGAGGTGAGTGCAAAGAGGGTTTCGTGGATGATGTGCTCATTTGTGAGACTGAGTTTTGAGAACCAAGATTCTGAGAATGATGGAGGAGGCTTCTATTCTCTTACATTTCCTTGCTGACCTCAGCAAACAGCACCCATGGAAAAGAGGAGCACAAGGTTTACTTGCTCCAACAGCTGGCCTAAAAATTTCCTCTCTGGTGCTACACAGCTTATCACTAAATCGCCAGTTTCTCTTTGGGGAGCTTTGGTCTCTTCCTTCTGTTCCTAGGTTCTGAATATACATTGAGACAGGAAGCCAAGGTTCCTGCCATGATTATCTTATTGGCTCCCTTCTCTCGGATCACAGTGCTACACCAGACTTAGTGAAGATACAATGAAGATCTTTCTTTTCAGCTAAGATCTGAAGATGAGTCATTTCAAATATTTTTTTCAATTTTCTAGTTGTTTTATTGTGAGATAGTACATTGTTACTCCTTAGCTGTAAGTAGAAGTAAATGTATAATAAATATACATTTTTTTAGATGCTCTTTATTCTCATCTTAGGCTTTTCAAACTATGTTTTGCAAGAATTATTTTTTCATTCAAATTGTCAAGTGACTTTTGTTTCATTATTTTAATACGTTTTATTATCTTCTTAATGTATGCTGTATCGGTTGTGATTTTCCCATTTTTATTTCATGATACTTTAATTTGTACCTTCTCTTTTATTGCTTCATCAGTAGTGCTGGAGATCTATTGGTTTTGGCTTTGTTAATCTGGTGTATTGTATTTTTCTTGGTTGTTTCAAAAGTACATGGTCTATGGCTAAAGTCCAGAGTCACTGAGAAGGGAGGAAGGAGAGAAATGTGAATAGAAGGTTGGGAAATAAAAATTTACTCTTATACCACGCAGCATCTTGCTCTGAGGCCCTGCTTACAACAAAATCTTTTGATCACCTACCTACCTTAACTCATGTGTGTGCACCCCTTGACCACATGATGGAAACTGTCCTGTTTCTTTATTTTTGTTACTAACAGTTTGGGATTATACAGGTAGACTACAACTAAATTTAGTGGACATGATAATGAAAGGCTAAGTATTACATGCTATTGTCCAAAATCCTCCCACACAAGGAAAGCTTTTTTGGATATGAGCACTGGTTTACCATTGTTTTGTTCTCTTCCTTTCCTCTTCAACACTCTTCTCCACCCATCTCTACCTCTTGGTCTTCCATCTCAAATTTTCAATGGCATTCTACTTATTCTTATTATTTATTGTTATAATCTTATTCTGCATGAGATTTTTTTTCTCTAAACAAATTTTAAGTGTACAATACGTTATCATTAACTATAGGAACAATGTTGTACAAGGGATCTCTAGAATTTACTCATGTTGTGTAACTGAAACTTTGTACTTGTTGAATATCAATTCCTTATTCCTCCCACCCCATGGCCCTGGCACCAACCCTTCTACTCTCTGTCTCCATGAGTTTGAGATTTATTTTTTGGGACCCTATATATATGGAATCAGGCAGTGTTTATCTTTCTGTGTCTGGCTTATTTTACTTAGTGTAATTTCTTCCACGTTCATTCATATTGTTGCATATGGCATAATGTCTTGTTTTAAATCTAGATAATATTACATTGTGTGTATATGCCACCCCTTATTTACCCATTTATTGATGGACATTTAGGTGGCTTCCATGCTCTGCAAGATTGGAAGAAGATAAGAACCTAAAGAGCCAGGGACAATTTTAGGCAGGATAATCTAGTTCCCTATTTGTCTTGTTCTTTATATTTCTGTCTACAGCATCTTTTCAACCAAAAATTCATCAAGGTTCATAAGTGTTTTTTTTTTTCTAATGAAAACAGTAGACTTCAGATATATGATATACAAATACACATTTATAAAATTTTTTCTAATGACATCTTGTGTCTTCTTCTACACAAATGGGTCCTTATCCTATCTCTTAAAATTTGGTAATTGCTGTATCTTACAGACATACAAACTCATACACAAACACAAACCATTCACATATAGTATATTTTATAATATATTGAGTACATATATCTATGTCAATATTTTTTAAGGAAATAAATTTGGAACAACATAAATATGAAGCATAAATATAATTTAAACAGTTATCCATAGGCAGAGTAGAAATGTAAAAGGGATGGGGGGAGGACTCACACTTGTGTTTTCTTTAAAAATTTTTCACTGAACTTATAATACATTTTTACTTAAATACATTAAAAAATCCATGACTATTTTGTATTCTGGTTTTTGTATTTTTGTTTCTTTCCCTGTCAGTAAAGAACACATTGATAGTTTAAGTTTTTATACACTGTAGTATTAAAATTATATTTCTGACTTGTATTTTGCAGATTACCTACTTAAGGTATGATTCATTTTGGCATTTTTAAAAAAATGTAATACACAACCCTCAAATACACTGGGTCCCTGTTATCTCATGATGAAATGTCTGATAATGACCCTATATGTCTGTAGAAAGTTCAGAAGTTTCCAAACAACTTCTTCTGCCCTCAGCGTAAATATAAGAAGGTATTAAATTCCTTTCAATTAGATTAGTCATTGAGTTGACAGTCTGCATTTGGATATCTATGTTTAGCAATCAAATTTCCTGGATTTTAATTAGCTTGATAAGATTTATGGTTCAAGACCATGAGTAAATGGTTATTATATAAGCAATTTTGCTTTGTTACCCTAGTGATAGAAACAGAAGAATCTTACTTTATTTTCCATGTGGAAGCTTAAAATAAAAGACAGTCTTTAAAATGTCTGTACTTAGAAGGAAGGCCACAACAGCTCATTTTTAATTCAGTCTTTGAATTCCAATTGAGATGTTATTTGTGGTAGGCAGATATTCTTAAACCCTAAAAATGAGATATTAGGAAGCAAAACCTTGTGATAATTATTTTTTAACTTTCCATAAACATTTTATTTGCTTTACATCTACCCCATCTTATGTTGGAAATTATGGGTGAGAAACGTAAGACATAAAAGTTCAAAAAGATGATTGTCTAACAGGTGAAACATATATATTCATACATATAATTACAAAACAAAGCCCAATATTCCATATAATGGAACTCTAAATGTGTTACATAAAAATATGTGTTAGGAAGAAAGTTCATTGGAATATCAGAGCATATTTTATTTTCTGTAGATTATTTTTTAAATGAGTGAATTCTTTACGTGTTTTGTTATTTGGTTGGAACTTAGAAACTTGTAGTTTATTTTTAAGTCTATAAACACTCTGTCGAATTTCAATTTTAGCTTGCTTTAAGAAATAAAGAAAATAAGAGGGCTGTTATGAAATTACTGTGACATTCGCTACAATAAATTATTTGTGGATCGTCTGTGCTAGGCTATGGGATGCTCTGCAATTGAAAGGCAATAGGACATGGAATACAGACAATGAGTGTATGTCAAGACTGGGCCAGAAGCAAAGGAGCAAAATGGAGCAGAACCTTAGTGAGAGCTTATCTGGAGAGCCCATGTTGGGTTGGACAACAAATATATCCAAAGGGAGCTGAGAAAGGTTAATAGACCCAGGAAAAGGGCACAAAGAAGCTTATACCAAAATTATTTAGTGTATGTTCAGTGTTCAAATAAAAGGGGCTAAAATGCTATGGATATGTGTCCCACAGAACAAAAGCCTGATCGTTGGGCATCCCAGGCTCTGTCCAGTGGCTGCACATCAGGCCCTAGCAGTTTCCATTCCCTCACCTGCCTTTGTAGGGATGGCCCTCTTCATAGAAGGAAGGCAGTGAGGACAGCTTCAAGCATTGTATCCAGAGACTACAAAGAACAAAAGCAAAAGAGAGATTATAACTTTCTTTATACTGCTCTCTCTTCACACCAGAAACAAGAATTCTTTCCAGAGCCTGCTGCCTACTTGCTCATGCCAGCTTCCAGTAGGCTGAGCAAGCATCTGCTCCTATATGGGGTAGATATTCAATGCACTAGGGTGAACTGTCTCCAGTAAAAATTTATGGGTTGAAACCCTAAACCCCAATATCTCAGAATGTGACTTTATTTGGAAATAACTATGTTACAGGCATAATTAGTAAGTTAAGATGAGGTAGTGCAGCACTAGGATGGGCTCCTAATCCAATGTGACTGGTATTCTTATAAAGAAAGATGCCAGGTGAAGATTGGCGTTATGTTGCCATAAGCCAAGAAACTACCAGATTCTAGGAGAAGCCCTGGGAAAGACACATCCTTAATACCATCAGAGAGAGGATAAATGGCCATGCTGACACCTTTATTTCAGACTTCTGATCTCAGAACTGTGAGGCAATAAATCCCTGTTATTCTAAGCCATCCATCCAGTTCATGGTACTTTGTTATAGCAACTTCAGATAATCAATACATTTAGAATATCTAAAAAAGACATGAATTTCCTTAAATGTGATTAGTAACATTTCCTCTAACTTAAATAATTAGTACAGATTACCAATCTGTAGTCAATGATACTTTTACAGAATTCTGAAATATAAGACAGAGTCATCAAAAACCTGGAACTAGACTTTACACTGTTCTTATAGATTTGTTATAGATTTTTAGTTTCAATAATAATTTTAGCTCATGGGAAGAATTCTATTTCACATAGTTATTCAAATGCATGTTAATTGTCCTGGAGAATGGGACCAGACAGAGCTTCATCCCCCATCATCTTTGTATTGACAGCACATGTTCAGGGGGAGCATAAGTCAGGTGAGGGAGCAAAAAGGATACAAAACATCTATGCACAGCTTTTGACGAAGTGAAAATGTCGAAACCATGAATCTCATTATGTGATAAATTCTGATTTATACATATTCAATTTTAGTGCCACAACATATTTTTTTTTTATTTCTAAAGAAGAAATTAGAAGAGACACAAAATAGATTAAGCAAAAATTGATTAATTTAGACAGTCGGATTATAATTATAAAATGTGTGATCAGATCTGAAAGCTTCCATGCTACTTTTTATGGAAATCGAGCATATATAAATATATATATAATCAGAGACAGAGAGAGAGTCAGAGAGAAGGGACAGACAGACAGGAACAGAGAGATGAGAAGCATCAATCATCAGTTTTTCGTGGCGACACCTTAGTTGTTCATTGATTGCTTTCTCATATGTGCCTTGACTGCGGGCCTTCAGCAGACTGAGCCACCCCTTGCTCAAGCCAGTGACCTTGGGTTCAAGCTGGTGAGCTTTGCCCAAGCCAGATGGGCCCGCGCTCAAGCTGGCGACCTCGGGGTCTCGAACCTGGTTCTTCCGTGCCCCCATCCGACGCTGTATCCCCTGCACCACCGCTTGGTCATGCTAGAGCTCATATTTTATTTGTACTTTGTATGAGGATAAAACCTAATTTTACTCAAATAAATTTTTTATGGCAGAAATTTTATTTGCTTAAAAATATATAACAGTTTCTAAGTTTCAACCAAGTCACAAAACTTAGATGAAAGATTTTCTCATTAAAAAAACTAATCAACATAAAAACATATATCATATTTCCCCATGTATAAGACATTCCCATGTATAAGACACACCCTAATTTTTGGGCCCAAAATTTGGAGAAAAAAAAGAGTATTACAGAAAGTTATTGAACTCAATTTTATTCATCATAAAATTTATATAACTCTTCATCACTGTCAAAACTCCCAGCTATTAGCTTGTCCTCATCTGTGTCTGATGACAAATCACTCACTGTCTTCATATATTTTCTCGTCCTGAGTTCCATCTATGGCTTTTGAATTACTATACTTCTACAACCACTGTATAAGATGCACCCAGTTTTTGGACCCCAAAATTTTCAGAAAAGGGTACATCTTACTTACACATGGGGAAATATGGTATATATTAGAAATCAACTAGTGCAACTGAATGGAAGAGTCCTAGAAGAACAAGGCCAAGAAATCTTTTCTGCAGCAAAAATAATTTAAGTAAATCGGGGGTAAAGTAAAAACACAGTGTCAGGTTAAATGAGTTATACAGTAAAGGAAGTCCATTGACCAACTTTATTTTCCTTTGAGTGAGAAGAACATTATCACGAATCAGTCTTTTGTAACTATTAAATTCACTCTGTTGTCTTTTTCTTTCCACCATAAGCTCAAACTTTTGATAGACACAATAATGAAAGTAAAATGAAACAAGGCCACATTCTCTTGAAACTAATTTCAACTCTACAGTTTTTAACCTTCTTCAAAGACACTATGGTGGCTATAATTGCTAGTAAGTGACCGGATAAACTTGGATCTTTGATTCACACCTGTGGCCTTGGCATGTTCCTGTAAGTTCGAAAGAACTGTGGCTCCCAGGTGATTTATTGCAAGTGACCTATGAAGGTCTTTTCCACCAGCAAAAGAAACAAACTCGTTCTTTCCAGCTCAGATGTTGGATTCTGTGATGGACAGCCTTGATTTCAAATCAAGTTCTTTAAACATCTAGTGGTTAGAATAAGATGAAGAATGTGGATAAGAAGCATTAGCCCCACTTAAAAGCGAGGCCTCTGAAAATAGACACCTTTGTCTAAACCACTATGATTAGAGAAAAACAATACAACAAAACAAAATGTGGTTGCAATGAAACAAATTTTTAGAAGTTTATTTGCTGGACCCTGGCTTGTTTGCAATTCATCATTTTTACTAAATGTGTTTTGCCTACATATGGGTAAAAAAGACTGAGTCTTGATAAATAATAAAAAAGTAGTTTAACACTTATAAGCAAATTACTAAATAATAAAATCTGAGAAATTCAAATGGACCCTCATACATCTTCTAGTGCTCATGCATGGAAGAGCTTACCATATTGAAAAGCAGCCCATTGAAATTAGGGGCAACTATTATTGTAAGAAAATATTTTCAAATATTCACTCTAAATGTCTACCTGTATTTTCCTTCAACTGATCTAAGTTCAAACTTATTGTCTCCAAATAAATCTGATTCCTCACCAAGACTACTGACCATATGTAGGAAATCTTTCTTATAAGTGAAATACACATCAATTTCAAGATCTTTGTCTTTTTTTTTTTTTTTACCTTTTATCACACATACCTGGGTTTGCCACCTTTTTTCTGCAAGTGTAATTTGTCAGTAGGGTTCCAGATATGGAGTGAGGTCTTCTTGGTTATGCATACTGCATTTTAATGAATGCATCTGAGGTCCACGTTGACTTCTGTGGTGAATCCATCACCCTGCTGACTCACATTAATCTTGTAGATGGCTAAAATGACTCTAACATTTTAACCTAATCTGCTGTTCAGACTTGCCTCTCCCTTACTTCTTTGAACCATATGCTTTCTGACCCGAGCACAGGATATCACATTTATCTTTATTAAATGTCATCTTCTTAGACTCAGCCTCCTGTTTCAGCCTGTCAGGATGCTTTTGAATCCTGGTTCTGTCATCCTATGTATTAGTTATCTCCCTGAGCTTGTTGTCAGCCACAGATTTGATAACAGGCCTTCTTTGTCCTTATCTAAGTCAATGATAAAAATGCTAAGGAGACCCAGCCAAGGAAAGAACAGTGCTACTGGCGGTCCTCCCAGTTGAGGATGCTGTGTGTATTTGAATTTCATGCAGCCGGCTGAAATCTGCTCAACCACAGTAACACTTCACACGTGACTTTGTCTCCCATGGAAAGGTATTTGGGATCTGGTCTCTACCTTCTACCATGCTATTATCTGGCCCTTTATTCTCAGTGTTCATTGCTTGCTAGCCAGATGAGCAACATTTTCTGTCCTTTATTGATCCTTAGCTCCCTTTCCATCTTAGAATGTTTGCTATTTTTGTTCTCTTTTTTTTTTCTAAGTGAGAGTAGGGAAGATACAAAGTCACATTCCCACATGCACCTCAACTAGGGTCCACCTGGCCACCCCTGCCTGGGGCTAAAGGTCTTCCTGTCTGGGGCCATGCTCACAACAGAACTATCTTTAGTGCCTGAGACAGAGACTACATGGAGCCATCCTCAGCACCTAGGGCCGATGCACTTGAATCAATAGAGCCATGACTGTGGGATAGAAAGAGAAAGAGAGAGAGAAGAAGGAGAGGAAGAGGAGAAAAAGCAGATGGTTGCCTCTCTTGCCTTTCTTGTGTGCCCTGAACAGGAATTAAACCTGAGACTTCCACACATGGGGTCATCGCTCTACTGTTGAGTCAACCAGCCAGGGCCTATTTTTGTTCTCTTTGCTTGTATTACTTTTCTCCAAGATATTTGTATAACTGGCTCTTTATAATCCAAGTTTTAGCTAAAAAATTACCTCCTGGAGCCATGTTTTGCAACTGCTATTTCTCAACTATTGATATTTTGGGCTGTATAATACTATTCCCTTATTAAACTATTCCTTATTAAACTTAAATAATTATTCAAAATATGTTCTTTTAATTCTGAATTCTTCTTAGTGAACATCTTCAATATTGTTAATAAAATAAAATCAGGTGTGGGTCCTTTTAAAAGAACTAATCTATAAAATAAAGTCTGCCTATGTACCTGTTGCTAGATTTAAGGCAGTTTTAGGCATTTCATCTGGTTGTTATATTACACACAAATAAAAAATCTGATTTTGCTTAAATAAATTTCTATTCTGCTTTTACTAATATAATTCTTAAAATAGAGATGCCATAAAATCACACTTTATAATTCTATTCACCCATATCCTAGCAATTCACAGATAAATCAAATTAAAGTTCCTAGCTAGTATTCTTACAAGACATAATAGAATACAAGAAGGCAATGTCAGTTTTTCTCTGATCTAGAACTGGAAAAGCATAGTAGAAAAAAGAGCTATGATTTGACTGCATGCACATGAGCTTCCTGTCTGCCTTGGCATGAGTGTCAATGTAAGTGATTTCCCTCCACCTCTTCCCGCCAATTTGCTCCCTCTCTGCATCACTGAGTAGACTCCCGCAAACCCAAAATGTGACTGAGGCTATGGAGCTGTCAATAGCAGCAACAAATAAACTTATCCCACCTCCAATTCTTAGAACTTGGCTAGTATGCAATCGACAGAAAATTGAGAAGAGGGACATTTTACTCAGTTTTACATTCTGCATGACTCTCATGTTAATTATGGATCAATAAACAGGTATAGACAAATGTCTCCTCTTTTTTTTTTCCTTTGAATCACCTTATAAACTATTAATGAACACTAGTTAGTAACAAGAGATGAATCCAAATATCAAGGTAATAACTTTCTACTTGAATCTTATTGATGAGTCAAATAAGGCAAGAAAAAAAGCTCTAGTCTATGACAATCTGTCTAAACTATTGATAATTGCTTATTAGAGTTGAAATTAAAATGTTCGTGAAAATGGTTCTGATTTACACAGAATCTTCGCCAGGTTGAATTATTGACATTAGTGGGCATCCATGTGAGATAAATGACCAGCCAAAATTCATTGATACCCCTACCGTCATACAACTAAACAAATAACTTTTATCTTTCACTTCACACTATTGACATTAACTTTTGGTTGTCTAAAACCCAGGCTCTGTGACCTTCCGGGGTCGTTCCATAAGCAGAATTTTATCGCAGCTATTTTTATGCTAAGCCATTTGCCTCAGTCTTGGACCATAACCACATTGCTTGAAAAAATGTAAATAAATAAATATGTACATGTGTGCACACACTGATGTATAATTAATATTAAATAAGAGGAAAATGCATTCTTCTTGATGGAATCTAATGCTCTGCCTTTTTTTTCTTTTAATTGATTTTTTTTTATTTTTTATTTTTTATATATATATATTTTTATTATTAATTCTAATGGGGTGACATCAATAAATCAGGGTACATATGTACAATGAAAACATCTCCAGGTTATCTTATCATTCAATTGTGTTGCATACCCATCACCAAAAGTCAAATTGTCCTCTGTCACCTTCAATCTGGTTTTCCCTGCGTCCCTCCCCTCCTCCCTATCCCACTCTTCCCTCCCTCCCCCCATCCCATAACCACCACTCTCTTGTCCATGTCTCATACCCTCACTTTCATGTCCCACCTATATATGTAATCGTGCTGTTCTCAGTTTTTCTTTTTTTCTGATTTACTTATTTCACTCCGTATAATGTTATCAAGGTACATCCATTTTGTTATAAATGATCCGATGTCATCGTTTCTTATGGCAGAGTAGTATTCCATAGTATATATGTACCAAAGCTTTTTAATCCACTCGTCTTCTGACGGACACTTGGGCTGTTTCCAGATCTTCCCTATTGTGAACAATGCTGCCACGAACATGGGGGTGCATTTCTTCTTTTCGAACAGTGCTATGGTGTTCTTAGGGTATATTCCTAAAAGTGGGATAGCTGGGTCAAAAGGCAGTTCAATTTTTAATTTTCTGAGGAATCTCCATACTGTTTTCCACAGTGGCTGCACCAGTCTGCATTCCCACCAGCAGTGCAAAAGGGTTCCCTTTTCTCCACATCCTCGCCAGCACTTATTCTGTGTTGTTTTGCTGATAAGTGCCATTCTGACTGGTGTGAGGTGATATCTCATTGTGGTTTTAATTTGCATTTCTCTAATGATTAGTGATGTTGAGCATTTTTTCATATGCCTATTGGCCATCTGTATGTCCTCTTTGGAAAAATTTCTATTCATTTCTTTTGCCCATTTTTTGATTGGGTTGTTTGTCTTCCTGGTGTTGAGTTTTATAAGTTCTTTATAAATTTTAGTTATTAACCCCTTATCAGACGTGCTGTCGAATATGTTCTCCCATTGTGTGGTTTGTCTTTTTATTCTGTTCCTATTGTCTTTAGCTGTGCAAAAACTTTTTAGTTTGATATAGTCCCATTTGTTTATCTTGCCTTTTATTTCAGTTGCCCATGAAGATAAATCGGCAAATATACCGCTGCTACAGATGTCGGAGAGCTTGCTGCCTATGTTTTCTTCTAAGATGTTTATGGTTTCACGGCTTACATTTAAGTCTTTTATCCATTTTGAGTTTGTTTTTGTGAATGGTGTAAGTTGATGGTCTAGTTTCATTATTTTGCAGGTAGATGTCCAATTTTCCCAGCACCATTTGTTAAAGAGGCTGTCTTTACTCCATTGTATGTTCTTTCCTCCTTTGTCAAATATCAGTTGTCCATAAAGCTGTGGGTTTATTTCTGGGTCCTCTGTTCTGTTCCATTGATCTATGTGCCTGCTCTTATGCCAGTACCAGGCTGTCTTGAGTATAATGGCCTTGTAGTAAACCTTTATATCAGGAAGAGTGATACCTCCTGCTTAATTTTTTCTTTTTAAGATTGCTGAGGCTATTCGTGTTCTTTTTTGGTTCCATATAAATTTTTGGAATATGTGTTCTATATCTTTGAAGTATGTCATTGGTATTTTAATTGGTATTGCATTGAATTTATAAATTGCTTTGGGTAATATAGACATTTTAATGATGTTTATTCTTCCTAGCCATGAGCATGGTATATGCTTCCACTTGTTTGTATCTTCCTTGATTTCTTTTATCAATGTTCTATAATTTTCCGAGTACAAGTCCTTAACCTCCTTGGTTAAATTTACTCCTAGGTACTTTATTTTTTTGGCTGCAATAGTGAAGGGGATTGTTTCCTTAATTTCTTTTGCTGATATTTCATTGTTGGTGTATAGAAATGCCTCTGATTTCTGAGTATTAATTTTATATCCTGCCACCTTGCTGAATTCATTTATAAGGTCCAGTAGTTTTTTGACTGAGACTTTAGGGTTTTCAATATACAATATCATATCATCTGCAAATAATGACAGTTTTACTTCTTCTTTTCCAATTTGTATGCCTTTTATTTCTTCTTCTTGTCTGATTGCTGTAGCTAGGACTTCCAGAACTATGTTGAATAAGAGTGGTGAAAGTGGGCAACCCTGCCTGGTTCCTGATCTTAAGGGGATTGCTTTTAATCTTTGTCCATTTAGTATGATGTTTGCTGTCGGTTTATCGTAGATGGCCTTTATCATGTTAAGGAATGATCCCTGTATTCCCACTTTACTGAGAGTTTTGAGCATGAATGGGTGCTGGATTTGATCAAATGCCTTTTCTGCATCTATTGAAATTATCATGTGATTTTTGTCCTTCCTTTTGTTTATGTGGTGAATCACATTGATTGATTTGCGAATATTGAACCAGCCTTGCCACTCTAGAATAAATCCCACTTGATCGTGGTGTATGATTTTTTTCATATATTGCTGGATCCGGTTGGCTAATATTTTGTTGAGAATTTTAGCGTCTAAATTCATCAGGGATATAGGCCTATAATTTTCTTTCTTTGTGTTGTCTTTGCCCGGTTTGGGGATCAGAATTATGCTCGCCTCATAAAAGGAGTTTGAAAGTCTTCCTTCCTCTTGAATTTTTTGAAATAGCTTGAGGAGAATAGGAGTTAGTTCTTCTTTGAATTTTTGATAGAATTCACTTGTGAAGCCATCAGGCCCAGGACTTTTCTTTTTGGGGAGTTTTTTGATAACTGTTTCGATCTCATTTGCTGTAATTGGTCTGTTTAGGTGTTCTGATTCTTCCAGATTGATTTTTGGAAGGTTATATGATTCAAGAAATTTGTCCATTTCACCAAGATTGTCTAATTTTTTGGCATATAGTTCTTCATAGTATTTTCTTACAATGCTTTGTATTACTGTTGTGTCAGTTGTTATTTCTCCACTGTCCTTTCTAATTTTATTTATTTGAGTCCTCTCTCTTTTTTTCTTGGTGAGTCTAGTTAAAGGTTCATCAATCTTGTTTACCTTTTCAAAGAACCAGCTTCTGGTTTCATTGATCCTCTGTATTGTTTCCTTAGCCTCTATGTCATTTATTTCTGCTCTGACCTTTATTATTTCCTTCCTTCTACTTGTCTTGGGTTTTATTTGTTGTTGTTTTTCTAGTTCTTTTAGATGCAGGGTCAGGTTGCTTATTTGAGCTTTTTCTAGCTTCTTATGATATGCCTGTAGTGCAATAAACTTCCCTCTCAGAACTGCTTTTGCTGTGTCCCATAAATTTTGAGTTGATGTATGCTCATTATCATTTGTTTCTAGAAACTTTTTTATTTCTTCTTTGATCTCATTGTTAATCCATTCATTATTTAATAACATGCTATTTAGTTTCCAAGTGTTTGAGTATTTTTCATTTTTTCTTTTGTGGTTAATTTTTTAGTTTCATGGCATTGTGATCAGAGAAAATGCTTGATATGATTTCAATCTTCTTAAATTTATTGAGACCATTTTTGTGTCCTAACATGTGGTCTATCCTAGAAAACGTACCATGAGCGCTTCAGAAGAATGTATATTCTACTGTTTTAGGGTGAAAAGTTCTGAATATATCTATTAAATCAAGTTGATCTAGTGTCTCGTTTAAGTCTGCTGTTTCTTTATTGATTTTCTTTCTTGAGGATCTATCCAGTGTTGTTAGAGGGGTATTGAAATCCCCTACTATGATAGTATTGCTGTTAATCTCGCCCTTTATATCCATCAAAGTCTGCTTTATGTATGTCGGGGCTCCTATATTTGGTGCATAGATATTTACAATAGTTATATCTTCCTGTTGAATTGTTCCCTTTATCATTATGTAGTGCCCTCCTTTATCTCTTACTACAGCCTTTGTTTTAAAGTCCATTTTGTCTGATATAAGTATTGCTACCCCTGCTTTTTTTTCATTTCCATTTGCATGAAATATTTTTTTCCATCCTTTTACCTTCAGTCTATGAGCATCTTTTGTTTTAAGGTGTGTCTCTTGTAGACACCATATGTATGGGTCCTGTTTCTTTATCCATGCAGCTACCCTATGTCTTTTGATTGGATCATTTAATCCATTTACATTTAAGGTTATTATTGATATGTAGTTGTTTATTGCCATTTTATTCTTTAAAGCTGTATTCTTGTTTTGCTCTATTCATTCCTCCCTTTAAACTGTTCACAAGAGGCCCCTTAGTATCTCTTGCAGAATTGGTTTGGTTTTTATGAATTCCTTCAGGCTTTCTTTTTCTGGGAAGCTCTTTATTTCTCCTTCAATTTTAAATGTTAGCCTTGCTGGATAAAGTAGTCTTGGTTGTAGGTTCTTGTTCTGCATTACTTTGATTATTTCTTGCCATTCCCTTCTGGCCTCAAGTGTTTCTGTTGAGAAGTCCGATGTCATCCTTATGGGGGCTCCTTTGTAGGTGATAGTCTTTTTTTCTCTAGCAGCTTTTAAAATTTTTTCTTTATCCATTAGCTTTGGTATTTTAACGATGATGTGTCTTGGTGTAGATTTTTTTGGGTTTCTCCTTAATGGAGTTCTGTGTGCTTCTTGAATGTGTGGAGTGTTTCCCAGCCTTAATTTAGGAAAGTTTTCTGCTATGATTTGATTGAACAAAGTTTCCATTTCCTGTCCTCTCTCCTCTTCTTCAGGCACCCCTATGATGCGAATGTTGTTTCTCTTCAGGTTGTCACAAAGCTCCCTTAGAGTTTCCTCACATTTTTTAAGTCTCTTTTCCTTTTTCTTCTCTGCTTCTGTGCCTTTGTTTATTGTGTCCTCTAACTCGCTTATTCGATCCTCAGCGTCATCCATCCTGCTTTTAATTCCTTCCATTGTGGTCTTCAGTTCTGATACTGTATTTGTCATTTCTGTCTGATTCTTTTTTATTATTTCAATTTCATTTTTTATACTTGTTATCTCTTTATTTAGGTGTTCATAATGACTATCCATTGTTGCTCTAATTTCTTTGAACATCCTAACTATCATTATTCTAAATTCTGCTTCTGGTAATTTGGTTATATCTGGTTCATTCAGGTCCTTCTCTGGGGATTTCTCTTGATTCATTTGGGTTGCATTCCTCTGCCTGCCCATTTTTTCTGTGTATAAGCAAGTTGTGGCCACTGGAGTCCAGTAGGTGTTGCCTTTGTGTTCTCTAGGTGTGGTCTATCTGGAGGCCCCCCACCCCCTCTGCCAGTGTCTAGGGTGGTTGGGTATGAGCGTTGCCAGCGCCGGTCCACTGTGGCTTTTGCTCTGATTTCTGCCTCTCCTCCGTGGGAGGGGCTGTCACTGAAGCCACAAGATTAGCACCAAGGGTAGAGGTGAGCACCTTTGCTCAGCTGCGGACCCAGCCTATTTCCGGACTTCCGCCCAGAACCAGCAGTCGGAGCCTGCTCGCTACAGTTCCGCGGGTTAGGCGGGGCTTTTGACGTGCTCTCAGCTGTAAGCTTTTGCCCGTCCGGAGCTTTAGGCTCGCCCTCGAGGCCAGGGCCCTTTTGCGCAGGGTCGGAAACCAAGGTTTTTTGGGGCGGGCGTGTTTGCTGGCTTCCGCTGAGCTGCGTACTTCCGCTCGTCCCGGACTCTACCCCGCCCCCGCGTTCGGAGCCCGCTCGTGCACGTATGAATGCAATCCGGGGTTTCTCCGGCCGAGCGGATAGTAGCGTGGGCTCAGCTGCGAGCCTCCACTTGTCTCGGGGTCCACCCCTTTCCCGCGCTCGGAGCCCGCTCGCGCACGTATACTGGCCAACCGCGGTTTCTCCGGGCAGGGGGGGGGGGTTGGTGTGGGGGAGTAGGGGACTGGTAGCGTCAGCTCAGCCACAGCCCCTGCCCGTCCCTGGTCCTAGCCCGGTCCCCGCGGTCAGGGTTGGCTTGCGCAGGGCCTGCCCGTTCCTGGCCTCCCGCTTTGACCCCGTTAGTGGGATTAAAGGCGGGCCTGCAGCTTCCGGACCGCTTTCGCGGTCCCCTCTGACCCTCTGGGCTAGACCGATCTCCCACCGGCTTGGCCTCTGCCCACGCCGACAGAACCGCGTTTCAGCGTCCTGCCGCCCCAAAACCCCAAGCAGCCCTCAGCAGAGTAGGAAGGGACCTAATACTCCACACTGTAGGCCTGGGAGCTCCCTCACTTGTTTCACAGCTCAATACTGTCCAAACGCCTCTTCTAGGCTCTAGGACTGGAGGCTGGGGCTTGGTTCCTGGGACCCAGGTCCCTCCTTCTCCGCCAAACTTTCCTCCCGCCCCGCGGGTCTCTCTGGGCTGCCGTTTGCTCCGGGGAGCTGGGCAGCCCTCTTCGCGTTTTCGCTATTCCTACCAGTCTCAATGTGGCTTCTTCTGTGTTCCTTGGTTGAAGAGTCCACTTAGTTTTGTTCAAAGTTGGTTTATCCAGGTGGTGGTTCTTAAAATTGAGTTGTAATCCACTTTGGTTCTGGGAGTTGGAAGTTGGTAAGTCCGCCTACTCCGTCGCCATCTTGCTCCCTCTCTAATGCTCTGCCTTTTAACACAGAACTTTTTTTAAAGTTCTATAATAAAACAAAACAAAACAAAAATACAGTCAAATCTGATTCAACTCATCATTTTATCATATTATTTCACCCTGGATCATTTTATTTAAACAACACACATTAGTGTGTGTGCATTCCACCAATAACAGTGTTGTAGTGATAACTTAAAAAGCAGGTTATAAAACTTTCAAAATAGTATTATTTCCTCTCCTGTAAGAGGAAAACTATCACTCTTCAGATTCCAACATGATTATCTTTAGGTGGTGTTACTTCTTTATTATTGCTATTAAATTTTTCTATAGATCCTTCTTTAAAAAAAGAAAACTGTATATGTATTA
This sequence comes from Rhynchonycteris naso, assembly GCA_037038555.1. NCBI lineage: Eukaryota > Metazoa > Chordata > Mammalia > Chiroptera > Emballonuridae > Rhynchonycteris > Rhynchonycteris naso. The sequence continues at coordinate 15,717,928 of CM072999.1, read as the reverse complement.
TAAGTTTTATAAGAAGAAATAGAATGGTAAGTTATGACTAAATGGAAATGACATATATACATAAAGTATATATATTTTCTTTAGAATATCAAGAATTATAGAAACAGGAATTATAAATATTATGTCAAATATTTCATATACTGCCGTATTTTAAAAATAAAATTTGTTTTAATTTAGCATTCATCATTGTAACATTGTGATATGATAAGAAATGTATCTTTTGTACTTCAGCTCTGGCACAGAGCTCCGAAAACCCTTGTAATTTTCTATGTGAGAGCTTTAGGGGGCATCTTTAGTTATAATACTTAGTTTTGTTCTCAGTTCTTGAAATAGTTCCAGACTGAGAAAGTTAAAATGGGTGCATTTTGTTATTCATAACAAATTCCTTTCAACCATAGTGAGTTTATGTTAATGAGGTGATTTTTAGATAACTGGTAAGGATAGGGATTGGTTTCCAGGGAAACCAAATGCATAATCAGAGGGTTGAAACTTAACCCCATCCCCAACCTCCCAAGAAGGGAGAGGACTGGAGATTGTGTTAATCACCAATAACACAATATTTAATCAAATTTGCCTACGTAATGAAGCTTTCATACAAAATCAAAAAGGATGGGGTTGAGAGCTTCCAAGTGGATAAGCAAAAATGCTCCCTATGCCAGGAGAGGGTCAAACCCCACATTCCGGAGGCAGAGAATCTCCTGTGTTCAGGACCCTTCTAGACCTTGTTCTGCATACGTCTTCATCTAGCTATCATTTGGGTCTTTGATATTCTTTGCAATAATGCATTATCATGAAAGTACTTGTTTTCCTGAGTTTTGAGAGCCATTCTAGCAAATTAATCAAACCCAAGCAGGTAGTCATACGAACACCCAATTTATAAGCAGCTGATTGAAAGCACAGGTAACCTCCTGGACTTGCAGTAGGGGGCAGTCTTGTGGGAATGCTCTTAATCTGTAGGATGGGACACTCACTAATGTAACTAGAGACTGAATTAAGTTGAATTGTAGGACACTTAGCTGGTGTCACAGAATTGCCTGATGTAGGGAAACCCAACTATCTGGTGTCAGAAGTGAAGTATAGGATTAAGAACAGTAGGAAAAAACAAGAATGTTTTTTCTTTAAAAAAAATAATTGCTGAGCCTGACCTGTGGTGGCGCAGTGGATAAAGCGTTGACCTGGGACACTGAGGTCACCAGTTCAAATCCCTGGGCTTGCCTGGTCAAGGCACATACTGGAGTTGATGCTTCCTGCTCCTCCTCCCTTCTCTTTCTCTCTCTCTTCTCTAAAATGAATAAAGTCTTAAAAAAAATTAAAAAGAATAATTGCTGAAAATAACTTAAAAATAAAAAAAAATTTAATTGCATTTATCAATTTATCTGCAAGTTTTAATCCAGTATGTTCTCTTAATATAGGATTAAAAAACTGACATTATATGTAGTAACCTTATGTGTATATCTAAATTATACTGCTCATAAAATTATAGAATATTTCAAAATGAATATGAAGTGATAAATATCCTCTAATTTTTGTAAGCAATATATAAAAAATTCTGCAATTATGAAGGTATTTATTCCCATATTTTTACTCTCTATAGTGTGGTATTAATTTCTTTATTTGTGAGATGAAGGGGATAGAATCTATAGATTTTAAAATATTATGATGATTTGAATTCTAGAAGAAAGACATACTTTACACCACTGGTGTAAACTAAAAATAATATTACCTCTAAAGAGGGCCAAAGTAGGAAATATAAAAGGATTCAAACTGAATTTAGGGAAATGCCAAGATACCAATGTCATACATTGTCTGAGACAGCTGGGATGAAGCAATGTGTGGAAGATAAAGCGGGTGTTATTTGATGTGACATCCCTGTGATAAGGGTAAAAGGTAGCAGAAGGTCAGTGGGTGGTAAGGGTTGGTCTGGGCAGACTCTCACAGTGGATAGGGTCCAGTGGACTGGGCCAACAAATTTTATGACTTCGTCCAATGGTAACTCCAGAATTTGCATAAAACTTTGCTTTAGAATAATTACACTCAAATGGAGTATATTTTAAGTATTGAAAGTTTATCAAATAAATAAGTTACAACTATCATAAAAAGGGTCCGGAAGAGCTACACACACACACACACACACACACACACACACACACACACAACTGATGTTTGATAATTCCATCTGCCTGGAGAAAAATTGAAATAGAAACTTATATAAGAATTAAATCAAGGCACATTTCCTTCCAAGAAAAGATTTTTTTCCTCACAAGCCAGACTGGGTATAGTAAATTGAATACACTATATAATTTTTATTCAAATACTGGCATGGTTGAGAATTGCAGAAAACATAGTCATATAAGTCATTTCGACATCTGCAGTGAGAATTGAATAAGTTTACTCAAAGTTTACACAACCAATTTGTTATCTTTTTTCTTAGGAGATGAGAATGATTCAAAAGATGGGGCTCATCTGTTCAGACAAGATCCGTGTACGGCACATTTAGATGCTGGAGGGAAGTTGTCTCATTTTATTTCAAATTTAAGAGAAGTACATCATTTGGCAGTCCACAGTCTCTTACTAAAATTTGTTCTAAATTTTTAGTTACTTGTATCTCTTTATTAATTATTCATTTGACTGGGATGATATTAGTTAATAAGCACAACACAGAGTATACGGAATTCATGTTCCAAAGATGTACACCTGGAATTTATAAAATGTTAGTTGCTTGTACCTTATGCTACATTTATGTATACTGAAGCTTTAAAAATAAAAGTCTCCTCTTGGCTTAAGGTGCCCATCAGCCATCTGGAACTGCTTCTCAAGCTTCATCCATTATGCAAATGAGATTTAGTATTCTTCATGTTTCATCCACTGATATTAACACATTGATGTTGGATGTTACAGCACAAGCCCATGAGAAGACATTGCCTTTTCATCAGTCATTGGTTTGAGCTCACACCTCATTACTTTTAATGGCTCTGTGGCACTGAAGTTCATTGGGGTCCTAACTGCTGCCGCCTAAGGTTGCCAATAAAAGCAGTTTTCTCTAAGTGAAACTGTTTCTCTGTTTAAGTCTTTTCTCCAGCGTGACTAGGTGGTGGCACAGTGGATAGAGCATCAGACCATGGAGGACCCCGTTTAAAACCTCAACGTTGCCAGCTTGAGCACGGGTTCATCTGGTTTGAACAAGGCTCACTAGCTTGAGCCTAATGTTGCTGGCCTGAGCAAGAGGTCACTCGGTCTGCTGTAGCCCCCCCTCCCCAACACCCAGTCAAGGCATATATGAGAAAGCAATCAGTGAACAACTAAGGTGCCACAATGAAGAGTTGAGGCTTCGCATCTCTGTCCCTTCCTATCTGTCTGTCCCTATCTGTCCCTCTCTCTGTTACTCTGTCTCTGTTGCACACACAAAAAAAAATTTTTCTTCTTGTTTTTTTATTATTTGATTTTAATTTTTTGGTCACCATGGAATTTCCATCACTTGGAAATAGATAATGACAGTTTCATTGAACAACTGAAACTGTCTTTCAGAAATTTAGGTAAGCAAAACCATTTCTAGAAAAGGTCTTAAAAAGAAAAATTTTATTGAAGGTATTTTTTTATTTTTAATATATAGCTAGATGTGCTTTCATTATAGTTTCCAAGTATTCCTCAAAGAGTGTATTTTTAGCATAATAAGTAGTTAAAGCATAAAGCAATCTAGTGACAGGAAGCCTGGGTTTACTCTTGGCTCTTCCATTTCCCAGCTGTGTGAGTTTAAACAAGTTACTTAATCTCTCTGTGCTTCCGTCTTTTATGTGAAAAGTGGAAATAAGGAAAATTATCTCATATACTTGTAGAGAGAATTAGAAGAAATAATATTAAGTAAAAATAATTAGCCTGACCTGTGGTGGCGCAGTGGATAAAGTGTCGACCTGGGAACACTGAGGTCGCCAGTTCAAAACCCTGCACTGGTCTGGTCAAGGCACATATGGGAGTTGATGCTTCCAGCTCCTCCCCTCTTTCTCTCTTTCTCTCTCTCTCTCTCACTCTGTGTCTCCTCTCTAAAATGAATAAAATAAAAAAATAAAATTTGAAAAAAAAATAATTAAACACTTGGGCACATAATATATGTTAAGTGGTTGTTAAAGCAAATTGCATTGATAATAAAGATCTACCCATTTAAAAATAATTTTTAAAACGTGACTGAATAAAAGTTCAAGTTGTTATCCAAATAAAGTTGTTAAAACTTAAATGAGAAAGGCAGCTCTAGCTATCACCTCGCACCTGTGAGAATGGCTATCATTAATAAATCAACAAACAACAAGCTTGGCGAGGGTGTGGAGAAACCGTCCTGCACTGCTGGTGGGAATGCAGATTGGTGCAGCCACTGTGGGAAGCAGTATGGAGTAACCTGAAAAAGTTTTAAATGGAACTGCCTTTTGACTCAATTATACCACTTCTGAGAATATATTCTAAGAATCCAGAAACACTAACCTGAGAAAATATATGCATGCCTATGTTCATTGCAGCATTATTTACAATAACCAAGATCAGGAAACAGCCCATATGCCCATCTATTGATGGGTAGATAAAATGTTATAGTCAGTGGATGAAAACTTGAATCAGGAGGTTAAAGATACAATATGGTGTACACCGATGTGTTGTAGAAATGGGCACCTGAAACCTCTATAATTATGTTATCTAGTATGACTCCAATCTAATTTATTACAAAGACATTTCTACTTAATGCTAATAAGCATAGACAGTAATCTTATCATTTATACAAAATTTATTTTTAAAAGGCTTACTAGACTGATATTTATGAAATAACTGTGTATGCTTGAAAAGCACTCCCTAGAAAACACCTGATCTGTACAAGAGTACAAGTGTGATACACTTCAAAAAAGTAAGAAACAGAAAACCCCGACTCTCCATGAACACTCACAGCATCTCAGTGAGCATGTATGTCTATGTAGTGCCAGACTTACACAAATGGAGTTGTAAAAATACGAAAGTGAATGTGCAGTTTTCATCTAGCACAGTATTCAAATGATAGCATTCTGAACTTGTACATATTCCAGGAATGCGATAATGTTTTTTAATAGTGAGAAAACAGTAACATTAGTCATCAATTCGTAAATGAGAGGAGACTTGGCCTTGCTATCTGAGATGCAGAGAAAGCACAGGAATAAGTCTCTCCTCCCTCACCAAAGCCCATCGACACAGCAGAAAGTGCCTGTGAAGATGTACAGTAGTAATAGCTCTGGAAAACCAGAACAAATACTAACCACAGCAGAGATATGAAGGGTGGTAATGTGACAACATCTCAAAGGTGGAAATAAAGGTAAATATGAACATATTTGCTTGAATACATATTAAAGATTATTTAATGCCAGGAAAATATAAACCCTCTTAGAGGACAAAGAAGTAACAGAAACTATTTGTAACTCATGGGACAAACGTTTCATTTTTTTCATGTGTAAAGTCACTTTCTAGTCAGCAAGCAAAAGAAAAGCTCCCTAGAAAACATAGTTATTCTCACTAAGAAACTGTGCACTCAGAGGAAAAGAAATGTATCCTGGGCTCTAAACACTCATAATGACTTACAAGGACACATGTACACAAACACATGTGCACACACAAAAACACAAGCAAACACTCAAATTCAAACATATAGTCATATATTCAAAATTATCCCACATTGCCAATGATATGCAAAGTAACACAAAGCGACATATTTTCCCAATCCACTTAACAACAACAAAAAACAGAGTAACTGCAGAGTATTAGAAATGTTTTGAGGGAAGTAGTTATCACAATTTTTCTGAATATACACATATAAATATATATTAACGTGTATGAAAATTTTGCAATGTGTAACAGAAGTGTTAAATATTTTTATCCTAACTCTCCACTTATACATTTTTTTTTTTTAGGAAAATCGATTCTTGCATGAGGGAAAAATATTTTTCTTTAGTTTCAAGTGTCCCACTCAATATAACACTCTCTACATACTGTGTTGTGCCCCCTCATGCCTCACACAAACTTTCTCACCACCCCGCTGAGTAAGAAAGATTTACTAATAGAATATATCAAAAATACTTTGGTTTCTAATATTAGGAGACAGGATATTAATACATTATGACATTGCAATACAATGCCATATTATGCAATTACTAACGTGTTAATATGTTATGCAATGATTGATATAATGATACAGAACTATGATTGCACCTAAAAATATTTTCCTATAGTGTTATACAGACACATTTGCGAACACAGGATTCGTGAATAATGAGAACTAGCTACATGTATTATTACTAAAGACCTTTATGAAGGAAAGTGATGTAATACACCAATCTAAACTAGATTGAGCTAACAGGAAAATTTATTGGGTCTTATAACAAGAAAGCTCATGGTATAAACTTGCTTCAGGTCCAGTGGGCTCTAGGCCTTGTGGTCAGCCACTTCCAGCTCTCCATTCCTCTTACCCTCTTTATTTCTCTGCTTTGCCTTCATTGAGGTTGCAAGGCTGTTTGGTAGCAACCATGATCGTGATCTTCCATTCGACTAGCTTAGTGACTCTACTTGAAACCTTGTGTTTCTCTTCCAATATCTTCAAAGAGAGTCACAGACAGTAATTATGGGAGAGTACTCATCACATGCTTTTGTCTGAAACTAGGAAGCAGAGTCAGTACTATAAAGAGGGGTCTGCCTGGGACTCAAGCCACTGGGGGGGAAAAAAAAACCTTCTCTACCAACAGAGGGTGTTAGAGAGTGAGATTCGGGTATCCTTGAGGCCTTGCATCCAGGGTTTATTTGAATTATCTTTACTTTGTTGGTGTAAAATGAGCATAAATTGTTTGGAATACTTCTTGACTAATAAATACCAAAATATACAAAAATAGAAATATATTTTAAAGTTAGCATGGGAGGAGTGAGTACAAAGCTGAAGTTGTCAATATTCATGTGTGTGAACCTTGCTTGGATCTGGTGGACATGGGGAAAAACAGCTATAATGAATATTTAACTCTCTTTTTGGTAAAGCTACCTGTTTTGGGTGCCTGGTTTATCTTTTTCCTCTTGTTCGGGCCAGCTGCATTGCTTTTCGGAGATTAGAAATTCAAATAATACCTGTATTATATTCATTCTGTACCTAATTCAGTGCAAACACATTTTTAGAAAACCTTAGTTTTATTTAATGTTTCTTAAAGTGAGGCCCTGGACCAATTCCATCAGAATTACTGCAATACTTGCTATAAATTGAAGTTATTAGATCCTACCTTAAACACAATTAGAGTATTTGATTTTGGAGTATTGGAATAACGGTTTCTAAAATGCATTTAAGATTATCTTTTTATCCTCCGAATTTTATAAGCCAATAATCTCCTAATGTGATAAAAAAAAACACCATGTTTTCACAATAATATATCCTGAACTAAAATATATTTAAATTGCTGTGTAGATGTAGGTATTAATAAATAATCAATCAAAGCAAGCATTTCTCTTTACATATACTATAGGTGATTTTCAACAGAAAGCAAATGTGTCATGTCCAAATCAAGGGAAAATTTCAGAAGTAAAATGTTTGCTCTCAAAGGCAAAACAAAAGCTTTTATTTGCAGAGTCAGGTTTTAATAAAAAATATACCAATAGGCATTAACCTTCAAGGAAAACAACAGAGTCAAGCAATGTTTTGTTTTGTTATCCTACCTTTAAGAAGAAGAATAAAGCATATCTAGGAACAGCAGGATATTGGAATAGAGGTAGAACTGAAAAATAATGGACACTGGAATACATTTTCAACAAATAAGAGAATTGAATGCTACTGAATTTGAAAACTATTTTTTAGCTACAATATATTTTTACTATAATCCATGCTCTGAGTTCATGCATTGTAAGAATCCATGATCAATTTTCTGAGTCATTCTTATATCATCCACAAAACTGGATCTTGCATCTGAAAGGGTATAGAGGATTGGCAACACAGAGCTGCTTCTAAGAATTGATTTAATGAGAAAGTATGTGGGAAAACACTTTATAAACTGTTAAGCACCTTTCAATTATATGATATTATTTGCTATTGCATTTGCTTAGCAAGCCCAAGGCAAATCTACTTCTTAACCTATCATTCAACATACTGAAACCAAGAACTTTTAAATAAATACCAATAAGATTTATTATAGGGGAAAAAAACAGAATAGAAAGACACATATAGTCTTTATTCATTCATTTAGCAAACAATGCTAAATTCTTGCAATGGACAAGTCACTGTTAGTTTTTGGAGAAGCAGTTCAACAAGGTGGGAAAAGTAATTGATCAATATATTGCAGCATATATGTGTTTTGATAGAGGGGAAGTGTGGAAAGCTCTGGCCTATATATTAAGAATGTTTACCCCAGACTTCCAACGTCAAAGGAGTTGTCTATAAAAGAAAATGCTGATATTAATCTCTATAAGATGAGAAATAATTTACCACATTCATAAGGGCTGCTGATTGAAGGTTATAAGTCAAGGACTGTTGGATGTCTTTATGGTTGGAACACAGACTTTGCAGAAGAAAGTGTTGGGGCAGGAGTCCAAAGGTTGCTATGAGACTTCAATACTGAGAACAAGAAAAGCTCATTGAAAGCTTTTACTCTGGGGAACTAGACGATTTAGAACAGGGCTCACACACTTGCTCTGTAAAAAGCAGACAGTAACTAATTTAGGCTCTTTGGACTATTTGCTGAGCAGATAAGTTGTAAGTAAATAAATGAGCATGATGTGTCACAATAAAACCTTACTTACCAAAACAGATGGATAGCTAGATTTGGCCCATGACAGTAGTTTTCCCACAACTGATTTTGAGTTCACTATGGCTGAAGAATGAAGAACAGATCTTAGAGAGACAAGAATGGAGACATAGTGTATAAGATACTCTTGCAAAGTGACGTCAGAGAAATGGTGCCATGAGAAGGGCTCCTGATACCTCTCCCTGAAATTTCAACAAATTCAACAACTAGAGACAAAAAAACAATCCCAGGAGCATCTGAAATACACATACATCAAACAAAAGTACGATTGGATGAAAAGGTGGCTGAAAAACCTCTCTGAAGGAAATAGGACGGAGAACGAAGTATTCCACCTCTCTCTTTGACCCAAGGAAACTTTTTTTTGCTTGGAAGTGAGAGGAAGGTAGGGCTAAGAGACATTCAAGCAAAGGAGAGAATGTGCCCACGGCTCAACCTACGCAGAGCTAACACCAGCAGCAAACCCCAGCAAAGGTGGGTGAGTGGCTTGCCTGCAGAGTGGGCTTTATTTACCCCCCCATCTCCGGATCAGTAAACACAGGCAGTTTATGAATAGTTTCTCCTAGCGCATTGGGCGTGGGCACCTATGTTTCCGATGGAGGAGCTGGGTTGGAGACTGTCAGCAGTGGTCTTTTGCATGGGTTGCAGCCAGAACTTCTGTATAATCCCTGCTCTCTGAAAAACAGCACGCAGGGAGTGCACAAAAGCTGGCTTCCCTATGCCCAGACCTTCCGGGCAGGGCACCTCCCCCAGCCATACAGGCTAACAAGCAAACTACGGAAGTGCTGGAGGCAGGGCACACAGGTGCGCAGGCAGCTTGCAGACAGCCTGTGGAGAGCAGACCCATGGATCGCTGAAAGGTACCTAACACGCAGTCTGCTCACTGCCCGGCTGGCTTATGCTGGCAGCGGCTCTGGCTGACAAGGTCTTCTTTCCCAGGTCTATAAATTAAGAGAACCCGGAGGAGGGACTTGATAGTTCTTAGGGCCTCTCGCTCAGCAAGCAGGCAGTGGCTGGGGCAACTTCCTGCCAGGCAATACAGGGAAAAAAAGACACATTCCTACAGAACAGACCTCATAGAACACTGCAGAAGTTGGGCAGGCTGGGCCGTAGGCTTCCCAACAAGGGAGAAACCTGTGAAGAGCAGACCCACGAACCGCTACGGCAAATTTAACTAGACATACCTGGGGAACCTTAGAAAGGAGCCTGACCAGAAGTCAGCTCACCCCTCTGCCTGCTTAAGCTGGTGGCTCTGGTCGGCAGAGCTTTTATACCCAGGGCTGTGCTTTAAAAGACCTGGAAGAGGGACTTGGGAGCTTTTAAGATTTCTTGTTCTGCAGGCACTGACCAGGGCATCTTCCTGCCAGCCGAGACAGGTTACAAAGTGCAAAAAGCCTGGGGAGAGTAGTCCTGTGAAGTGCTGAGGCATACTAGACATGCCTGGAGGCTCAAATAAAGACACCTGAGGAGCAATTGGCTCCCATTCCTGCCTGATTACACTGGTGGCTCAGGCTGTCAAGGCCTTACCCAGAACCCTGCATTGAGTAGGAATAGAAGAGGGTTCTGGCAGTTCTTAGAGCCTCTTGCTCTCCAGGCAGCGGCAACTTCACAGCTTGGTCCCCAGACTGCTGGTTCAGGAAGGTGAGACTGGGAGAGAGGCTCTGGGAAAATGGACTCTCCCATGGTCGAAGCCTGAAAACACTAACAAGCCCTGCTTACCGATGGGACTGAGGCCTAGTTTATGTCATTGCCATAACAACACACCAACAGCAAATCTCTACCTAAGAGTGCCACAGGGACAGAACCTGGGGTACAGTGCCACCAGCCAAAAAGAGAGAGAAGGATAAAAAGAAAGAAGATAACCTCTCAAAACTAGAAAAAATCCAGTCTTTATAATTTTTTTCTTTTTGTATATTTTTTCTTCCACCTTGGTCCTTTTATCCTCTTCCTGTTTTATTCTTTTTTTTTTCATTTTGAACTTCATTACCCATAGGTGTTACATTTTCCATTCTTTTATTTTCTCTGTCTCTCTCTATGAGGGTTATATTCCAAGAACCTTAACTCCCTCCTTTTTCCTTTTTCTTTTTTATTTTTTCTCCTTCCCTTTTACTTTCTTCTTTTCTCTTTCACTTTTCCTCTTTTCCTCTCATTTGATCCTCATTCACAAACAAATTATATTATTTTGGATTCAAATTTTTCCTTTGTGGCAATTTGTGTGTTTCTTACTTCGCTGTTTATCTCATTAGCATTCCCCCAAACTCTGGCTCTTCATTCTATGTAGTTTTTGTACCACTTAATATAATAGAAATTGCATCATTCACTGTGTTTTTTTATTTCTTTTTTTTTTATTTTCTTCTTTTCTCTTTCACTATATCTCTCATTTGACCATTTACAATTAAATCATTTTATTTTATTATTTTTTTTTACAGGGACAGAGAGAGAGAGAGGAATAGATAGAGACAGACAGTCAGGAATGAAGAGAGATGAGAAGCATCAATCATTAGTTTTTCATTGCGACACCTTAGTTGTTCATTGATTGCTTTCTCATACATCCCTTGACTGTGGGCCTTCAGCAGAACAAGTAATAACTTGCTCAAGCCAGCAACCTTGGGTCTAAGCTGGTGAGCTTTTTTTTTTCTTCTCAAACCAGATAAGCCCACACTCAAGCTGGTGACCTCAGGGTCTTGAACCTGGGCCCTCCACATTCCAGTTCAGTGCTCTATTCACTGCGCCGCAGCCTGGTCAGGCTATTTTATTCTTGATCCAAATATTTTTCTTGTAGCATTTTGTGGGTTCTTACCTTGTTTTTTGCCTCTTTGTTACTTCTCCCCAAGTCAGACCCTCTGTTCTATGTAGTTTTTGTTCCATTTAGCAAAATATAATTTTCAGTTTTTTACTGTATTTTCTAAAAAAAATCTTTTTTTATTTTTTTCCTTTTATATCTTTATTTTTTTATTCTTTATCAACTCCTATTAGTGTTATTAACAATACCACTCTCAAATGCCATTAAGAAAAAAAAAATGAATATCATGGATACAAAAGACAGAGATGTAGCTCAGATAGATGAAAAAATCTATAGAAAAAAATTTCAATAGCTTGGATACATTGCAGTTAAATGACAGAGAACTTAAAATTGAAATCCTAAAAACACTCAGGGATATACAACAAAGCACAGAAAGGAAATTTAGGGAGCTCAAAAACAATTCAATGAACAGAAAGAATACATCATCAAGAAAATTGAAGCTATGAAAAGAATCAAACAGAGATAAAAAAAACTCCATTTATGAACTGGAAAATGAGATAACAAGCTTAGCTAATATACCAGGCCAGATAGAGGAGAGAATTAGTGACATAGATGACAGGCAACTAGAGGCACTACAGAGAGGAGAGAGACTCATGAATTAAAAAAATGAGAAAGCCCTACAGGAATTGTCTTACTCCATCAGTAAGAGCAACATAATAATAATGGGTATATCAGAAGGAGAAGAGAGAGAAAATGGAATGGAGAACATATTCAAACAAATAATGGAAGAGAACTTCCCAAGACTGTGGAAAAAACTAAAGCCTCAAATTCAAGAAGCAAACAGAACACCGAGTTATCTTAACCCCAACAAATCTACTCCAAGGCAAATCATAATGAAATTGGCACAAACCAATAACAAAGAAAAAATTCTCAAGGCAGCCAGGGAAAATAAGAATACAACATATAAAGGAAAACCCATAAGGTTATCATCATATTTCTTAGCAGAAACTTTACAAGCTAGAAGAGAGTGGACCCCAATATTTAAAGTTCTGAAAGAGAGGAACTTCCAGCCAAGAATACTATACCCATCAAAGCTATCCTTCAAATACAAAGAAGAAATAAAAATATTCACAGATATAGAAAAGATGAGGGAATATATCACCAGAAAACTCCCACTTCAGGAAATACTAAAGGGGGTTTTGCAACCAGACACAAAGAACAAAACAAAACAAAACAAAACCCACAAGTAAAAGCTCCATCAAGGACACAATAAAATAAAATCTAATCTGTGATACAAAAACAAAAAAGGGGAGAGGACAAAGATTATCAGTAGCAAAGAAGGATGTAGTGCAGGTTCACTCATGAGATAATATACTACAATGAACATAATAGATACCCTTTCCATTACTTAATGGTAACCACTCCTGAAAAACCACTACAGAAGAACATGGCTTGAAAAAAGAAACCACAGAGAAAAGAAGTATGGATTACAACCAAACAAAAAACAAATGAGCCTGATCAGGCGATGGTACAGTGAATAGAACATTGAACTGGGATGCGGAAGACCCAGATTTGAGACCCAGAGATCGCCAGCTTGAGCACGAACCCATCTGGCTTGAGCAAAAGCTCACCAGCTTGGACCCAAGGTCACTGGCTTCAGCAAGGGGTTGCTTGGTCTGCTGAAGGCCCGCGGTCAAGGCTCATGTGAGAAAGCAATTAATGAACAACTAAGGTGTTGCTATGGCAATGAAAAACTAATCATTGAAACTTCTCACGTCTCTTTGTTCCTGTCTGTCTGTCCCTATCTATCCCTCTCTCTGACTCTCTCTCTGTCCCTATTAATAAAAAAAATGATAAAAAAACAAAAGAGGAGAATCAAACAAGATACAAAACTATCAGAAAGCAATATATAAAATGGCAATAGGAAACCCTCAGATTTCAATAATTACACTAAATGTAAATGGATTGAACTCACCAATAAAAAGACACAGAGTAGCAGAATGGATTAAAAAAGAAAATCCAACTGTATGCTGCCTAAAGAAACACATCTAAACTACAAGGATAAAAATAAATTTAAAGTGAAAGTCTGGAAAATAATACTCTAAGCAGATAACATCCAAAAAAAAAGCAGGTGTAGCAATACTCATATCTAACAATACTGACTACAAGACAGCAAAGGGAATCAGAGACAAAAATGGTCATTTCACAATGATAAAGGACTAATTGAATCAAGAAGACATAACACTAACGAAAACTTACAAAAATACGATCATACTTGGAGACCTCAATACAGCGCTGATGGCTCTAGATCATTCATCCGAACAGAAAATCAATAAAGAAATATTGGCCTTAAATGAAACACTAGAACAATTGCATATGATAGACATCTACAGGACATTTCATTCCAAAGTGCCAGAGTATACATTTTTCTCTAGTGTACATGAAACATTCTCAAGAATAGATCATATATTGGGCCACAAAAATAACATCAACAAATTAAGAAAGATTGATATCATACCAAGCATATTCTCCTATCATAAAGCATTGAAACTAGAATTCAACTGCAAAAAAAGAGGTAAACAAACACACAAAAATGTGGAAACTAAACAACATACTTTAAAAAGTGAGTGGGTCAAAGAAGAAATAAAAACAGAGATCAAAAGTTATATACAGACAAATGAAAACATATCAGAATCTCTGGGATGCAGCAAAGGCAATAATAATAGGGAAGTTTATATCACTAAAGGCTTATATGAACAAACTAGAGAGAGCCCAAGTAAACCACTTAACTTCATATCTTAAGGAACTAGAAAAAGAAGAACAAAGGCAACTCAAAACCAGTAGAAGAAAGAAAATAATAAAAATCAGAGCAGAAATAAATGAAATAAAGAGCAGAAAAACTAAAGAAAAAATAATGAAACAAAGAGCTGGCTCTTTGAAAAGATCAACAAAATTGACAAACCCTTGGCAAGACTCACTAAGGAAAAAAGAGAAAGAACTCAAACAAAATCCAAAATGAAGGACAAGAAATTACCACATATATCATAGATATACAAAGAATTATTGTAGAATACTATGAAAAATTATATGGCACCAAATTAAAAAAATATAGAGTAAATGGATAAATTCCTAGAACAATACAATCTTCCTAGACTGAATCATGATAAAGCAGAAAGCCTAAACAGACCCATAAGCAGGGAGTAAATAAAAACAACTATCAAAAACCTCCCCTAATATAAAAGTCTAGGACCAGATGACTATACTAGTGAATTCTACCAAATATTTAAAGAAGACTTAGTTCCTATTCTACTCAGTCTTCCAAAAAATTGAAGAAGAAGCAATACTTCTAAACAAATTTTATGAGGCCAAGATACTGAAACCTGCCAAGGACAACACAAAAAAAGAGAACTACAGACCAATATCACTAATGAATACAGATGCTAAAACACTAAACAAATTACTAGGAAATTGAATACAACACCACATTAAAAAAATAATAGATCATGATCAAGTGGGATTCATCCCAGAATCACAAGGATGGTTCAGCATATGTAAAACGGTTAACGTAATACACCATATTAACAAAACAACGGACAAAAACCATATGATCCTATAAATAGATGCAGAAAAGGCATTCAATATAATACAACACAATTTTATATTTAAAACACTCAACAAAATGGGTATAGAAGAAAAATATATCAACATAATAAAGACCATTTATGATAAACCATCAGCTAACATCATATCAAATGGCATAGAACTGAGGACTTTTCAAAAAACCCTAAAATCAGGAACAAGAAAGGGTTGTCCACTCTCTCCACCCTTATTCAGTGTAGTGCTGGAAGTT
Source organism: Rhynchonycteris naso (assembly GCA_037038555.1). Classification (NCBI taxonomy): domain Eukaryota; kingdom Metazoa; phylum Chordata; class Mammalia; order Chiroptera; family Emballonuridae; genus Rhynchonycteris; species Rhynchonycteris naso. Next base: position 15,702,567 of record CM072999.1, on the reverse strand, counting down.
CTAGGCAGAGAAATCAGACAAGAAAAATAAATAAAATGCATTCATATTGGAAAAGAAGTAAAGGTTTCACTTTTTTCAGTTGATATGATCCTGTGCATTGAAAACCCCAAAGTATCCACAAAAAGACTACTAGAAACAATAAACCAATACAGTAAGGTCGTAGGATACAAAATTAATATACAAAAGTTCATTGCTTTCCAATATGCCAACAATGAAACACCAGAAAATTAACTCAAATAAATAATCTCCTTCATGGTTGCAAAAAAAAAAAAAAAATAATGAAATACCTAGGAATAAACATAACAAAGAATGTAAAGGACCTATATAATGAAAACTACAAAGCATTGTTAAGGGAAATTGAAAAAGTACAATGAAACAAAAAAATATTTTTTGTTCCTGACTAGAAAGAATAAATATAGTCAAAATGACTATATTACCCAAAGCGATATACAAATTTAATGCAATTCCCATCAAAATTTCAATGTCTTTTTTTAAAGAAATGAAAAAAATCATCATGTTCATATGGAACTATAAAAAAACCCAAATAGCCAAAGCAATCCTAAGGAAAAAGAATGAAGCTGGGGGTATTACAATACCTGACTTCAAATTATATTATAGAGCTACAACAATCAAAACAGCATAGTACTGGCAGAAAAAATAGTCACTCAGCCCAATAGAACAGAAAAGAAAGCCCAGAAATAAAACCACATGTATATGGTCAAATAATTTTCTATAAAGGGGCCAACAACATACAATGGAGAAAAGAAAGTCTCTTCAACTTGGTGCTGGGAAAACTGAAAAGCCACATGCAAAAGAATAAAAAGACCTGAAACAATAAATTACATAAAAGAAAACATAGGTACTAAATTCATGGACCTTGGTTATAAAGAGCACTTTATGAACTTGACTCCAAAGGCAAGGGAAATGAAGGCAAAGATAAATGAATGGGACTACATCAGACTAAGAAGCTTTTGCACATCAAGAGAAACTGACAGCAAAACAGACAGCCAACTAAATGGGAGATGATATTTTCAAACAACAGCTCAGATAAGGGCCTAATATCCAAAATATACAAAGAACTCATAAAACTCAACAACAAACAAACAATGGGAAGAAGACATGAACAAAGACTTCTCCCAGGAAGAAATACAAATAGGCAACAGATATATGAAAAGAAGCTCATCTTCACTAGCTATTAGAAAAATGCAAATCAAAACTACAATGAGATACCACCTCACACCTGTTCGATTAGCTATTATTAACATGACAGGTAATAACAAACGTTGGAGAGTCTGTGTAGTAAAAGGAACCCTCATCCACTGTTGGTGGGAATGTAAAGTAGTACAACCATTATGGAAGAAAGTATGGTGGTTTCTCAATAAAGTAAAAATAGAAGTTACCATGTGACCCAGCAATCCCTCTACTGGGTATATACCCCCAAAACTCAAAAACACTGGTATGTAAAGACACATGCAGCCCCATGTTCATTGCAGCATTGTTCACAGTGACCAAGACATGGAAACAATCAAAAAGCCCTTCAATAGATGATTGGATAAAGAAGATGTGGTACATATATACCATGGAATACTACTCAGCCATAAGAAATGATGACATTGATCATTTACAACAACATGGATGGACCTTGATAACATTATACTGAGTGAAATAAGTAAATCAGAAAAAACTAAGAACTATATGATTCAATACATAGGTGGGACATCAAAAAAGACTCAGAGACATGAACAAGAGCGTGGTGGTTACGGGGGAATTGGGGGAGAAACGAGAGGGGGGGGGCTCAGGGAGGGGAGGGGCACAAAGAAAACCAGAGAGAAGGTGACTAAAGACAATTTGACTTTGGGTGATGGGTATGCAACATAATCAAATGTCAAAATAACCTACTGATGTTTTCTCTGAACATATGTACCCTGATTTATCAATGTCACCCCATTAAAATTAATAATAAATAAATAAATATGTGATATTGCAAAAGAAAAAAGAAAGATACTCTTGCAAAAATTCAATTGTAAGAGTCTGAACAAAGACAGTAGCAGCGACGCAATAAGTAGAATAAGAGAAATACAGTGAATATCAAGAATTTACAAGATGTAGAAGTTGGTGATATGAAGAATTTGAATGGGAGTAGACGATGCAAATTAAGGTTGACATGGACCACTGGGAAGATGGTGGTATTATTTGCTGAAAGAGCACACACAGAGCTGAAGCAGGATTGGTGTTAAGTGGAAGAGGAGTGATGTCTGAAAATGTGAAATCTAAAAGTTATGACATCCAAAGAATGATGATGTCTAATAGATCAGAAACTTGAAGCTGAGTTCTGAGGTGCAGAAATGACTTAGGTGATCCAACTCTGGGATTCTATCTGTCAGAATATTGAGATAATGTATTATCTAAACACAAATTAAAAACAAAACAACAACAACAGACCCAGCACCTTCAAATGGTAAAGCTTATATCCTGTAGCACATCAGTGTGAGGGAGATGGTAAAGGATAATTGCACTGAGAAAATAATTGAAATGTTGAGTGACATAAAATAAAAAAACATTCGATATTGGTGTAGGATAGAATACTTGGGGACAGACTTTTTTTCCTTCTGGAACTTTATAATGCTATGATGATCTTTTAACTATTATAAATTTGACATAACAAATTGGAAATGTTAAAATGTAATTATTTCCCATGAATTCAATCTGAAAATGACAGCCCAGTGGTTCTGTACTTAATGAAAGCAGCCCAGCTATTTCACTGACAAGCAGCTTAAGATATTGCCAATGATGGCAAACACTATTGACAACGCCAATGGCTGCTAAAATTATCTCCTTTGGGTATTAATATATTAAGCCCGATATTGATCATTTTATTACATATACCCTCCCCTTTTTCTTTATGTGGAAAAATATAATAATTTTTTAAAATATTTTTGTATGATAGAATTCAGTGATAATATGTTTTGTGAATGCATGGGTTTGGGACCAATCAGAACTCAAAAATAAAAAAAAAAAAGACCCATTGAAACACAATTACATTGAGCAAATACCAAAATAAATGTGTTAAGCTTATTCCTGGAAAGATAAGCAATAAAATGTTTCACCGTGTATGTTCATATTTTATTTTAGGTAAGGGAGATCAAATAGCAATATCCAGGGTCATTTCCTCAACTGCCTGCTGCTTAAACTGCATTAGCTTTGCTATGTTATTAAAAGTGAGAATGTCATGATCCGGAACCTTTTATCTGGATGTTGTGATTCTTAATGTTGTATGGTACTTGAAGACGTATTTGTTCATAACCCACGGTAAATATTTTATCACCTACTTAGTAAAATTTTTATACTTTTATATTAAGTGTATCTAACTATCCAAGAACAAATGTAAAGGGTCAAGGGAAGTGTTTTGAGGTTTGTTAGAGTAGAGGATGATATACTACATTTATCCTCAATGACATTATCTTTATGCTCACATTTTCTGAGCTGAAAGGTGGTGTTTGTTTTTCATATCACAGAAGAAAGTCAACTGGCTAGTATTTTGTATAAAAAGGAGAGCTGCATCTCATGACTTGAAATTGAAATGCATGCATAAGTAGAAGTCAGAAATCACATTGTCAAAGAGACTTATCTTATTCTGCAAGTGAATGCTGTAGCAGAAGTGAATAATGACTATTGTTGCCTTTAGCCATGGCCCCAATCTGGTGCTTATTCACTGGGAAGGAACTGACCAAGTTGAATATTATACATGTATTATAAAGGCTTGTGCAATCAACTAAGGTATTCCAGATGGAAGATCAGCATGTCTTGGTGAACATTTTACGACACTGTAAGTGCAAAGTCAATGAACAATACCAGAAGAAAGAACCTATCTATAAATCAAAGGCAAATTATAATGAATCATGAGAAAATTTTACATGATAAATGCAGTTAAAATGTGTCATCCAGGATTTAATTACACAACTGACGTTCATGATTACACCTCTTATTTTTCTCCCCTGTGCATGCTTCTCTGTGACCCATGAGACTTATCATGATGGACTTTATCATTCATTGTGTGCTCTACACTCATATATGGGTTTTACATGACCATGTAGCTTGGATGAATTAGTCTTCAAGAAACACTTGAGAGTTACATGAAAGAAAGTAATATATCTCATAAGATCATATTAAGAACAGCAAGCACTATGCCCCATTTTTTCACTTCTATTTTAACTAGTTATATAATCAGATTTTTAACTTTCCTCTAAGTCACACAAAAATATACATATGACCTAGCTCAGCAGTGCCTGTGATTTCAAAATAGCCACTAGAGCTCCTGCCTGTCATATAATCAAGCAAAAATATGACCTCTGTTTAAGAACATAAGATTGAATGTTAGCTTTATGAATTTGTCTTATATTAATCAACTAAAGCTTGGAAGAAATGACATACATGTTCAATATATGAGCTCTTTAAGAGTTTTATGCAAATCAATATTCTCAATTGTTCTGCTTCAAATTATCTCCTTAATTCTTTTCATACTTAAATTTGGCAGCTTTCTTCATTTAGTAAAATATTTCTAAGAGCATTGACTATGAATTCAAAATAAGAAACAAAAATCTTGAAGTTGAAGTACATTTTTTGTTGTGATTAATTACACGGGGGAAGAAAATTTTTGTTGCATCCACAAAAACACTTGTTCTTACTTAATTAGAGTGTGCTGATCCCAAATCCAACATCAGTTTTTCTCTGTAATCTACAGTTTTTTGCAATTCAAGATTTTAGGTTTTCATCTTATTGTAAAATTTTTAACATTTAGTTTAACATAATAAAGTAGAATGTCTTCTTGGGCATCATCTTTGTGAAAATATAATAATTTATATAATTCAGTAAATATACTAATACACTAAAAGATATGATTGCATCAGAATTTGTCTACAATTTCAAAATAGAACATATTAAAACAATTAATTTAGTCATAAAATTTGCGCAAAAGTTATTTAAATTCTATTCAGGCAAAAATTTGCGTTTGTAGCTCTTGCGTTTGTGTACTTGTTGAGGACAATCTCATTTGATGCTCCAGCAGTAGTTTGCCATTGTTTAGAGCTGTCAAGAAATAGCCGCCATTCTGTTGGACTGTATGTGGTAAAACCTAGCTCGCTGAGAAGACTACTGATATCATGGCATTAAACAAAGTATTTGTCTTCAGAAAAAAAGTCCACAAAAATTTGTTCATGCTTCCTGAAATGGGATAATTTAGCTGACAGGTGAAGTACATTCTTTTTTTTTTTTTTTTTTTACAGGGACAGAGAGAGAGTCAGAGAGAGGGATAGATAGGGACAGACAGACAGACAGACAGAAACGGAGAGTGGTGAGAACCATCAATCATTAGTTTTTCGTTGCCGTTGCAACACCTTAGTTGTTCATTGATTGCTTTCTCACATGTGCCTTGACCACGGGCCTTCCGCAGACTGAGCAACCCCGTGCTGGAGCCAGCGACCTTGGGTCCAAGATGGTGAGCTTTTTGCTCAAGCCAGATGGGCCCGCGCTCAAGCTGGCGAGATCCGGGTTTCAAACCTGGGTCTTCCGCATCCCAGTCCCACGCTCTATCCAATGCACCACCGCCTGGTCAGGCAATACATTCTTTTCTTGAAGGCTGGAGGCTAATAACTCAGCTGCTTTCTTTGATAGACCCAAATCTCTTACTAAGTCATTCAATTTGGGTTGTTTAAATTGCTGACTGCTTGGCATCAGAAGAAGAACCTTCAGATTCTACAACCATTTCTTTGTGCATCTTATCAAAATACACTTGATCACCATGTTCACTTTTTTCATCCTTAGAAGAAATAAAACCATTGAAAACTGGAACCGGGAGTGTCTCAGAGTGTGGGATAAGTCGTATTGCTTAAGGAATATTAGGATATGCGATCATATGCCGTTTTTTCTTGCTGATGCCCTTTGTATGGATCAGACAGAAATAACAGTCACTGCTACGGTCCTCAGGTTCACACCAAACCATGGGTAATACCAAAAGGCATTCGATTGTGTTTTTCTTTTGTCCAGTCATGAAGCATTTCCTCACAATGATGACACACAACAAGAGGAGCCCAATTCTAGTCTTGATCGCCAAGGGGAACTTGAAAATAGGCAATATATGCACGTGTCACAAATGATGAAAAATTGCGCCTTTGACGTTGAAGTATGTAACAGCCACATATACAATAGAAGTTGTCAGGACTATACTTACATTTACGCCTACTTAAAGAAGCCATGATTCAATCTTAAAACAAAATAAAGGGGTGTTTTTTTTATCAGATAATATTTTTTTACATTTAAAAACAACTACAATTATGTCAAAGTGATGTTTGTAAAACATTAACTGCTTTGTGTTTATGTTCAATCCAAGAGTCATTGCCCTTTAACTCCAATTTAAAAACCAATGCATGCCATTAACTGTAACAAAAGGAAATAAAAATTGTATAAAAACTAGCGCATGCACCAAAAAACAAATTTCAGATTTGGAATCAGCGATGCAGAAATATATAGAAAAAGTTCTAAAACCTCATGCAACAGAAAATGAAAAAACAATTGTTCCCAGTGTTTTATCTTAGGCAGTATGAAACAGATCAGGTGTGCCACAAAACTTTACCTGCTGCCTGTGTGTTTCTTTATCTCAAAAATGTAATTCAACTTGCTATTATTTGTAGAAGCACTTTTTGAAATAAGCATAAAAATTGTAGTCTTTAAAATTTTCCGCATTTACTACATAATATCAGAACTAATTCAACTTTATTCACCCTAGTGAAATTTGAACTCAATTTGATAATAGTGCTTAAAATGAATTTCAATTTAGAAAATAAATAAGAAACTTGTAAACACTCTTTCTTACTCCAAATTCTAGATAATTTTGGAATTCACAATGCATGCCGAGGTTGTTTAATACCATTACAAGTACTCTGAGAGGCAGTTTAATTTTATGTAGACTAAAGGCAAACAGTTTACAAGATAATTCAGAGCTAATTTATGTGCCTGGGAAGAGCAGTATGCAACCAAGAAGTCTGAGATGGGGGGGGGGCGATGTTTAGAAAAGATAAAGACAGAGATTAGAAGTTTCATGATATTGCTTAATCCTTCACCTGAACAAGCTTTTGCTCAAATCCTTTTTCTTGTTTCCAACATTTGGAGCACTTTTTATGGGAACCTAGATTACTTACCTGAACCATGAAGAATGCTGCTTACCATGCATTCAGGTATAAGCTCTGGCCAGAAATCTTCAGGAGGCAATGGTTTGTGGGATTGCAAAGACATGAAGAGGGATCATTGAGATCTACACACACACACAATTATATATGCTTTTGTAGTCATATGCATATATATGAGAGTACCTGTTATATAGATGTCAATTTTCCTCTGATACTCCCTGTTTTTTCAAAATAAGTCACTCTAGTTTGAGTATGAATTTGACCATTTCAAAATTCAAGTCCACTATGGATATCCGAATTATCTAAGTATTTTCAAAAGCACAAGTAGGAGTAACAAATTATTTTGAATCATATTTAAACATAAACAATAATAAAATGATCTGTATGTATTAAGATAATATTTAAGGAATTGTCAAATAAAATGATGCTAAGTCTCAGACATACCTTCCTGTTTATATATTTTATTGACTTTTGAATAAAAAAAAAGAATGCTTGAAAAGTATTTAACGTGATTGCATAAACCATTACATAATATAATCATTACTTGTTATTTTTATAATTGCTAACAGTTGGGTTCATATGTCAATTCTACAAGGGATAAATTTCTACATTTATTCAATAATTATTACTGAAGGAGATGACTCATTTTACCAAATAATTTTCTATAAACAAAAAGTTAGATGAGAAGTTGTTAGCATAAAACATAAATTATGTATTCGACTTCATCTTCATCAGCCTCCTTTCTTTCTGATATCACAATTCTCTTCTACTATCTCCACTAAGGACAAACACAATTTTTCTTACCTTAAATTTGTTTGACTATACCTTCCTCTCTCACTCTCGGGAAGGCACCTTGTACAGTTTTCACAACTGACTCATCGGTACGGCACATTTCTTGCTTCAAAGATGAGGGCACTAGGACAATGCATTTATTGACTTGTCCAAGGTTGTACTGAGTGTCAGAGATTTGAATAAAGCACAGTCCTGCTGGATTCTTGTCCTCACATATCCAGCCTCAATATTTATTGTTAATAAATGTTATTTTCATTTTCTTTCTAACTCCTTCTATGTCACAGCCATTCAAAGAAGAATTAATGGGTTAATCACAGAGGATTTCTTTTATAAATAAAATACAAATACAATTGGTTCAACTGCGTTTTGTGCTAAACAGCTTTAGAGTTAATTATTTCTATGCTTTAGTAACTACCTTCCTGACCCATTCACCCAGTTTCAAGGTTGCTTTATTTGGAACACTTGAACTTTTTAATACTAGTTTATCCCCTGAGTGTAGCTGTCAGACACAACCTTCCTGGTGGCTGAGATTGATCCCTGAGATGGCAGAGTGTCAATGGGGGACACGGTTCTCCTCTTATCTTGCATTTTATATTTGCAAAGGTGTTATCTGTGTCACTGCCTCCCCATGCTCACACCCACTCCAGCTGTCAACTTCTTGACTGACAAGTTTGAAAATTTTTCACCATATATTTCTTGTCCCCAGATTTATAGACCTTGGATGACAGTGTCTAATGAATGCCATCATAAAGTGTCAGGATAATGACTCAGGGAATTGATATCCTTCTTGACTTTATTTTGATGAAACTTTGTAAAATCTGTCGAGAAAAAACTTTTTATTTTTTTTTCCAGGATTCACATCAGTCTCAAAATCATTTCCATTTTTAAAATTTTTATTGTTGAAGCTTCAGTATAGCTTTATCATTGTATTTCTTTATTGCATCATAATTTTTTTAATTATTTATATTTTCTTCTTTTATCATTTCTTCTTTCTAAACAAATAATAAACAAGTGAACCAAATGATTTGACCCTTAGGTTTGGAGAAACTTTTAATATCCTTGGAAATTTGAACAATTGTGTTTGGATATCTCTTTTTTAAGCACAAAGCTACAAAAATGTCTTGTTATCTGTGTAACAGCACAGCAGCAATTCTAAATTCCATCTGTTCATCCTGTGGCTGATGTCTTCATTGAGATTCCCATTGGCACCTGCCAGCCCCTCATCTCACTGACACAGACTCCTCCCACACTGATTCATCCTCCTGGACTTATCTATTCAAGATAGCTTATCATTTTGTGACCCTGGCCCCTTTATAAAATCCAACATCTTTCCCCATTCCTATAGGACACAGGTTGTAATCCTTTGTAATTTATCCCCAAACATTTTCCTGAGCTACAACAACACATTCCATCTTTTATCTTACTACTTTCCTTCACTGAGAGCTCAGTTAACTCTCTCCAGGTCAGTTTCTATTTTACAAACACAGAGAAGCTGCAACCAGTACATCTGGCCATGCCAGTATCTTACAAACACATTGCCATGATTCTTGTCAACTGAAGGAAAATCCTTCAGTTTCTTTGGGATGGCACACCAGAGTTTCACCATTAAGACTCACTCATCGCCTGACCAGGCAGTGGCGCAGTGGATAGAACGTCGGACTGGGATGCGAAAGGCCCAGGTTCAAGACCCCGAGGTCGCCAGCTTGAACGTGGGCCCATCTGGCTTAAGCAAAAAGCTCAACAGCATGAACCCAAGGTCGCTGGCTCCAGCAAGGTGTGGCTCGGTCTGCTGAAGGCCCACCGTCAAGGCACATGTGAGAAAGCAATCAATGAACAACTAAGGTGTCGCAACGGCAACGAAAGACTAATGATTGATGCTTCTCATCTCTCTCCGTTCCTGTCTGTCTGTCCCTATCTATCCCTCTCTCTGACTCTCTCTCTGTTCCTGTAAAAAAAATAAATAAATAAAGTTAACATGAGTTTTTTTTTAAAAAAAGACTCCCTCATCTTCACCCACTCTCGCTCATTATTTCCCGTTGAGCCAAGCTGAAACCAGTGACGTTTCTCAAGCTCACTTTCTCTCAGCTCTGGTTTCTAGTTGTGCATATGCTATATCCACTTCTTGTGTCCTACAAACACATATGAACACACACACACACACACACACACACACACACCATAACTTCACCTGTACAAATTACATTCAGCTCACAAATAATATCCTTCAGTAAGTTTGGTTGTCATTGTTGTTTCTGACATGTCCTTCTACATTTCCTTTCAGCCTCAACTTAGGTATTTAAAATGGTTAATTCTCATCTATACATTTTATTTCATTTTTAAAATGACTACCTCTTGTCTTAAAGAAATCATTTAAAAAATTTTCTTTATTCAATTGTATGGATAAACAGTCATGCTTCCATACTACTTGATTTAACACCTGATTTTAGTTTTTGGTTATTTTTATAAGATCTTGGGCTACTTATACTCTCTTTCGTTTGATTTTTCCTGAAATCCTAGCACCATGGCACCAAATTTATGCAGAAATTACTTATTTGAATTAACATATGCAGAAATTTCTGTTTCAATGACTGTTTTAGGTGTTGAAGATACAACAGCAGACATAACTGGTAGAAACCTCCTTCTTACGCAGCTTACATTTTAAAGTGAAGAAGTAGTCAACAAGCAAAATAAATAAGGACATTACATTGTTTATTAGAAAGTGACAAATGTTACTAAATAAATAAAGTCCAAGTAAGAAGTAGCAGGAGAGCAAAAAATTGTGCTGTGGCTGAATTTTAAATGAAATTATCAAGAAAGCCTGGCAGAAGGCAACTTTGAAATGACTCAAAAGGGATGATGTGGGAGCCATGCAGATTCTGTGAAGATTACAAGGCAGAGAATAAATGGTACCTGCAAAGTACTTAGGCTGCAACCTGGCTGCACTATTAGGTAAGAAGAGGAGATACTATGTCTAGAATAGAATGATAGAGAGAAGATTATTAGAAAGGGGAATTGAAAAGTCATGAGAAAAGAAGAGGTCATAAAAGGTTTTGAAGAGAAGAGCTATATAATTGGGACTAACAGAATCACTGGCACTATCACACAGACAATAGACTGTAGAGCAGAAGCCACAAGACCGGTTAGGGGATGACAGCAGTTATCTAGCCCAGAGATGGTCGTTGCTGGAATTATGATAAGTGTTATGAGGATAATGAGAAGTAGTAAGAATTTGTTTATGTTTTAAAGGGTGAAAAAAAATAGAATTTTTTATTTTATGAATTGAATGAATATGAGGTATGAGAAAAACAAACACATCAGGGTATCTCCTAGTAAAATTGTCCTAAACAATGGGGACATAAATTGCATATTAAATGCAGTGGAAATTGTTTTAGGAACATGAGAATATCAAAAATTTGGCTTTGGCTGCTGTGAGGTTGAGCTGTTTTTTTTAGACATTTAAGTAGATAGGAAGTAGACGGTTTTTCTGTGAGTCTATAATTAAGAGACGAGATACAAAATGAAGGTAACCTTTGGATACACTGCTGGTAATTAAAGCCTTAAGTTTAAGTGAGAAGAGATCCAAGGACTGGTCTTGCCTTATTTGAAGAAGAGAAGTAGCTGAGAAGAATCAACCTAGTGAACTGAGAAAGAGCAGCCATGAAGGAAGAAAACCAGGAAAGCACGCGGGGCTACACAGAGAAGGGAGAGACAAGTGTGTACAAATGAGAGACAGAGGAAGATGAGAACTGGAAAGTGACCCCCTTGAATTAGTATTGAGGACGTTATTGGTGACTCTGGCAGTAGGCTGTGTAACAAAAAATTTGGGGCCATTTATAATCTACTACATCTGCTAATCTTTTAATGGAGAAAGTATATTTATTAACACAATGCATTACTGAGACTGAGAAAAAGAGTTACTAGTATTCAAGGGGGTGGTTGATAAGATCCTTTGCTTCTGCCAAGTATATCTGGAAACTCTATGTGACAGTCTAAGTGACAAAATATTTGCTTTGCCAATCCAAATATGGACAAAGACTTAGGAAACCTGACCCTTAAATTCTTTCCACTTAATGCTCTGCTCATTAAAAGAAGTGTTTCTGAAAAGACAAAGACTACCAACATGATCAACAAAAATGTGATACTTCATTTACAAGGTCTCCTCCTAGTAACTTATCTCTCCTTATGTTCCCTTAAAACATGATCTATACAGAAATTGAATAACAGGATGATCACCTTAAAAACTCATGCAAGAGCTTGACCAGGCAGTGGCGCAGTGGATAGAGCCTCGGACTGGGATGCGGAAGACCAAGGTTCAAGACCCCGAGCTCCCCAGTTTGAGCTCAGGCCCATCTGGCTTGAGCAAAAGCTCGTCAGCTTGGATCCAAGGTCGCTGGCTCCAGCAAGGGGTGGCTCGGTCTGTTGAAGGCCTGCGGTCAAGGCACATGTGAGAAAGCAATCAATGAACAGCTAAGGTGTCACGACAGCAACGAAAAACTAATGATTGATGCTTCTCACCTCTCTCCATTCCTGTCTGTGTGTCCCTATCTATCCCTCTCTCTGACTCTGTCCCTGTAAAAAACAAACAAACAAACAAACAAAAACTCATGCAAGCAAACTACCCATGCACAGTGACCTTACCATGGAGTCAGTGTGAGGCAGTACACAGATATCATTCCCTTGGTCTCTTGCGGAAAAGAAGAATCATTTTCTGGCTACTGAAGACAAGATAACTGCTATATTATATAGTAGGTTTATTTGCCTGACCCTGTTTAATAATGCAAAACCGTGTTGTGAAAGGCTAGTTGGACATAGATGTCAAAGGTTAGTAAAGGGCCATGCAAACTATCTATGATTCCACTGATGTACTTAAAAGAAAAAAGAAATATATATGTTAAGGAATTGCTGGAAGAAGAGTTGTTCTATGTTCATTATACAACCATACAGGAGGCATATGTCATTAGCAGAGAACGGCATCAGAGAAGAAGCTTTTTAATTTTAGGAATAAACATCTTAATACATTCAGAAGGCAAAAATTCCAGAATTGTGTCTACCCTAAAAGCACCAACAAAGATTATTTTCTGTCCAGCGCTGTACCACCCAGATCCTCATTTTAATACTGACTGAAGATTTTGTACTTTTATGAGGAAATAAATGTATAGTGAAAAAAGATTGGTTTTTAGACTTCTTGAATTTTCAAAAGGGAGAGCAAAAAAAAAAAAAAAAAAAAAAAAGAAATTAAAACTCAACAACAGCCGGGGATCATAAATGTAGTGAGCTTTTTGAGGTATTCAGATCTTATAACATGAGCTTTACCTTCCCTAAGTATGCTATTAATAAGAAAGAGAAAGAGAAAATGAGAAAGAGAGAGAGAAACCATACTGAAAAAGAATCCATCAAAAAAGGTAGTTATATAACTTCTATTGTAATAAAATAAATCATTTTAATAACATATTTTTTAAAAGATTTCTCTCCTCAACATGAACAACCTTGTAAAAATAATATATTTGTTTACTAACATGATTACATACAGAAAATATATGTTTTTAGAAGTGCAGAAAAAATTTTAACTCACTGGCTTTCAAAATTAGAAAATTTATTATGAATCATGACACATCTTTTAGAACTTTTGTAATAGAACATACATTAAAATTGAGAATCGTCCCTTTCTAAAATTAAAGTGAATTTTAGCTTAAAGGTATTTGACATCAAAACCATAGGTCCAACAGAAAGCATTTTTTTTTCTTACTTTGGTCAAGAGACTATAAAGAAGAATAATATAAGGTTAAGTGAGCCTGACCAGGCGGTGGTGCAGTGGATAGAGCATCGGACTGGGATGTGAAAGACCCAGGTTTGAGACCTCGAGGTCACCAGCTTGAGCGCAGGCCCATCTGGCTTGAGTAAAAGTTCGCCAGCTTGGACCCAAGGTCACTGGCTCCAGCAAAGGGGTTGCTGGGTCTGCTGAAGGCCCGCGGTCAAGGCACATGTGAAAAAGCAATCAATGAACAACTAAGGTGTCACAACGACAATGAAAAACTAATGATTGATGCTTCTCACCTCTCTTCATTCCTGTCTGTGTGTCCCTATCTATCCCTCTCTCTGACTCTTTCTCTGTCCCTGTAAAAAAAAAAAAAAAGGTTAAGTGAGAGAACGCTCATAGTATCACTAAAATATAGTATTTTATATTTATCTAGCAATTCATAAATTCCAAAGTTTTGTTAATTCTTTGATTTTCTTTACTTCTCACAAATATCTATGAAGTAAGTTAGAGTAACGCTTTCATGAGTTGCCTTTATTAGATGAAATAACTAAGGCCATTGACACAATCAAATTAGCAAAGTCAAGTTCAAACTACAATCATTTCTTTGCTACCAACAGGTCTTACCTGTGTAGGAAGTCAGCACTAAACGCCTCAGGGTTTTGAGCCAAATGGATGCAATACAAGTTGCCAACTGACTGTGCTATATTTAGTGCCCCGTGTTAAATATACGCTCAAACTCATTCCATATTGCATCTTATGATGCTCAAGAAAAAGGTACTACTGTCCAGATATGGTTGTGACAGGGAGAATCCTCCAACTGAGAACAGAAATCACTATGTCTTTTATTTATATTCTTGCCAAAACCCAGCTACATGGCAGAATTATTTAGTACTCACCAAATATCCAGGGGTTATTCTACATTTTGCAATCTCTTTGAAGTAAGATTGCAATCATGTAATTATTGATGGCCAGTGAAATACAGCCAAATTGACATGTGTTACTTCTGATCAGTGCAGTTAAATGAATGATGAGTGTTCCTTCTCCATTGCCCTACTGAATGCTCCAAACTGTACAGTTTCAAGATGGAAACGCATATTGGTGTATTATCGCTCACACGTCAGTCCGATGCAGGTCTGACTACCAAATTGTCAGCGGTTTGTCTATTGTAGCAGCTAGCTACACTAGATTCTAATGAATATGACATAGTACTTTGCTTTCTGGTTGCGGTGCAGTCTTCATGATTGTTATTATAAATTGATTAAAGCGCATCTTTTTTTTAAATCCCATATTTAGAATTCTTATGGATATTTTATTAAATCCGGTTAAAATTTTAAATTATAAATAATATGGAGTCACAGGAAATTACAAATAAATTACAAGAATAAATTTTAAGGTCAAGTTCAAGAACCTAATTAAGTGGGTCTCAATTAATAGTTGAAGACAATAGTCTTCTCAAATAAATAGACATTCCAGATAGCTTGGTAAATCTCGCCACTTAATGATGTTGTTTCCATCAAGCTCATTCTTGTTTAGATGTGAGACCTATTCCATTAAGACGCAGTAGATGCAATCAAACCCTCATCAGAAAGCTCGTCCATCCTGTGGTTTTGATCTGTATAGGGTATAATCAGGAAATCAGAAAGTTTTATTCCTAATGTGTTTTAAATGAATTAGAATTTCAACTGGTCTAGGTTTTAATGATCCATTTAAATATCCAAAAGAGAATATTTGTGGGTTTTTTGTTGTTTTTTTTTATTTTTATTTTTTTTTTGTTTTTTATTGGATTGGTCCAAAAATAGTCTTATTCTGGCTTAGCATTAAAAGTCATCTCCTGCCAGAATTAGATAAAGATTTTTTTTAAGTAAGAGGAAAGAAGATAGTGAGGCAGACTCCTGCATGCACCCCCATAGGAATCCACCCAGCAGCCACCATTTAGGGTCGATGCTTGAGTACCAAACTATTTTTGGCATCTGAGTCTGATGTGCTTGAACCATCTGAGCCATTTTCAGCACCCCAGATCTATGCTTGAACCAATCAAGTCACTGGTTGCAGGAAAGGAAGAAAGAGAGAAGGGGCAAGAGAAGCAGATGCTTATTTTTCTTGTGTGCCTTGATCAGGAATCAAATCTGGGACATTTATATGCTGGGTGTCAGTCAAATAAGTTTGTAAATATGATATATATGTTTGCTCGCTTATAGTTTGCATTGGGTGTGGGAGACAGGCTGTAAGCAGGCAAAGTCACTATAGCCTAAGGCTTAGTTTTAAGACTGAGCTTTTCCTGCTCTTTTAATAGTAAGATCTTTTCAACACTAAGCTTTTCCCCACACCCTTGAGTGATTGCATGATGTGGGGTGGTGCACTCTGATGAGGAATCCCTTTTATGCCTCAGATAAGTAACTTTGTATCAGAGACTTCCTTGTTTGTATATTGGATTAAAGTTTTGATTTCTACACTATAAAAGGGGGCAGAGGATCCTATGCATTAAAAGAGCAGAGGAAGGCCACATTGAGAAGAGGAGAAGCAGCCAAGATGATGAGTTATGAGAGAGAAGCCAGTTTGCGCAGAGTTTGTGCAGAGAGAAGGAGATGGGGAACAGAGGTGAATAAGGCTGATGAAGTACAAACCTTTAATCCTAGGAAAACTCGGATAAGTCAGCGGCTTTGGGAACCCTGAATGGAAAGGGAAGTTTTTCCACTGTGTGTATTTCTTGCCTGCCAGGTGCAAGCTAGGATTAAAACTAATGGCCCACCAGTTCTCAGCTTCATTGTTTCATTACCATCTGTCCAAATCAAATGTGAACCTGCACGGGCCAGGCAACTGTGATGGTGGCTGTAGCTACTGGCCATAAACTGGGCCAAAACTCTATCCACAATTCTCTATCCACTGAGCCATTGGCCAGGGCCAAAGATAATTTTCATAGCTGGCTCAGGTAAGCAGCAAGAAGTAGACAGGGCTTGCTTTTGGTGTTTAACTTGTAGCTGTTGGGACAACTAGGATTGAAACATCAGTGCTTCCTCTCATCCTAAAGCACCCTTAAAAGCCACATGATACTGAACAATCTCATTAGGAAAGCAAGTCACAGAGTTTGTTCTTGATCACTTTTCAGAGTGTCAAATGATGGCTACATTTGTTTAACACGAAGAGAGCACAAGTTGCAAACCAGCATAAAATATAACTGGTTTTGGTAACTTTTCCTCTTTCTCTAATTTTTAAGTTATTAACAAAGCAGGGGAAATGAAAATTATCCAAACAAAATTCAAGATCATTTGATGTACCCTAAGTATTTCTGTTCTTTGAGACACATCTAAACACAAACACGTAGACAAGTGTCCATACTCCCTTGTGTGCGTGTGCACACATTGGGTTGGGGCAAGAACAAAATTCTTAGGATGCACTGCAAGATCTTAAATGTTCATGTTCCCAGAAAAAGTGGTTTTGTTAATCACTGGATTAGCCTGAAAATTCTGGATTCTCTTTCTGTATTTCTTTGAAATAACACCTATTTGCCTTGCCAATAAATAGTTTCTGCATGCTTTATTATAGGTTTTGAGATCTGTGTTGGATTTTTATATACCAAAGGGTTAAAAAACTGTGCTATACAGATAACCTGAGTAGTAATGACTGGTCTTATATCTTAAATGGCATAACTCCTATATAGGTAAACAATACAACAATGATATTTAACCAAATGTGAAAAGCTCTTCTATCATTGCAAATAAATTTTTTAAATGTCCCTCTATTTTCTCTTCCCTGTTTTTATAAATTGAGTTCTTGTATTGTGTATTTGTTCCAATCTAGTTCTTACCAGTTTCCAACCTTGCACATTCCCTGTCCTTGATAAATGAGTGTTCATTGATTTCTCTTCAAAGTGGCGTTTCCAATTTAATAAATGAGACATTTACTGTGTGACCTTAAGAAGAGCACTTAACCTCTCTAGGCATTACCTTCTTATTGTGTAAATGTAAACGAGACAGAGGAATCACTCAGCAATTTCTTTAGGTCTGTTATTGGATAACATTTATATAGCATATTTTCATTTCTCCCAAAAATATTTATTATTGCACACTCATCTTGGTGGAGAAAAGGATTGTAAAATAAGTATATATCTAACAGCCTCTCCCATCAGCCCAGATGTTTCAAATAGATGTTTGCTTAGATTCTGTTTTTTAGACATTTGCTTCCTATCTTCTATTAAAGCTTCTTCTCCTTGGAGATGGGAACCAATGCTTAAAAGAAGCATTTGCATCACAGAAATCACAGTCCCTCCTATAGCCTCTCCAAGGACAAGAATAAATCAAAAGGGGAGCATCTTTGTCCTTAGTTGAGGTTAAATACTTAACCACTCTTGGGTAAAGCTTACATTTCGTTTGTGCTATGTGTCTGTGAATGTTATATAAATCCAATTGAGCCTAAGAGTCAAGTTTCTCCGACAGACACAGTTTATTCGGAAGAATAGAGATACAGGAGAAAGTAATCGATTTCTGAGGGATCTGCGTCTGGTAAAAAATTAACCAGACATTCCTTCAAAATCAATACAGTTACGTTATCCTTGCTGTTTCAGAACTGTTCCACCAATCTGACACAGAGGACATCTCTATCACAGCAGGCAGAGCTGGGTTGTGTGGGTCTTTAGGAAACCACAGGCAGGTGGTATTCTTTTGAGAATGAATGTCTCCTTCTCCTCTCCATACTTCCGACCCCCTAGCTCTTTCCAGAATGCATGTGAAAAGTCACCTGCCTATTTTCTCAGGCTCCATCTATGGCTTTGTTGCCCTCCGCAGCAGAGGCCTGAAATCCTTCCTTGCATCCAGTTCCAGCCTAGATAACTAATGAGACTTGAATATTAAAAGCTACCTTGAGCCTGACCAGGAGGTGACACAATGGATAGAGTGTCAGACTGAGACACAGAGGACCCAGGTTTGAAACGCCAAGGTATCCAGCTTGAGTGCTGGCTCATCTGGTTTGAGCACAGCTCACTAGATTGAACCCAAGGTCGCTGGCTTGGTCACAGGGTAACTCGGTCCACTGCAGTTCCCTGGATCAAGGCACATATGAACAACTAAGGTGCCACAATAAAGAATTGATGCTCCTCATCTCTCTCCTTTCTTGTCTCTCTGTCCCTATCTGTCATTCTCTCTATCTCTGTCACAAAATAAATAAATAAATAAAAAATAAAAGCTACCTTGATCTCAGGCTTCATTGTTTCTTTTTGATTGAGGTATCGCTCTGTTCTCCATGACTTATCAATTTTGCTCCTCTCCTCTTTTTGACACCTAACAATAGAGAGCCTTTTTCCACCTCTGCTCAGAAGCAAGAATGTATAGTTTCTCTTTCATTGAATCAATATAAAGTCATACCTTTTTGCATTCCTATATTTCTATATAGCTCAATGGAAAGAAATGGAAGTGCATTCCCAATATGCATTCACTGAAGGTCAGAAACTATGCATACTGCTGGAATACCCATAATAAAAAGAAGGTATCTTGTCCTCAAGGACCTTGTTGATTCATAACATTTTGCCAAAGGGGTGCTCTTGGCATTTAAGAAATTCTTTATGCTTTTACAGTGTATTTTACGTCCTCCATCACAACCTATTAATTTATTTTTATTTATTTATTTTAGAGAGGAGACACAAAGTGAGAGAGAGAGAGAGAGAGAGAGAGAGAGAGAAAGGGGGGAGGAGCTAGAAGCATCAACTCCCATATGTGCCTTGACCAGACCAGTGCAGGGTTTTGACTGGCGACCTCAGTGTTCCCAGGTCGACGCTTTATCCACTGCGCCACCACAGGTCAGGCAATCATCATCATCACAACCTATTAAATGTCAGTAACATCCCTCTGTTATTATGGCAACAAAAAAAATACCTCTACATTTTTGTTTTAAAACATTGAAGAAGTAGCACTGACCCCTTTTGTGCTTCTGGTGGGTTACTTAACATCGGCTTTGATGCGTGGGCACCATAGAGCTAACCTGCTTCTGACCACAGACTCATAGGCTAAAATAAACTCTTTATTCTGATCTTTTGGTTCTCAAGCCCCTTGCTCATTAAAATCCTTGATCCCTAGTATGTTAATATTGCCTCTGAATCTCTTAATCACCACTTTCTTCCTGTGTAGGCTCTGCCTAACTCACTTGGTCTTCTCCTAATGGGCAAGCTGTGGCCCAATAAATCTAGTCCTTTGGGTTAATGATTTATTCAGTGCTACAATGTTATCAGCAATTTCCTTAGCAGAGTATTTGAGATATTGGGTACTAATTTCTAAGATTTTTATAAATACTTGATGATGGAATATATTTATCAGGGTGGTAAATATATTAAGGAAGTAGAAAAAACTACCTCTTTTGCTTTTTTATTAAGTCATTTTTCTTTTCTTTTTTATTATATTGATTGAAGTGACATTAGTTAATAAAATTATATGCTTCAAGTATGCAATTCTATAATACATCCTCTGTATATTGTATTGTGTGTTCACCACCCCAAGTCAAATCTAATTAGTATTTATTGAACTGCTACTAAGTGCCAAGCATTGGACTGGTCTTTGGAAACAAGTCTAAGTTTAAAGAAATATGATCTCTTCCCTTGAAGATTGTATATTCTATTGGCAAAATATACTAATCAAATAATCACACAAATAAAGAAAATGGAAAATTATGTTAACAATAAAAGAGAGAGAGAATTCTGAAAGAACATAATGGGAGAACATTCTGTAAGAGAAACACTGTGATAGATATTCAGAGAACTTGTCACTTGAGAGGCAACCTTAGCTTTACATTCTAAAGAAGAAATATGAATTAACTAAATGAAGAAGAGAGAAGAGAGCATTTCAATCAGAAGAACTAACATGGTCAAAGGCCTTTTCCAATGAGAATGTCAAAATGTATACATATTTAAATTTATTTATACATATAAACTATGTGAATGAAATAAAAAATTTCAATATTTGAAAGAAATTAATAAGTTTGTCACCACATCTAGCTTAAATAGTTCTATTTATACTAGGCACATCATTAGACCTTACTCTTCTCATATGAAAAGTTAAACAATGAAACTTGAAAGATGTAAATGGCCCTTTCCATTCAGACCTACAGATTTGTTTAATAAAAATAGGCTGGGATTTAAAGGTATGAACTCAAAGCTTGAACTACCATTTATTTAACTGTTAAAATGGGCAGGATATTTAAATCAGCAAATCTGCAGTGTCATTTAAGCAAAGAAAACAATAAATCTACCTTACAAATTTTTGTGTATGTACAATTTCTAGTGCAAATAAAATAATCAATAAAAAATTATCGCTGCTCTTTAAAATACCAGAATTTGGAAATTCAGGTGAAGGGGATTTTATGTTATTTTATATAGACATAGTTTCAGAAGTGTTTTTAATGACATTATACATTTTCTTCAGGTTAAAAACATAAAAATTATTATATTGTGTTAAGAGGATATTTTCATGAGCCTTTGATTTTCTAGAAACTATAAAAATATTTTAAAAGCCACAGTAAAATGTAAATGTTAATGGAAAATGCCTTATACTAAATATTTCCTCTCCTCTACTTTTTTTTTAGCATATAATTGGTCATTATTCATGAATATCTTTTGACCATACCTATGGCTATTTCCAGATACACCAACTCAAAACTGGTGCCCTATTTTTGGTTTTATTTTTATGTTCTTGGCTCGTCCACATGTCTCTTTAAATCTTGCTGTGTTAAAGGGATTAATGGACACAGATTTAGCCATCTCTTCAATTGTTGGACACATCACATGTCACATGAATATCAGGCTAGTTTGTATATCAATTGGTTAAATCCTAGTAATCACAATTAAGTGTTCTCACATTAGTTTAATTAGCTCTGTTTTTAATAGATGGATTAACTTGGTCTGTCTTCTACTACTAATCCAAATCCAGTGAGAAGGGAATGCTATTGAGAATGATTATTACCAAAGGGAATTGAATTGAATCAAATTGATTCTAGTCTTAACAAACTTCCACTTCAGCTCATCCCATCATCTTGTTCCTTGTTTCCTCACTGGTCAAAGTGGTGTTTGAACAGAGATCAGTGCTTTTCTGACTATGCTTCTTAGTGCCTTGGGGCACTTCAGGGACAAGCACTCTTGAAGAAGACTGGAGAAAGAGTAAAGATGATACTTTCCAGAACAAATCTACCTTTGCTGATTTATATTTTGGCATTACACAGAAGATTTCATATAATGAAGAGTTTTATGGCCACGCAAACAAAAACCATGCAGATTTATATCATATTGGGCATTAAATATCATGGTCAGCAATGTGAATGTTCTCATTTTTCTATAGAAAATCTTTGGAAAGTATTGGCCAGACAAATGACACAATTTGATGTTTAGAAAATCACTTGCCTTCTGAGTGAATTGACTTATTGGGGCAAGAATGGGAGGGAAGCGGAGAGTTAGGGGGCAGTTGCAGCCTTATATATGAGAACATTATAATAATTGGGCATGTTAGTGTTAGAGGATTAAGAAATAGATGGCTTCTGGAAATGTTTTGAGGACAGACTTATTGGTCTCAGTAATAAATATGAGATGGATTATTGGGGAAAGAGGGGTATGATTTCAGCATAAAATAGATCTGTGTAAATGTCATTTACAGATAGATATGAAGAAGGCAGGTGAGACTGGTGAGAGCTCGAGAACTTAAGAGATCTATTTTGGACCTTTTAAGTCGAAAATGCTAACTCAACCTTCCGGTGGATGTGAAAACTGTGCAGTTAGATATTATAACTCAGGAACTGTAGAAAGTCAAAAGCATTTATGGTCTTGAAAGCCACTGGGAAGTCTAGTGTCACTTAGGGAGTGAGAATACATAGAGCTAAAAGCTGTGAGATTATTAAAGTCAAGAAGAGAAGAAAGGATGAGGAAAAGAGACCAAGAGAGGACAATCAGCTCCATTAACAGATTGCATTAAGAACAATTCTAGCAACAGGAAGGGTTTAAGTCAAATGAGGGAGGCCCCAGTAGCAAAGAGATAAATCAGGAGGCTATAGCAATAACATAGACAGGAGATGACAGTCAAGTTTTGGAAGTAACAATGAGAGAGGAGGGGAATTAGTGGTTCATTGTTGAGAAAAATAATAAGATTTAGTAACCTACATGATATAAAGGTATTGTTAAATGGTTTACTTATTCATTCATTCATTTATTCATCACAAATTAGGGATTTAAGGTTTTGTGGTTAAATAGTTTTCTCAAGTGAAGACTGAATCATTTGAAAAATTATAGAAACGACATAGGACATGGTTTACACAGAAACATGGGTGTGGTGAAGCAATGGTTCCTTTTATAATGAAGGACAAGAAGAAACAATTAAAATGTATCATTTTCAGTACAGTTTCAGATGTCTTGAAGCACTGAGTTATCCTAGGTCTTGCCTGTCATCATTCTCCTTTGTAAAAGTCAATGTTTCCTCAAGCCTCATTGTTCTTTTTTTTCAGTAAGTTGTATTTTGTTTGCTCATAGTCTTAAGGACAAGTTCAGAGTGGTATCCTTGGAGAAAAGGGATGTGAATGAGAACTAATGACTACACCTTTACAGTTACTCCTAGCATGAGCTTTGAGACCTTTAAGAATACTTTGGTTTTACATCAGGTTAAAAAAACTGCTGCACCCTAGTGGGAAGTTTGTTCGGGATCAAAATCTGTGGGTCTCATGTTTATTTTTGTAGCAAAAAACAAAACAAAACAAAACTAAAACAGTCACAAACACAGACAACAGCATGGTGATTACCAGAAGAGAAGAGGAGTAGGGGGAGGTAAAAGACAGTATATGGTGGATACATGGTAATGGAAGGGAATTTAATTGGGTGAACATACAATACAATGTATAGTTGGTGTATCATAGTATTGCAAAACAAAAACCTAACCTATGTAATTTTATTAACCAATGTCACCCTAACAAATTCAACTAAAAAAATGAAGTATGCATTAGTGACACCAACATGATACCTTGAGGAGAACTCTAGTAACTAAGGCATTTTATAGACACCAAATTTTGACTATGTATTCATAGTGTCATAAAATACTGATTTATCTGTTATCATTTGTAGTCCCTCAATAAAGATGTTAATCTGTAAGATTATTCAGTGATAGCACTGTCATGTCATATGACAATCTCAAGTCAGCCATTTCTTGATGGATCTAGAGTAATATATATATATTTTTTAATTTTTAGAATTCTAAATCTTAATATCCATGATGCTGGCATCATCATCATCATGATGTGAACATTCAGGCTTAGTGAACCTTGACTAGGCACCCTGGCAAAAGAGAGTGTGTTCCTCCTGCCTTGTAGTTTAAGATTCTTCTCCTAAGTTCTTATTTCCTAATTCCCTGTCCCATGTTCAACTCTTCCTACATTTATTGACTATGAGAAATGTCATTTCCTTTGAGAGGAGCCCAACTTCCACTCATACTGTCACAGTATTGCCCTGTGTCCAGCAGGACAGTCATATCAGAACACAATGGTCCAACTTCAATGTTCATCCATTCCTGTTCTTGCTATATTGTCATTTTTGTGGTTAAAATAAAGAACGGCCTTCATTGTGCTCCTAAGATTATTCTAATACACAGTCTCATTTATAAACAAGTGCTCAAAGAAAGGTACATACATATCTACAAAAAAAAAAAAAAAAAAAAAAAAGCCTGACCTGTGGTGGCGCAGTGGATAAAGAGTCAACCTAGAATGCTGAAGTCGCTGGTTCGAAACCCTGAGCTTGCCCGGTCAAGGCACATATGGGAGTTGATGCTTCCTGCTCTTCCCCTTTCTCTTTCTCTGTACCTCTCTCTCATCTCTAAAATGAATAAATAAAGTCTTAAAAATATTTTAAAAAATAGAAGATTTACAAAGATAAGACATGTATTCTAAATCAAATAGAAAAAAAGACTATTATTTGTTTCTGAAGGTATGAGAAAAAAAAAAATAGCTCTTATTTTCTGTAAGAAGGCACATCCAATTTAATTTACCTAACAACACAATTCGTTTGTAAACCTAAGACAGCACCATGAGGTAAATGATGGCTTAGGTGTTCCAGGGCTACATTGGTGAGTATACAGTTTTTTTGATTTGTTTTGTCTTTTTACAGGGACAGAGAGAGAGAGACAGAGAGAGGAATAGATAGGAACAGACAGACATGAACAGAGAGAGATGAGAAGCATCAATTATTAGGTTTTTGTTGCCATTGCGACACCATAATTGTTCATTGATTGCTTTCTCACATGTGCCTTGACCACGGGCCTTCAGCAGACAGAGCCACCCCTTGCTGGAGCCAGCAAACTTGGGTCCAAGCTGGAGAGCTTTTGCTCAAGCCAGATGGGCCCTGTGCTCAAGCTGGTGAGCTTGGGGTCTCAAACCTGGGTCTTCCGCATCCCCGTCCAAAGCTCTATCCACTGCGCCACCTCCTGGTCAGGCCGAATATACAGTTTTTAACTCATATAACAAGGTTTCTTTTGATGGTTTTTACAGAACAAAAATGCCTGCTGCTTTTATCCAAGTGAATCCATTTCCAAGAAGACAGAAGGTATTTTAAAACAGTTAAAATAAAAGAATATTTGTTGTTGAAATTGTGAATTTTTAGTGCAAGATTCCCCATGCCCCTTATATTTCATACCATCTAAAAATTTTTTAAAACTGAAATAAAGCATTCAGTGTATCTCATTCCTAAGGTACAGTCATGTAGAAAGTTGTGATTTTGTGTCTCTTGTTTACCCCCTTAGATTTCTGAAGTTTTAAAGGTGGAAGAAATAACAAATCCACCATTGTGATCCAGCACCTAGAAATAGTCTGGTTTATAGTAGATAGATGATCAATGAAAATTTGTTGAATGAAACCAAGAAAAGAAAGATATAGATGACATTAACAGGAGATAAAACTTTATGTGGTAGCCACTGAAAGAGAGGATGACACCTAAGGGAAAATTTATGATTTCATATTTATTGACAGAAAATTAAAATTTCTCAGTTATACTTTGAATCAAGGGGTCCTGGTCTAATTCATGATACATCCTTTAATGTAAATTTACATTTTAAAATATTGAATAAACTGTAAAGCTAAACACATGTTTATGAAATCGAGCTAAATTTGAGACTGGGTCTTGACGCAATGCAGAAGATGGCAAAGTTTGCTTTTGATGTCTTCTGTTTTCCACTACAAAATACTTTATTTTCTTCCTATATTGGCTGAGGATGCCTTGCCTAGAAAGGCAGTTATCTAATATATTCTCTCCATTGTTGCAATGCAAACATTTTAAAAGGAGACTCTAGGGGAGAGGGTGATGGTAAACATGCAGCCATACTATTGTGATGGAGGAATTTTAGGTATGGCAAGAAACACATTTTAGGAAGAAGGCTTTGGGGACTAATATCCCTCAAGTATAAGACATAAGCATTATTTGATATCACTTACTGAGTCTGTAGTTTAGATTAGTCATAATTGTTTCACCTTATGCTACATCTTTCTGGGCCCTTTAATTCAGGGTCTTGGTAAGTGCTACATATGCACATTAAAACTCTAGGAACCCCATGTTCGTGGCAGCATTGCTCACAATAGCAAAGATCTGGAAACAGCCCCAGTGTCCATCAGAGGACGAGTGGATGAAAAAGCTTTGGTACATATATACTATGGAATACTACTCAGCCATAAGAAATGATGACATCGATCATTTACAACATGGATGGACCTTGATAACATTATACGGAGTGAAATAAGTAAATCAGAAAAACACTGAGAACAGCATGAGTTCATACATAGGTGGGGCATAAAAATGAGACTCAGAGACAGAGACAAGAATGTACTGGCTACCCGGGGGGGGGGGGGGGGGAGGAGAGGTAAGAGAGGAGGTAGGGAGAGGGGAGGGGCACAAATAAAATCCGATAGAAGGTAACAGAGCACAATTTGACTTTGGGTGATGGGTACACAATATAATCAAATGTCAAAATAACCTGCCCTGATTTATCAATGTCACCCCATTAAAATTAATAAAAAAAGAGAAAAACTCTAGGAACTTATCATCTATCTAATAAGCTTCCTTATGAGCCGCATTTTTCATTGGAATCCTACGTTTCCATCAATTTTTAACACGTCTGAAACCTATGCTACAGCTTGCATATGAACATAAGCATTCAAATTTACTTGTTGATATTTTAAAAGGCAGAAGTTTAGAAATATCTTTTAAATCAGGTGCTGAGAACTCTTTTGTTTGCAGCTCAGCTTTCATTTTAATAATCAGTGGCATACCTCCATTCATCCCAACGGTTAAGACAGATAATAATAAGAAACAGTAACTATTTCCAGTGATTTTAAACTAATCTATTTGCTTCAAACTCAGGGTTGATGTTTTTTTTAGTCTAAATGGAAATTAGTTTTAGTTATAATTTTAATTAATGCTTAAGCCCTCTTTCATAAGTAGCGTTTTTTGTCTCATTGCTTTTTTTCCCATAGATATTTCTTTAAATGGTATCCATTCTTGCTATTTATGTCTGTATAGGTATTTTTTCCAGAATATATTGAACTTTAACTGCTTGCTCAAAAATATTAATTCCTGCAGAACGGGCACCGTATAAAATAATACAAAGGGCACACATTTTAAGGCAGACCAAAACAGACCAAAATGTCACCTCTAGATGTGTGATTGGACAAATTATTTCACCTCTTTAATTTTCTTCTATGTGCATGAAATCATATCTTCTCACTACAGCTGTTTTGAAGATTAAATAAAATAACACCTATTAAAGACTCTGATGCAAATAAATACAGAAAGATTAGTTCTCAACATTTTCTAACCAGCATTCCAACATTTCCATCAGTTCTTGTATCTTTGTTTTACTAAAATGTTCTATAAAATGCCTAAATAAGGTATTTGCAGCAAAATAAATTACTTAGTGTAATGAAGAAAAGGCATAATTAAATCTCAAAAATACCTTCGGAGTACTATAGTGCGTGTTCCACGTTTATGTACTGGCTCTCCAATGAAACATGGCTGAAGATAAGACAAATTTAAGAACACGTGCAGAAAGCTGAGCTTGAACAGTTTGCTGGACCCTATATAATGCCTTAACACCAGTAAAGGAATGCGCACAAATGAATGTAATTAGGTACCTTTTTGTAAATAACATTTAATATGCAGTGCTAGCCAGGAAAGCTAATGAAAGAAAGACATTTTAATTATAAGAAAATTATTTCTATAATACCTTAGGCAGAGTGGCTTAAACATGGTCCTAAATATGCTGTGTCTATTGGTTAGTTGCTTAAACAGTGAGGCTCATTTACTCTTTTTTTTGAGAGAGGATTTATATGTGCTAGACGAAGCTCACCAGGGGAAAGAAAGTGTAAACAGAGTGTTTAAAGGGTGGGCAAACATAAAAGAGGGCCTTGCCCAAATCCCACTGAGGCAATGTTTCAGAAACCATTTAGTCTGTGTCAACTGAATGGATTAGTACTAGAAATAAGCAAATGGGCTCATCGACATCTGAGTGGGAAAGAACTTCACCCTGCTTACTGAGTTTCGATATATACATACAGCTTGGTTTAGTGAAGTCACACAGCACACAGACCAAACATGCAGGCATCTCTCCTGCCTTCCAGGAATGTCAGATAATAAATAGCTCCAGCAGATTCCCAAACACAGCTGGTTATTTTCTAATAATATTTGTAGAAGCTAACATCAAATGGTGTCACGTGCACACTTTCCCAAATATAAACAAGGCATCCATAAGGCATAGTTTCATATATTTGATAGAGCAAGAAGCTGGAAAAAGAATAGCAGATGTTCTGATCATTTTTCTCACTTATTTGCTCTGTCACTGCCTGACAGTCAACACATTTTTGCTGCTTTCTCTTTCTGAATTGGTCAATGGTGATACAGTTATCATTACGCTGCTTTGACTCAGTTATTATCAGGAGGACTGAAATGGTAGCACTTATTAAACAAGTTTTGCCAAGTACTTACTGCACTATCAAAAACCAAGTGAGAGAAGGTTTGAAGTGCTGTCCAAAAATGTTCTAAAAAAATACAAAACTATAATATATTGTAGGGTGGTTAATAATGGGGTGGTCAGGTGGGAAATCAGAGCCCCAGTCTTTTTCTGGGATCGCCCACATGGCCAGGCGCACGGAAACTACACTTCCCATAAAACTTTGGGGAAAAAAGCAACTGTCCGTCAGCCAGTGAGATTTCACTACGTCATATTAGCTAGACGACCCGGAAGGCCCCCTTTTAAAATCTGGCGCCATGTGGTCCCCGGCATGAGATTCCTGGCATTCATCACTTGTGCCAGTGAGTCCCGACTGAGTAATGCTCTGTACCAAATAAAGCCTCAATAATTAAGACCTTATAACTACGCTGATTTTATTATTTCTCGGCGGGAAAAATACCTTACATATATCACATCACAAAAGATTACAAGGTGTACTATTGCTTTAGAAATCATAATATATGACATTTTGTTATTTTCACAGGTCATACTAGCCCTGAATTTAAGCTTTTAATTAGTGCATACTGTCATGGAAACATTTGAATATCAGAATCTCAAAGTTGTAAGTAACCTTTAAGATACCTTTAAGATAACTTACCCCAGTATCTATGTGATGCTCACATCACCTCTAGAATATCACAGACAACTAGTCATCCCAAGAAAACCTGAACATTCAATCCCATGGAGGCCACTGCCTTCAATTGGGCACAACTTTGACAGTGAGAAGAAATTTATTGATATTAATCTCAAATTCGACTCCTCTACCTTCTACTCTAATTGTGGATTTTGGAAAATTATAAAATAGCTTAGCCATTTTTTCCCACATTCAGGAGGCAGTTTAAAAAGTAAGAAGTATGTGCCTTCTATAACCCAGCCACTGTTTCAGACACAGGAAATAAAAGAAGGAATAAAAAGAGGTCCCTAGTCACAGGGATGTCTTTCTTTGGGATGGCTAATGAACAGGACATACCAAAGCAAGTATAGTAAAGTAATATGCACTAGAATAGGTGTTTGCACAGAATAAAATGAAGTAGTCCAAGTGGTAGTTGGAATCACAGGTGATGCCTAAGTGAAAAATTGAATTATGTATTTTTTCCTGCTAAGAAACATATTGCACTCACATTTATAGCAAATTCCTGTTAATAAGTAAACTGACTAAGCCATATCAAATGACTACCATATAGTAGTTATATACCTTCCCTAGACGATGTCACATAACACTCAGAGATGTTATATGAGACAAGTACTATTGTTATCTCCCTTTCATAGATGAAGGAACTGAGGTCTGGAGGAGTCAAGTTATCTGCCCGTGGTCACTTTATGAGCTGGCAGCCAAGTGAAGATTTTAATCTTAATCCCTGAATGGGCATCTCTCCAGGTAGTGCTGAGAATGAACTCCACGGCAAAGGCGATACATGAAGTAGATTCTTTCCTTGCCAACATTTTTATTTTTAGAACAAATAGACAAATTCTAGACTCTCGAGGGAAATTCTTCAGTTCACAAACCAAATCCTGATCACTTGGAATCTTTCACAAATTAACAGAAGGTCTGCTGTCACACTGGGCTGCATTCTAGGCTTCTACTTTAGGCAAGGTCCCCATGTGACCTGACCCTGCCTTCTGCTTCAAGCTCCCCTCCCCTGTGAAAACCCTCTACCAGGTAATGCCAGTCCAGCCAGGCGGACTTTTTTTTCTTTCCTACCCAAACAAGTCTACCCAAAACTTCCCACTACCTGGACCTTTGCTATTATTTCCTGTTTTCAAAACATTACTTTTTAAATCATTTTCCAACAGCCCTTTTCTTCTTTATTGTCTCAGGTAAGATATAGGTAGTTCTGGCTTTGTCACAAGAATTTCAAGGCTCTGAACACTCGCAACCAAAAGATTGGTTCATTTCTAGCCTATGTTATTTCCTTCAGTGTGCTTAGCGTCTGACATGATCATGTATAGGTACTTGCCCAATAGTTATCAGAATGTTCTCCACTGGAATGTAAGCACCGGGTCAGAAAGAGCTCTGGTCACTAGTCACTGCAGATCTGTAGCAACTAGAGAAATGCTCAGAGTATAATCGAGACTGGCAGAGATGAACAGATGATGTGCTCACTTATTCAGTGAATATTTGTTGAGTGCTGAACTAAACACAATTTAAAAACAAAAGAAGAAAACGTGTCAATACTCCCCCAAATACCAACATAATGCTATGTAGAGAGAGCTCATTTTTCTCAGTATAAGATGAGGAAACTGAGGCTGAGAAGTAAAAATGGATGAGCAGGCATTAAAACCAACCACTCTCCAACTCCAAAGCATCGGCTCTTGCTCCTGTGTTTAATAAAATATGGTGAGTACTGTACTAAATTAGAAGTGCAACCCTGAGGGAACATTCTAAAGGCTCGGGAGCTACCATTCATCCAGCCTGGGAGACTCAGAGAAGTTTTCCAGAAGCGACTTTTGCCCTGGGTTGGGAAATTTGAGGAGGAATGGGACAGGTGGAGAGGAGCACAGGGTGACATTCCTCACAGGAAGAAAGCAGAATGCAGACAAGCATGGGTTTGCAGTGAAACAAAGGGCCGTTTAACACCTGCCTCCTGGAAAACAGACTCTGCCCGTGGCAGCGGGCTTTTACAAGTCGCTTGTAAAAATATCTACAAAACAAGAGTTAGCCACTAAAATTCAAACCAAGACATTGATAGCTATCATTCAGACAGAGGGAAGTGTAACAAATCGGCACCTGGCTCGGTCTGCCAAGCACAGACAGACAAATTGGGCACTGGCCCTGTGGACATCAAAACCTAGCTGCAGTGAATGAGGATGGTGGCTGAGCACCAGGGAGCAGTCAAGGGCTTGCCCTCACAATATATCAGATTCTCGTAAAAGGATACAGATCACCGTCTGTCATTTTTGCATTCACGCTCATTTGAGACCCACCATCAGATCCGCAAGGTTAACTGCCCATTGAACAGCAGCATGACGTCTGCGAAAGAGAATAGGCGTATTGATCGTCATGCTTCCTTAGACACACTGGCATCAGACGTTTCCTTTGAGAAAGCACGCATGTCTGTGTCCTAAAATCATTGGGAGATAGTTCCTGGGACAGACTGAAATTATGATTCCAGTATTAGTCAGAAATATTTCATTATCGACATAAACATTAAATAGAGTAGATTGCTGATCTTTCCTGTCTTAGCAGGAAATCTTGCTGCCAGTGAAGAGGAAATTTCCCCACAGGTTTCTGGAGGTGTGACCATGCTGATGCAGTTCCGAATCAGAGTGCTTATTTCTTTCCGGCCAGAGCCCCTGTTCTTCACAGCTTTCCCTACAAGGGACTCGAAAGAAGGTTTATTGAAAGAACTGTGTTTAGGTTTATATCTATTACCTGAGAGTAAGTTGTGCATTTGTGTGTCTGCATGTGTGTGCCTGTGTACCTGGGTGTGTTTTCCTAAAGAATATTGTATTTTATTATTATAATTAAAAATATGAGCAAGCCAGTTCCAGTTATCAGAAATCAAATAGTCTTAAAGAGATTTTTCTGATAAATTTTTGCAGTGGTTTCTTATTTTTGAGATGCCTTCTTGGATTGCTTGCCCTTTGAACATCTGTAGTAAGTTATGTACCATTTCTAACTGTGCTAGCACTGAATCTTTCACTTTTCCAGGAAATAAAGCCCTTTTGTCCTCTGTTTCACCACTTTTTAGTTCATGATCATACACGTGTAAATGTCTTCGGCACCTTTTAATCTCGGGGCTTTTGCATACGGAAGAGGAATGAAAATGAGAAGAGAGTTAACCAACCAATCAAACATCTCTCTCTCTCTCTCTCTCTCTCTCTCTCTCTCCACCAGCTAGTAGGAATGCATTTGTGAGCTAAAAAAGTGGTATGGTTTGAACTAGAGGAGCTGTTAAATGTACCTTTAGGATTTTTTGCAGAATATAAAATTCTAGAGATATAGCTCTGTTTCTACTTCATCTCAACCAGCTTTAATTTCTACACAAAGGGAATATTAAATCTTGAAAAGGTCTCCAAGAGACAAAGACTATTTCTTTGCAAGCCCATTAAATATACCAGGCTTTCACATTGCCATAAAAGTCGTATGAACAGATATAAGAATAATAGTCCAAGAATGATGGTAATTCCTTTTTCCAAGCCAAATTCACCAAGTCTTCTACCCAACAAATCATTTATAGATTTCATCAAAATGTAAGTAATGAATTATAGTATTAAATATCCACTGGAAACCCATTTATGTCATTTTGTTTCCTTGAATATCCTGCAAAACCAATTCTTTTAGCTG
Organism: Rhynchonycteris naso; assembly: GCA_037038555.1. Taxonomy (NCBI): domain Eukaryota; kingdom Metazoa; phylum Chordata; class Mammalia; order Chiroptera; family Emballonuridae; genus Rhynchonycteris; species Rhynchonycteris naso. Next base: position 15,669,552 of record CM072999.1, on the reverse strand, counting down.
GAAGGAGGTAAAAAAAAGTGAGTTAATTAGCAATAGGCTCATTAATACTTTCAGAATAAAGTTGCAGAAACTCACTTTTTATGAAAAATAAAAGGAAATATATATATAAATGGATATTGTATGTACAAAACTTGTGTTAAATATGCAGAAAATATTATCTCCTAAGAATATATTCGAAGAAGTGATATAGAATTAAATTTGTGACTTGATCTCCTCTTCACACATCTTGATTTACTGTAAGGATGATTTTATGAATGTACCATAGTGTAATTGTTTTTATGTAATTCATATTCAAATGTACGTATATTGTAAATATCACCAATGGCTTCTGGGTTGTATTATATTTCGCTTGACTGTAGAAGGTTGGACAAAACAGAAATGTGAATAGGCTAAGTACAGATGGTATAAAGCTACAGTGTTGAAATACATCCTTGGCTAATATTAACCCACCAACAGGATTTCTCTATGGGCTTCCTGGAAATCTGAAGTCAAATTCTTTTTGAAAAAACAAAAAAATCTCAGAATTGATGCATAAGTTAGACTTCAAACTCAAAAGAACACAAAAGTGTTCCAGTTTCTATTAGATCAGTGGGAAGTTGGAGTTGATTTGAGCTTTCAGTTAAAACAAGTGAGAGCTCCACCATCTCCAAGAAGAAAGCTGGTGTTAAACAGTAGAGCGCTTTCAAAGGTTTGAATATGTCCAACAACACCCTGAAGAGCTAGCTACTCACTGCTGTATTTAGGACTACAGAAATTGATTTTGAAGCCTTAGCCATGAGAAATGTGCTTTTCTTCCCTTATAGATTGTGCTTTTGGCTTCCCATCAAGTCAGCATCATCCAAAGGATACCTTTGTCAATGGACTTCTCATTTCTTCAAATAGAATCTTACAAAAAACTGCATACCAAGGCAAAACTATATATGTACAATCTGCAGACGCCCTTTCTATGGGAAGACAACGCTTCTCTCAAGTGATTCATGTAATAGAAGAACTGAGAAGAATCCTTTTGCTGCCTTCCTCTCAGTTATTTATAGGGCCATATAATGTCTACGTTGCACAAAGCAAAAATGACCTATTAAAGGCAACCAGAGCTAGAGGAATTCTACTATTTTTAAAATCATAGGAGCACAATTTTCTTGTCATATGGAGCAATGCACTGAAAAGAACCTATTTCTGAGATTATGACAGAGATGACCTTTTAATTTTGAAAACCAATAAAATGAGATTTCCTTAAAAGTTTTTCTTTTTTTGGGGGGGGGGACATTATGAAATTAACTGTATATGTATCGTATTATTACTCCTTTTTTGTCAGCTCCATGAAATAACTTTAAAAAATAGCTGTATGGTAATAAGCAAGAATGCAAATGGTTTTAAAACTTTTTATTTTTAAAAACATTTTTTTTTAACATATGCAAGGAAGCACCTGAAGTGATATAGCACTATCTGGGTTTAGGAAGCTCTTTACCCTAAAACTAGGTACATAGAGGATGAGAAGAAAATAGCAAGGAAATGTACATCACAATAGAACTCAATAGGCTGGACATTAGAATCTTCTTATGTGCAATTGAGGCCAGACCTGAAAATTTAGTTATAGCTATACATATGCAATACATTTATAAAGGAGTCACTCAAAAATCTGTCTTCCAGAATATCTTTATTTTTATTATCCTCAAGCTTTATTTATGTATTTTGTTGGTTTGGCAGCAAATGGAATTTTAACTTGGCTTAGGGCTAGAAGTTAGCAGATATTCAGTGTTCCATCAAGCCTCTACAAACCAACTAAGTATAGAAAGCTGAGGGAGAGACTAGAAAATGGAAAGAGATCTGTCATTGCTTCACACTGGTTCTGAATTAGCATACTTCATTACACATTCATTCCTCTCCTGCTGGGTGAGCACCAACCTGGTAATTAGCCCAGCTCAATCCCAGGGTCTTCACCTGTAAGAAGAGAATAGTATAATTTTTGCCTCAACACACTAATATGGTGCCTAGAGCTGCCATGTTTTCTCAGCCACCCACCATCCCGCAAGACACAGAATTTAAGCAGAATAAATAATAGCTTGTATAGTTGTTAAGAATTTGTTCCCTTTTCTCTTCATCATGTGAATACACAAATATGTTCAAATGCCTCCTCCATGCTTCATGAAAGGTAAAAATACAACATCCTTTCATTTCAGTCTTCCCCTCATCCATACACCAACCAGTCTTTCTGTTATTCTGAATGAGTTAGACTAGAAGTAAATAGAACATCCCCCACAGGTTTACCTATGATTATCTCTTCAACTCTGTACCAATCCTGGGTGTTTCTGTACACTCAAATTATTTGACAACATTAAACATAATGGACCAATTCTCATTTCTTGAAACACTCTTCTCTTGGTTTGCTCAAAAACCTATTTCCAAATTTTCTGCCTACCATGCTGGCCTTTCTATTTCAGCCTGATTAGCTTCTTCTAAATAACATATTTCCCAGTTTTAGACATGGCTATATTTTCCTTCCTGTATTGTAGATCTACTACATGGTTGTTGGGTCAGATAAAATATATTATGCTCACTTTGTTAAAGATGGCACTGCCCACGTGGAAGCCCGTTGCCCAGGTGATAATATTAATTGCCCTTCTTGCTTGGGATGGGCATAACTATGTTAATATGTGTTAGTGGAAAGCTTTCGCGCCAAAAAATTTTGAAAGGAGAGAACACGTTTTTCCGTGGGAAGAGGGATTACATTCTAGGAGGAGAGCAGAGAGGAGAGCAGATAAAGGCCATGTGGAGGATAGGAAAAGCAGCCAAGATGGCAGAATGCTGTAGGAGAAGCCAGTTTGTGCAGAGAGAAGGAGATGGAAAACAGAGGTGAATAAGGCTAGTGAGCTAGAAGCCTTTGATTCTAGGAAACTTGGATAAGTCAGTAGCTTTGTGAGCACTGAATGAGTGGGTTTTGGAGCCCAGTGTGTGTTTTTACTTGCCCACCGGGTGCAAGCTAGGATTAAAGGTAATGGCCCACCAGTTTTGGGCTTCATTGTTTCATTACCGTCTGTCTGAATCTAATGCGAACCTGCACGGGCCAGGCGGCTGTGATGGTGGCTGTGGCCATACAATGGTGTCACCTGTTCTTATAGCTTTAAATATCATATATACATTGAGAAAAAAATCAATATTATGTGCCTTCAGGTCAGAAATCTCCTCTGCATGTCAAGCCAGCAAGTTGAAAAGTCAGATTTTACTTGCCCAAAAATATGCTCTTGATTAATCAGTTCAGTTCTACTCCAACTCCTGGGTTTCTCCAGCATTCCAAATGGCTTTAGAATTGCTTAGTTGCTCAAACCAGAAAACCTAGATATCAGTTATCAAGAACATGGTCCCACTAATTCCAAGTTTTGCCTTGCCATATTATGATGCTAGGTGACTGACTTGGTGAATTCAGGCTACTATAACAAAACACCATAGAGTGGGTGACTTAAACTGATACTTCCTGGTTCTGAAGGCTGGAACTCTAAGATAAACTCACCAGCATATTTAGTGTTGGGTGAGACTCACTGTATGTTATATAGATGGTCATTTGTTGTGTCCTCAGTGGGCTAACGGGGCTAGGGATCTTTCTGGGGTCACTTTTGTAAAAATAGAAGTTTCATTCATAAAGGCTCCATCTTCATGACTGAATTATTTCCTAACGATCCCATTTTTAAATACCATCACATTGTAGGTTTGGTTTTATTATATGAATTTTAAGGACATACAAACAATCAGTCTATAGTAATTATTTTGGGCAATTTTTTGTACTTCTCTGTGTCACAGCTTCATTACTTGTGCTTTAGCCAGTTTTGACTACTTTAACAAAATACCATAGACTTGGGTGGATTAAATAAAAACATATTTCACGGTTATAAAAACTAGAAAGTTCAAGGTCCAGCAAGGTCAAGTTCTGGTGAAGTTTTTCTTTCCAGTTGTAGAGATGATTCTTATCTCACTGTGGTCTCTTTTAACAAAGAGAGAAAGAAATGATCTTTCTTGTGTCTTTTCTAATAAGGGTACTAATCCCATACATGAGGGCTTTACTTTCATGACCAAATTATTTCCCAAAGGGCTCACAGCTAAGTATAACAACCACTGGAAGATAGAGTTTCAATATATTCATTTTGGGAGGAAAAAACATTCAGTTCATAGCAACTTACAAACTAGAGATGATAGTATTGTGTTTTGCACAGAAGATACAGAGTAAGTACTACCTGTCAATATCTCCATCTGTTCTTATCAGTGGTGCCTTCATCATTATTGCTGATTATATAATCATCATCACCACCATCATCATCATTACCATCTTTGGTTTTTAACTTTCTATCTCCTTCCACATTTAACCCATGAAAACTCATGAATATTTCCAAATTATATTTTATAATCTTTTACCACTCTAGTTCAAGCCAACATCACTTCTTAGTCGGACTATTAAAATAGCCTTCTGTTTGGCCTTGACAGTACTTTTCTTATTGCCTTCTAGATCTTCACTGTAGCAAAAATAAATTTCCATCCACTATGTCAATAATTTGCCTTCCAATACTTCAGATTGGTGTTTATAATAAAACTAAAGCTCTTTAGCATGTCTTACAAGTCTTATGTATACTTTGGCCATGTATCAACTCTATACTTCATCTTAAAATTCTTTCTTTCTTATTAATTGTAGAGAGAGAGAAAAAAGAGGAGAGTAGAGAGAGAGATTTGTTGTTCCCCTGATTTATGCCTTCATTGGTAGATTCTTGTATGTGTTCTGACCAGGGATTAAACCCACAAACTTAGTGTATCAGGATACAGCTTTAACTAACTGAGCTACCCAGCCAGGGTTCTACAACTTAATCTTATTTTCTTTTCTATGTGGTTCATCAAGATAGTAATAAAGTTTGTATTTTTAAAAATTATTATAATGACCAAGTGGTTATGCAGTGGATAGAGTGTCGGACTTGGACGTGGAGACCCAGGTTCGAGACCCTGAGGTCGCCAGCTAGAGCGCAGGCCCATCTGGCTTGAGCAAAAGCTTGCCAGCTTGGACCCAAGGTCGCTGGCTTGAGCAAGGGGTTGCTCAGTCTGTGGAAGGCCTGCTGTCAAGACACATATGAGAAAGCAATCAATGAACAACTAAGGTGTCGCAATGAAAAACTGATGATTGATGCTTCTCATCTCTCTCTGTTCCTGTCTGTCTGTCTCTATCTGTCCCTCTCTCTGACTCTCTCTCTGTCACTGTAAAAATAAATAAATAAATTAATTAATTAATTTAAAAAATATTATAAGTGTGCCTAACCACTTCTTGCCTCAAGGCTTTTTTCATATTCTTTACCCTAACTTTTATTTATTGTAAATATTTGTTTTTGATGAAATATTTTGAACTATTTTATGGAAATGAAAACATATCTATATACTATTGACAGATAAAAGTCACACAAATTACTGTTGTAATGCTCAAGATTAATAGTTTCCACAGAAACAGTTCTCAAACATAAATTTTATAACTTTTCAGTCACCCTAATGAAAGTATGAAACTTACCAAGTATAAAAAGAAATAAAAAGAAAATTTGGAAAAGAAGACAGAGAAATGAAAGAAAAAATATAGCAAATGGATGAAGTACATTTCTGTTTTATTAAAGACAATGTAATATAGATTAAATATTAATACACAGCAAATAAATTTATATACATATATATTTTAAATATATATATATAATTCTTTATATCAAGGAGCAAATTATGAAGTATATTTCTACTGCAAAAATATCTTTTTTTGTATTTGACAGTGTTATTTAAGTAATTATTCATATAGCCGGACCAGGCAATGGCACAATGGATACAGCATCAGCCTGAGACACTGAGACCCAGGTTTGAAACCCGAGGTCTCCAGCTAGAGCATGGGATTGAAGACATGACCTCATAGTCGATGACTTGAGCCCAAGGTTGCTGGCTTCAGCAAGGGGTCACTGGCGTGACTGGAGCCTCCCTGACCGCCACCCTGTCAAGGCATATATGAGAATGCAATCAATGAACAACTAAAGTTTCACAACTATGAATTGATATTTCTCATCTCCTTTTCTTTCTGTCTGACCCTGTCTATCTCTCTTTCTCTCTCTTTCTCGTTGTCTGTCTTGCACACGTGCACTAAAAAAATTAAGTTTTTATAAAAAATTATATAATAATAATAAATAATAAAAAAATATCACCAAAGGCCAAACTCATATATAGATACTGTTATCATTTTGATCCAATGGCCTCCAGTCATACCTATTTTAACAAGATGAGTTTGTATGGATTTATTGAAGATTCCTGAAAAATTTTAGAATATATGTAAATATTAAATTGCCATTAACTCACCATATAATGGTCTAAATTCCACTAGAGGAAACTTTTCAGTATAGTGAAGAAGCTGGTTCCAAACTTTGTATACATCACCACATAACTATTTAATTGAATTTACTGCAACAAGATATAGAAATTTCAGGAGAAATGTTTTTTGAAGTTACGTAAAATGGTATTTATCTCAACTGTGAAACACACTTGCCTCTCAGTAGTTTTGTAGACTGCAGTGATATAAGCAGATAACCACTGGAAGAAAACCTAGCATTTAAAACAAAGTAAATGATGCCTCATTCTATTTCTGGGATTTTTATAGTTTTTTATTCATTACTCACTTTGGCAGTTGATATATATAGTTTAGTGAGTTTGTACTGACTCACATTTTATGTGTTTATCTCTTAATTTGTTTTTAATATTAAAGTGTTATCATCTTTTGATTAAAGAACAGAGAAACCTGAAGCTAATTAAAAGCTGCAAGCATTTGGTGAGATGTTTTTGATTTCAGTAAAACACAAAACAGTGTTTCTTAAACAGGGGGTTCAGAAAGGTAGAATACCAAATGTGATTTCTCAGATACCTAAATATCTAAACCACTTCCACAGAATTTCAGAAAATGCCAGGAAACTTACAATAATGTTGGCGCAACATAATGACTTGCCTTGCACAAATATTCATGTTAATTTAAGAAAGAAAACAGAGGCAAACAATACATAAACAATGAATTCAAACTGAAACAAGACTAAGTATACTATGTGAACAAAGGTTGTAGGCTACTTTATAATAAGAAAAACAGTTGGAAAACTGAATCACCATGCAAGAAGTAGAAGCAGCAGTGTACTAAAATAAAGTAAAATAAATGGCATTTTAGCAGTGAGAGCCCTAGTCACGTTATAATTGCTGACTTTGTGTCAACAAAAGAACATTTGTCACAGTGTACTAATGACATTAGTTGGATTTTATTATTTGTTTAGTTTTGTTAGCACTTAATTTATAGTTTTTTGACTTCATAGCTTCATATATGCTATAAGTAAACAAGTTTAGACACTATTTATATTTGTACTTATTTAACTAACATTATAATAAAAATAATACAAGTCAACAGGATGCTAACAAATGCCACGATGCTCATTCCCTTTTATTGCTGAGAATTACTCTAAGGTTTAAATGTACCACAGTTAGTTTTATCATTGTTTACTCATTGAAGAACATCTAACTTTTGATCAAGGTTTTGGCAAGTATGAACAAGGTTTCAGTAAACAATTGTATACAGGTTTTATGCAAATGTAAGTTTTCATAAATGCCCAAATGTGTGATTATTGGTTTATATTTTAGTTTTGTGCTTAGCTTTACAAAGAACTACCAAAGTGGCTGTACCATTTACAATCCCACCAACAACGTACGAGTGATAAATTTCTATGTATACTCACCATGATCTGGTCTTACTTTTTTCACCAGCTAACCTGAGAACTATCATTGAAAACTTGTGGTTTTCATTGTATCTTTGTCAAGATCAGGAGGGCATGTTTGTGTAGGTCTATTTCTATTTGCTCTATTTGGTTCTTTTGATCTATGTGTCTATTCTTCCTCCAATATCACCGTCTTTATTGCTGTAGTTGTACTGTAAGACTTGAATTTGGGTAGACTGCTTGCTTCTACTTTTTTATTACTTATACAATTATCTGACTATTTCTGCTTTGTCTTTTCTTATTGAGTGTATGTTTGTGTATAAAATGTTACTTAGATTTTGGTTAAAATTACATTAATCCTCTACAACATCTCAGGGAGATTTGACATCTTTATTATCTTGAGTCTTTGAATCCTGAACATGGTATATATCTCTATTTATTTAGATCTTCTCTGATTTCTTCAACATTTTCTGCTTTGGGATTACTTACTTTTTTGAACCTATAAAACTATTTTGCTAAATTTGGGGATTTTTATTTATTATTTCTCAGTAGTTTTCTTTCTCCACCTTCTTTATTTTCCTATCCTCACCAAGCATTTTGATGGTATACATGTTAGTTTTTTTTTTAATTGATTCCCATAGATCCTTAAAATTCTTCTATTTTTCGCCAGTCTATCTCCACTCTTTTAAGAAATGTTCGAATAAGAAATTTCTATTGTTTATCTCTTACTGATTGATTTATTTTAAAGAAAGAGGAAGGAAGAGAGACAGACAGAAACATCTATTTGTTTCTCTATGTGCCCTGACAAGGGATCAAACCCACCACCTTTGTGTATTGGGATGATGCTCTAACCAACCAAGATATCTGGCCAGGGTTCTTATCATTTTATCTTTTATTTCACTGGTTCTTTCTTTTTCCTCCTTCAGTTTTCTGTTGAACATCTCAGTTGAATTTGGGAAGTATTTCTATTATTAAGCATAATACCCTTTAAGTCTACCCTCATTTTTGCAAATGCTAAGATTTCATTCCTTTTTATGAAACTTATCATATTATTCCACTTATATGTAAAATCTAAAGAACAAAATAAACAAAATTTAAACGGATTCAGAGATGCAAGAGAGAGAATTGGTGGTTGCCAAAGGGATGTGGGGCAAAAGCACTGGGTGAAAGAGGTAAAGAAACTGAAAAGGTCACATTAGTAGCTAAACAACAGTCATGGGGAACTAAGTAGAACAAAGGAAATTCTGTCAATAATATTGCGATAACTCAATACTGGCTTGTGGGAGTGAAAGTTGTAGGTCCTTATTTGGCCTTTTCTGAAACCACCTAGTCAGGGAAATTGAAGCACCATGTTAAACACATCAGGATGGACATTTGAACTTTGCTGATATGAGCAGTGAGAACACCAGAGATTTTTCTGTGGTAATTGGCTAGAGTAGAGTGATCTTCCTCTAAGTTTTTAGTTTTGTTTTCTTGTTAAACTGCTCCTTTCTGATTCATTGTTACAAAAACAAACAAAACAAAAAACAAAAAACAAAAAACAGGCATTTAGGGAACATTTTTTTTCTTATCACTCATTATTATTTCCAGAATTTTATCTCTTTCAATTCCAGGCTAGGAAAACAAAAAACAAGAATAAAAATAAAACTCAACATCATGCATTTCCTTTGATCCTGCTTCCTTCTCATCACCTTTCAGAGTTTTCTTTTACTTGCTTTGTCAATAATATTCAGGGATTTTAGTTGCAGTCTTTATCAACAGAAACTACAGAATAGTATGTTTGCCAAACCTTCTCAAAAGTGGAACCTTCTCACTTAAATAAGAAGTGATGTAGTGACTCATACAGAACAACCATCCTAGTCCCAAGAAAATGTATGTTCTATATCCCATGATAGAATATTTTTAACAAACATGGTTCACTAGATGTCTATACCTACCTGATCTTCTATTTTACATTTTCTACATCAGTTAAACTGCTCTCCCATCTGAAAGAGATGGCACCTTCTCCAATTCTGCATTCTGCTCTATTTTGTCTTCCATTTTAGCTTTTTATTTTGTATCTAATTGAGCCAGATCTTGCCAGATAGAACAAACTCTAATACCATGCAAGACACAACCTCGATTGTTAGCTTCTGCTCATTACAAACTCTATAGTCAACCATTGCTGCATTTAAGAAACTCAAATACAAACCATTTCAAATGCTGATGCCTCATAAGATGAAAAACATACGGGTTATCCTTTGTTGTCAAAAGCTGAACCAGATCTCTGGGTCTCAACTCATTCTGTATTTCCTGATCTTGCAGACTTAATGCTTTCTTCTGACCTCTGCGCCCTTCAGTTTTGACTGACCTTTGACCAAATCTGGGTCACTCGAGCTAATTCAGTTTTTAATAAACACTAACATCTGACCAACATAGTCCCTCTCATGTTCTTCCCAAAGCACTTTGTCACATAACTTGTCCACCCTCAGCCAAGCATTGAAATGGTTTTGTTTTGATTATTAAATCACAGCTCTGGAAACCTTATATTCTGCTAATCCCTCTTTAAACTAGTGTTTTATGAGGTATATGTGAATGTACTTAGAAAAGTTAAAAACATCTGTATAAAAATGCAGGGACTTATTATCATTAGGAGTTTGTTTTGAAGTAATTCACTACCCAGATATGTTTATGAGATTCATAACTAAAAAAATGGCTGGTGCTTCTTGTGGAAGATGGGACAGATTTAGCTCTTTCAGAATGAGATGGGGGTAGAAAGCATATCTTTTTAGTAGTCTTCTTTATTAACACAGTATTGATCTATTACACATGGACACAGTTGTATATAAATACACATTTCTCTATAGCATGGAATCATTTATTATTACTTTTTAAATGGTAATTTGCATTAACTAAATCTGTATTTCTCAGTTGTTTGGAGGATCCAGAAAAGTCAGCCAAAGAAAGCAAGAAAAAAGAGTGATTTTTTTTTACACCTTTTTTAGATTATGGTAAGGAAAATAAAATCTGTAAATTACTCATGTTTGATGAAAATGATGTTGTTACTACTAGAAGATGCCACTTAAGCGGAATTGAAATGACTCTCCTCTTCATTCCTGATTGTGTTTTCCTTCTGTGAGGAGCTGAAACGAAATAGAAGAGGTAGTGGAAAACTATTGGTTGCTCAGCTCCAGCATTTATTTATTTTCATTTAAAGAACAAGAACCTGCTTTTCTTTAGAAACTTTCCTCCTCTATTATTGTTTTGTATGAATACCTACACCATTACTGGTCCCCAGGATGGCCACTTAACTTCATTCTAGCCAATCAGTGTACTCTGGCTACTGTTGTCCACCCTAATCAGAATCATTGTCTCATCAATTGCCATGTGCTGCCACGTATCCATGAATAAGACTAATTTTTTTTATTGGAAACATAGAGAAAGTGATTAGGAGAATGAGAAAGAAGAAGCATAGCCTAGCTGCTATGAGCTCAGACGGGAGTAAGATTGTCTAACTCCTAAGCATGTGTCATCATGGGTGAGTTTTTTAACCTCTCTGTGCATCAGTTTTTGATCTGCAAAATGAGAGTTAAAATAGTGCCTATTCTATAGGTATTTGTAAGATTAAATGAGTAATTGTGTCTAAAATGCTTGGAATAAGTGTTTGTTTTATCATGAATTTCTTCCTAACATTTTCTGAACTGGTAGGACATATGTGTGCAGCTGCTAATGGCAATTTTTCCATAAACACCATAAGAAAATAAATCCAACAGAAAGGAAGAGTATAGCTAAAAGATAAAGAGATAAGCCATACAACAGTACTTGAAATTTAATTAACTGAATCCAGCTCTGCTTGATTTGCCAAGTTTACAACTTTTCTTTTATTATCTAAGGCAATGTGCATTTGGTGTCTGTCCCGTGTAAGTGAAAGAGCCCTAAGGAACTCAGAAGAAGAAAGACATGAACTATTTCTGAAATAGTCTGTCCATAATTCAAACTGGAACAACAAAATTAAAATCTCTAAAAGTAGAGCTGAAGACCATATTCAGTCAACACATTCAAAAAGTATTTATTGAGTGTCTACTATATGTCAGGGACAAAATTGACATTTGAGAGGAAAAAAAAATGCTGCATCCACATGTATGGCCAGCAGCTGCCACCATTGTGGCCATGCAGGTTCTTATTGGATTTAGGCAGATGGTAAAGAAGCAGTGGAGCCAAAAAAATGGTGTGCTATTCTTTTATTAAAGTCTTGCACTGGCCGACGAGCAAACACACAGGGAAAACCACTTCCCTCTCATTCAGAGCTCCCAAAGCCCTGGCACATTCTCTGGTTCCTCCTGGAATCAAAGGCCCCACAAGCCTCAGTAGGGCTTTCAAAACCCCCTCAGTACTCTGCATCTGCACTCCTTCTCTTCTCTGCAAACATGGCTTCCTCTTCAGCACTCTGCATTATTTCTGCTCTCCCTGCAAAACTGACAGTGGACAGAAAGCCCCTCCTCCAGCAAACATTAACAAAACAATGGTCCCTCCCAAGCAGGAATGCAATCCACAATTTGCAATCAACTGCCCTGTTCTGAGGGCAAGCATGCACATGACTGCCTAGTGCCATTTTTTAACAATAAAAGTGAACAAACATAAAGTACAAATTTTACAAACTTATTTGCCCAACATCATATTATAGGAGATTACTATCTCATAAGGAGAAGAATGTATTAGTCAGTTCAGGCTGTCAGAACAGAATACTTAAGACAGGGGAATTTAAGCAACATAGATTTATTTTTCTGGATGCTAGAAGTCCAAGATCAAGACGCCAGCAATTCAGTTTGGTAAAGGTTCTGTTAGGTTACAGAGTGGGTCTTCACTGTGCCCTAACATGGCAGAGAGAAAGATAGATCTGATATCTTTTCTTCCTATAAGAACACCTGTATTATCATACTAAAACACTACTCTTATGACCACTTTTAACCTTAATTACCTCCTTAAATGCCCCATCTCCCACCATTGTTAACTTTGGAGGTTGTTGGGCAAATGAGTCTGTAAAATTTATATTACTTAGTGTTAAAAAATGGCACTGGGCAGTGCCAGGTATGTGATCTGTGAAATTGCAAATTACCTTCCTGTTTGGGAAGGACCATTGTCTTGCTAATGTTTGCTGGAGGAGAGATTTCTAGCCAGAAAGATTTAAAAAGAGCAGGAGAAGAAGAAGAGAGAGAGAAAAGCCATGTTTTGCAAGGAGAGCAGAGAGAATGAAGGTGTGCAGATGTGGAACCAGAGGTGAGGGGCTTTTGCGAGCTCTGCTGGGACTGGTGGGGCCTTTGATTCTAGGAGAAACCAGAGAAGATTCTCCTGGTTGTGGAACTGGATAATGTGTCAGTGGCTTTGGGAGCCCTGTGTGTTTGCTCTTCAGCTGGTGAGAGACTTTAATAAAGGAATGGCCCACCATTTTTTAGCTCCACTGTTTCTTTACCGTCTGCCTGAATTCAATGAGAACCTTTGTGTTCATGCCCACGATGGTCGTGAGTATTGGCCCTACAGAGGTTAACACTTCAACATATAAATTCGGAGATACAAGAATAGGTGTATAACAATAAATAACAATGCCATGTAAGTTCAGAGGAATAAATAATTAAATAATAAATAATCAAGTATTTTCCAAAAGGATCTGTTTATTCAGTGAAATGCAATTCTTGAAGACAGATACAATTAAAGACAGCTTTTCATAATATAAAAATATACATTGTGAGGACAACTCTTAGTGAAAATAATTCTGCCACTCTAAAAGGCATTTTATAAGGAAAAATGTTTATTTTGTAAGATAAAATGGAAAGCATGCTTATCACATGTTTACTAATCAAACTCTGGCTACCAAGACAAAATGACTGCAAATTAGTCTGTTAGAGAGCATCTGAGCTGGGCCTGTGAGTGTTCACTTTACCAGCTCACTCTGCTGCACTTACAGGTCAATGCATGCAATGAAAAATAAAAAAATCAACCAAATCAGGAAATTTGACATTAAAAAGATGATATCAATAAGCAGAAAACCTATTCATTGATCTGGGACCAGATTGAGTTGACAAATGATTGTTGACTCAAGTAATTGATTTAAACCTTTGTAATTTCAAGCACAACAAAGGAAAAAAGCTTCCAAGGTCAAGTTGGTGTGAGAAATGCATGAGTTGCAGATGGAAGGCCCTGCCTGCTGAGTCCCGTTTGGTGAGCAGAATGCCACCTGGAAATCAGCCACTCTTTAGGTACTTTTCATGTGGAGTTGCTTTTGATTTTGAATTGAAGAGCTAGGTTACACTGGCTCTACTTTGTGGATGAGGACCTTGTACCTAAGATTGTAGTTGTCCGGGCTTGGCTCAGCCACAGAACAGTCACATCTCAGGCAGAACACATGAAACTGAGCCCAAGTTCCTGCTGTTTCTGCTAAAACACACACTGTGGTAGGGCAGGGTAAGCATCGGCTACAATGGCATCTGTTGGCGTGTGTGATTAACAGTGAGGGAGAAAAGTTATGACGGGGCAGATAAAAGAACTCCAAAACCCATGTTCAGTGTTCATTATTTTGCTTTTGTTTACAAAGATACACATGGAAATATACACAATCTTTGTTTTTGTTATTTTAAATTTTCTATCACGTTCTTGGTTGTAGAAGCAAAACATCAAAAAATCCTAATTCCGCCTGACCTGTGGTGGCGCAGTGGATAAAGCGTCGACCTGGGAACACTGAGGTCGCCAGTTCAAAACCCTGCACTGGTCCGGTCAAGGCACATATGGGAGTTGATGCTTCTAGCTCCTCCCCCCCTTTCTCTCTCTCTCTCTCTCACTCTCTCTCTCTCTCTCTCTCTCTCTCTCACACACACACACACACACACACACACACACACACACTGTGTCTCCTCTCTAAAATAAATAAATAAAAAGAAAAAAAAATTTAAAAAAAATCCTAATTCCACGGAAACAAAAATAGTAACAATCTACTGCATTTCTTGCCAGTCCTCAGTCCCAGTCCCACTCTCCAGAGGTAATACTCTTCATCACTTTTAACGTTCTCCTCTGGGATTTTAAAAAAAATTTTAAATAATGCGTTTATACTACTTTTCTTGATTTAATTATTTAGGCCAGTGGTTCTTAACCTGGGTTCTATCGAACCCTAGGGATTTGATGAATCAGTCTCAGGGGTTCGGAGAAGCCTCTGCTGCGGAGGCCAGAATAAAGTAATACTGTAATTTGTTGTGAGTTCATGCACTTTGTTGGTTTTGTTCTTTGAGCAAGGTGATGTTCAAGCACGGCTTATTTTGTGCACCAGTAACAAAACATATACCTATGTCTTGAATTTGGAAAAAAAATCATATTTTATTTATCACTAAAGAAGGGTTTGGTGAATGCGCATATAAAACTGGTGGGTTCGATACCTCAAAAAGGTTAAGAACCACTGATTTAGGCATTATCTATCGGCACCTTATAATGGTATATGAGAATTTAGCTCTTTTGAGGCCAAGCAAATATGACACATCCCTACTGTGCCACATCCTTAACTGGTAATTATCAGGTTATAAACTTCTGGACTGCAAAGCATTTTCTTTCAGAATTTTGGAACTGCATTCTTACTTCCAGCATCTTGTTCAAGAGATTTGTTGCCATTTTGTTCCGGTACCTTATATATTTGTTATTTCTCCAAAATCTCAGACTAATTTAGAACTTTTGTCTCTGATCATTGAAAGCTATGTGATTATGTCCTTAGCGCTATCTTTTAATGTGTTGCAATGAGTACTGATGGATCTCCTTAAGGTAGAAGCACATGTCTGTTTGGGGAAATTTCTTTTCCTACTATACAGTACTATATTTTCCTTGTCCTTGTCATTCTTCTCAATTTATTAAACAGCTATTAGTTGGGCGATGCAACCTCTCGATCAATTCTCTAATTAACTTCCCTTTGCCACTCACATCATCCACCTGTTTGTCTTCTGGTCTCAGAAAAGCCATGTACCGAAGTATTTACCTTCCAAATCTTTTACTTTTTAAAATGCTATCATGTTTTTACTTCACAAGACTATTTCTCTATTTTCTGATTTTATTGATAGTCCATTCTTATAGTATAAATAAAATATATTTTAATATCTTTCAAAGAATATCAATGATAGTATTTGGAAGCTTTCTTCTTTTCTCTATATTGTCTTCAGATATTATTCTTTTTCTTTCTTTTTATTGACCTCTGATTTCTTGCCAGAGCCTTTCTTCAAAAATCCTGCTATTTTTATTGTCCCTTTATTTTTTTGAATGTTAAGAAAAATTACTGCCTCACCAGGCAGTGGTGCAGTGGATAGAACGTCAAACTGGGATGCAGAAGACCCAGGTTCGAGACCCCAAGGTCGCCAGATTGAGTGTGAGCTCATCTGGTTTGAGCAAAGCTCACCAGCTTGGACCCAAGGTTGCTGGCTCCAGCAAGGGGTTACTCAGTCTGCTGAAGGTCCGCTGTCAAGGCACATGTGAGAAAGCAGTCAACGAACAACAAAGGTGTCGCAACGAAAAACTAATGATTGATGCTTTTCATCTCTCTCCGTTCTTGTCTGTCTGTTCCTGTCTATCCTTCTCTCTGACTCTCTCTCTGTCTCTGAAAAAAGAAGAAGAAGAAGAAGAAGAAGAAGAAGAAGAAGAAGAAGAAGAAGAAGAAGAAGAAGAAGAAGAAATACTGATTAGGATACATCTTTTGACTTTTGGTAGAGTGGTCAGTTATTCGACTGGATTTTTGTTGGAAAATGCAAAATATTTTATTAGTACTTTGTCTTAAATTGATCAATCTTTGCAGAGACAAATCTTGCAAACTCTTAAATAGGAATTATAACTATTTTCAGTTATGCAGCTCAACTTGTTCATGTCTGGTGGTCCTGAGTTCAGCATGTCTGCATTAATTTTTATAATGAATATATCTGGAGTGGGTATAATTGTCTGATTAAATAGAGTGGGGTGGGATAGGAGGGTCTAATTGTTCATTGTATTAACTAGTCAGAGTTGTATGTTCTTCAATCATCTTGATCATCTTGGCTCCTGATATCTCCATTTCTGATGGTTATAAATACATCATTATCTTTCACAGACATACAATTCTTAAATCCTTCTGCTAATGGACCCAGCGCTTCTCTAAGCATTATCTCTCTTCTTATATTATGGTATGAGGATCATAGATTTCCTACTTTCACCAATAGTAACAGTTTTGTGCCTCTCTTGATCATTTATTGTTTTAGAGATTATTTTCAATAAATAAATGACTCGAGGTCTTTCAATTCTAAGAGGTTGCATATATTCTTTGACACACGGTACCCTCCAACTTCAAGTTAACAATAATGCATAAAATTCTTCTTTCGTACTTTTAATCCCTGCACCTTTAAAAAAAGCCAGAAAAAGCTCTGGGGTTTTTATAGGCTTGTGTGCTTAGGTCAGGTCCGCCCAGATAATTCCCTTATCTTAAGGGCAACTATGTTAAATACCATAACCTTGTTAATGGGAGTAAAACCCATCAAATTAGAGTCCCATGGATAATGCAGATCCTGTACAACAAGGGTGGGAAAGCTTGGGGGCCATTTTAAGATTCTGCCTTCCACAATGAATAACACAAAATCTCACCTTATGTATCTTTTATTAAACGTGTATTTGTAGCTACTTTCAAACTTGTAGAAAACTCCCCCAAATATCCTCTGTTCCCTATGTCACTCATCCAGCCACCCCAGTGTTACCATCTTACATAACTATAGTAGAATCAAGAAATTAACCTTAGAAAATACATTAGTCACTTCTTTACTTCACAGAGAGAAAGCATTATCACCTTTATGCAACACCTTATCTTCCTTTTAAAATGTGTACTACTCTTTCCAGCATTATCACAAAATTTTCCTCCCAGAGAAGTTCATTTTCCATTCTCTGAATACTCCATGTCCCTTTGCAAAGGCTTTTATTAAAACACTTACACAGATAATTAGAGAAACACACACACACATACACACGTTTCAACTATCTGTAATGTGCATTTACTCATCATATATTTATTAAGGTTCAAGATGGAAAACAAGAAGCCACTAATAGTGAAAACCATACAGATTTCTCACTCTCTGTGTAGTGTAAACCCTAGAATATAACATGCTATTTATTAATATGTGGTTAAATAAATGAAATGTACAATTAGAGTATTCACAAAAACTATGATTCAAAGTCCTTTGGGTCTCAAAATATACTTTAAAATAACATCTATGTGTATTAACATAAACAGTATGTATTTTTTAAAAACTTAGATTTGGATATTAATTATTTAATTTTTTTCTTCAAGTCACCATGTCACTGTGCGCATTATATTTGTCTGATATAGGTGAGAAATAGCCATTTATACATCCTTAAGCCCCTGCACATTCTCACAGACCCTTTTGTAAAGTTAATGAAGATTTGTTTTTATTTCTTTATTCTAAAAATGAATAATAATGCTCTGAACTTCATTGACTAGGCACTCAAATCAAGCCTTGGCAGAGATCTCTGGGTAGTAAAAGAAAATGCTCAACTCTAGGCTGAGGATAGAATTCCATGACATTGCCCTCTTCCATGCAATACAAAATGATGGAATGATGCTGGTGTCTGCCAAGGACAGAGCAGGGAAAGGGTGCCCATTAGAGCGTCACCCTGTAAGAGCAGGAGTGCTCATCAGGAAAATATCAGAGCTGAAGGTCACTTTCCCATGTAGCATATGGAGAACATCACATAGCCAGCAGGACAAATTAATGACCCCATAATAAAATATGTTTCACATGCTATTAAAGCTGTTGTCACACTTCATTGCACAGATGACTGGAAGCTCATAGTGATGGAAGGTGAGGTCAGCTTCCTAAGCCAGCCTGAGTTATGAGTGGGCAGTTCTTTCCTGTAAAGTCCCCTGGAGCTTGGGGAGTTCTCTGGATTCAGTTTGGTCACTTGCATTAACAGGAAGTAAATAATGGCCCTTCTACACATAGCCTTGGAAACGAAGGTGCCAAATGGTCCTTCTGGGTAGGCACTGCTAACTGGGGTTGCATCTAGATGACATAAGCAGAACGGTGACCAAATTCCCTGTGGGAAAATTAGTTGCTTACATACGGAGTGTCTGGATTATAGAAGATGACTTCAAGTTTCTGTTTCTGTAAAAACAGAACAGATTGACACTAGAAACTAATAGCTTCCAATATACAATACATTAGTATTCTGTGCAAAAGTAATCTACATTATAGACCCCCAAAGCATTTCAGCAAAGGGTGAAACTTGCTCTACTCAATGATTACTTAGCACCTTAGCCATCAGAAAAGTATGACATTTTTCATTGCCTGAGAGTGCTTGGCTGTAGAGTTTACACATTTTTTAAAGAGCCAAAACATTCAAAATAAGGGGCTGCTTTATTCATTTTTTTTTACCATATAATAGTTGCTTAGTAATATTGGATAGCTTCATGTGCAGATGGCAGAAATAGTGTAAATGGAGTAGTAATGACACCAGCCTGAGAATCAGAAATTTTTGTGCCAATACTGGGCCCACATCTACTTCTCTGTGTCACCCTGGGCAATCATCCCATCTTTCAGACTCACGATTATCTCATATTTTAAAATGAGAGGAATAAACAAGGTAAAATCTCAGCTTTCTTTCTTTTCAAAAATTCCATGATTTTCCTAGGTCATCAACCAATAACAACTTCTTTAGTACAAAGGTTTTTCAATATGCTAAACGTGGCATCAATAACAAAATGATTATTATTAATACTGACATGATCATTACAAACGTCATCTCATCATCACCTCCTCCTTTGTCCTTTATTTCAGGATTCTTTACATGTGTTCTGTCTTTGCTAAGTGGCAGACCAGTTAGTTCCCAAACTTTTCTGGTTTCAGAGCTGAATTTTTGTCTCCCATAAACTACAACCACTGCTGTTGGTCCAGCACACAATTTATCACTGTGAGAGAAGAAAGTGAACCAACAGGAACCTGAGGCAAGCTCCCCTTCTGCATTCTAAGCATTAACAGCTTTTGCTTTCTGCATCTCTTCTTAGACTCTGAGCCCTTTCTTTTACTCATCTAAGTCTCCATTTCCTGAACCTGATCTGATAGATGTCTGCATTCACCTGTGACAAGACTGTATTAGCATCCAAGTTCACGTTATCAGGAGTCAAAGCAGAAGCTAACAGGCTGAAAAATCAGAGTGGGTTTGCAGACCAAGGTCTAGTGAATGGCACCATTATCATGGACCCTACACAGTCAACCAACATACGGACATGAAAACCAAAGGAACAATAGGAAAAGTGTTTACATCTTATTAGGCTGTTAACAATATCTTCTTACACTACAAGTGAAATGCAATACCTGCTTCTTCACACACAAATATCATGCATTTGAAGGTACAAGGTCATAGTCCCCAATCTAAAATTTTGCAGAATTCTATAGGTTCCCAGACTAATTAAGAAAATGTCACTATTCTCCCTCTTTCAATAAGTCTAATAGTCATGAATGTAAAATGTAACATAAAGAACACAGAAGGCCAAATAAACATACAAAATTTATTCTTACTAGTGGTTAAAAGCCTGCAAATTAAAATAAGAAAATATAATTTTTAGTTTTGGACAGAACTAAGGCATTTTAATGTAATGTGGAGGATATAACAGATGGGCACATCTCTCTCACACTCAACCATTATCCCACTGAAAGTAATGGAGTTGAATACATGTTGATTTCATTAAGTAGATCTATAAAATTACAAACATATGTAACATATAAATATTCACAATAAAACAAGTGTATACAAAAGTTATGTAATTGATAATGCTTTAGTGAGATGTAGTTCATGAGATAAACAGAACATAAAATAAATATGCTCTTGAAATGTTCAGGAGTAGGAGGAGTCAAATTATAAATCTAAAGAGAAAAGTCAAAATCAATCTAAGAAAGTTAAAATGATCACAAATGAAATTATCATTTCCTCTGTGTAAATTCTGCCTTCTGCTCTCTCTGCTTTGCTGAAATGCATTAGTATCATCTCCTTTCTTACTATGTGTATTCTGAACCCCTATTGTAACTCCAGAAATAATCTAGGAAACACAATTCTTATGTCTAGCTCTCTAAATTTAATGGGATCTTCCAAGGATTGGATCCACTTTTATTTGCCTGTTTCTCAGTACTTAGCAGAAGTGTATTCCACTTGTCTAGTCAAAAGAATCTTCTGAATTGCTTGTTAAAAACACATATTTGAAATTGGTACTCATTTCATCTGAATTTCTGGAAAGGGGTCCAGGGGTCTATATTTTACTGAACATCTCAGGTAATGCTTATATCTAGGTTAATTAGAAAAATAGTATCTTATTATACAAGATGTAAATACATTTAGTGAAATTTTATGCAATGTAAATTTAAGACATACAGTGTGTCCGTAAAGTGATGGTGCACTTTTGACCTGTCACAGGAAAGCAACAAAAGATGATAGAAATGTGAAATCTGCACCAAATACAAGGAAAACACTCTCAGTTTCTGTAGGATGATGTGGCAGCATGTACACAAGCGCAGATGATGACGTAACAGCTTGTATACAGTGGAGCAGCCCACGGCCCTGCCAGTAGAGATGTGGACGGTACAGAGGAAAGTTCAGTGTGTTCTGTGGCTCACTAAATTCGAATCTGTGACCAAAGTGCAATGGGAATATCGGTGCGTTTATAACGAAGTGCCACCACATAGGAATAACATTACTCAGTGGGATAAGCAGTTGAAGGAAACAGGCAGTTTGGTTGAGAAACCCCATTCTGGTAGGCCATCAGTCAGTGACGAGTCTGTAGAGGCTATACGGGATAGCTACCTAAGGAGCCCTAAAAAATCTGTGCATGCGTGTGCTCAACAAGTACACCTAAGCAAGACTACAGTTCATAAGGTGTTAAAGAAACGTCTGTTTAACGGGTACAAATTATGGCTGTTGCACGCTATCAAACCGGCGGCTAGACCCACACGATGCGTGTTTGCTACAGATATGCTTCATGAGATCAACAATGATGCAAGGTTTCTGCAGAAGATTGTGTTTAGCGATGAGGCGACCTTCCATATCTGTGGACATGTTCATCGCCATAACGTCCAAATATGGGCTGCCGAACATCCTCATGCCTACGTTGAGTACGAACGTAACACCCCTAATGTGAACGTGTGGAGTGGCCTGACAAGGCGATAGGTACATTTTTTTTTCGTGGAGCAGTCTGTGATGGAAAACACCTATCTTGACATGTTGTAATTGTATGCAGTGCCACAATTCCCAGAAGGTGTCATCTTTCAACAGGACGGTGCTCCCACACTACGCCACCATTGTTCGTGAGTTTATGGATAGAACATTCCCCTGGCAGTGGATAGGCAGGGGTTCTGTCAAGCCATGGCCACCACGATCCCCAGATCTGACACCTTTAGACTTTTACTTTGGGGGTTATGTGAAGCAACATGTGTACATTGAACATATCAACAACATTAATCACTTAAAACAGAGAATCACAGATGTTATTCATTCTGTTACGCCAGACGTCCTTACCCAAGTGTGGCAAGAACTTTGCTATCGTTTGGGTGTGTGTAGGGCAACAAATGGAGCCCACATCAAACTGCACTGAATAGGTATGATACTGGGAGAGATTTCCTTTTATTTGGTGCAGATTTCACATTTCTATCATCTTTTGTTGCTTTCTTGTGACCGGTCAAAAGTGCACCATGACTTTATGGACACACTGTATATGGCAATATAGGGAAATTGATATTTAAGTAACTCATCGTCATTTGCATGATAGCAATAAGGATCAACCTCTAGGTGAATTACATTTTACCCAACTGTCTTTGGGAGAAGTCATTTGGTGGAAGACTGCTGCTCTGACATTCTATCCGTCTGAGGTATGGTCCGTGTCTGCTCTTTCAGAGAGCAGAGTAACGATGTACTGAGGCAGCTTTTGGTGGGCGGCTATCTCTGGGTTACATTCCTGTCCTGTTTACCAATTTTTGTTGAGCAGAGTGAGTACAGAGGCTGCTAGCGCCCTTGGGATCCCAGCTTCTGAAGAAGCATTTCAGATGAGATCAGTGCTGCACTGTGACGTGGATTGATACCATCCGGCAGCCAATAGCAGAAGAGATGCGTCAGCGATGATGACTCCGCATCTGACAAAGTCCTCCAAGTAGTGAGTGCGTCTCATTTCTGTTCCCTGAAAGGAGCAGCTCTGATCCTACCTAGCTACATTTTAAATCTTGAAACTATTACATTTGACACTGCCCACCTTATGTTGACGTCTTTCCTTTGTCAAAGAATTCCATTGCAAAGTAGATTTTAGTTTACAGATTCTCCTACACTTTATAATATTTCGTACTAATGCAACTCTTATCGCCTTTTTTAGAAAAACAGATAAAAAGAAAGCTTAGAGGATTCAGTTGGCCTCCCAAGATCACGTGGCTGTGAAGAGATAGTGCAATGGAGGGCAGGTGTATGCCTCCCCCCCACAGTCTCTGGCTCCTGACTAAAATGGTCAGGACAATTGGAGAGGCACCAGAATCCTTGCTTGGTGAGTTATCCTGGGAGCAGTTCCCCTGTAAAATTTCCCATCTGTTATCCTGTGCTAGGACTATAACAAATTAAAACTTGTAGATTTTTAAAGCATAGATCTTGAGTACTTTCTCAATTGAGGAGTTGAGAAGTAGAGAATCAGGTTAGGCATGAGACTACTGAGGGCATAGGAAATTAGCTGATCCGATAAAGGGTCAGGAATATAGTTCACTAAAGAATAAGTTCTTTAACTCATGATGTCTCATAAACAGTCCCATGTTTTATTTTGTTTGCTTGTTCATATTTCATAAATCATATGAATAGTTTTTTTCCTAAGGTTTGTTTCTTCTGTTAAATTTGTGTAAGAAAAAAAATACCTGATTTCTTTTGAAAATATTATTGTTCTATTAGCATTATTATTCAATATTTAAAATACTATTTTGTTATTATTTGACTTAGATGATTACCATTGCATACAGAACCCAGTGACTGTGCAATTGTATGTTCCAATTGTTTTTTCTTACCAAAAAATCAACATTAGATTAATACTTATGCAAATATACTTTAATTTACCAAATGATAATTGAATATCTCCAGTACATAAGATCCTGAATTCAAGGGACATTCTTCACAACAGAATTTTGTACTGTTTCAGCCAAAAATGCCACAAGTGCATTAGATAAAAGACTGTTGTTTCTCTGAAGCTCGTATTCCTGTAATTGTCGTCACTTCCACCACTCTGCTCATTTCGTGATTAAATCAAGTTTAGGTTGTGCTTCTCAGCCCCCTCCTATACCAAGTATCACTCCACAGAAAAATATTTGTAAGTGGAATGAAATCAAATATTTGCACACACCCCAATCATTATGGGTGATTAATTTTTTTCTCTAGACTCCATTAAGAGCCTGCACTGATATTCTTACCAGAGGCTGAGGTCTCTAATTTATTTTTCTCCCCCCTCCTTGCAACACGCCCACTGTTAATGGTCCAGGGTCATCCTGGGATACTCATTAGTTCAGCCAGGCAGCCTCTGAGGTCTCAGCATCACCTCAGAAATCATTAATGTAACTGGCACCGCAATCCTTGCCTGCCAAGCATAGAGGAATTATTTAGAGACCAAAACCTGTTCCTCCATAAATGAGCATTTTGAGAGAAAAGGAGGGAGGGAAAGCTCATGGGTTGCATTTATTTTCTTTGAATAAATAAAATTTTATTAAATGAGATGAGAAGCCAGATGTTTGCAAACATCTTAGTCATGTTTGAAAAACAGCCAGGGTTGGGCACTTAGGCGGTATCACTTACTACTGGCTAAAGAAGCAGACACCGTAAGACACAGAGGACCAAAGGATGTCTAATCATGTTGGTGATTTTCTCCGCCTGCCTTTCACTTCCACTGTGTTCATCCATGGTGGTAGCACCTATAGGCAGGTGCATTCTGAAGATGTGATGATGCTATTCTTAGCGAGGATGTGGAAAACCGCCTTCACTTTCAATCAAAGAAGAATGCTTATACATTTATTTATATGTGGTTTGTTGGTTTTATGTTTAAAGACATAACTGCTGATTGTCTCTATATCAACATTTATAGTCGTCTTCTGCATTTGGGAATGCAAGATGCATGTTAAGATTGTTGACCCTAAAATATGGTTTTTCTAAGAGAAAACCACCACCACCACCACCAAGGGGTCAGCCAACACAGAGTTACTGCCTTAGTGAATGCATAGAAAATATAAATGTTGCATAGAGGAAATGCAGAGACTCTACTCTTTGTATAGGTATTCCTATGAACAAGAACTCTGTCTCTACCTTACCACCCATCCACCATGGACATCCAGCCTGGCGTGGTGGAGTCAGGGTGCTGTGTGTGTGTCAGAGGCCAGGATAGGGACAATAATGCTTAGTTGGTAAAAATGTAGACAAGGGGCTCTCATGGACCGAAGCTAAGAGTTTATTTACCACCTGTGTGGTCTTATGCATGGTTCTTTATTTATAAAATTTGGTTAATAATAGCATTTCAACAAAATTATCATAATAGTTGAATGTTTTTTATTTATTCATGTAAAATACTTAGCACCATTACTTAGAATATGCTGAGCAATCATTGAAGAGTAACCAGAGCCAGCTACCTTCTTTGCCAGGCCTAATGCAAAATGAAAATGTGGAAGCTCTTGTTCAAAACACAGAAATATGGTGCTTAAACTACTAAAATTAAAAAGGAATGTTCTTTATTTCTGGAGTTTCTGCAATAATGTGTCATGTTGTTTATTTGATATTTAATGTTATACTCTCTCAATTACCAGGATACTCACCAAGCAAGTGCAAAACCTCCTTGATACCCAAAGGTGCTCCCCATGACTCAGTTGCAAAGCATACGCTTTTCCTTCTTCATTTATTTTTTTCCAGTTTTATTGAGATATAATTGACATGTAACATTGTATAAATTTAGGGTGTATAATGTGATGGTTGAATATATATATATATATATATCTCACCACAATAAGGTTAGTTGACGTCCATCATCTCACATTATTTACCTTTATGTGTGGTGAGAACCATTAAGATGTAATCTCTTAACAACTTTCAAGTATGCAATACCATCTTATTAACTATAGTTTTCATGTTCTGCATTAGATCTCCAGGACTTATTTATTTTAGCATTGAAAATGGATGATCTTTGACTGACACGTCCCCCTTAATATTATTGTCTTAGCTATTTTATTTGTATAACTCACTTAGTGTGCTCCTGTTCAGATGACTTAGCTGGGCCCTGAATAAAATTACTTTGTTACTAAATTCACTATGATCTCCTTGCAAACCCTTTGGGGTTTAGTTCAGTATCAATTTCTACAGTCATTTTATTTCCTGTTCATGACAAATGTTGGGTATGTCCAAGACTTCATGTGCAGGTAGGACTGAAATGGCATGATAGATGGTTGGCTAGCTGTCTTTGCATGGTTGTTCATCTGGCCTCTTCCTTTTTTCCCACACTCATTGACCAGAGATTCTCTAAGAAACCTTTCCCCATGCAGGGCACAGAGAGCCATGATCCTATTACTCCACAGAGTTTTTCAGGGCAAGGAAGAGTAAAACCTGACCAGGTGGTAGCGCAGTGGATAGAGTGTCAGACTGCGACACGGAGGGCCCAGGTTCGAAACCCAGAGGTCACTGGATTGGGCATGGGCTCATCTGGTTTGAGCAAGACTCACCAATTTGAGTCCAAGTTTGCTGGCTTGAGCAAGGGGTCACTCAGTCTGCTGTAGCCCCCTAGTCAAGGCACATATGAGAAAGCAATCAATAAACAACTAAGGTGCCACAATGAAAAACTGATGTTTCTCATCTCTCTCCCTTTCTGTCTGTCTGTCCCTATCTGTCCCTCTGTTTGTCTCTCTCTGTCTTTGTCACACACACAAAAAAAGAGGAAAAGCCAAGCCAATAAGTGGCAAACCACATTCTTCGACTTCTTCTCATTTCAGATCAGAGGCTGACTACCTAGTAAAACAGTTATTTCCATAGTGACATATATGACAGCACCAAGATGAACCTGGCGCGCGATGACAGATTGTGAAGCTGGGTTATGGTTGATCTCTGGCTCTGCAGTCAGTGATGTCTGTGAAGTGATGTTGTGACTGCTCAGGTGCCAAGGTGTTCAGGCCACCAGGGTAATGTGAAGACATGTCTAAGGACCTTTTGCTGAGCCTTATCATGTCTGTTCTTTTGGTCACAAGAGCATCAGCTTGATAGCACACTCCTCTGCAATTATATATTGACTTCTCTATCAGTCTTATCAGACAGTAAGTTACAGGAAAGCCAAGCCCTGCCTATATAGTCCATTATTTATGGCATTCCTATTGATTCATTCAGCCCCTGGCACAAGACATTTAGGAAAGATGGAGTGAAGAGTGAAGGAGAGTTTTATGAAAGTTTTCACTAATCTTTAAAGAGAGTCGACTGATTTTGATGAAACAGTTGGACATTGTCGAAAGCTGGTGTGGGTACTTTCTCTGTTTGGTATAATGCATTCAGCTTGATGCATATAAAAGATATGTGCAAAAAGGGATGATGCCATGGCTTCAGAGCTCTTTTACAAATAAATTGTAACACAGTTCAACTCATCATTTTGTTCATAATCCAGGTCGAATGTTGTATCTATGTCATGCTTGATATATAAAGCACAGTTGAAGACTTCGTCTTTTAGCTTATCGCAGAATGCCTACTTGTGAAAAATTACTATAGCTTAATTCTGTTTTATTTCTATTTCTCAAAGTAACTTGGTTCTTAGCAAGGAAGTACTGAACTGGAGGAGGTCAAAGGAACTGGACTGAACATCTAGGAAAAGACAAAGTAATTTAAAATAAAAAAGGAATTTGATTGTAAAAAGCTTCCTAGACTGATGTAAATAATGTTCAATGAAATGATAAACATTTTGTTACTAGAAAAGGAGCAATTCCAGCCATCTGGAATTCTTCTCTCTTGGGGATCAATATGTTTTTTAGGCCACGCACTCATCATGATGTGCTGTGTGTGCGTGTGTGTGTATGTGTGTGTGTGTGTGCATGCCATATAATTTAAATGACTCAACTAATTAAATTTTAATACTACTGGGTTTTAATTTGGGAAAGTCACAAGTAACAGGAATCAGTCTCAATTGTGACTAAATATTGTTTAGGCCAAGAGATTTTATGCAACAGTTAGAAAAAAATGATGCATTCAATAATAAAATTATTATTTTCTTAAGTGCATCACGTTAAGCATGCTGCCAGTTCCAGGGCAGGGTCTGCTGAATAGCCTTTGCCTTCTGCTGAGTCTGCAAGCAGCCTGTGGCCTTGTGGTTATGCTGAGGTTATTCGTAGTCAGTGACACTGGGTTGCCAGAGATGCAAATACAGGGAATCCGATCAAAACATTGAGACCGCAAATTAAGTGCCTCATCCACACATTTAAGAAGACTGTAAAGACTGAAAAACTTCACATACTTGCCCTTTTTCTGGAGGTGTTTTCTGCTGTTTTTATTCTTTACTCTTTTTTCTTCCTGGAAGGCAATGAATAAAGCTCCAAGAATTTATTTCTCTCTTTTCCCTTAGAGTAAAACAAGGGTTAGCTGATATTATGTTTCTATTAAGCAATTCCCAACACAGCTAATAAAAGGGCATTCCAATATAGTAAACATTAGAGCAAGAAATGCAATGCAACAAAAATACATGAAGTTCAATTGAAATGTTTTGGTAATACAGAATATAAACAAGAATATGAGATCTAAAAATAAAGGAGTGTTAATACCTGTATGGTAGATTGTATATATGAAAATGCTAATATTATAAAAAGGCATTCTTTAAAATTTTAAAACAAAATGAGAAAATAACATCTTTCCACAGTTTTGGAGATGATAAGAAAAAAACCCTTTTTGGCCCTGGCTTGCTGGCCCAGTGGTAGAGCAGAGGCCAGGCATGTGGAAGTCCCAGGTTTGATTCCCGGTTAGGTCACACAGGAGAACTCACCATCTGCTTCTCCATGCCTCCCCCTCTACCTTCTTGCTTTTTCTTTCTTTCTCTCTTCTCCTCCTGCAGCCATAGTTCAAATGGTTTCAGCAAGTTGGATTTGGCTGCTGAGGATGGATGGCTCCATGGCTTTACCTCAGGTGCTGAAATAGCTCGGTTGCTAAGCAACAAAGCAGCAGCCTCATATGGGCAGAGCATCGCCTTGTAGGCAGCTTGCCAGGTGGGTCCAAATCGAAACGCATGTGGAGTCTATCTCTCTTCCTTCCTGTCTCTCACTTAATAGAAAGAAAAGTAAAGAAACCCTTTTACCATAGACATTGGTAACTTCTATCCTTCTTCCCTCCCTCCCTTTCTTTTTTCCTTTCTTCCTTTCTTCCTTCCTTCCTTCCTCCTTCCTTCCTTCCTTCCTTCCTTCCTTCCTTCCTCCTTCCTTCCTCCTTCCTCCCTTCTTTCCTCCCTCCCTCCCTCCCTCCCTCCCTCCTTCCTTCCTTTCTTCCTTCCTTCCTCCTTCCTTCCTCCTTCCTTCCTCCTTCCTCCCTTCCTTCCTTCCTTCCTTCCTTCCTCCCTCCCTCCCTCCCTCCCTCCCTCCCTCCTTCCTTTCTTCCTTCCTTCCTTCCTCCTTCCTTCCTTCCTTCCTTCCTTCCTTCCTTCCTTCCTTCCTCCTTCCTTCCTCCTTTCTCCCTTCCTTCCTTCCTTCTTTCCTTCCTTCCTTCCTCCCTCCCTCCCTCCTTCCTTCCTTCCTTCCTTCCTTCCTTCCTTCCTTCCTTCTTTCCTTCCTCCCTTCTTTATTTCCTTCCCTTCCTTTTCTCTTTCCTTTCATCAGGCAATACCAATAACAAAAATATGAACAATATTACTAACAAAAAATGACATTGCACTTCATGAAAAACATCCCGATATATTTCTTAGAAAAAACTCTTAAGGTTCAAAGTAAGAGACTATAGTATAATAAAGGCAACACTTAGAAATGGCTTCACACATAAATTCTGTGCCCAGTTTACCTGTTTGAATATATAACTGAAGAAGAAGAAGAAAAAGAAACAGGAAGAAGGATAAGAACAGGAAGAGCTATATATGTAATATTTGCAATATTTTATTTTAAAATTACATCTTGTCTCATTTATCTGGTCAGTTGCCAGAACTTTTTATTTTTTCAGACTAGTCCCTTAGCTACAATCTCAAGAGGAAGTTAAAGAACTAGAATTAGAAATAGCCAAATAAGCACAAATGACTTTTTAAGTTTAAAAATAGACCTGAAAAGCATTATGCTAAGTAAAATAAGCCAGTCAGAGAAAAATAAATACCTTGTGACTTCACTCATATGGGGAAGCTAATGAACAAAATGAACTAACAAGCAGAAAAGAGACAGAATCATAGAGAGAGAGCGGCTGACAGCTGTCACAGGGTGGAGAGAAGCTGGGTGAGAAGGGTGAAGGGGTTGAGCAAAGAAAGACAAAAAAGGAGATTAAAAAAATCTTATGGACATAGACAACAATGTGGTGATTGCCTGAGTCTGGAAGGTGGAGGAGGGCATGGGGGGTGGGGTGGGATAAATAGTAATGGATGAACATTTGACTTAAGTGGTTAAACACACAATATGGTGCACAGAGATGTGTTGCAGAATTGGGCACCTAAAATGTATATACTTTTGTTAACCAGTGTCACCTTAATAAATTCGGTTTAATACTAAAAAAATAAAATAAATAATAGATACTGCAAGCATGACATTTTAAATATTTTTCATGTAAGAAGAAGGTAAGTTAATAATGTACTGTAGGAGAAAATAATCTGTATATAATTCTTTGAAGAATTCACTTAGAATGAATGACCCTACAGACTTGCAATGAAATAAATCTAATTATTTATTGAACTAATAGAAAAATAATGAATAAAGTTATAATTCAGAAAGAAGATAATGAAATCATAGAAAACAAGCAGCATGAGACTATAGCTAATAAATCATGTTATACCCACTTCATAGTACTGCCAAAATTAATAAGATAATAAATACAAAAAGAACAGTGTTAATATTGTATGTGGCTTTTGCATTTGTGAAAGCATTTTGCATTTTAAGAAAGGCCTTGAGGTTGCCCAAGCGTGTTCTCGTTTTACTATAGTATTTGGAACAAGTGAATCATCCTTGTTACCTACCCTATCACTGACTGTTTGTGGGATGCATACAAGGGTGGAATGAAAGAACGGGTATATCACTTTGATGAAAAGAGTCACACTCGAATGCACTCATATGCAAACTTGGAACTAGAATATGAATCACTCGGGTCCCTTCTGGGTTGCATACTCACAAAACGTGTGAAGATTTTCACATCTAATTATGCTATATGGCTTGACTCCACCCAGCCCTTAAATTCCATATGCACTCTTTCATCATCATCCTGTTCCATAGTCCATGGTGCATGCATAAAAGATAACTGGCCCTACATGATGGGAGGTTCGACTCTGCCAAGAACATTAAGATATTTTCAACTCAGTTTACAATCAATCATAGCTTTTTATTTGCACTCTGGATTCTTCTTTCTTAAGCTGTTTCTTGTCTGTTTCACAATAAGTCATAGTATCATTATTTGTTCTAATGAGAAAGATGTTTATTGTAGTTCATATACCATAAAATTAATTTCTTTGTGTGTACACTTTATGTTTTTATACACTCACAGATTTGTGCAGCCATCACTAATACCCAATTTTTAAAATTAATTTTAATGGGGTGACACCAATAAATCAGGGTACATATGTACAACGAAAACATCTCCAGGTTTTCTTGTCATTCAATTATGTTGCATACCCATCACCCAAAATCAAATTGTCCTCTGTCACTTTCTATCTGGTTTTCCCTGTGACCCTCCCCTCCTCCCTATCTCACCCTCTCCTTCCTCCCTCCACCCCATAACCACCACTCTCTTATCCATGTCTCATAGTCTCACTTTTATGCCCCACCTATGTATGAAATCATGCTGTTCTCAGTTTTTTTCTGTTTTACTTATTTCACTCCGTATAATGTTATCAAGGAATGATGACATCGGATCATTTACAACAAAGTGGATGGACCTTGATAACTAATACCCAATTTTAAAACATTTTCATCACCCCCAAAGTAAGCCCTGTACTCATTAACAGTCACTTCTTATTAAATTCAGCATAAGTTCTCTGCAAACACTATTCTATTTTCTTTCTGTATCAATTTGCTTATTATTGATAATTCATATGAACGAAATCAAGCAATGTGACCTTTTCTGAATGGCTTCTGTTATTTAGCATAATGTTTTTAGGGTCCACCCATATTACAGCATGTATTCTTATTTCTTCTCATTGCTGAATAATATTCCATTAGATAGATATGCTATATCATATTCAATTTACACACTCATCAAGTTGATGTACTGCTATGAACAGTAATGTACACTTCTAGTGGAAATACATTTTCATTCTCTTGGGTATATATTTGGGAGTGTAATTTCTGGATCATATGGTAAATCAATGTTTAATAGTTTTAATAAGTGTCAAACTGTTTTCCGTAGTTGCTATAACATTTTACACTCTCACCTGCTACAATAATCCAGTTACTTCACATCCTCTACACCACTTATTGTTTAGTCATACTAGTAGGTGTGATGTGGTATCTCATGGTTTTGATTTGCATTTTCCTAATGACTAATGCTCTTGAGTATCTTTTCACATGTTTATTGGTCATTTGAAAAATATTCTTTGGAGAAACATCTATTTAAGTCTTTTGTCTGTTTTTAAACAGGTTGTCTTCTTGTTGAGTTATGTGTTCTTCATACATTCTGGCACTAGTTTCTTGATAAGATACATGATTTGAACATTTTTCTTTATTTTTAAAAGTTGTCATTTCATTTTCATAATAGTGTTTTTAGAAGCACAACATTTTAAAATTTTTATGGTTCTAATTTAGTATTTTTTGTTGTTGCTTGTACATTTGTTGTCATAGAAACCATTGCCTAAACTAATGTCACAAAGATTTACATTTATGCTTTCTCTTAAGAGTTTTATAGTTTTAGTTTTCATATTTAAATTTATAACCTATTTTAGTTAGTTTGTTTATTTTTATTTGGGTAAGGGTTCAACTTCATTCTTTTGGTTGTGGATATCAGTTCTGCCAATGTCGGCTGAAAGGATCATTCTTCCATAGAATAGTCTCAGCACCCCTGTCAAAACCAGTTAACCATAAATGGAGGGTTTACATACATATTACCCAGTTCTAGCCCAATGATCTTCTGTTTATCCTTATGCCAATAATGCATGATCTTGATAGTTAAAGATTTGTAATAAGTTTTAAAATCAGGAATTTTGAATTCTCCAACTTGTTCCATATTATTTTTTAAGGTTATTTGGCTAATCTGGACCTCTTTTATTTGTTTGGAATTTTAGGGTCAGTTAATAAATTTCTGAAAAAATAGAACCAAAATTTTTATGTAAGTTATGTTGGCTCTGCTGATCAACCTGGGGAGTTTTGCCATCCTAACAACATAAAATCTTTCAATCTATGAACATGATATGTCTTTTCCATTTATTTCTTTAACTCTTTAATTTTGTTCAGTAATATTTTGTGCTTTTTTCAGTGTGTAAATCCTACACATTTGTTGTTAAATTTATTCTTAGATATTTTAATATTTTGATGCTATTTTAAATGGAATAATTTTCTTGATTTGCTTTGTAGATTGTAAATTTATTTAACATGAATATTGTTCTCAGTTCTAAAATAATAAAATATTATTTATTCACAATATTTATTAATTTAAATATAATAAGTAATAGCTTATGTATTACTTATTCTGTGTCTAGCATTGCTCTAAATATGTTACATATATTCATAGGCACCATTTTACAAATGAGACACAGTTTAAATGATAGCTTCTTATTAAAACAACAGTATAGCACTGGCTCGTTGGCACAGTAGTAAAGTGGCGGCCTGGAGTATGGATGTCCCAGGTTTGATTCCTGGCCAGGGCACACAGGAGAAGCACCCATCTGCTTCTCTACTTTTCCCCTTCTCTTTTCTCTCTATCTCTTTCTTCCCCTCACATCATCAAGAATCCATTGGAGCAAAGTTGACCTGGGCGCTGAGGATGGCTCCATGGCTTCCACCTCTGGCTCTAGAATGGCTCTGGTTGCAATGGAGCAACACCCCAGATGGGCAGAGCATCGCCCTCTAGTGGGCTTGCTGGGTGGATCCCAGTTGGACGTATGTGGGAGTCTCTCTATCTGTGTCCCTGTTTTTTACTTCAGAAAAAAACAAACAGTATATTCCTTTATAGCTCTCCAAATATCAATAATAGTTTATTTATTTATTTATTTATTTACTTTTTTAAGAATTTATTCATTTTAGCCTGACCAGGTGGTGGCACAGTGGATAGAGCATCGGACTGGGATGCAGAAGACCCAGGTTCGAGACCCCGAGCTTGCCAGTTTGAGTGCGGGCCCATTTGGCTTGAGCAAAAGCTCGCCAGCTTGGATCCAAGGTCGCTGGCTCCAGCAAGGGGTGGCTCGGTCTGCTGAAGGCTTGCGGTCAAGGCACATGTGAGAAAGCAATTAGTGAACAACTATGGTGTTGCAATGGCAATGAGAAACTAATGATTGATGCTTCTCACCTCTCTCTTTTCCTGTCTGTCTGTCCCTATTTATCCCTCTCTCTGACTCTCTCTCTGTCCCTGTAAAGAAAAAAAAAAAAAAAAAAAAAGAATTTATTTATTTTAGAGAAGAGAGAGAGAGGAAGAGAAGGAAGAAGCAGGAAGCATCAACTTCTATATGTGCTGCTTTGACTGGCCAAGCCCAGGGTTTTGAACCGGCAACCTCAGAATTTCAGGTTGACGTTTTATCCACTGCTCCACCACAGGTCAGGCCTCAATAATAGTTTTACTGACTCTTTTCTACTTCCTGGATTCTCTCTGTTTCCCATGAAGTAACTTTTCTAGGTTAGTTTATGTTGGATTTTGCCTTTCATGTCTTATGAGGCTTGACTGTTGATTGGACCACATTTTCCATGGATAAACTTACTAATCATCCAACTTCAGTGCTGGGAGATGCTGGGGCTTTTCACAGGGAAGCTCCTTCAGCCAAGGAACAGCTGCCTGTGGTTTTTCTCTTTGGCTCTGAAGCCTCTTCAAGAGCAGATATGCTGCTCTGTTGTTGGGGGGACTGTAGAAATAGACAAAGGGAAATGGATGAGCTGTCACTGTATCATAATTTATAGATTTCCCCTCCATACTCATATTTTGTGTCAAACCTCACTTGAACCTCCTGTTTTGTTCATGTCCCTGAATTTGAAAGCTCTAGAATTCTTTTTTTTTTCCTTTAAGTGAAAAAACACATTCACTAAATCAAAGGAGAGGGTGCAAAGTGAGAGCTAGCTGAGTTACCTCATGGCACATCTATTTCTTATAGATTTTTACATTGTTCTCTATTTTTACATTGTTCTCTATTGTTATCATGGTGTGTCTTCCTCAGCTGCTAAAGTACTGTACCTTCATTTAATAAGCTTTCCTGATCTATTGACATAAGTCAATATTTATGACTGAGGGTCCCACACAATTTAGGGACATATTCATCAGCCTTTGCAGGTGGCTTCTCAGTTATTAGGCCTCTGCATGGTTGTCACTCTGAAATAAATTCACATTTTCCATTCACTGTGATTTCCCCTTTCATTCTTTACATCCTCATAAGCTTACATATTTTATTCTTATGCACTGTCATTTTAGTAGAGTTTAAAGAGTTCTTAGAGGTCGATGCATATAATCCATCCACCACAATTAACTATAAGTCTCCCAGGTATTTTTACATATTTCTATTTCTCTTGAAATCATCACAAAGGTTGGCACATAGTAAGTAATTAATAAAATGTTGACTAAACCGGTTGAATCAAAGGGAATATAATAAGCCATAGTTTGAAAAATAATCTGTAACTAATGTAACAAGATATTAGAATTTAGTAAAATTACTATAGAATAACTAGTAAAAATTTTATGTTTGAATTATATAATTGCCTGCTAATAAAGCCAAAATATGTGAAGTTAGAAAACCCTTGGGGCCTGACCTGGTTTTGGCACAGCAGATAGAGCATCAGACTGGGATGCAAAGGACGCAGGTTTGAAACTTCAAGGTAGCTGGCTTGAGCTCCAGGTCACTGTGTTGTACCCCCTGATCAAGGCACATGTGAGAAAGCAGTCAATGAGGTTCCACAGCAAAGAACTGATGCTTCTCATCTCTCTCCCTTCCTGTCTGTCTGTCCCTATCTGTCCCTCTCACTGACTTTCTCTCTGTCTCTATAAAAAACAAAAACAAAAAACAAACAAACAAACAAAAAGGAACACCCTGGAAGTAAACACTAATAAATAAAACTAAAAAAACTTTAGGAATGATGGCTGAATATTCACTGATTATTCATTTGTTTTTTTCCTTGTGGTAAGACTTTTGCTTGAATATATTTTCAACAGCCCAGTTAGTGACTGTCCTTGTATCCTAGCTGAAACACTGTGACTCTGTACTAAGCTATTAAGTATGTAAATCAATATATAGTACAACAATCTTGGCCCATTAAAAAA
The DNA here is from genome assembly GCA_037038555.1 of Rhynchonycteris naso. NCBI lineage: Eukaryota > Metazoa > Chordata > Mammalia > Chiroptera > Emballonuridae > Rhynchonycteris > Rhynchonycteris naso. Next base: position 15,633,217 of record CM072999.1, on the reverse strand, counting down.
TCAACCCTCCTTTTGAGTAGATATTAATATCTAAGAAAAATGCATGGCAAAAATTAGGGAGCTTATGCCAGACTTGGTTCATGAGGACAGCATAAAAGAGAAGGCCCTCAATCCTGACTTCTGCATCCATTCGATGCCATAGCAATACAAAGTTTATCTTATGTACGACACTAGGGCTTGGAAATTTATTTGTTACTAGCATTATGTTAATAATAATAGAAAACTAGTATAAAGCCATTGCTTTGTTGTTTATGGGAAATAAATAAGAAGTTGGTTTAAAAATATAGCATAATCTTTGGACACTTAGCAAAGCCTATTCCCCTTCATGAGTAATTATTTTTATTAAGGAAAGTTTTAGAGTAAAACGTTTGATCAAATACTTAAAAATAAGCATCTGCATTTATTCCCTTGCGTGTGTGTGCGCTCGTTTATACAATGTCATTTTTTCTAGTCTAAAAAGACACAGTCATTACTGAATGATTAAGTTTTTCTTTGAAGTGAAAGTCACAAGTTATCGGACCAAAACCCAGATCTAGTTTCTATTTATTATTTAATTGAGTAAGAGGGAAAACAAATAACTTCACAGAGAAATGGTATTTTCAACTTCTGACAATCAGGTGTGACAAGTGCCCTGCACTCCAGCACGGCCATGATCAGCGGGGGCTGACGGCTTCCTCTTTGACAGAGGTCTGCTTTTAATTCCCCTTAGTTGAAGTCTCTCTCTTGCTCTATGCGTGCATCCTTCTACCTGGCTACAGTTACGTTACCTGTCTGGTCCCAATAGAAATTTGGATCACCACCATTTTGGCAATGATGCAAATAGACTGGAATATTTAGCCACAAAGCCAAAGCCAAATACATTGTTTGTTTTATTATATTTGAAATATATATTTTTTAACCCAGATTTATCATCACATAGAGAGCTTGCATTCAAGATTAAGTTTGCTGAGTCTTAGCATGGTAGATTGCTAAGACTATCTTACCTTTGCATATTAGTTAATATTTCTTTTAAAAATCTGTTAGTTACATTTGGTCTTATCTAGTTATTTGCAAGGGGGAAAGATGAAGCAGAGGTTGTGTTTCATCTTGAAATGGAGAGTCAACGTAAGAAATATAAACTGTTATCCATATGTTAGCCTACATGTGTCTAATAAGAAGAATGTGTATCTTATGGGTCAGACTTCCAAAGGTATTTGGAAGAAGTTGTCATCAACTCACACACCATGTGCCTAGATTTCCAAATATTCTTAATAACAATTTCAGATGTGAACTTGGGGAAATCAGTGTTCGTTTAAAATTTTTTGGTGTTTAAAATAGAAATGCCTTTTATTTATTTTATTTATATATATTTTTTAATTTCTGGCTTCCCAGGACCTGAGGAATTCTTCACTGTACTAGTAAGAATGTGTTCAGTTTCAAGTAACAGAAAGCTTGAATTTGAAGGCCTAAACAAAAAGGCGTTTATTTTTTCTTACATCACAGAAGTTTGTATCTTATTTTTGCTAGCCTTGATTCAGTGACTCGATAGTTGTCAGTGTTTACATCTCTGCAATGTTCCTATTCTTGTTAGAATCCAAGATGATGACTATGACTTTAGGATGCAGGCCCACTTTCAAAGCAGAGCAAGGGGATCAGGGAAGAGAGAGGGCATCAATCAAAACATTATCAGAAAAAGCAAAAATATCCCCAGAAATTCAGCAACATAATTCAACATATGTCTCGTTGGCAAGAAAAATTTCAGATGACCACTTTGAACTTAGAAAGAAGATTGGAATGAAAATATTTAGAGGAGATGGTCAAGGGAAAAGAAATAGAAATGAGTGTTCAGTTAGCCACCCATCTGTATATGTGCATAAACCATATGGGTAATGATAGTGAATCACAGTCTGTCTTTCACTATAGAATTGAAAAGCACCAGATACAAACGTACCCAGTCACTCTTGCTAAGCAGGTGCTCCACTATAGGCTCCCAAGTGGATGCTTGCGAAGGAGCAGAATTGGTGGAGCAGTGACACTGAAATTCTAGGACCAATAGTGTCAAAGATGCAGAGGCAGTAGGGTGATAAAAAGCAGTGCAAGCTTTGGTAGCTAGTAATCAGAATCATCAGTACTAACTAGACTGTTGGTGTCATGGTCTTGCTGTGGTGGCCCAGGCTATTGTCCAGCCTACCTTGTCTCTTCCCTTTCCCCATACCCGATTCTGCCACCTTCCCATAATATTTTGTATTATCAGTATTCTTTTGTTAAGTCCCTTTTTTACTTCAGATATCTAACACAGAAATTGGTACACATATTTGTAAACCAATGACAACCAGAGAGAAAAGAACCGAAGAGATGATAATTACGATAACAAAGCCCGTTGATGGAGAAGCTTCAACAAGAGCAGTGGTTCTTAACCTGGGTTCTATCGAACCCTAGGGGTTTGATGAGTCAGTCTCAGGGGTTCGGAGAAGCCTCTGCCGCGGAGGCCAGAATAAAGTAATAGTGTAATTTGTTGTGAGTTCATGCACTTTGTTGGTTTTGTTCTTTGAGCAAGGTAATGTTCATGCACAGCTCATTTTGTGCACCAGTAAAAAAATATATGCCTATGTCTTAAACTTGGAAAAAAAAATTATATTTTATTTATCACTAAAGAAGGGTTTGGTGAATGAACATATGAAAATGGTGGGTTCGGTACCTCAAAAAAGGTTAAGAACCACTGAACTAGAGCATGGGGTCCAGAATCTGTATCAATTTGTCCATCATGTGACATTATAGAGTTAGAGACATCTTTAAAAACAATGTAATGGACCTTTATAAATAAACACTTAAGATTTTGATAGCTTTGTTATGTGAAAGTTTTCCGAAAGGTTTCCTTGAGATTTAGCATTACAATATTCATGATTTATGGGACAGAAATGATTACACATAGTTGTTGGTAACAGGTCTCGTGTACCTTCTCTCTTCCTGGAGATGCCTTAATCGGGTTTATACTTTGGTGATAAGAAAAGATGTTAAGTTCACTCTTTTATAATGGCACTACATAGATTTGATTTTCTTTAACTTCAAAATAATCTATTTTCTACCGTTTCAGAAGTTATTTAAAAAGGACATTGCAACTAACGTTTTGGGTGAACTTTCTCTCTAGTTGCCACATAAAGTCACTTCATGGGCCAACCATGATATTTCCCCCAAAACAATTTGGGTTATTAGGCAGGGGTTTAGTTCAGATTGTGGCTACAAGAAGCTCTCATTCATCTTCCAATATTTTATTTTAGTATGAAAAGTCAGGAAACAAAAGAAATCCGATCCTTATCTTCAAATCCCTCAGCAAACACTGTGCTAAGCTCTGGGATCAGTTAAGGGCATCCAGGTAGATATTAATGCAATAATAAAGTTTTAAAAAGTGTTTGCACTCTAATTTCTGTAATTCTCAAAATGAACAAGCTAAAAGCATATCAATAAAGTAAATAGCAATCAAACTAAAAATTCATAATAAACGTTTCATCTTTCTTTTTAACAACAGTTCCTTTTCTATTTCAATCAACACAAATGTAAAATGCTTTTCTTTAACTTGGTGTCCATATTGATTTTGCTTTATGATCCATGCCTCTTTTCTGTGACTTCATTCCCCTCCCTAAGACCACAAATAGGTTAAAATTCATCTATTCTCCAGAGAACTTTCAATTTTCATGATGGATCAACCCAGTTTTTGACCAGAATACCAACAGTAATTCTCTTCTTTGTCTCTTTTGACAAGTAATTGTATTAGCTCTACACAAAACAACAACAACAAAACACTCATTAATCCATATTGTCCTTTTAAAACCAAAGGCTTAAGATTTTATGTTAGATGTTGACTGACCATGCATCTCAAATACTTTGTTATTATATTGAAAACGTTCTGAGGATGTTACTCATAAATGAACAGCATCCCTTGGAAATCAATGCAGTTAAAAAGACAGCATAGATGTCTGGGTGCGACCTGAATTAACCAAGCATTTTGAGAGTTTTATTTATTATATTTCAGTCGACTTGGGGAAATTCATACACATGCCTGGAAAAAAACCATTGCCACCGTGAAATGGGGAGTGTTTTACACTTCTACCCCCTACAGGCAGTTTCCTTTCTTTCAGAATTAAATATGCATCAAGCTGCATATTAAAATATGCTTGAGAATTCCCCAATGCTTGTTCTTTTTTCTTCATGTTTCTTTGCTTTTAACTGCTAGTGAGAATGAGAAATGGAGACTATGAAGAACCAGGGAAGAATGTTATACCATATGCTCAACCACAAATGTAAAGAAAATACAGTACACAGTCATTAAAGGAGGCCTGTGTTTTTATCCAATTTAGTTTCTTACTAATTCATTCTTCCATTGAGTGTTGAGGACCCAACACTCAATGTTCATTTTAATTAGTAGAATTTTCACTGTAAAAGTTTTACCCTGTACTTCCAACACAGAGTGCAAATGACATCATTACATGCTTATAGGAAGCCCTGTTCATAGTCTGGCACTTCCTAAATTGATTCTTGAAAGAATAAATGACCATTTGGTGAATTCTTTCCATCTGCATTGTATACCTTTTTAAGTAAACTTAGAGTTTAATAATATGACATTTGCAGTTTCTTATATCATGAATTCCAGATCACAAAGAAGTAGTATTTTCAAAAATTGTTTAAGATACTGAGTTCAGCATGCAAATAATTCAAAACAAATTCATTTTAAATCAAAAATAAATTTTATTTCTTCAAGCAAAAACAATAATTTTAAAATCATTTTGATGCTTTTGATACTTTCAAAAGACCAACTAAGATCAACTGTATAACTAATTAAATTTTAGCTATGTAAAAATTTGTCATTCAGAGGGTCAAATATCTTAGCCAAAAAATATACCATTTAGCCTGACCTGTGGTGGTGCAGTGAGTAAAAGTGTTGGCCCGAAACACTGAGGTCGCTGGTTCAAAACACTGGGCTTGCCTGGTCAAGGCACATATGGGAGTTGATGCTTTCTGCTCCTCCCATACTTCTTTCTCTCTGTCTCCTTTCTCTAAAATGAATAAATAAAATCTAAAAATAATAAAAATCTTCCTTTAAAAAAAAAAATATATATATACCATTTATAGGATAAACATCCTTAGTTTACACCTACAAAACAGAATAAACGACAATTTTTGCATGAAGAAAATGTATAATTTGCACACATATGCAAGCAGAGGAGACAAATTCTTAAAGACTGATTTGTTGTTCTTAACATTTATCCATTTTCTCAGAGTTTTGATGTTGCTATTTTATTTTTCATTATTCTGGCTGTTTTGGTTTTATTTAACGCAAGTAGGAATTTTTTGGATTACCTACACTTAAGCCCTGAAGCTGATATCAATTTTTTTTCTTTTTCTTTTCCAATTCTCCCTTAAAGATTTCAGAATAAACATATAATATTAACATTTCTCTAAAAAAGTGAATCGCACAAATGTACTCAAATAGAAACAAACAAACAAAACAGAAATGAAGAAGAGAAGAGAGGCTAAATAAAATTGAAAGCAAGCAAGACTTCTCCCCAATTATGTGGACAAATAATTTATCTCAAATTTTGGACCAAAAAATATATCTAAAGATGGAAACTGTTGGTTTAATCTCTTTGACATAAGTCTTGTTTTTCTTCTTTATATTCTATTTTTCTAAGATAGATCTAGTGTGCACATCAGAAAAGCAAACACTATATTCTGCAGATACTCTATTACACACACAGCAATTTGTATGATAATTTTTCTTGATTGCAATTTATCCTTTAAAAATGCAAATTGTATAATTACTGCAAAAAAAGATGCATAAAAGTGCTACAAATTTTGCAGAATAATGGGTTTACAGATGAAAAAAGAAGTGTACTATATTAAACAAGTCTATTAAGGAAGAAAAACACACTAAGTTGAAAATTCTTAGAGGTAAAAATTTCTAGGTTGTTGTTGATCATTGCCCAGAACCCCGCCCCAACTCTTTCAGAAATTGTTGTAGAAGGTAAAATAGTCTCATTCCTTTGAAAGATTACCCAAACTATATCAATTAAATCCAAAACAATGTTAGAAAATCTAAACTTAAGCATTCAAACCTGTAACAGACAATAAAACATCAGAAAATTCAGGTCTGTGCTTATAATCAATTCTATAAATTGTTGAAAATATGAACTTCAATAAATAGATACACATAGATAGTATATACTTCCTGCATTTAAGTTTTTTAAAAATTGTATTACCTGAAAGAAGTGGAATAATAACTTTCTCTAAAGCACATATACTCCTAAGCATCAAAGTTAGTAATAAAAGAGCTAAACTTTTTTGATTACAGTGTGCTATAAAAGACAGAGCCTTTACAATTCCCAATTGAAAGGCATGAATAACATCTCTGTATATGTATAAAAAATTGAAACACAAAGACAGTAATTAAGAGATAAGTCACAAGGCTCAGATTTTCTTTTTTTTACAGGGACAGAGAGAGAGTCAGAGAGATGGATAGATAAGGACAGACAGACAGGAACAGAGAGAGGTGAGAAGCATCAGTCATTAGTTTTTCATTGCCGTCACAACACCTTAGTTGTTCATTGATTGCTTTCTCACCTGTGCCTTGACCGCTGGCCTTCAGCAGACCGAGCAACCCCTTGCTGGAGCCAGCAACCTTGGGTCCAAGCTGACAAGCTTTTTCTCAAGCCAGATGGGCCCACACTCAAGCTGGTGATCTCGGGGTTTCGAACCTGGGTTTTCCGCATCACAGTCTGACACTCTATCCACTGCTCCACTGCCTGGTCAGGCACAAGACTCAAATTTAATTGTATATTATCTGAACTCACAGGACGCACCCATACTTTTCCACATAATTCTTTTCCTAGGGAACTACCAGACCCAGTTACCAGTCGACTTCATTGGGCACATGTGGAAGTTCATTATTTGATGTGGACAAGGTCTGCCCGGAGGTGAGGACGATGGAGACGCATGAGACCCAACTCCGGGGACAAGGTTCAGTGACACAAATCCACTTTATTCGGGAGGTAAACTAGCTTATATACATGGGTTCAGCCAATAAGATGTTACAGTAAGGCAAATGGTCAAAAAAAGTCAGGAGGCTGCCTGGCTGGTGCTGAGTTATTTCCATATAGTGGGCAATCTCCCTTCCTGGGTGTTCCAGGAGGGATTTGGGAGCTGGAGTATTCTCACAGCATTGCATCAGCCACAGCTGCTAGGTAAATGCTCTGTGCTCTACCTACAATTTGGCATGTGTCTCAGTCATTTACATCCAATAAATAGAAAAGTTAATTCATTTGCTTGCCTAATTCACAGAGGAACTGTGAAACATATAAATGAACTTTGAAAATTGATGTATTGTGTAAATGTAAACTATAGAAAGTTTTACTAATGATTATTTTGACGCATGAAGTTTAAAGAATTTAGCAGTGTATATAATGAAAAATATTGTCTTTAAAATCAAACGCATAACATCAAATCCTGAACTGATCATTTAATAGCTAGGTAAGGATGTAAAGGATCTTTAAACTTAATAGGACTACTTTTCCTCTTATGTAAAATGGGGATAGAGGGTATTACAGGATTAGTACAAAACCTAAAATAATGCATAGAAAAAATTATCATATTGTAAATGCTAAATAAATTATATGTATTCTTATTTTGAGTCCAAAAAAGTATCAGAATCAATACATGAAAACTTATATGCCTTCCTTATTTGCATATTGTCTTTATATATAAGTCTATTTGTTGACTGAGTAAAAGAGAACCCTAAATTTTTATAAGAAAATAGTAAATAAACATAAGCTTTCCCTCATAATATTAGATGTAATTATACCTGTATTAACCATATTAGAGAAAGCTGTTCTGGCTATTAAAAATTTATAACATGCCATCTTGAGTCAAATTTATTGCACGTATAATAAAATGTTAAGACGTGACTTGCCTGGTGCTAGTTTTATGTGACTTACCAATGGAAGAAGAGGTACCCCATGTGTGCTGCCAGAACACATATGCTGGACTTGAAAAGAAATTGTAAAAAAAAAACTCTGAAACACTTAAAAAAAATTATTTGGAGAAAGATATACTATGGGTGCCACCCCTGCCTATGGCAGAGTAGTGAGCAGTGTTATTCCCACCGCATGTCTAATAAAAAAGACCTCAAAGCAAATATACAAAAGGTTTGACATATGTCCTCTACAGTTGTGAGCACAAAACATTGATGTTTGATAGGCACCTGAGAAAAATAAGCCCAGAGACTTGCTTGATGCCATACATAGGTCAAAGGGCACAAGGGTTCCCATGGACCAGATGTAGGTCATGGGTCACATGTGTAAGAACTAGTCTGAACATGTCTTGAATTGGGTTCTAGAAGGTTACCTTTAGATAACGGAAAACTCAAAACAAATGCAGCCATCTTCCTCCTGGTCTGAAGACAAAGCCAACAAATAAGATCTATAGAAGTGTAGAGCTGAGAGAATACTCAAAGAGCCAAGCTAAGGTACCAACACATTGCTTCCAGTACCTGCTTAACCTCTGGTCTTCTGGTCATGAAATAGAATGAGAATTTTTATTACTTAAGCCAGTTTTGGTCAGGGATTTTATTTCTTGTGGTCAAAAGCATCATCACTACTGCAATATCTAATCTATAGGATTGGTGTCATTTGTGAAAGTGTATAAATTGCTATTAGTAAGAATTCTTTAAACATAGTTGACAGTCACTGGGTGAGTAGTAGTTGTTCTCTTAATTAAAGTATTTAACAAAGGAGGCAGAGAAGAAATAAGGAGGATATAAATAAATTGAAACATATTAAGGCAGATAAAATACATATGCGGAAGTATGTAATAAATGTTATAATGCGTTAAATGTTAGACAAAACTCTGAGTTTTCCAAGGAGGAAGGGATTATTACCAGTTGAGAATATATTTGAAGATATTATTTGAGAGAGCATTTGCTCTTTGGTGTTTCCCAAGTAAGTTTCAGCTCAGAGACATGTTTGCTCATATATTAATCAGGATTTCATCAAAGAAGTAGAACCCTAGTGTTTACACAGACGAAGGAGATTGTTACAGAGATTAGATTTTACACGTCATGGGAACTGGTGGAAAGATCTATGCAGAGTTGTTGGTTCTGCATCAGGTGTGCTAAAATAAGGAAAAAGTGGCATTCTTGTTCATGAACGGAAACACACAAGGACAAACTGAAACTTGTACCTGTGTCTCTCTCCTCTCACCTTATTATTGCAAGCAACTTTCTTTGGTAACTGGCATATATGACCACAAACTTGCACATACACTTGGGCCTACACACAATGAAGCCTTAGAAGATCTAGTGTGAGTTACAGGATGCAAGGTGTCTGAACAATGTCCTACATCAGTCACATGAACTTGTGGGTGATAGGTATCATGCCATGTCAGGGAAGAGGTCAACAACATTCAGAAACTAAAAATGGCTACAGCTTCACTTTCAACTTTCAAATTTCATGCAAAGCTCTTTTGTAGCCAACCCTAATGCTTATATATATATATATATATATATATATATATGTATATTTTTGCTTAATCCCTTCACCTTTTTTCACCCTAAACCCCAACTCTCTTCCCCTTATGTTTTTCTTTTCTATTAAACCTGTATTCTGAAGGGTTTTGCATTAGGGGTCCTATATACTAAAGAAGGCAATGAATTGAGTATCTGAGATGAATTTGTGGTTGACAAAAATGACATATTTCAGGAAGAGTTATTAAAATAAATAAGTTACCTGTAACTTATGAGCAGTCTTAGGCTTGGTGATGCTGGAAAGTGAAAGAGAATTTGGCAATTTGTGGTAGTTAGAAAGTAGTTTGGGGCCAGATGGCAAAGGATCTGGATCACTGGTTTTATTTAGTAGACATCAGGAAGCAATTGAAACATTTTAAAGAGGTGAGGGAAGTGACCACAGCTAGGGCATAGGAAAATCAATCTAGAAGTTGTATAATAGTGAATTAGGTGGGAGCAGAGGTGACGATGGGAAATATCTGTTGTGATGCAGCAATTTTTATTTTATTCTCATTCTTTGCATGAAGACCAGTCTGGTTATTCTTATTGCCACTGAGCCATTGTCTTCGTCCTGATCTAATATGTCACAGAATTTGAAGCTCTAGATTTATTCAGCACTGTGGTTTATGTATAGAACTCCAAATTTTCCTTTGTTTAAAGGAAACACATTCAAGCTGGTATTCAAATTCATATCCAAGTTCCCCGGGTAGCTTGGTTGCCAAGACTTTTCTGGAAATCTTGCAAGCACTGCTCTATGGCATTTTAGCATTCCTGCTTTCAATCTTGGCCGAAACCATAAAAATAATATTTCATTCATTATGCTGTTGAAGAAGTCCTTAGAGCTTCATAGAGGGGATTTTATGGATATAACATCACATTCCTACACACAGCAAGGCACCAGATTGACAAAGAGCTGGTTATGACTTAAGGGACAGCAAAGAAATGATAGAATAACACTACCACCAAAGAATTATGGGGCATCAGGTGCATCCTCTCAGTGACTGATTGAGAGAGAAATTATTTAAATATATCAGACTGGGAAGACACTTTAGTTCCTTTCTAGGCACACCTGTGCTTACTTTGAATAATAAATGCAGCTGTGTTTTTCATGAAAAACCCCCAAGTTACAATGAACCAAGGGGATATTACCATTTTGTTTCCATTTCAGGAAACAGAATAAGAATCAGAACTCAAAAACAACACTGGTAAATATCTCCAACATTTCAGATGAATTCAAAATATCCAACTGCTTTGGATAAGAAAACTTGAGCGATGATTGAACAAAATCCCCTGTCTGTCTTCTAATATGGTATAGACATCATGTCGGGTTTCTATTGTGTACATATCTGCTTTGATCCCATTGAGAGAATTTTACCATAAAGTGGAAGAACTACAGCTAAACAGTCAATAGATTTGATAAAAACCAGACTGCTTTGTTGTTTATTAAATCAAAGATGAGCCCATTTTAAAGTATGCTTTCCCCCTAGTGGTCCTCACACAGGAGCTTGCTGTTACCATCTTTGGCACTTGTGAGCTCTTGCTCCATTTGGGGAATAATACCTGCCAGATGTCACCTTTTTACAAAAAAAAAAAAAAAAAGAAAGAAAAGAAAAAACTTTATCAAGAAGAAGAGAGATTTATCCTATAACCAATAGCTGATTTTCTTTTTTTCACTTTTGGGTAAGACAATTTACCAAAATAAGTATATAATGTACTTTCCTGGTCTTAAATCTATTTTCTTTTTCTATCCTCACATCTGGTTTAAACCACAGATCCTGGACAATTAATAATTTGTAATTGTAGTATATCTATCAGCTCAAGTTGTCATACACTCTAACAAAATATACAGGCTGTATGGCTTAAACAACAGGAATTGTGTTTTTCACACATCTGGAACCTGGGAAGGTCAATATCAAGGTGCTGGTCAGTTTGATTCCTTGTAAGGGCCCTATTCCTGGCTTACAGGATAGCTACCTTCTCACTGTCCTCACATGGAACAGAGAGAGGGGTCTTTCTTTTCTTATAAGTCCACAAATGCTATTGAATTAAGGTCTCACACTTTTGACCTCATTTAACCTTACTTACCTCTTAAAAGTTCTTACTCCAAATACAGTTACATTGACTTCAAATTGTAAATTGGGGCAAACAATTTAGTCCATAACAGAGGAAATAACTTCTAAGTCTCAAATTCATTATGCTGAGCATCAGGGTAATGATATCTTTTCCAAACAATTGTTGTCCAGAATAAATGAGATAGTGCATTTTAATGAACTGATGATACATAACAATCCTAAGCTTCCTTTTTATCAGTTCAAATGGTTAGTTGTTCATTCTATTCTTAAATGTGTACTGTGACCACATCCCTGCCTTTGTCCTTCTGATGGCCTTGCATCCTTAGACAGAATATCCAAGCCCACAACTGTCAAGAGAGACCTCTGAATGCCTATCCAAGTCCCTTGTGCCTAGAACTTTGTACCTGTTTACTGACATTTTAGATAGAATCTCAAAATCCCCATTATGGATAAAATATATGGATATAGGTATAAGCTATCTAGCTTTTAACATACATATAAAGTTCCTGATCTCACCTATATAGAGAGTTTGTACATTTCTTCATCTAGTCAATGGCCACTTCCAATAAACCCTGAGGTCATATTCCAGGAGGGCTAACCAAAAATATTTTTAAAGAAAGTTAAAAACATACTTAATAGTGGCATTCTTTTTATTCATCTGTCCCTATCTTGCTTTTTATGTTCATCCTATTGTCTGTCGCTTTCATCAGATGTTTACATTTTTAACCAGTGTGCCACAAGATTTTTTAAAACAAGCAATACCTGACTATTTAGTAAAGGGCACTGACCTCTTTTCCCTTAAAATGCCAATTAAAAAAAAGTGACAACAATCAAAACAACAATAACCATCAGGAGTTAATACCCTGACTTGAATATAAATACCTAGATCATAGAATGCAGTTGCATCTTATTGGTCACACTGAATAACAAGTTTGCCTCTGATTGATTAATTCTTGGTACCAGACATTCTTATATGCAGATATAGGTATTTGATTTTTTAAAAAGTCACTTTGGAGCAAAAAGTTTTGGTAATTATTATTATTATTTGTAAATCAAACAAAATTATACCTATTTTTTCCAATCAGTAAATACATGTTTTTAATATGCTGCAGAATTTTAGTAATGACTTCATGTGAACAATGAGATGCAAAAGGTTGAAAATCGCTCCTCTAGATCAACAGTTCTTTGTTGAAAACATAAAGAGAAATGGCATTAATTGTTCTAGAGATGATTTTGTGCAGTTCCAAATACAATGCTTCATTTGTGAAGAAACTTAGCTCAGCATAGAAACATCAAACTCTTCTGTTTCTAAGAATTGCTATACAGTATGCACTGTTGATCATTTCACCTTTCCTACTGAGACTCTTTTGATGCCTGATATAGCCATTGCTGTCCAGTTTTTGAGGCGTACATGATGACCCCATCACAAAAAAAAACCCATATGGACAATGAAACACAGAGAGACAGGTTACCTGCCCGAGCTTATGCAGCTCTATAGTGAGGGAGCCATAACTTGGTCTCAAGCTGTCTCTCCCCAGAAGACACACTTAACCACAGTACAGGATCACCTTGAGTTAGAGGGAAAGTGGAGTCATGTAGCGAGTATCCATAGAACTGTCCTTACCCTTGGCTGTTTCTCCTGCGGATGGCACATCACCTGTCACATGCCATGTCAGCCCCTGAAGAATGAGTGGTCAGTGCAGCCATTTTATATTACTGCTGGAGAGAGAGCGCATCTGCTAGAGAAGGATTTTAAGAGCACGATCTCCATCAGTCGGGTTTCTACTGCATGGTTTAAGTCTGACCCAAAGTAGCAGACTGCAAAAATTCTTTTCCTAAAGCCTGCACCTTTCTGTCATTTTAAAATATAATTTTTTTCAGGGAAATATGTTTTACAAAGATGCCTCCAAGCTGATATATTTAAAAAGGGACTTAATGTCTGCATTTGGGCTTTAAACCCACATAGTATAAACAAAATGTAGAATTAGCCTGTTGTTTTTGGATTCACACAGGAAAATAAAACATTTTTTTCCTCTTAGGTCTCAGACAGATGGGCCACTAGAATGATCTTAGATTCACTAGTGATTAGGCAGACCTGTGTGGAAATGAAGCCGTAGGATGCTCAGAATGAGAGAAATGCCGCTTTGTAGAAGTGCAGGCAGATTGGGAAAAGGGAAAAATGGGAGACAAGATGCAAATGGCATCTTGATTCAGCTTTTTCAGAGCCTGTCTTATTCACACAGTATCCCTCAGAGGGGTGATATTTGTCTTCTTATAGAAAGAAATGCACATGATTGTGTAAAAAGGAAAGTAAAGCAAGACTGCCTGTAAGTATTATTTAGGGGGAAATAGAACAGAGATATAAAGTCAGCTTTAAGTATCTAAGGGGCACTTAAAGTCATTAATATAATGTAAATACTCATCATTCCATAAAAATAATAAAGAGAAGCAGGATAATATGGTAGAAAATATATGGGTGCTGAGATATTGCAATATTGCTCAAATTTTGAGCTCCCTGTGTCTCTTATCTCCTAAATAAGGACTAATTGAAAAGCAACTAAAGAGCTCTAAATCCTCCTACTCAGGGAGAGGTAGTGTAGCATATGTAGATGGAGATCAGGGACTTGGGAGGTAGACCAGGATCCAATCTCTCTGGTTCTCTTATTTAAAAAGCTGTGTGAACTCAGGGAAGTTACTCTACCACTCTGAACCTATAAAATGGAGTTGATAAAAACCGTGCTTACCATCTAGGATTATTATGAGAATTCAATGCATACCTAATTGAAAGTGGTTGAAACAATGCCCAGAACAGAGTACGGTCTATGTAAAATTTTGAGAAATAAACTAGTATGTTGGCTATTAACAGTCTGACATTTCTTTCTTTCCTCCAGTTCCAGAAACAGCATTCCAGTTTTGCTTTCAGAAATGTCACCACCTGCCTCTGAATGCAGTCTGAATGATGCAGGAAAGCCAGGTGCTTCAACAAATTCTAGCTGAGAGGTGGGAAAGAGACGCAAGCAGGACGAATCACATATGCTCTCCTTGGAACCCGATTCATAAGCCGAGAGATACCACAGACGGTATTGACATGTCTGCATCTCCATGAATTAGTGCACCTTAAGGACACCCTCCATGAATTCCTCACTTCCAGATTTCCAAGGGTGCCTTAGTGTCTACCTGCTTTGGGACATATTTCTTCAACTTATTCCTTAATCCTATGAGCCATGCTCTATCCTTTCAATACATCAGCCCCCATTTCTGTTGTTTCTTAAATCTCTTGCCGTTACATTCAGTCAAATACGCCAAAATTTGTAAAATAGGTACACAATACATTTTACTCATTATTAAAATTGGAGTAATCATCCTGACTTGTTCTTCTAGACTGAAATAATTCATTAGTTGTGCAAAAGTTTAGTAATATCAGAGTGACACACCCAAATCAATATATGTTTGTGATTGCTTAAACTATGATAATTTTTTTTGTTCTATATCACCTTGATTCCCATCCATGGTAAACAAAAATCTGTAGTTATGATCTGACAAGGGTTGAAGTCCATATGACTGGAGAGGGATCTATCTTCAGTGACCAGGACTAGTGGTGGGATGTAAGAAATGAGCTTAATCAATTAAAGACCCAGGGTTGGTTCTTCAGTGTACATAGACATAAATAAAAATTCAGACATGAGAAAGAGATACATCATTAATACCACATATGTTCTTGGTTATACTAATTACATCCCTCTCTCACTGCTAAAAAAAAAATGGAAGGAAACACAGCAGAGAACAAAATGTGACATGTCTAAATATTTGATCATAGATAATTGGACTTAGAAAAATATACATATACAGCAAAATAAATTTCCAATTGCTAATATTCCAGATCCTAGTGGAAAGTAAATAACTTCATACTGAGAAGTTAGCAATTATGAAGTGAGGAATCTGGAGAGAGAGAAAGAAAAAAAAAAGTAATATTTTATGGACAGTTTAAATCATTTATCAAAAATTATAAGCAAATCTTTAGCGACAGAAAGTACATTAGTGGTTGCTTAGGGCTGGGAAATGGTGTAGAAGTGATGGCTAATGGGTACAAAGTTGCTTTGGGGGGGTGATGAGAATGTTCTAAAATTAGATTATGATGATGGTTACATAACTCTGTGAAGACCCTAACAGTAACTGAATTTTACACTTTACACAGGTAAACTTTTTAGTTATAATAAATGATTCCTCAATAAGCTTTTTGAAAATTACTGTCTGAATGCCCATCAGTTCAGTGGCTGGAGAACTCCAGCAAGCTTGAATGCAAGTTAACAGGCTTGGTTGAGGGGGTGAATAAAATATGCTGAAAAACATAAAGATTAGTAAAAGGCACCTAATTTAAAATAAAAATTCAGATCCTTTAGGTCAGTGCCAGACAGGTTCCTTCCGCATGATTTCTTTTATGTTTTTGCAAGGTCAGTGCCAAAACAGTTCCTTCTCGTAGATTTATATGAAACCAGGAGCTGGATTACAAAAGTGAAATGAGGCTGAATTAGGAAGGAGATGGACGTCGGGCCAGGAGGAAAATGTTTAATTTAACTTATCACCTTTATTAACTGGGTGGCATAGTCTAGTGAGTGTGTCTCAATGAGACATAGTTCCCCTGTATTATCTATCTGTCTAGTATAAAGTCTGAGAGCACATTTCAGACAGGAAGTACCCAGGATTCTTACCAACATCCTTCAAATTTTTCTTACTTCCTTATCTCACTCTTAGAAAGTGCTCGAAGGTGATCATCAACAGAGAGCACAGTATCTAAATGTGGCTTCATAGACCATTCCGTAGATTCTATAGACCCTATGGAATCATAGGGCAGCCAGGTTCTGGATATCCTATGAATACCTGAGATCCATTGATATGGGTCTTCTTTCCTTTATATTACTAAGTCTACATGGCTAGCAGCTCTTCTTGTGAAAGACAAAATGCTGCTGATAATATAGAAATTATGTATTTGTCACATACTAAATGAAACTTAAGAGATAAAACAAATGAGAATTTAAACAAACTGATACCCATGAAGAAATTAGTAGAAATCAGAATGTTTGATTTTCTTTCATGATTTTGCAAGTTCTGGTTCTATTCACTAGATATTTTTTTCTTTTTTTTTTTTTTTTTTTTTATTGCCAGAACTTATGGAGGATTTAAACACGATCCACTCAAAAAGGTTCTCAGCTATATTTTTCTGCTTGTGATTTTTTTTTCTGTTAGTAGCTCATACAACTGACATTTAATGGGACATTTGCAGATAAGCTACAGGGTGTAGTCAACTCCCTTTACTTTTCAAAGAAGTGTGCTTGGCGGCAGAAGAATGAGAGTAATGTTGTAGAAATACTCTAATTGAACATATAATGAAATATAAATCATTAACAAAAGTTAACTCCTGTCAGTGAAAACCAATTTGAAATGTGTGTTACAATTGATTTTTACTGACATGAAAGCACCTCAGAAAACCTTCAAAATGGTTTCTTCTCATAGATTTATATGAAAAAGAAGAAGATTCAGGGATTTTATGCATTTTGCTCAAATATTAGTATCTGAATTAAAGTTCAATGTTTTCAAGATTAAAGATATCTTCCATTGAACAATTTCCACCCCTTTTAGACCAGTGCATCTCCAAATTGAATGTGTATGTGAAACTTGGGCATCTTGTCAAAATCCAGAATCTTACTTTGAGTTGTAAGATTCTACCTGTATTTAAAAGCCTCTCTCTAATTTGCAAAGCACTTTACATAGGGTAAAAACATTTTGATACCATAACACCCATGAAAAAATAATTTTAAAATGCAGTTTTATAAAAACGAATGTAATATTCCTTTGTTTTATACTAAACGATTGGTCAAGGATTCAAACGAGAGATCTGTGACTCTAAATCTTATGCCCTTTCCTCATGAACATTTCTCTTTGGTAGAAACACAATTTCTATAAATACTTCTTTCTTAAATTTAAATAAAGGAACCATAGCTTTCTTAAATGTCTTCTTATCTCATTTATGTTTTTCATTCTCTGTCTGAGTTTTTTCTTGACACGTTTTTAATTTTTAAATATGACTCCACTGTCACTTTTCCTTTCAATTTCCACTGTGGATGTTTTCAAGACAAAGTTGTTCTATTTCCTCTAGAATATTTATATATTTCTCCACTGGTTTTAAATCTCTGTGATAGTCTTTTAACCAGGGTACATTAAGCATATTATATTTTTATATTTTACTTAGACCTATTAATCTGACTTCTAGTAATAGTATTTACTGGTTTCCTAGAACTTTCCTGAAATTTTCAGCCTCATCTTTGTTTCAAAGTAATTGAAACAATACACATGTACTTATAGTCCCAAGTTTCCTACATCTAAATCAATGTAGCAAAACATTTCTTTGCTCTTTCAAGGACTTAAAATAAAGTAACAGTTATCTAAGGGCTCCAAACTAAATTTTTTGGCTATTTTTTATTTTCAGGTCAAAAAGTAATACAAGGAGAGTGGAAACACATTTGGAAGGATGACTTACTAGAATTACCGCGAAATATTTAGTTACAAATTATTTTATTAAGGCCTTGGAAAAAATATAAAAGATACACCACAGCTGATTTTTCCATGTGGCTGGTGTCCTTTAAGATTTATAATATATATATATTAGTTAATAAGGACTTTCTTTTTATTTGTAGTAAAAATATTTAGCCATCCTGTTAATGATAAAACATAGCAATTTTGTTTTCTATTATAAAAATAAAAAGAACACTGAGTGGAAAAATATCTGTTCATTGAAAACCCAGACACGTAAAACAACATTTCTAGATTTGGGAACCATGTTTTCCTTTTGCTTAAATTTTCTAAAATGATATAAAACATAATTTGCGCCATTCATTCTAATCATGCCTGCCTAACTAATTCAGACCTAAGTCTTTGATTTCTCCGTTTGAAATGGGAAAAAAGGAAACCTTAAACAGAAGAAATATAAATACCCCAGAGAGATGGTCCATTCTCTAGGTACCTGATAAGTTATTTCACCACATTATTGTATTTAAACAACTGTAACACAAACAGGTAGGGCTAATAAAATCAAGACACACAGGCTTCCAATTTCAAGAAAGTTTGTACTAAATGCTGATGAAGAGATCAGGTAAGTGAACTGTAGAGACCTTCAAAGTAGTTTTAGAGCAGGTGTGTCTCCCTTTCACCTGTCCATTCTCAGAACTAGACTATGGTGGTAAGGTCCCTTACTATTGCTGAGAATCTCTACCAGGAGTGTGTGTGTGTGCGTGTGTGTGTGTGTGTGCGTGTGTGTGTGTGTGTGTGTAGGTGTTTGCAAGAGAATTCACATTCCTTCTCGTTTGGCGTAATGCCTTTACTTTTCTGAAGATGTAAGAATAACCCCGAAATTTGCAACACAGAAACAAATTCTTTCAAGAAGGGAGAATCTAGACCCTCGGATAATGATTCTCAACTTGGGCTGCTTATGAGAACAGATGAAGAAATGTTTAAAGACTACAAATGCCCAGGTCCCAACCCTGGACCAGTTAAATAGGATCAGCTGGGGACGAGGTCCTAAAGCTTTAAATCTGCTCCAACCATTTTAATGGGCAGCGATTTTGGAAGCTACTCGGGAGACAATCTAAGGGTATAGTTTAAAAATAAATCAGTCACAGAGTTAAGAGGACGCCTTTCTAATCAGGGGATATTTTCTCTCCAAAGAGAATTACTGCAAATAAATGTTAAAGCGGACACACATTAAATGACTATTTGGCTTAGCCAGTTGCAACTGAAGAAGGCATGAGTGTATGTCTCAGTAAGGTATGGCAATAGAAATCAAATTTAAAACCCCAAGGGGAGGAAATCACCAGGGTCAGTGAAAGTTTGTAGCCAGGGGAGATTATGTCACATATTTACATTATTATTTAATTGTATGTTAAACAGGATTTGTAAAATGAACTACAAATCTAAATACCCCCACGGAGGCAGAGTGCTAAAAACTTTCATCTCAGGTTGACACGGATTAGAGATTTGAAAGCCCACTTCTCCCTTTACCATGTCAAATTATAAAAGAAAAAAAAAGAAAAGAAATCGCTGATCTGAGTCTCTAATGAAAGGTAACTGAACAGTTATTGGAAACATACTTTTACTGCAAAAGCGGATCTGATTACAGCACAGAGCCGGGCCTGCGTCTTCCTACCTTAAGGTTTTTTGATGGTGAACTGGCTGTTTACTTTCATCTGGTTTTCATTTGAAAAATCCCATCTGTGCTGAGCCTGAAAGAATTGTAAAACTACTAAAGTTACAAGCATTTAAGTAAGGTGAACAGAATTTCCTGGGTTTACTTTGCTAAAATGATGTTTAAAGAAGATTTGGGTGATGTAGGCTGGGAGAGCACTGTAATATACCTGCTACAAGTAATTATGTGTCTGAGATGAGATGCAAAACAGAACTTCAACCCCACAAGGGAGGGGAAAATATCCTGGCAGCGTAAGGCACTTAGACCGAGTATGGACATTTTCAAAAGGAGAACGGATTCTACTTAAACTAATTATGCAAAACTTTGGATGATAGCATATTTATCTGCCATTGTAGATTATAATCCAAACACTTCTTTTGCTACACACATAAAAGATGGAAATAATGGAGCAGAGGAGAGAATGTTTCCACATTTCACAAGAACTCAAAATCAAATCAAATAAACCAGAAAGTTCTCCTCTTCTATATTACTCATGACGGATCAGGTTTGCTGGGAGGAAGCACTGTGGAGCTCGGTGGCTCTGGGGTCAGCAGATGAAGTGTGTCTCATGTAAAAGAGGAGATATGAAAGAGTGTTCGATGTGCATGTTTTAAAAGACGTCTTGGGATGAGGCCTCATAGAAGCGAAGAAGTGTTGGGGTCATACGCGACATCTGGGCACAGTATTATCTGCCTACTCCCGCCTCAGATTCACCCTTTCCATTGATAGGAATAATCCAGGCCAGATATTTGAATTACTTAGATCTTTGTAAAATGCCGTTCCCAGAGTTCAAAGGAGACCCTATGCAACCATCTGGCCTTTGCCCAACCTCAGATGATCACTCATAGAGCATTCATTCAGATGGTGTTGGCCCAGGAAACAGTATCTGTGTTTTGGTGAATTTAATGCAGCTCTTCCAAATCCTTTGCAAGCTCCGTGTTGATGCAGGGTTGCCTCCACTTGCCGTCGTGTGAGTTGAAGCCAAACTAGAACTTCCGAAAGGGACCAAACACGGTCTCCCATCCTTGCTTGGTTGTACAGTACAGAATTTACAGAAGTTCCTCACTTCATTTCTTACTTCCCCCTTAGCCATTGCTTCCATGAAGAATTATTCTGGAAATGAAAAACAAAACACTGAGAATGCACTGAAACACACAGCCAAGTCCGGGGCTCTGCCAGCCAACAGTCTTTCCACCAGACATGAGGTCATTTTTGACATGTTCCTCCTCTGCTGGTAAGCTTCTTACCAGGCTCATCTCAGGCATGGCACAGCCTCCAGGGAAACTTCCTTGACCTCCCAATTCTGGTAGATGCTGATGTGCCTATTTCTCTACTGTGTTTTCATAATGACATGTGCATTTAAAATAAATCTTGTGACACTCTTTCATGATCACTGAGTGGTCTGTCTTTCCCCGCACTATGAGGTCCTGGAGGGCAGACATGATGTTTGTATTCATCCCAAGTATGCATCAATAAATATTTTGTAAATAAATCAAGACATGAAGAATATTTAAATTTTATTGACCATACAGACATGTAATTTATTATATCTATTTGCAAGAGCTTTGGGATCTTCAGATATCCAGTGGAACATTCAGAATTTTCATTTCCTCTATGGTCTTATATAAATTATTGTAGATTGAGCCTTAATAATTTTATGATAGACTATTTTTTAGAGCAGTTCTAATTTTCAAAGAAAAAATGAGTGGAAAGCACAGAAATTTGCTAAATGCCTCTTTACCCACACATGGACAGACTCTTTCATTATGAATTCTTTCATTCCAGAATGTTGAATCGCTGCCGTAGGTTAACCTGCAATGACACATCACAATCACCCAAGGTCCATAGTTTACCTACGGATCCATTCTTGGTGTTTTACATTTGATGAGTTTTGAAAATTTTATGAGAGCATGTATCCATCATCACAGTGTCATACAGAATAGTTTCACTGCCCTAAACATCCGGCACACTTTGCGGATTCGTCCCTGCCTCCCTCATGCAGCCCTGGCAACCACTGATATGTTTACTGTCTCCATGATTTTGCCTTTTCCAGAATGGCAGATAGTTGGAATCATACGGTATGTTGTCTTTTAAGATTGGCTTTTCTTTTTTTCACTGACTAATATGCACTTAAGATTCCTCCATGTCTTTTCATGGTTTGATAGCTCATTATTTTTAGCACTGAATAATATTTCATTATCTGAATGTGTCAGTATTCATTTATCCATTCACTTGCTGAAGGACATTTTGGTTGCTTCCAAGTTTTGGCAGTTATGAATAAAGCTGACATAAACATCTGTTTATAGCAGATTTTTGTGCAGACATAAGTTTTCAACTCATTTGGTTAAATACAAAGGAACACGATTGCTGGACTGTATGGCGAGGATATGAGCGGTTTTGTAAGAAATCACTCAACTGTTCTGAAAAGTGGCTTTGTCACTTTGCATTCCCATCAGCAATGAATGAGAGTTCTTGTTGCTCCTCAACCTCACCAGCATTAGTGCTTTAACTTTGGCCATTCTAATAGGTGGACATGGGTATCTCAATGTTCTTTTAATTTCCAATCTCCTAATAACATATGTTGTACATACTTTCACAGGCTTATTTGACAACCTGTGTATCTTGTTTGGTGAAATGTCTGGTTAGGTACTTTGCCCATTTTTTTTTATTTTAGTTGTTATTTTTTTATTGTTGAATTAAATTGTTTAATTTGTAAGATTTATCTGAAAAAAATTTGTCAAAATTTTAATCAATAAGCTGTTAGACAACAGTTCTCAGAGATACTAATTAGGGGCTCTTAGGTTAATTTTCAGTTTAAATATTTACAATCTGCACCTAAAATTTTTTCTAGACTTGCATTTTATTGCTAATCATTGTTTAAATAGGAGTCAAACTGAATAGAGAGTCTAATAATGAGCACCTTGCTCTCTTCCATGTTGGAGAAAGCAAGACTTCTAGAAAACTGAGTCCCTGGGTAGTTGGCTCAGTGGTAGAACATCATGATGCCTGGCATATGGATGTCCCAGGTTCAATTTCCTAGTCAGGGCGCACAAAAGAGGCAACTATCTGTTTCTCCATCCCTCCCCCTCCTCCCTCTCTCTTTTTTCTCTCCCTCTCTCTTTTCCCTTCCCATAGCCATAACTCTATAATTTCCAGCGCATTGGCCCGAAGAACTAAGGATGGTTACTAGAGCCTCTGCCTTTGGTGCTAAAAATAGCTTGGTTGCAACCATGGCCCCAGAAGGCTGTCACAGGTGGATCCCAGTCAGAATGCATATGAGAGTCTGTCTCTTTATCCCCCCTCCTCTCTCTTGGAAAAATATGGAAAAAAGATTAAAAAATAAAAACTAAATAAATAAACCAATAGAAAATATTATAAAACACTATTTAATTTATTTTTAAAAACTTAAATATACACTAATATGGATTTAATTCTAAGATCCAGACAAAACAATATGTAATACAATTGAGTGCTACAGAGACCACATTTTCCCAGCTTTATTTCCAACATTATGATCTCTCAAGAAATACCCAGAGAAAGAGAACTTTAACAATATTTTATACCCACATTTAGTCATACTCTCAGAATCATAAATGCCATTTCAGGTAATTTTAATAAATAAAAATACCATAATGAGAGTACATACTTTACCAATGGCCACTTATCAGATTTTCAAATATTGTTCCTTCAGGGAGGCAAGCCCTTCTTGCCATGAAGCACTTTCTGCTACAACCGCTTGTTACAGAACCAAAATGGAATTGCAATTAGAAATAAGTACAGAATATTCAGGTTATGTCCAGCTCTGCAAATGGAAGGGACAGAAAACAGCAAGTTATATTCCATTTACATAAAGCAGCAGATTTCCCTCTATAAGAGGCACCTATTAAAGCAGGACTCTGCTCAACCAATTTGAGCTTTCTGCAAATCCAACAAGCCAAGTATCAGAAATTTCTGGAACCTAGTCCTTCTGCCTTTTGCAATAGGGAATTTAATTTTTTAAAAGAAGAAAAAGTACTATATTATAGTTTAATAATAATTTTATATAACCTGAAGCTTAGGAAGTTCTCCAAATATTAAATGAAGCTTTATTAGTTAATACTAGGGAATTTAGGAAGAGTTTTCAAGGTATTGATCATACGTATTATTGCAAATTCACAACCATCACTGTTTTTGTATTACTTTCCAGAGCATGTAGAATTCATACTGAAATCCTGATACTGATGAAAGAAAATGATTCCATCCTGTGAAAAGGACTGACACTCAGAAGCTCAGCTCATCAATGTTGATATCGTTCAAGTAAACTTATCTATCTATAGATCTCTTTATTCTGTAATCTTTTCAGAAGCAGATGTTTGCCTGCCCTGAAATCAATGGTTATTTTATTGAGTGTTCAGTATGATTGGTGGTGGATATGGCGCTTGTCCTCAAGGGGCTTATAACATGTGATTGCAAGTCCTGATTAATTTAACAGCTATCTAAACTAAGAACTCTCTTGGACTGTGTGTCAGTCCCTAAGCTAAGCACTTCGAATTCCCTCTATATTCCAATGTAGTAGATATTTTATTGCCATTTTACAGATTGGGAAATAAAAGCTCAGATTCCAAATTCTCAAAGTTAGTAATCCTGGAATTCAAAACCAAAATGCGATGCTACCGGAGCCAATATGATTAGTTTCACATATTTTCTATGTCAGCTGCCCTTAAACTTCCAAGACGCTTCCTCTTCATCCTTCTTTTTTATGACATAAAATAACTTTATTTGCATTTGAAGTTCTTTACATTGGTGACAGTAATCTTAGTAATCAGAAAGAAAAGTGAACCAAAAAAAAAAAAGCGAAACAAATTATCAAATAGTTAAAAATACTTAATATGTCAACAAGAGAAATTTCTGTTTAGCAACTATGTTGGGAACCTTAAATGTTTACAATAGATATGTACTCTAGGGTGAATAAATGCCCATATAATAATTAGCAGCAATAACAGAAGTGTTTTTTTCTCTTTGTTTTTTGTTTGTTCTACTCCATAAACAGTATTCCCAATGAAGAAATGTATTTGGATGATGTTTTGGTGTCAGATAGTTAAAAACAATGTACTGATGGAAATAGCAATATTATACTTTGGTGTATCAGGTTTAACCAAATCACGGAATATATGAAGGTCAGGCTAAGTAGAAGCAAGTCATAGAAATGAAGATGTAGCCTGACCACGCAGTGGCGCAGTGAATAAAGCGTCAGACTAGGACGCGGAGGACCCAGGTTAGAGACCCCGAGGTCACCAGCTTGAGCCCGGGCCCATCTGGCTTGAGCAAAAGCTCGCCAGCTTAGACCCAAGGTCGCTGGCTTGAGCAAGGGGCTACTTGGTCTGCTGAAGGCCCGCGGTCAAGGCACGTATGAGAAAGCAATCAATGAACAACTAAGGTGTTGCAAGGAAAAACTGATGATTGATTCTTCTCATCTCTCCGTTCCTGTCTGTTTGTCCCTGTTTATCCCTCTCTCTGACTCTCTCACTGTCCCTGTAAATAAGCATTCTGGGGTAGTGATCACTATGGGCGCCAGAGGGCCCTCCCGGCCAGATATAGCTCACAGGCCTTGTGCTTCAGTATGTGACTCAGTAAGTTACGGAGTAGGAAAGAAAGTGCCGTGAAATGTTCTGACTCCACATTCTACCACGTGTCTCTCTTTTGAAAAGTGCTTATTTAAAAAGTTAACAATTTAGCTCTTCAATAAATATTTACTAAACACTTTAGTTAATGATTTGACGAGTGTTTTTATAGCACTTACTATGTGCCAAGAATTGTTCTAAAGTTTTATACCAATATGAATTATTTATTTCTCTTAACAATCCATCAGTTTTATTTATTCTTCTTCATTCTTTTAGTCCTCTTAACAATAGATACATTATTATTCTATTTTACAATTGTGGAAACTGAGGATCAATAAAGCTAAAAAAAAAAGTCATGGTCAGTTAGCAAGGAACAGAAATCTGACCCTAGAAATCATACCATTAACCATGATATGATTGTGACCCTTACTTTTTAAGGAAATTGTCTTGATTATGTAACCTTGCAGAAGTAGAGTGATGGGGAGGCAATTTTTTTGCTATGGTACTGTACCAGTAAAAGGGAAAAAAACTAATAGCAACATTTAAAGAAATCCACAAGAAAAATAATGCATTGGGTCCTATACACTACATGTAAGTCTCTAAAAATGTGATGACCTAAGAGTTAAACCCAATTGGTCAAACATGAAAACTTCTGCACCACTTCTTAGCCACAGAAATGTTTATATTGAGGCTTATTTGGGGGAAAAATAATATGTACACTGTGTTGGATTTTATTTTGAAATTAAAATGTATGCGTTTTGCAAAGCTCAGTATTCACACACCACCCACCTCTACGTCGTATGTATCGCTGCAGATCTCAGAGGATGAAAGCGTTGGTTAGTTAAACTACTTGCAGATTTGTCTCCGTTCTCTATTTTCCTGGTAACAATGTGGGCTGGAAACTGCAATAAACACTTGCAGAAAACATTCGAACCGACACTGCGCCGTTCCCCGTCTGCACTCATACTGATAGCAGAGGTGCCCTTAGTGGAAACTGCTTTACGAATCAGGGGAAGAATGCACGGCCCAGGGGAACAGATCGCCATTTCCGGGTGGTAGGCTAGAAGGCATGACAACCATGTTACAAGTTAGATGAGCCCGTGAAGTGGCTGGTCACGCTTGACCAAAACCCTGTGATTATACTGAGATGCTTACATGAGAAAAATGCATATTTCCTTGTGTTATCAAATTAGCCAAAGGTCTTGATTTTCTCTGTATCTTGCCAGTTGAATCTGTCTACCTAGATCACACCCTTTGCACACAGTTCAGGTTGATTATCGAGTACCCAGTTCTCTTTTGGAACTCCCAAATCTGTGGTTAATTTCCTCAGCCTTAAAGAGGAGTCGGTTTCCGGGAAAGGCATCTTGTTGTATTTAC
This sequence comes from Rhynchonycteris naso, assembly GCA_037038555.1. NCBI lineage: Eukaryota > Metazoa > Chordata > Mammalia > Chiroptera > Emballonuridae > Rhynchonycteris > Rhynchonycteris naso. The sequence continues at coordinate 15,606,403 of CM072999.1, read as the reverse complement.
ACAAACAGGCATGTTCCTTGTAAAAATTTCCATAACACTCAAAATGGGAAATGACTACTTTCTCACCCAATATTACTGTCAGAAAATATATTCGGGAGGCTAGCTTTCTAGAATGAGGGTTTTAAATAATCTATAGCATATGTGGGTACCATAAACAAAAATGTATTTGAAGTACATGAATAACATGTTAGGTTTTTTTATTTTTTAATTATCATGATTGTTTTCTTTCTTTTTCAAGAGGGAACAAGCAAAATAAGCCATGTTTTAATAAGAGAGAATTCAACATTTCTTATGTGCAGAAAACAAGCAATTTGGCTAATCGTGTTTAATCAAATTACTCACGTGTGAAGGCTAGCATATTTTCTTTGTAAAAATGTGCCATCATCATAAAGACTCTGTGTATGAACATATTCCATGTGGTCATTATATTGTCTCTGCCATCGACCGGGGAAGACAAGCAGACATCTTTGAAGTACCCATTGCCTGCTCATTTCAGACCATCGTTGGGTATTCTTCTCTCTTCGCTTTCTTCTGCTCACTGGAGAGTGACAGAGGACAGACCCAATTTTTGACATGAATGTGAAGCAAAAATGTGCTCTTAAATATACCGTTTAAAGACATTCCAGTGGGAAGTGTAATCACATTGTGGTAAAGAAAAAAATTCCCTTTCTCAATACTTTCTAATTTATTTAATAGCAATGGGCATTCTCACTTTCTCTTTGCTTCCACCCCTCCACCTCACCTCTGGAACCCCGATTCCTTTCAGACTGGTTGGCCACAGAGAGAGAGAGAGAGAGCAAGAGAGGAGACTAAAGTTTTGGACTCAAGTAACAACTGAGAAAGATCTTGGGAAGTGCTCAGCTGTGAAATCTCTGCATGTTATAATAGGAATCAGACGAGCAAGTGACATCAGTGTGGCCCAGTCCCTGTTTTGGCAAAAATCTGTTCTCAATTTTTGAGTTGCCTAGGAGCAAAAATAATATTTAAGCAAAATTGGTTTTAAAATCAGTGTGTTCGCTGGTATCATGTAAGTCAGTTATTTTATCACTTTAAATATCTAACAACACTCATGTACATTATGGAGACACTGGAATTTTGAGCAGAGAACAGGACATTGGGTCATCAAAATAAATAGAAAAGCATTAATGTTCCCATTACCATGTGCTTGAAAGGTCAAAACCACAGCTAGCTCTTCATATAACCTTTTATAACGTGCCTTGAATATGGTAAGGAGGGGCGCAGGAAACATGATTTTTTGTTTGTTTTATTTTTTTCATCATCAGCTGTGATTGTAAGTAAGAATCTCTCCTCTTCTGGTTTAAAGCAAAAAAATAAAAATAAAATGATCAATTTTTTGAGCCAATCTCATAGTTTTCCTTCATTGTCGAGCTACAAAAAATCAAGTAGCCCAGCCAGACTGTTCATGCCTAATAGCAGCTCTATTTCGGTGCCTAAGAATGAGTGTTCTTAAGCAAGTGGTTGTGTAAGACTCTTGTGGATGGCAGAGTCCCCTAACCCACCCTGTTCCTGTCCCTGTCCTTCAGTGTGAGCCCCCACCACCTTTTGGTGGATGCTGAGTTATACAATATGATGTCCCTTGGTTCCCAAGGGAGACTCGGCCATCTTTGCCAAAACAAAATGTGGAGATAGGTGCACAGAGTCAACAAGGTTAATACCTAAACTGACATCCAGTGTGGTCAAGGACATAAAAAACAATTGTCTCTTGCCTGACCAGGCAGTGGCACAGTGGATAGAGCATCGGACTGGATGCGGAGGACCCAGGTTCGAGACCCCAAGGTCGCCAGCTTGAGCACAGACTCATCTGGCTTGAGCATAAAGCTCGCCAGCTTGGACCCAAGGTCGCTGGCTCCAGCAAGGGGTTACTTGGTCTGCTGAAGGCCCGCGGTCAAGGCATATATGAGAAAGCAATCAATGAACAACTAAGGTGTCGCAACGAAAAACTGATGATTGATGCTTCTCACCTCTCTCCGTTCCTATCTATCTATCCCTCTCGCTGACTCTCTTTCTGTCACTGTTAAAAAAAAAAATAGTCTTCCAACTGAAACCCTCCATGATTACAAGTAACTTTCTCCATGCCACCTCACTAGATATGGCTGTAGTTAGCATTCCCTTGCCTGTGGGGATAGGAGGGGAAGCCTGAGCACTCCTCAATGCAGAGCCTCTCAAAGCTGAAGATTCCTTCTGTTCTTAATCTTATGAAGTGCAGGAAGGCAAGGCTGAAGTGTAGGGTTAGACACAGAACTGTTCTTACCAAATCTGAGGGAGCGGTCTGGCCCTCATGTAGGATAGCTCCCTCTTTAGCATGTGGGCCTCTTTCTACTCAGTCTGCACCTTAAACTACAGTCCTCAATTCCAGGATAAGTAGAAAGGCAATTCCAAAGATGATGCTATGATAACTTAACGTCACCTGCTATGATTACCCTATATGAGAAGTGTTGTTCAGTAAAGGAACCAAACTAAAAGTACAGTTAAACATTGTAAGCAAAATGCAAGTACTGTTTTAATTTTTAGTTGCTTTATACACAGGTTAACAAATGCTAGATTCTGTCTCACTTTATCATTCCTGTCACCCCTACTTAATTCCTTCTTTTCTATATATGCTTCAATTTAAAAAGAATAATTCATTTGACTATGTTTGAAGCATTTTCCCACCCACCCTGAATAACTAGTACAGTTCAAACATGAAAAATTCCATGTTATGTATGTGACACCTGGACTTTTGGAATCTCAGTGGGTGTTTATAAAAGCTCCTGCTGTAGAAATAATCAGAAGACTGAAGAATTTGAGTTATCAATCAATTCATTTACGTACTATGGTCCAGATGACAACAGTAAAAAAGTAACGTACAAGAGTGAAAATAGAGACACCTTGTCCTCCAAAGAGTTAGAAGCTTTGTGAAAGTTATTATATGTATTGTGGAATATTTCATTTGAGATAAGCACTGTTCCTTTTTATATTCCATGGATTTGCAATATGACAAATTGCTGTGCACAGTAACTTATTCTGGTGCTCATTATCTCAGTGGTTAAGGAAGCCAACACAAGACTTAGGCTGCTGAAATTTCAGACTGGGAAGACTGGGCTGCATCAGCTTTGCTCAGAGCGAGATATCTTGATGTACTTCTGCCTCCGTTCCTGCTCAACATCAAGATCCTTTGTCCTAGAGAGCCCTGGCACGTGCAAGAACCTCACATTGCATGGAAATAATTGAGGATGGCTTATTGTGCTTATTGTGGTCACTCATATCAAATGCAAACTCTCTGAGGTTGGTGAGCTATGTGAAAGAACACTGCTGTGTCCTCGCCACTGAGAATCTCTGTATGAATGGTTAGTTGACTGTGTCACTCCAAACCTCAGATACGTGTAATGCTACTTTTATTCAAGTCATATGGGTTCAGAGCTCTTCCAAGACAGCCTAAAGTTACCATGAAAGTGAAAGTTACACGTCCATTTCACACTCAGCTCATTACAAACCATACTCGGGAATTCTTTACCTACTGAGGCAGATTCTTCTGGAGAGAGTATCTCAGTCTTTCTTTGTCTTGTTTGTAAGAAGTGATCCTGAAATGAACCATATTTCAAAACACAGGATGAGGTTCTGACAGGACACATAGTTCTCTTCTTGCAGGGCTATTTAGAGGAGTTTTAAAACTTGGCTTCTGAAACAGAGCAGTTGAATGCACAATGTGTAATTGAGCTGTAATGCGTTCTGAGCAGGGGAACATTGTCTTTAAAGGTAAGTAAGAGCTGCATTTGTATACACAAGCACGTGTACAGACACATCAATGTATATGTTGATAGATGTGATTTTCCTGCCTTTATTTTCAGTGCAAAATAGAGTTTGGCCAACACTTTCCAAACATTATTATCTTTGTTTTCAAATTTTTTTAAAAAAACACAAACAGCATAATGATATCTGGTAAGGATAAATTGGAATACTACGTTTTTCTCTATCTGTGTTCCTAAATTCCCCCTTTCCCATCTTCATCTTAGTAAAAATAAACAGGTCCTACATTTCTGCAGCTACATCAGATGTCACAGTGTGATGGGCAACATCGTGCTACCTAAAAAAGAGAAATGTATCAATTTTTTGCTATTAGTTCCAGTTCTTGCGGTCACTGAAATCCTGGGAAACACTTGCTCTGATGATGCCAGCGTTCTATCCAGAGGTGAACAAATTGTCTTTCTTGCTGATGCTGATTCCTTCAACAATCTGTGGAACTTGGCAAGGACGAGGAGGGTCAGGAATAGCTTTCCCATTTTAAGCTACATGACAAAACAGCATAAAGTGTCTCATTTCAGCAAGTCTGCATGAAGTTTATTCCTGTCATTGGTACAATCAAATCAAATCTTCTTCACCAGAAGTCAAATGTATGAGGCCATTCTTCAGAATGCAGGAATTAGAGAGCCATCTACTGGTCTAATCTTCTAAGGGATTTTCCAAACAGATTGAAGACTATCATGCACAATCAAATCGTAAGCCAAAACATTAAGCCAAACAAAATATATGTATTTACCTTTCCTATTAAAGAGAGGACCTGGATAATGGATAATGTGTTCATACGTAATCTAAACATAGGACACATGATTCTGAGGAGGGGAAATATGTGAACACATATGATTTCCTCATGGCTAATAGCAGTTTAGTTAATATTGAAGGACATGAAGGACGCTTGAGGGGATAGATTAAGCAAAATGTTCATCTCTGGCTAGGTGACTATAAGCTCTAAAAAATTAACAAGGGAGAGAATAAAGGAGCAAGTACAAACAGAATGAAAAACAAGAAGATGATGAAGGTAGAGGATTCCAGGAATCATTAAGCTGAAAAGGGAGACTTGATAAAATTAGAGTGAACATTTGAAAGACCCAAATTAGGTAGGAGAACAGAAAATAAAAATAATAACATTAATAACTAAAATTTAGGGGACTGCTAGAGATTCTATAGAAGCATTAGAATTCTAAGGCAGGCATGCTCATTACAGACACGTGGCAGTCTTCTGTAACTGCTCAGTAATGAAATGACTTATAGGACACTGGCCTCTTCATTTAAAACCCACTGTATCTCAGAAATGTACAACCCCCAAAACAAAATGTCTGAGATTCTTGGGAAGATTTTCTGAAAAGGGAATTCTAAAGCTCACCTGCACTTCAAGTAGTAAATAAAAGTAAGGTATGATTTTGTTTTTTGTTTTGCATGTCTTCATTTAAGAAAACACGACATTTCTTTTTTCTTTTTTTTTTATAAAGCCAAAGTGTGAATGTGTTTGTTATTTCTTTTTAGTTATTTATTTTAGAGAGGAGACACAGAGAAAGAGAGAGAGAGAGGGAGAGAGAGAGAGAGAGAGAAAGGGGGGAGGAGCTAGAAGCATCAACTCTCATATGTGCCTTGACCAGACCAGTGCAAGGTTTTGAACTGGCGACCTCAGTGTTCCCAGGTCGATGCTTTATCCACTGACCACAGGTCAGGCGAAAACACGACATTTCTTTAGGATGTAATAATAGTAATAAAAAAATACTTACACCATCATTTTCTTTTTAAGGGTTGCATAATGAGAGTAAGTAATATAGCTACTGTTAGTTTTCAGACAATGAAGGAAAATTAATACTGGGGAAATGTGTATTTTCCAAAGCCTTTGACATTTTTAGTACCAATTAAAGAGTGTATTTCCCCTTTAATATTTCTATTTCTTTTACGAAAACTCATTAAACATGACATATTAACATCAGCAGAATTATGAAAATTGCTTAGAATTCTAACTTCTTAAATTCTATTTTCTTTCTTTCTTTCTTTCTTTCTTTTTTACAGAGACAGAGAAGGAGTCAAACAGAGGGATAGACAGGGACAGACAGACATGAACGAAGAGAAATGAGAAGCATCAATCATTAGTTTTTCGTTGTGACACCTTAGTTGTTCATTGATTGCTTTCTCGTATGTGCCTTGACCAGGGGGCTACAACAGACTGATTAACTAACCCCTTGCTCGAGCCAGCAACCTTGGGTCCAAGCTGGTGAGCTTTGCTCAAACCAGATGAGCCCACACTCCAGCTGGCCACCTCGGGGTCTCAAACCAGGGTCCTTATGCATTCCAGTCTGACACTCTATCCACTGAACCACCGCCTGGTCAGGAAAATTCTATTTTCTTGATAAAGCATTTAACTAGCCAGTTTCTATGACTGTAATTCAGAATCTAAATATAAACGCCATTCTCTTTCATATATCCCATCTTTGAAGTCCCGAATTATAGAATACCTCCTTCCTGAAGGTGAAATTCACAATTTTTTTTGTTTTGTTGGTTTTGTTCGTTTTTGTTTGTTTGTTTGTTTTTGTATTTTTCCGAAGTTAGAAGCAGGAAGGCAGTCACAGACATATTCCCGCATGCTCCCAACCAGGATCCACCCTGCATGCCCACCAGGGGGCATTGTTTGCCCATCTGGGGCGTTGGTCCATTGCAGCTGGAGCCATTCTAGTGCCTAAGGGGGAGGCCATGGAGCTGTCCTCAACACCCAGACCCACTTTGCTCCAATGGAACCTTGGCTGCAGAAGGGGAAGAGAGAGAAAGTAGAAGGGGAAGGGTGGAGAAGCAGATGGGTGCTTCTTCTGTGTGCCCTGGCTGGGAATCGAACCCTGGACTTTCACACACCAGGCCAATGCTCTACCACTAAGCCAAGCTGCCAAGGCTAGAATTCTTAACAAGGGTTTAGGGCTCCAGTCTAATTTAACTTTTTGTTTGCATACTTCTATTTAGTATGTTTCTACCTCAACACCATTTGGGGTGAGATAAGTTTTGCCAAGCAGAATTTTGGATACTATGTTAGAATTCAAGACATCCTGACATTATATACATTCCAAATCCCACACCAGTATCCCCCATGCTTCTAAGAACTTACAATTTATATAAATTTAATCCATTGAATTGAATTAAAAATCAGTTTAGAGGAGTAGCCATCAAATTTTTAAAGTCTACTTTTTCACAGGCATAAGTTGATGAAGCCATACATCAAGCCATATTTCATAGTTTTAGAAATCTTTGGAAAAGTCTGGTTAAGTGCAGATACTCACATCACACTGCTGGAATTCAAAAGGGATCTTCCATTTACTGACTTTCAGTCATGCTGACGTTGTATATCTTTCTAAGACTCGATTTCTTCATCTGTCAAGCGATGATATGGTATAATAAAGCTTATGGTTGTCATGAGGATCACATGACATGATCCATGCAATGTATTTGGTGCGGTGTTCAGAAAATAAGTAACAACTATCTGCTAATTAACATTAGTTGGGCTATAATGATTATTTTTATCTTAGTGCAGATTTAATAATAGGTACCTTTAGCAGTTGGAGAACTCAAGCTAGATTCAGTTTTGTTCAACCCTCCCTCTTACCCTTATCAAGCTTATCTTGAGTATTAAGTCTGGGTGAAACAAATGGGTGCATTTATTAATTGGACCATTGCCTTCAGCAATGCTATAAACTTCTAAGCATTTGTCCTTTATGTGTCCCTCTTTGTTTTTTGTTCTCTCTCTCATTTTATTTTTCACACTGAAATATGTTTCTTGCACATGAATTCCAGAAACACAGAATTACTATACAAAGCCTAGAAGTTTTAATTGCAACATCCAACCTACCTTGAAACCATGGAGAAGTTATTTAATCTCCTTCTTATCTAATCTTTTAAAACAGATAAAGAAATCTGTCCAGGAATTCAGCATCCCTATCAGGACAAATTATCTGTGCAGAATCAGGCAATTACAAATACTGAGTAAGATGCTGCTTTGAGATAACTGATGAGAAGCCAAACCTTCAGGAAGAAAAGGATTAAGTAAGTGTGTAATGACCCAGATTTTGACCTCCACTACTGGACTAGTTTTAATCTCTGACTTCTTCCTTATCTTGGATGAAATAAAGGGATCTCTTCACTGCGAGAGCTGCCTCCTCTACATCTCAGATACTACCTGGTTGCTGTGTGTTTTATGGCCACTGTGCCATGCTGTGGGGTTTTATCTCTGCATATTTATGCCTTTGAAAATGATCTCAGTATGAGCTGTTAAATGTTATTGGATTCAGTCAATATTCCAAGAGAGGTGGAAATACAACTCCGTGGAGTCACCTGACATGTTCCTGCAGTTAAGGATTTAATTTATCACACCTCCAAGAACAAAGGAATAAAAATAAAGTACCATTTACACCCACATTATATAATACGTCTATGTATCTCAATGCCTCCAGGGGTTGAAGCTGTGGAGCCAGCTGGAAGATTTGGGAGAGCCTCACATTTTCACAAATGGAGACCTCACAGTTGTGATTTAGGAGATTTAAGTCTTTTTCTCCTCTAACCCACGCATTGCTTAAAACAGATATTTATGCATTTGTCATTGTCAAAAAATTTTAATTGTATATGCATCTTTTAGTCTAAATTATAAGGACATTTTTTAAAAGCATGAAATAAGCCTTCCTGGATTGAAGAGTAAACATTTTTAGAAATATAGCAATTTATGCAAAAACAGTTTCAATAGTCTGCCCAGATCAATTGTCGGCATATAAGAAGAATTAAAGCAGGGTTTCTGGAAGTTGACATTTTAGTAATTGATAGCTGTTGAATGTGTCTGATGTGACGGAAGGAGTTACTGTTGAGAGTATAAAATTAAAAACAAGGAAACTATCTGGAGTGGTTCCCTTTCTTCTAGGTTACCCAATTCATTAGAATACAATTGTACATAGTTGTCTGCTTATCTGATTTTTAAATATTTTATATATTTATTTTAGAGAGAGCGAAAGAAAGGGGGCTGCTGAACAGTGAGAAGCATCAACTTGTAGTTGTTGCTTCTAATTTATACCTTGACTGGGCAAGCCCAGGATTTTGAACCAGCGACCTCAGCATTTCAGGTTGTCTTTATCCACTGCGCCACCAGAGGCCCGGCATTGTAATTTTACGTATTTCTGTAGTATTAGTAATAATGTCAGCCCTTTCATTTCTGATTATATTGAATTATCTCCCCCTCTCTTTTCACTTATTATAGCTAAAGATTTGTCGGTTGTTTCGTCTTTTCAAAATATCAGCTCTCAGTTTATTAAATTTATTTATATGACTTTTCTGTCCTCAATTTTATTTCCACTCTGATATTTCTTATTTTTTTTCTTTTTTTTTTTTTTGTACACTTTTGTTCTAGTTCTTTGAGGTGTACTGATTATTTGAGATTCTTTTTCTTACTATATACATTTATATCTATGAACTTCCTTTTAATTTTATTTTATTTCAGAGACAGAGATAGAGTCAGAGAGAGGGACAGACAGGGACAGACAGACAGGAACGGAGAGAGGTGAGAAGCATCAATCAGCAGCTTTTCGCTGCCGTTGCGACACCTTAGTTGTTCATTGATTGCTTTCTCACATGTGCCTTGACCACGGGCCTTCAGCAGACAGAGTAACCCCTTGCTGGAGCCAGTGACCTTGGGTCCAAGCTGGTGAGCTTCCCGCCTAAGCCAGATGGGCTGCGCTCAAGCTAGCTAAGCTCGGGGTCTTGAACCTGAGTCCTCCGCATCCCAGTCCGACGCTTCATCCACTGCGCCACCGTCTGGTCAGGCTCTGTGAACTTCCTTTTAAGAACTGCTTTTGCAATATCACATAGGTTTTAGTATGTTGTTTTTATTTGCATTTGTTTCAGTTTTTTTTAATTTCCTTTTTGATTTCTTCTTTGAACCACAGTCATTCAGGAATATGTTGGTTTGCTTTAATATATTTAGTGTTCCTCTTTTATTGCTTTCTTGTTTATGCCACTGTGTTGAAAAAAGACACCTGGTATGATTTCAGCCTTCCTAAATTAGCTAAGACTTATTGTGCGGCCCATGATGTGATCTATTCTGGAGGATGTTTTCTGTGTCCTTGAGAAGAATGTGTATTCTATTGCTGTTACATTGTATGATCTATGTATGTTTGCTAAGTTTATTTGATCTAAAGTGTGGTTCAAGGTCAGTGTTTCTTGTTGATTTTTTGCTGGATGATCTATCCATTGCTGAAAGTGGTATACGGAAGTCCCCTACTATTATTGTATGGTGTATTTCTTCCTTCAGATTTGTAGGCATTTAATTAAAATATTTGGGTGCTCCAATGTTGAGTTAGTTTATACTTATGATTGTTATATCTTTTTGAAGAGTTCACCCTTTATCATTATATATTGATCTTCTATGTCTCTTGTTAAAATTTTTGGCTTAAACTATACTTTGTCTGATATCAGTATAGCTATCCTCTCTCTCATTTGTTTTCTACTTGCATAGAATACCTTTTCTCATCCTTTTACTTTTAGCCTGTGTGCGTTCTCAAAGCTGAAGTGAATCTCCTGAAGGAAACATACAGCTAAGTCCTTTTGTTGGTTAATTTTTTTATTAGAAAATTCAATCCATTTACATTTAGAATATATATCGATATATAAGAACTTTAAATATTTTTCTGGTTGCTTTGTAGTTTCATTGTCTCTTTTACATCCTCTTATTTTTGTGTGTGTGACATAGACAGAGAGGGATGGCAGAGGGACAGACAGACAAGAAGGTAGAGAGATGAGAAGCATCAATTCTTCATTGCGGATCCTTAGTTGTTCAATGATTGCTTTCTCATATGTGCCTTGACCAGGGGGTTACAGCAGAGCGAGTGACTCCTTGCTCAAGCCAGTGACCTTGGGCTCAAGCTAGTGAACCTTGCTCAAACCAGATGAGACTGTGCTCAAACTGGTGACCTCAAGGTTTCAAACCTGGCTCCTCCATGTTCCAGTCTAACGCTCTATCCACTGCGCCACTGCCCGGTCAAACTTCTTTTTTTTTTTTTTTTTTATGCTTCCTCTTATTGCCTGCCTTTGTTAATTGGTGATTACCTGTAGTCATATGCTTTGATTCCTTCTCTTTCTTTTGTCAATCTACTATAGGTTTTTGCTTTGTGGTTACCATAAAGCTTATATAAAACAGTCCATTTATGCCATTTAAAACTGAAAGCTATTTAAGTTCAATGGCATACAAAAAAAACAACAACCTCTACTCCTTTGCTGTCCCCTTTTATGTTTTTAATGTCACAATATCTTCTTTAAGGTCTCTTTTTATATTATTTATTGTTAAGAAATTATAATAGTTATTTTACTACTTTTAAAAAATTTTTATAATACAGTTTGCAGTTAACACATGATCATATTACAGAATTAGTGTTCTCTGAATTAGACTATATATTCGCTTTTACCAATACGTTGTGTATTTTAATATGGTTTTATATTACTAATTATCATCTTTTTATTTTAGTTTGAAGAACTCCTTCCAGTATTTCTTGTAAAGCAGATCTGGTGGTGAATGCCCTCTGCTTTTGTTTCTCTGGGGAAGTCTGTTAATCCTTAATTCTGAAGAAGAACTTTGCCAATAGAATATTCTTGGTGGGTAATGGTTTTTTTTTTCAGTACTTTGAATACATTCTCCCATTCTTTTCTGTCCTGTAAGGTTTCTGCTGAGAAATCTGCTGAAAGCCCAGTGAAGATTTGTGTGTCTGTTTCAGTCTCCTTTTTTTCTTGTCCTTTTTAGAATTCTCTCTTTGTCTTTGATTTTTGACAGTTTCATTAATGTGTCTTGGAGAAGATTGTTCTGAATTGAAATAATGGGATGACCTATTAGATTCATGAACTTAGATGTTCAAGTCTCTCCCCAGGTTTGGAAAGTTCTCAGCCATTATTTCTTGAAATAAGCTTTCTGTCCCCTTTCCCCTCTTCTCACTCTCTGGAATTTCAATGATGCTCATACTGGTTCTTTTGATGATATCTCATAGATCATATTGGTTTTCTTAGCTCTTTTTCATTCTTTTTTCTTTGTTCTCCTTCAATAAAATTATTACAAGTTCCTGTTTTCTAACTTGCTGATTCTGTTTTCTGCCTGTCTATTCTGACATTTATATTATTTACTCATGTTTTATTTTAGTCATGAAAACATTCAGTTCCAGAATTTTTATTTTGTTCTTCTTTTTTTATGATTCTATGTATTTGTCAAATTTCTCATTTTAGGCCCTGGCCGGTTGGCTTCGTGGTGAGTGTCAGCCCGGCATGTGGATGTCCCGGGTTCGATTCCTGGTCAGGGCACACAAAAGAAGTGGCCATCTGCTTCTCTACCCCTCCCCCTCTCACTTCTCACTCTCTTTCTCCTCTCTCTAAAATGAATAAATAAAATCTTTAAAAAAATTCTCATTTTGTTCACATGTAGTTTTACTTGATTTGACTTGTCTGTGTTTTCTCATAGCTCATTAAATTTCCTTAAAAGAGCTATTTTAAATTTTTTATCAGTTAAGCTATATATCTTCCTGTGTTTGGGTTTGACCATTGGGGGATTACTATGTTCTTTTGATAACGTCATGATTTCATCATTCTTTGTGTTCCTTGACGTTTTAAATTGTTGTCATCACATTTGACCTAATGTTTCAGGACAGGGAGCCTGACCTCCTAGGTCTACCCAGAAACAGCAGTTAATGTCTGGGTTCATGACTTCATGCTGAAAAGATTTCACAACACCAGTCCAAGTGATTTTGAGAGTAAGTTTATTAAAGCTGGGTACAGTAAAACACAGAAGGTCCTAGAATAGATGAAGAAACAGGAAAGCCTGAGCGGTCTGCTTTGGTTCCCTGGGAAGTCAGAGAAAAGGGGGTCTTGGAGACAAGATTAGGGGGTTAACCCAGGACAAGCTACCACTGCCTACTGCTCCCTTGGTTGCAAGTCTCTTAAGGACCCTTAGAGTTTAGGAGGCACATGCCTGTGGGGGAAGAAAGAGGAGTGGGAAGGGGAAAGCAGGGGCATGTTTCTGGAGGAAGAGAGCACTCAGTCTTCAGCCCTGAGGTCTTTTCAGGTGGAAATCTTAGGGGACGTTTCAGGGCAGGATCTCAAAAGAATATTTATCAGCTCTCTTGGAGTGTCTTTTTAAGGTCATAGTCTTCACTGATTGACAGGTACCAGGGCAGGGGTTTATTAGTCAGTGTAACTGGTCCTTAGGTCAGCCATGGCATCAACTGTCTGGCTTTGCTGCTTTTCTGGGCTTGCAGCTGGAACACAGCTGAGGCCTAGATGTGATCCCTAGAGGGTAATGCGTAAGGACTATTCCCTGCCCCCTTTGTTTACTCCCCTGTTGAGGGGCACTGAGCTGCATTACCAACAACATGCCAGGGGAGAAAAGGTCAGGGAAAGGCCTGGACTGTATGACCAGAGATATGAAATCAGGGTGTTAAACCACATGACCAGCAATGTGCTAGTGGAGGAAAGGTTATCCTGGGAGCAAGATTCTTCTCTTCCCGGTTTTGCCCCCTGTTAGACACCTGGGGCTTTTTGTCCCGCTGACCTCCTTGGCCGGGCCTATAGGCCTTGCTCTGCTCCTGTCTGTCTAACTGCCTACCACACTTGCAGTCACCTCCTTCGAACTTTACTAGCTACTTCCAGAGTAGAGGTAGTTTTTTGGTCCCACTCATATTTTGAGGCTTCTTTCTAAACTTGTATAGATATGCATGTTCCATGCTTCTTGTTCTTTGTGTGACAACAATCTTAAGCTTGTATGTCTTTTTCCAATCTTTCAAAGTATCAGGCTGGCTTGTGGTAACCTCTAATTTTCCCTATAGCTAAAGATTATGGTTTCTCCTTTCCCACACACTCTGTCTACATTCTGCATGCCCTTCCTGTCTACTTGAGCTTGCCTTCACTGACACCTTCAGTAGTGTGCACAAGGAGGCAACCACCGAGTGGGAGAAGTGGGCTGGAGCCCAGGGCATTAAGGGTGCCAACTGGCCACTTGGAGTGACTGTCACCTGAGGTGGTCCCAGTGGTTCATGGGTGAGCTTCTTGCTGGAGTCTAAAATGAATGAAGAAGAAACCCTGTTTCTTTAGTGTCCTCTAATGTTCTTACCTGCGTCTTTCCTGTCTCCTCCCTCCTCCCAGTCACGGGTCTCTTGCTTTAATACTCTGGGTGCTGCAGGAGAGAAATGGGGTTTTTAATAGCATCTGACACAGCTGAGGGAGCTGAGGACTCATTCTCTGCTCTCTCTTTTCCCTGCAGGAGAAGTATTCAGACTTTGCTTGCTTGTATTTGTGTTTATTATATATTAAGGCAAGAAATAAATTCTTTATATTTATTATCTGAACATTTAAAATGACATAAGTAAAGGAATTATTATCAGTACATATGCGCATATTCGGATCAGATTTTTTGTCCTGCCTTTTATAATAATGGTATTTCCATAAAAATGTATTTTTCAATCTTGTTTAATTATTTATTTTTAAACTGAATTTATTGTGCTACAAGTTCAGGTGTGCAACTCAATAAAACATTATCAGTATACTGCATGGTGTGCCCATCGCCCCAAGTCTCTTTCATCCCCATTCCCACCCCCTTTTTCCTGAAACTGTGCTGCCTAGAGGCAGGAGTGATGATGATGAAGTGTTTTTTACCCACTCTAATGTGTCCAAACTCACATATATATTTTTTCTCTCTCTAATGAAATACTAGAACTTTTTCTTTTGAAAACTGGGGTTCTAGAAAGGTTATCTTGCCCTGGGCATCTGCCCAAATTGGCATTTTCTAGGTGCCCTGGTTCTTGGCTGCGGGTATTTAGAGCTGGTTCATAGGCCTTTGCCAGCTCCAGTCTGCACTGGAGTCTGTCTGCCTATGACCCAACACACTAGGTCGTCTGGAGCGTGGTGATGGAGTCCACAACGTGCATGACACGTTTGTCTGTGAATAGATGATGGACTTTAGATGTTAAAAGAAGGAAAACATGAGGTATATATATTAAGCCACTCTGATGTGAATTTTGCTCATCATAAATATTTGCATTAATTTGGGGTTTTTTAATATGGCATTAAATATTATTTACTTTGGTTACTGAGTATTTTGATCCCCCTTTAAATTTTGCCATCTCTTCACTTTATGTTCTTCTTCTCCTCACCCAGTCCTGGTCTTCCCTTTCTGTGTACTCACCTGATAATTAGCACGTAATTATATTATTACCCGTATTACACAGTGATGTTTATATATCATTAAACACCGCACAGACCCATTTAATCCTCAAAAATTTGAAGAGGATTCTATGTAAACAACTTTGAGGTAGATGATACTGTTTCCTCAATTTCACAGATGTGAACACTGGTATTTGGAGATGATATGTAATTATCTAATGTTATATACACTATCGTGAGCAGCAGACCAAGGTTGTGAAACCTAATATAACTGCATATCCTCTACTTCTAAGCGGAAGTCTACAGTAAACATGCTTTCAGCCCCTGCCAGCTGCTAAGAGAAAGAGATGATCTATATAGAATGGCTATTTCTGTTGTTGTTAGTAAAGCTCCCTGGGAATGTTGTAGACCCTCCTACAGCATAAGGAGAATGAGCTGCTGCATTTGAAGCATTACAAATACAGCTCTTACAAACTTAGAGGTCAGCTTTGCAAAGTTTGTGCCCACAGTTTCAGGCTCTTACTTTTCATATTCCCTGGAATTGCTACCTCCTCTTGGGTACTCAAGAGGCATGGAACAAAAGTTAATATGTACTTTAACTGTCACTGACAAGGGAGAGTGGGCTCTTGTTTCCCCAATATTTTATAGTAACTTTCTCTTGCAAAGTAATATTAAGTTTGTGTGATGTTGTCCAACCTGGATTTAAAAAAAGTTACTTCAGTAGATAGTGAAAGTCTGCCAAGTTCACAACATAAGAAAGTCCTTAATTGAATCAGTGAAGGGGGGAAAAATTGTAAAAACAATTAAGGACTGAAGTTCATTTCTTTTAATTTGGGGTCCGAAGGTCTTCATGGAAAATTACTGAATCACTGAGGTGATATGATTTGACTGCTTTGAATTAAGTTTTGGTGCATTCGAAATCATCTTTTAGATATTATATAATGTATAATCCCAGGAAGTATTACAGAAACAGTAAAAATCCAAAAAGAAAACATTTAAAAAGCTTTTTTTTAGATGGAAGAGTCAGCTAGCCTCTGGAATACGTATTTTCAGTTGAAATATTTTTTGGGTTGTTTGTTGTAGAACAAAAGCTAGTTAGAGCCATTTTCTCTGATAAATAAATGGAAGTTTTAATAGAAATTTTATCAAATGAAGGGTGTGTGCTTTGGTCTCAGACTTTTTTTCTAGAATTCAATGTTTATTAAAATAAATAAGTCAGAGAACAAAATAGAATCATTATGGAATGATTTTTTTTTTTGTAAACTGTTGTATAAAGTAGGCAAAATCATAAATGATAATGAGAGGAGTTGTGCTGTCACTCATTTTAATAGGCATCTGTTGTTCCAGTATTTGTTGAATTTCTCTTGGGAAACAGCTTCTCCTGTTTCTCTAACCATATGGTTTTTGTGGGGGTAATTCATTTCCATTTTCACTGTGTACATGTAATTCAAGTCAAAAGTAATTTAGCAAGATCGGGGTAACTATGTGACTTCAATTTAGTCCAAAAATTAATGACAAAACAAAGATTAGGCTTTTGGTTTAAATGGTTGGAAATATATAAGTTTATTTGTTTGTTTGCTTATTTATTCATGTATTTATGGATGAACTAAAACCAAGAGGATATAAACTTGAGTCTGCTAAGATCACCATGTGAAAAGAGAGAACAATAGAGAGAAATCAAACCTGATGACACTTTGGAGTGCTGGATCAAACCAATTCTGAGTTACCAATTCTGCCTCTACCTGAGCTCTTTTAAGATCATTACTCTTTCTGCACAATACAGTTTAGATTGTGCGAAGACTGAAATAATATTCTCTCACCTGACTTTCAGTCAAGTGATACAGTTTCATGAAAGAAATGTAGACCTTTAATCAGGTTACAGTTAGAGCAAATGATTAATTCACATATTTTGAGAAAGTTTCCCTTGTAGGCAATATTCTTCTAACTCCTTAAAGAAAATACTTGATCTCTTTTGAAAACTTTCTAATTCATCTTAAATTTGCATATGTATCACTACTGAATAGGTCTTTTAAAAAATTAGGTCTTTAAATTTTAAGAGGTTCTCTTTTTCTTCTGAAAATATAACTTGAGCAAATAGGGTATCATTAAACAAGATACTAATCTAAGATTTCATAAGAAATTATGTAGAACTGATCTGATGATGGCCAATGGATAGTATAGTAGTTATAGGCAGACAAAAAATAGAGAATAATTCAGTTCTAAAGTAAATCCTTTGTAGTAATCATTGACTATGGATGATGATTATGACATTGAAACAAAGTAAGTTCAAAAATTTTAAATTTTATTTAGATCAATATGATCTAGTTTCTTTAATTTCTTTAATCTATGAACTGTTGTCAGATAAGCTGTTATTCTATTGCCATTAAAATGGATTGCCTCTGTTAATTAAACACCTCTTCAAAATGATAATTTGGGGGTAGAAAAGAGACACAGCCAACCTAATGATATCCAGTTGTATAAATTTTCATTTCCCTGGTTAAGTCCATTTTAGGTGGACACAGTCTTTAGGAACTCCGTGCCCAGATACTCTAGTTAGTGATAAGCTTGCTCTCCAGTTGCTTAACTCCCTTTGGTTTTATATTTCCCATCTGTTAACAGGTGACACATCTCCCACTGAGTCACATTTAACTTTAAAGTATAAAACAATGCCAAAACTCTGCAAAATAAAGTGTTCTGTATGTGATTCATAATCAAAATAATGATGTTAGCCTCAACAAAGTCTGCTAAAAACAATTATGCTTCATAAACTACAAGTCAGTACACCTGGCTTGAGTCTCATTTTAAACCCACTTTACCTTAAAGGCATTTGATCAAACAAACTCAGCTTAAAAGCAAGAAACAAGCCACAGAGGAGAATGAGCATCTAGCTAAGAAGTGACCACATATAAAGAGTTAGAATGTGGCTTTTGTTCATTTGTATACATAAATGCAGGTTTATTTCCAAAAGCAGAGAAGTAAATACTTATAAAGAAAAGGGGTGAGAGGGTTGATAAAGTAAGAATAGGTTTCTACTCTTTGAAAGATCATGGTAATAGTAATAGTTTCCACTTATTGAAGGTATTTATTGTCTAGACAAGAAACTAGCTAAGCTACGCACATATACTTTCTCAACTATTCCACATAACAAGTTTAGGAGTTGTGTATTATTAAATTCCACACTTTAAAGAGAAGGAAACTGAAGTTTCAAGAGCTTTTATAGAATTTCAAATTGGTGACAAAATATTATTTATACTAATCTTAGCTAGTTGCCAGAAACTAGGACATGTAGCAAGAAACCCTATATTTCCCATTTACAAGGTCAGGTGTACTTAAAAATAACAATTTTGTCACATGTGTGATGAGCAATATATTCTAAAATCTTATTTTTAAAGTGTTTTATACAGTTCATAAACTAAAGTTTTCTTTTTTCTTTTTTGTCATCCCCCAATAAATTTCAAGTATGATGAAAACAATGATAACCAGGGAATAGAATTTTTTTTTCAAAATTCTTCAAATTGCACCAAAATGTAGACATAATTATTAGTATAAGATATTGTATCTCCTGATGTTTCTTCAGATGGGAGAAAGGTCCATGATCTGAGCAGTGAAAATGCTGAGAAATCTTTTGTGCCATTCTCCAGATACTAGGAGTTAATTATAAAGGAATGTCATCTTCTTCTTTATCCTTTCATAGTTAATCTCAGAATTAAGGACGCTGTGTAAAAAAGATTAAATTGCCTATATGAGAATTACACAAGGATTAAATGAGTATTAACATTTTCGGCTCCTTTTCTCACCAAAATCTTAGTCAGACCTCTTAATATTCACTTTTGAAGGATTCCTTGCCCTCAAACTGTTGATTTCGACAAGCACAATGATCTAGTCAAAATGTTATTTACACACAGTAACTTTATGCCAACAGAACAATAAAAACTCCAAATTTAATGATACATAAAAAATAAACTGTTTGCCTAAGCGGTCAATATCACTTTCTTCTAGGAACAATTTAGAAGAATATGATTCAGAGAATATCAACTCTACTTAAAAAATAGTTTCTGCTTATTTTTCTTGTGAGCCATTATTTTTGAGCACAAGTTTTCATTTTATTATTTCCTATTTTGATTGTAAGTCTGCTAGATTGAAGTGTGATTAAGCTATTGAATCAAGTATGGTATAATTGGTCCTCAGTTGAGAAAAGAATAAAGATGTATTTAGGCAAATTTTAATATTTACTGTAATTATCTGCTAAATTGACATGCAAAATGTCATTTTTTAAAACCCTAGAGTGATATAGATGACTATTTAGCTATCATTTATCTATCTTCTATTTATATTCTAGAACCAACTTAGTTTACTGTAATTCCCATTTGCCAATTGAGAATATTGTCTGGTCTCTTTTTCTGAAAGATGCTACAGGTACTGAGACAGGGAACAGCAAGGGAAATGCATTGGAAATTAACTGAGGCTTTGTTAGCATCATAAAACCTCCCGTTCAAGTCCTGTCTGGAGACAGTTCTAGTCCCAGTTACCATACTTCAGAAACTACATAATTGCTGTCAGAGAAAGTTAACTTACTTCAGCCAAAACAATGTCAGCCTTCACTGCCATATTATAGAAAAGAGATTAAGAAGAGCCAGCTTATTCTCATTGGATAAGAAAACAATTCACAATGACACAACCTCAGTTCATAAAGTTTCATCTGAGTTGATGAATGGTTGAACAAACATCTTGCGCATAAAGTAATAGATCTATACAGAAGAGAATACAAGCTTGAAATTAAGTTTAAACAAACTAACAAAAAATAGTAAATACTCCATTCCAAATCTCTTTGAATGTGGAGGTGGAGAGATGTTTAGATGAGAGTTTTTAAGATAAGATTTGCAGAGCAAAGAGAGAAATTAATAAAAAATTTCTTTTGCAAGTTGTAGCAGTATTGCTGACTGCAAATTTTGAAGTTCAGATTATATGAATGATAGACTTGAATGTGAATTAAAACATGACCAGTAAATTGACAAAAATATAGTTCATAAAGTGGATTGGTATTTTCTATACAGATTGCTTCAGAAGATAGCTTTTAGTTGAAAGAAAAGGTGTTGTTGCTAGAAATTTAACAAAGCAAAGCAATGCCATCCCAAAAGAAATATAAATTCTGTTTTTGTGTGTATATGTTAATAGTTTTGCTGCCCCAATTAAAGTAAACTATATTGTCATCCACCTATAATTTTGGAGCATTAGCCAGATTCTCCAAAAGGTTTTAATTCTGACAGAGATATTGTTAAAGTGTGCATTTGGAAGAGGACAAGTCATAGACAAAGACATGACTTTGCCTGTCCCAAATGAACTTCACAGTGTCTCTGTTGATATGGTTTATGTTAGAGCTGGAAAGAAGTAGTTTCTCTGAGTGTTTTTACAACACTTTGCCATGCCATCTTCAGCTCAGGAAAAGCACAGGTTTGAATTCACAGAAATAATTTCAGACCATGTACTACCTTTCCAGACATGGGCATAGGAGCTCCCCTCTATCAATTGGATGCACTTGGTCATACTGTGAACTCTGCAAGAAGACATATGACTTTAGCAAGGCCACTGCACTCTTCTTTAATTTAGTCTGATTGTTTGCTGAATACTGTCTTCCTACAAAAGATTCATGGACAACACACTATTCCCAGTCTCCCAAATTACTCTACCTAATCAAAAATATATTTACTTATCTATCCATCCATCCACCCACCTACACACCCACCTATGCATCCATCCATCCACCCATCCATCCAACCAACCATGAAATTGTACGATGAGCATTTAATATGTGTGGATGACTCTGTTGGGCACTAGTGATACATCCTGGGCAAGACATATACCATCCCTGTTTGCGTGAAGATCTTTGAGGATGTTTTAGTTCTTTTGAGAATCTAAGGGAGGATGCCAATGCCATCTTGACTTCCACTATACTCTATAATAAAATACAAAAGTTTCAAGAAATGTTTGATGGTTGAGGACCAGTGTTATTTACTTTTTTGCTAAAAAAGCAAACGTTCTCTGAAAAAGTTTGTTAAATATTAGGACAATGGCCAAAAGTTACCTTAAATGATTGTATTCTTTCTCGCCGTGCTTTATTTTTATTATCAACCCAGTATTCAATAGCTCGTACAAGAGTCAGTCACTATCCCCATCCCAGTCCATCTTTCATTGCTTCTGGTGCAGAACTTCATGTATACCACTTCATGACATCATTCTTTAAAAAAAACTGCAGATGCCATCTCTCCTACTGCTGCTGAACTTAAATTGAAGACCTTTTCACCTGTTCTTCCTCAATCTTCTCTACTCAGGCAGTTGGTCACTCAGCAATGTCACCACCCCTTTGCTCTAGACAGACAAACTCTCATCATGCTCTTACATCATCCCATTAACACTTTACTCTGTGAGCTGACTCTAATTCCAACACAATGACTTTTTTCTCCATTCTTAGAAAATGTCCAGTGAAAAATCTCACCTTGTAATCTTGGAAAAATACAGGGCTGTTTTTCAAGTCTAGTCTCTCCTTCAAATCAAAACTCTTTCCATAAAAGAAGATTCCATTTTCAAAATGTGCTTGAACCAGTTTAGCTCATTTCAGTTTGAAATTGTGATTTATCTGGGAGTTGGTATGAATGGTAGATCCCACTGAAAAGGTAGAGGTTTTTGTTAGCACTGGATCAATAGAAAATGCATCTGTGAAGGTTTGGGTTTGTTTTCAGAAGCTGAGAAGGGTGAAAGCCCTGATTTATGAGATCAGGATTAAGGGAGAGTTATGGGCAGTAGGGAAGACAATGTTAGGCACTTTTTTTCTTGTTTTTAAGTTGAGTCATCTCTAAAACCAAAGCAAATAGAAACCTGTTGTCTGATGAAAATGAAGGGTTGTACTTGAGTTAAAACTCTGGTTATCTTGTATCTTTTCTAATTGTATCATAACATATTTTGACATTTAATATAAAATTATAGCCATGGATAATATAAATTATGGTGTTCCAGAGTGATGTATATATTACAATTAGTTTTATTAAAATGGAAAGAAACTCTTGTGTGATATAAGAAAGTATTTGCCAATTGAGATATCATTAACAAAGCCTTGAGAAAAACAATTAAGGGAATGTATTCCTTGAAAAAGGGGAAATAATATTTAATAATAATAAAATTTCCTGGTTTTGATAGTTTTGAAAGTCTTAATATGCATAGATTAAGCAATTATTATGTCATAAAAACACTCCATTAAATCAATTAATTATAAGCCTCTTCTGTTTTTCTTTTCAGCATGCACTTGCTGTGAAAATATTAAGGACATGTATGTCAAAAAAACCCAATTATAATTCATCACTTTTTAGGTTTCTAAATACAAAATGAAGAAGAGGTTCTTGATATTCAGGATTTTATGATATGATTATGCCAAGACGACAGAATTAAGGAAAGCCCTTCCAAATACTGTTTTCTGGCAATAACTTCATTGGACTAGTTGAAGGGAAAAGCTGAGACTCCCTATTAGGTGAGGGAGAAGCAAATAAAACTCATTTCAAAATGTAATCTAATTTAGTGTAGTTTTCTAGGAGCTTCTATCAAGAGTCCATCTAATCAGTAGCAGCATGTGTATACTGTATAATCAATATTTATGCAAAGTGGAACAAAATCGTATTGTTTTGGGAAATAACCATTCATCAGTTTTTGGTCTAGTTCTTAACAAAGGTATCATGTGACACTCCCACTAATGCCCCCCCCATTTATGACCAGCCATCATTGTGTGATGTGAAGTTGACCGTCAGGATGTTATATTGTTGATGCTGCTTCACAAAGCATATGATATTCAGAGAAGAAAGGCAGCATGTTCCTCACATTAGAGGTGAAGTGTATGAACATACTTTTCTGTCCTGCCAGAGTTGTTAATATGGTTTCCTAATTATGTTATCTAGAGGAGAGTGCCAAAATATACTGCTCACAAGAATTAGGAGATATTTCAAAGGGAATATGAAGCTATAAAATATCCCCCAATTTTTGTGAGCAGTAAATTTTCTATGTTGTTCACACTATGATTAAATGGGATTCATCTAAGAGGAGAAAGGACACAAGTTGGGGTGTCAGAACACTCGTGGGCAACTTGGTATAAGAGTCAGAAAGAGCACAGAATTTCGAGGCATTGGCTCTGGCTTGTATTGGTTAGGGAACCTTCACAAATTACTTGTTAGATCTCATTTTTCTCATTGTTACTATGAAAAGAAATTAGTAACACCACCCTTTTAATTGTTGGGAGTTTCTGTAAGAATATATTATGCTGATATATTATGGATTTATGTTTAGTTTCTTATTTTCATTTCTCCCTGTATCTCAAAATAGAAATATTTTTCTGTGTCCCTTAATGTTCCCTGATTGCCTCCAAGCAAACACTGAGTTGCATTCATGATGGCTCCCTGAGCCTTGATTATTTTTGTCATGGTTTCTGTTTCACAGAGCTGCCTTTCTTTCTCTGCTTTTTCTATTCCAGTGGTTCTTAACCTTTTTTGAGGTACCGAACCCATCAGTTTCATATGCGCATTCACCAAACCCTTCTTTAGTGATAAATAAGATTTTCTTTTTCCAAATTCAAGACATAGGTATATGTTTTCTTTACTGGTGCACAAAATGAGCCATGCATGAACATCACCTTGCTCAAAGAACAAAACCAACAAAGTGCATGAACTCACAATAAATTACGATATTACTTTATTCTGGCCTCCGCGGCAGAGGCTTCTCCAAACCCTTGAGACCGACTCATCGAACCCCTAGGGTTTGATAGAACCCAGGTTAAGAACCACTATTCTATTCACTCCACTCTCCTCTCCCATCTCTATTTCTCTTTGATTTAATCATATTGTTTTCTATTTAACCAGATTCTCCCATAAGACAAAACATAATTTAAATACTTAAAAGAGATAAAGACAGTATGTTTGCCTCATATAGAATTGTTTATTACAGTTCAAAAGTCAGAGTCATCATTCCCCTTCCTTGGCCCTTGGAACCCCTGTTTTTTCAAATTGAATTCCCCATGTCCTAGGTACTGCACTTTTTCTGGTGTTCAGTTGTTGAATTACAAATCTGTAGTGTTTCTCCAACTCTGTGTTGTTCTGCAGGAGTTAAGTGACATCTGTTTGGTATCTCTTTCAATATGTTTTGGTTGAAGTAACTCTTCCCTGATAATATTGAAGGAAATGAAAGATGAGACTAAAACAAGCTAAACACTGAGAGTAGTTAATTTTGTGTTTCACGAATTGTCTACATATAATATCAGTCAGTCTCTTAGGACCAAAGAACGTCTACAGGACCAATGTGATCTACCTCATATGAAAATAGAGACCTGTTCAAAAGCCAGGCTTCTTTACAAAATAGCTCTTGTGTTTGTCTGAACTTTTAAGCTCCCAATTTAAAACATTATGTCTAAATAATGTCCCTCTCTTATTAAAACTGTACACTATAGTCAGTTAATAGCTTATTACCTATGATGTGATCTTAGAAAACCCACAGTCATGGAAAAATACTCCAGAGGTTCCAAGGTCAATATTGATGGTGTCAAATGGTGAGTGTCACTTTTCCAAAACAAATAAGATCTGGGACTTTGGGGTTATCATAGGGTTGTGTATAAACTGTAAAGTATGTAGATACAACCTAAGAACAACATCAGATTTTGCAAACTTAACATAAAACTAAACTTGACAATTAAATAAATGTGCCAAGTGTCATATTACACTGAATATTGAGAATTATTCTTGTAATGCACTATTGGTTTCAAGGTTTATTTTTCTAAAAGTGAGTATTTCAGATCATAGTTACATAGGCAGTGGCAACACTCTAACTGGCTAATCAGCCAGCCCTTGAATAGTGTTAATCAGTCTTTAAAAATTAGTGCTGAAGTATATACATGCATAAATCACATTTGATCAAGTGTAACAATTAGTACTGAACCACATGGCTAAAGATTTAAAAGATAAAGTATAAATTATAATATATGGGCAGTCAGGTCAAAAGAAACTGAGCACCTTTACACATATAATCATTTTTTAAGATTTATTACTTATTACTAATAGTGATATATACTTCAGGACACAATTAAAACTAAAAACATAATAAAATCTCTTGTTCTTCATATAATATTTTATATATACATATTTAGGGTTATTCAAATATAGTTTTAAGATTTTAGGAATAGCATTTTTCTGTAAACAAAAGATAATGCAGAAGACCACTCCACAACAGATACAAGTTAGAGATGTTATGGTAGGGACACACCAGTTGATACAGAGACAGAGTAGGCACTAACACATACCCTCCAGAGACTCAAAGAGGCCTCAGGGACCTCCTCCTTCTGGAGAATCATTGGGACTCTGTCCAGAATAATTTTAAGACCACTGCATTTGAATCGTTGTATCTTAAAAACTACCCCAAGAGCACGTGCAATTATTTCAGAGAAAGCCGAGCCTGAGTGACATGGAGATTTGCCCAACTCTCTGGGCCAACAATTCTGACTTTTCTAAAAGTGATTATTCTTTTTTGGTACTACATTTGTCTACAGGAGAAAACAGTAGCTACATGCTAATGCAATAGAGATCACAGTAGAAAAGATGTTAATACAGATGCTTGTTGAAAAGTCAAACATAATTAATCTGGGGTAACAATGACAGAAACACCTATGGATGTTTTTAGATTTGAGGAATGCTGACTATTGAAGGTAAGAAAAATTTGCCATTTCAAAATATGACTTTGAGTATACTGATCATTTTAAGCTATTTATTTTTAAGAAACAGACTGAGAAAGAAACTTTGACCTTCCCCTAACTGCCCTCAAAACTTTTGACAGGAGATCTGCTCCAGGAAGGAAGATATCATAGGTTATTATTGTTTACTATGAACTCGGTGTGATAGGCAGGAACCTAGCAAGGCTCTTTGATCAATGTTTTCTCTGTGTCCCATTATTCAAGAAAGTTCAGCAAATATTTATTTACTAAATATTTGCTTTTCTATCTCCATGTGAATTGCCTTCCTTCTCTTTAAAGTTCCAAACCACAGCACACACTCCCTTCTCCTTAGCTCCAAATGGGACAGAAGCCTCCACTGCCCAGTATGTCTTTCCCACATGTACATGTACAATACATTTGATTATTTTCCCCAGAGGATCTGTCTCTTGCTATGATTTGGTTATTAGTCAGTCAGAAACACTTGGAAAAACAAGAGGAAAGATTAATTTTTTTTTCCTCAGACAATCAAGATTCTACAAGCAACTCAATAAAATATCAGCCTTCTCTGGATCTCTGAAAGTAGGGGAAGGTGATTCTTCTGAGTTGAAAGATGTCAGAGTAAAAATAAATACAGAAATTTTCTAACTTAAGAGTCTGATCTCAAGTGCAAGTTCCTTTCAGTTTCATTGGCTTTATGTTAACTGTGAACTTTTTTGCTTGTCACTTTTGACAGTCTGCCTTTTATTGACCAACCACACACCCATATACCTTCCAGTTAATGAGCATTTTAAAGCCATCAATTTGTGGGAAGAAGAAATCAGTATCTTTAATCGTTTACACTCGTATGGAGAATTCAATACAGGGGGAAGGTTTCAAAACTTTATTTTGGAGTCCTTTACTTTTTTTTTTTTTTAGGAAAAAACCAATGTAGTAGTATTTTTGTTTAAATAAGGTAAAAAATAATCAATCTTCTTGGGAGCTAGGTTACCTAAAAACCTCATTATAAGCATGATTTAGACACCTTAACATCTTGTTCAGAAGAAAAGAAACATTGAATCTTAAAATGTTTGTTCTTCAGTTTTTGTCTCACAAATGCTTTATAACAACACTCATATATGATGTGAGTGAAACTAGCCATAATATTTAAGATTATTTTAACTCTTTGGTTGTCAAGTACTTGTGAAGCACCAAATAATTACATTTATATTTCTTCTTTTGGAAAAATTACATTAGTAAGAATGCCTTTTCTGGGTTAGAATAACTGAAATCATTCAAAACATGTAATAAAAAACAATTGTGTACCAGGCATTGGGCCGGTAGCTTGGAGAACAAAGAAGAACAACTTGTTCCCCCAAACTCTTCAGCCTAGTGAATGAAACAGATACTCCAAAAAAAATAAAATTAAAATTAAAAACTATAATTACATTGAAAAAAACAAACAAACCCTAATTGTGTATCTTTCCCTGTACTTTTATTTCTTATTTTTCAAACAGAACAGGCAGATGATCCTTGGCATCTTGGAAGAGAGACACACTCTCATGAAAGATTCAGGTACTGATAGGACCTGAGGAAGAATGACTGTGTGGCACACATGGCGAGGCTGGACCCAGACTTCCTCAAATATCCCCATGCTCTTAGCATGATACAGAATGAATAGCAGGGACAAACAAGGCTGGAAAGACAGCAAGAGAGGTAGGGGGAATGAAAGAGAGAGTTTGAAAGAAAGGCACAGAGAAGTTAAGAAAACAGCACAAGGTCATAAGATGCAGCCAGAATTTAACCAAAAGTGTATCTATTACCATAACATCATGCAGACCTTTTCTTAACTCAGCCTTTTACATTTTCTCTTCCCCAGCCCCCTCAGCTTTGAGTTGACAAACTGCCCCAAACTGGAATAATGCTACTTTGCCAGAGGTGTGTCCAGAGTCAGGGTTTCAGCCCAAGTTCACTAACCAGGTAAGAAAGGAAGAAATAACTGCCAAAAAGGACTGCTTTGGTAAATTTCTACCCATAACCACCCACCAGATGGTGAGTCGTCACCCCATGACAATCTGATGTATTACCCCAGGCCACCCTGCAGCCCAGTGTCTACCACAGTGTGCGCTTCTCCTCCTGAATTGCTTTCAGGGCTGTTAAGTGCTGAAAAGGAGGTGAGGATAGTGGTGTTACCAAGAGAACCAGAATTTACCTGACTCTGAGTCTGCTTAGAAACTATACTTGGAGTACACAAGTATGTAGAAGCACAAAGTGTTCTGAAGTATATAACCCGAGTCTAGTTTTTATGTACCTTTAGACAAAGGAGAGCACATGGATTTGATTGATTGTATTACACAATTCATTTATCTTGAAAATTGACCTGAAACACTACCACTATGGATGTGCCCCGCAGGGCCCGGGGCATCCATCAGAGCAGACTGGCCGGGGACCTGAGTGTGGCGAGCCTTAAAGCTTGTAGCAGCTTTTCTTTTCCAAGCCTTCTCAGCTCTGTGTGTGCTTTTAAATCAAGCCTTAAACGATGACTTAAAACAAGTGTCAGGGAAATATTTTGCCCTATTGAAGACAGAAAGGAAGAAACTCTGAAGTAAGTGGACTCCTGGTTCCCTCAAGAATCAGTAAAATTAGCCAAAAAAAAAAACCACACAAAAAACCCAACAAATGTGTTTCCTCTGCTAACCCTAGTTGGAACCATGGGGAATGACCGTTTTATCCTATCCCTTCAGAGGGTCAGGTTTGCGGAAGCAGAACACAGATGTCATCTTCTAAGATCAAATCTGAACATTCCAGAAGCAAGTCAAAGGAGAAATAAAGATGAACCTTTTCATTTTCGGATGTTAAATGGGAATCAGAACTCTACAATTAGAGCACATTGATCTGTTTTTTTTTTTTTTTTTTTTTTTTTTTTTGAGAAAAACGTGATTTAGTGAGGTCTTTCCTTAACCAAGAGATAGAGGGGGAAAGTGCTTATCAAAAGACTCCAGAAATCCAGAGCCTGGCTCTCTCCTTCTCCACGGGGACTTATAAAGTATCTTTGTGTATTTTAAATGAGAAAAAAATATATATAAATACTCCGTTGGCAAATTCTTTCTCATTTCTTGTCAATATCCACCCCTGCCATCATCCTGTGTTGACAGGACCGATTTGCAGAAGGAGGGTTTAACATTACAAACACCCTTTCATCAGCTTAAAAATTGAGGCAAGTCAATATTTACATCATGCTGCTGATCTTTAAAGTACATACCCTGTTTTCTGTCCCAATAAATAGCTGTCACTCTTGCCTCCATCAGAGCTTAGCTGAGTGTGGGCTCATAGTCCCAGTGGTCCTGGCATTCCCGGAACGATCTAATATTTCAGGTGTCTCTTGTGGTAGCAGGTCGATTTCTCTCTCTCGCTCCTTACTATTGGTTTCCAATGACAGACCTTATACAACCGTTTAAGTCTGCTTAAAGAAAAAAAAATCCATAAGCATACTGGGTTTATCTGTATCCAGAAATGCGTGAAATGTAATACTTCATGAGAGATGACTCAAGGACATTTGTTATCAATTTTGCTATGTGGTTTTCAGGATATAATTTTTAACCTAAAACACTGAACAAACTTCCTAGGTTCCCAGGACATCCCAGTGAAAGGAAAGAATACCAAGTGGGACAGGGGAAAGCCTTTGCCCTTTAGCCAGAATCCACACAATTGTAAATCGCCTGACGACACTTCCACGTTCTGTGAGGGCTCTCACGAGCTCCTTGACAAATTTAGCTAGGGTTTACTCAGGATGCAATTCTACCAATGGACCCACACTGACCATGGAAAAGTCTCAAGATTTCCTTCTTTGTTTTCTGTTTCTTTTGGTTGTTACTGTTATCGGTTCTTGACTTCCAAAATTGTTGGTATGACTTAGGAATACAGACGAGTCTAGACCAGAAAGAAGTACTCTCTTGTCTTATTATTTTTTTTTTTTTGGACCATCTACTTCCAAGACTACAGAAAATTGACTGCAGAAGATCGTGGTAAGCACATGTTTAAAACACATTCAGCAAAAGGGAAATAAAGAGATGTTTTGAGAAAATAGATATGTTTTGAAATGCTTGAAGGACTGTCCATTTTACCAATGTGGACTAAGAACGCTGTGATAATTAAGAACAAAAGAAGATAAGAACTCTGTCCACAAATTCTCACAGCATTTCTGGAGACAAAAGAAGAACGTGTGACATGAATGCAGATGTTCTTTCCTGTATTCCCCTGCCTCCCTCGGGCAATGCAATAAAGATGTGAGCTCTGAGCACTAGATGGACATGATCCAGTGGAGTCTAGGAGGCAGCCTGTTCACAGTGCTGTAGCTAGAGCTACACGCCACTGCTTCATGTCTGTGAGGGCATGCGTGTGTGTTTAAGGGGTGAGGAT
The DNA here is from genome assembly GCA_037038555.1 of Rhynchonycteris naso. Classification (NCBI taxonomy): domain Eukaryota; kingdom Metazoa; phylum Chordata; class Mammalia; order Chiroptera; family Emballonuridae; genus Rhynchonycteris; species Rhynchonycteris naso. The sequence continues at coordinate 15,576,309 of CM072999.1, read as the reverse complement.
AGACTCAATTCCAGCTTGATAATTTTCTATGTTAAAAAAATAATTTAGTGAGGACTTGCAAGTCTCAGAAATTACCCTAATTCACTGATGGGTCACAGTGCTGTTATTTTTGGCTAACGAATGCTTAAATCTTTATTTGTGCTTATTAAGACCAAATAAGTCCAAAGGTTTTCTGTTTTGGAAGTTCAAATAAAACAGTGTTAAAGACAGTATGAATAAGAGCCATTGAGGTCCTCTGAAATCCATCTTGAGCTCTGTAACCCAAGCTGAAGTACAACCAGGGAACATTTCCATGTGGCTAATGACTCAGCTCTGGCTATGGATTTGATGTCAGCAGGTATTTTTGAGTTACAAATGACGCCTCAAGTCCCCTCTTCTGCCTTATCAATAGTAGTGCTGACACAACCAAGATGAAAAGAAAAATGCTGCCAGTAGATATGCAGAAGTTTAAAAATCCACAAATGGAAGTGGAAAAAAAATGTCTACATCATCAGTTATAAAAGACACATTAGTAGTTACTTAGATACATAGTCAATAATTAATTAGGCTATGGATTGACCAGCAACCAGGTTAATTTCAGTCCTTGACCTCATATTTTTTCTAGGTAATTCCTCTTGTAAAATAGAACAAATTTTTGTTTGTTTGTTTGTTTCTGCATGACCTCAAGGAGCAGGGGAGAATTTTTTTAAAAAGATCTTCCCACTGTTAATGAGTACCTCACTTTGTTTTAGCTGGAACAATGTCTTCACCATTATGGGATGAGTTTTTATTATTAGCGTTTTTAAAGTGTGAGAGGAAATGAGATAAATGATGAACGGCAGAGAAACTCAAAGCAAGATGAAATCATATGAAGCTGTTGAAAAATGGATGATGAATGGGAAATGATGCTTCCCAAACCAAATTTGGTCCAGCTCCAAGGGTAACAGTCTTATCTAAGGTGCCACAGGGTTTTATTCATGATCCCAGGGAGAGGGGCTCTAGGTATTCAATCTTAGCAACTACACAATACCTTGCAGCAACAGGAAGCTTCTGGCCTTGGCATGCGATCCATCCTGTCTCAGAGGGAAGCCCTTGGTGCTCCAGGGCTAGCGTCATTTTTATACATCAACTCCTTTTTCTTTGGACTTTCTTAAGTTGAAGTTCAGTTTACTTCTACTTTGGAGATCTTCTTAGGGACCAGCTTTTTACACTTCGAGTGGTAGTGTTGTTCTGTTTTTAACACTACAGTATAAAACGTTGGGTGACTTAAAGTCAGTCACAGCATACACGGAGGCTGTTTCTCCATTTAATGCGCAATTCACCTTGCTCTTGGGAGGTCATTGCGTTGTTATAAAGAGCATTTGGCCAAAGCGTCTGAGTGATTCCAAATGGGGGGAAAGGTCACAAAACCAACTCAATAAATAGAGCTCATAATGTTCCATATTCTTAAATAGATAAAATTTCAAAAAAGACAAATACCTGCAAGGTTTTATTTTTGAAAGTACAACTAATTTTGTCTTCTATGACATGCAGTAGCCCAACCCACACCAGCTCACATACAGCCAATGTATAAAATTCTTTTCTGGTGCTCACTGGTCCTATTCTCATCAAATAACAGTGATGGATATTATCATTTTAAACCAATAATACTACTACTATTAAAGAGAAAATTAGTCAATATTTATAAACACATATTTTCTTAAATCTTCTCAAGAATATGAGGTAGATTTTATTATCACTATCATTTTTACAAATGTTGAAACTGAAATCTGACTTTAGTGCCTTGTCCAAGTGGCTCAACTGGGACTTGAATCCCACATTTTGCTTGACATTATATCATTTTTAGGAAATGATTTTGGGGGTTCTCAATAGAAATACATCACTAAAAGCCTCAAGAGTTTCTTTAACTGAGAATTCCCAAATCAGCAAAGAGTTTCATAAGGACTGGGCTGCTGATTCTCTCACCCGAGCTTACCAAAAAGGTGATCTCTGTCAGAAAAGGTGAGACAATTGAAATTTCTAGTTTGCCCAGCCCTCCCTGTCTACCTTCACCCCACTCCACTTCCTTCATGCTGATTCTTGTTCAGCAAAACAAATGAGATCAAACTGGCTGTTCTTTCCTAAAAGAAATTAGCAGGTCAGAGAGAAAGATAATATAGATCAACCATGTGCTCTGGAGGCAAGTTCAATCATGAGAGAGATTTAACTAAAAAGCCTAACAAGGAAATAAACACCTTGTTTGCCTTGTAACACATACAGATTAGCAAAGACATACAAAAAGTACCAAGTGGTGGGCTGACATCTCCAGGATTAAACCAGAATGTTCTAATTATCTCTGTAGTAAAGAGATTACATTTTCTATTAGCTGTTCTCATTCTAATACTTTTTAAAAGAAATAACTGCAGCACTGAGTCTGTTGTTATTGCACAAGAAGTTGATACATGTTCTTTTCATAATCTAAACTTGATTGATGGGCACTTTCCCCAATATCTCCTTTTAGTCTCTCTTCACTCTAGGTAACCTCTAACTTCTCAGGAGGAAAAACTCCAGCTCAAAATCAGATGCCCTCTAGAGAAAGGCTGACTAGACTTTCTTGTGTGCATCCACCAAATGACTTACTTTTTCAATAAAACCCTACGTGTATCTTGGTTGCTATACATTACCTTCTCTAAAGAGCCCAAGGGGCCACAGAGATCATTTTCAAAGTGAGCCATCAAGCATTGCAGTGTTGGGCACAGGGAAGCCAAACATGGATGGTAGGGAAGAAGGTTTCTAAGAGTCCAGGGAGAAAAGGAGAGTCCTGCAGACAATTGTTACTCCTATGTCCCTTAAGAACACATCTTCTGACCATGAATATGACTACTTGATAAAGAGGAAATTCAACACTGGAGAAAGAACCATGACTGTTGTAACTCGCTGCTTCCTGCCTGTTTATAGAACTCTGGCATGGCGCAGGTTGTTAAATTGATACCTTAATTACATGCACTGTGTCCAAGTTATGGCTTTCAAGAGAGGCATAAATGTGGCCTTTTTGACATGCTTTCAACTACAGCATTTTATTAGGCTTGTTTTGAATACAATTTTGATGTTAAAAATATAATATGAAATACAAAAAGATTTACTTCACCAGTAAATAAGTACAGTTATGTTTTGTAGAAAGAGTGAAGTATATACTGTGATTTCAGATTCTGAAGGAAATATATATTGCAGAATTTTTAAATGTGGCTCTTTCTCTCGGCTAATTTAATAGGTAGTACATATTTATAGTTAGTACAGCAGATAGATTAAATTAGAAGTTCTAAAAATGTGTTAAAATATCAGATTTGGGATATCTATCTATCTCTCTATCATCTATCTATCATCTATCTCTTTCAAATAAGCGAAATGTTGATCTTTGGAGTAAATTGTTCTCTTATTATTTTTCTACCAAATATTTATAATAACCGATTTCCTTTGTGGTAAACCACAGCTGATTTTTCCTACCATTTTTTTCTCAACATCAGTCTTACCTGTCATAAATCTTCTCTGTCTATATTGAAGTCTCCAAGGCACTGTTCTTAAATAAGGATATACACAAGACTATATATACCTCATGCATATGATAAAATAAATTTTTGACATGCTGATAAATTTAAATTATTAAAAAACTAAGTACAAACACTTATGGTGCATATCACTATTAGTTCACAATTTAAAACTTTGTCATAAAATTATATAGAAACAAGAGCATAAATGTGAAAGTTCAGAGAGAACATATATATGACTGTGTTTGTATTACAATGGCAGAGAAGTTGAGACATATGACTTGCAAAGTTTAAAATATTTACTATCGGGTTCTTTCCATAAAATATTTATGGATCATCTACGCTATAAGACTCTAAAGGTAATAATATTTTCAAACAGTTTAACGGACAAGCTTATTTAAAAAAATGTTTGAAAAATGAAAAATATACAGAGAACCAGCGTTTTAAATAAGATTATATTACACAATAAAAGTCCTCTTCTAAAATTACTTTTACATTCTAATATTGAAATAAGAATCTGATATAGATGAAGCATAAATTATTGGATGGGTGTATAAATAGTCAATAACTTTTATTTCAAAGTGTTTTAGAAAAATCTTGGTTAATGAAACTTATATCTTGGGTTATAAAATCTAAAAATATCATCTCTGCCATATTACATAAGATCATTTAACAGAGTGTTTTATAGAATCCTAGTCGTAATCACTGTCATTAAGTTTTACAAAATGTGTTATATAACTTAGATCATTTGGTATTTTAGGTCTGTCTACCAGTAGAATTTTTCAAAGCAATTAATATATTAATGTGTATTATACATATCAATTAAGATAAACTTCTAAAGAATATGTTTCAAAATTTTTGACAAGAAAATCTTTTTATTTTTTAATTTGCAGTAACTGTCATGAGTTATATGTATTACTCAAAATGGTATTGTGATGATTACTTTTATGTGTCAACTTGGCTCAGCCACAGTGCCCAGATTTAGTTAAACGTTATTCTGAATGTCTTCATGAGAATGTTTTTTAGGGTGATATTAACATGAAATCAGTAGACTTTGAGTAAAGCAGATTGCTCTCCATAATATGGGAGGCATTCATCCAATCAATTAAAGGCCTAAATAGACATACTGACATCCTTTAAGCAAGAGGGAATTCTACCAGAAATACCTTCACACATGAACTACTTCTTTGGGTCTTCAGACAGACATCTTAACCTGATGATTATGGATTTCTTAGCCTCCGTAATCTTATGAGCCAATTTCTTTTAAAAAAAATCTCCCCTTCCCCACATTCTATTGATTCTATTTCTTTGAAGGACCCTGCCTAATAAAGTGCCAGAGTTTCTAGAATCTTCCTTGGGCTCTAAAATTACCTTTTGAGGTATTTTTTCCCCACCTACAAGTAACTGAAGAAAAATACTCTTACACAAAGAAGATATATCTACTTTCTCCAATTTTATGCCAGAATATTAATCAGGATTGCTATTTAGCATCTATTAAGCAAAGGATATTAATATCTTTGAAAAATAATGTCTAAGAATATACTACCTACTCAGACCTCTGTATCTAAATAAATAAATGTCAAGAATTGTGCAGACTGAAATATCACATAATTTTCAAGCTAACAAGTTCATCTGTCACAGTTTTTCAGGGATGCTGGCAGAAGACACAGACAACAAAGGAATTGGTATCTCAAAACAATAGCATTAGCCAGAGTATTCACACTTTCCACTTGCTCTCTGAGCCCCAATTCTCACAAAATGGCAAGAAGAGGGACTAATGCCACTTGCAGTGGGTTGTAGCATAAAAGAGAAACTCAGAATTTAGGGAATCTGAGCTTCTATAATGTACATAAAACACTTTTTGTTTGTTCTGAAGGGAGACCCAATCCCTGTTTTACAATATGCTTTGCTGTGTACACGTTCTTGAGTGAATTACTGGAGCAAGGCATACAATGTCTCTGCTCACAGATGTGCTTTAATGGTGGATATCCCTGGATAATTAGCTCTCAATAATAAGCATGTAAGTCAATAAACAATTGCATACATACCTATATACAGTGCATTTAATTTTACTCTTTGTCAACTCAAAATAACAAAAAACTATATAAATATACCCACCTCAATGGCTTGATCACCTTTTAGAACTATATCTAATAAGTTACATCATAATGCTATTTATTTTTACTGACATTTAATCCAAGGATTAATCTTATAAAGATCATCTTTGCTTGCTCTATAAAACCACTTTAAAGATAATGCTAATTCTCTGGTTGAATGCCTCTTCTACAAAGATACACCTATTAAAAAATTGTTTTAATATGGAACCAAGGAAAAGCTTCTCCCTTGGGATGACTTTGATGCTTCCTTCAGCAAAAGATAGCTCTTACAATGCCCTCATGCCTTCTTTACTGTAGAGTTCATCCCCTTGTCTGACATGATCTCATATGAGAACTCATTACAAAGGATTCCAAGCAATTCTTGAATAGTGAGTGATGTTTGATCAGGTCATGAAGGCCATCACAGTAATAAATAACTATTCAGTGAGAATAAATCACTATCCTTTCCAGAATGGAAGAAACATAATGTGATCAACTTGCCATAGAGTAGTCAGGTGGTCTCAAAATGATGTCATACTAGTGACTCAACATTGTTAATGAATTGAACATTCAGAATCTTCAACAGCCTTTGTAAGCTTCCATATCTTCTATCATGACCATCTAGTTCATGTATATATTGCTCCAGATCTGGAAAGGCTAACGACAGAGACTACTGACATCAGCTGACCAGTCATATTTTATACTTTATTGTTTTAGGATCTTTCCCATGGCTTATGCTCTCTGATAATCTTCAACGTATGATACAAAGACCCACACACTTTGTATGCATTCCCATATGTCTAGTCACATATCTAAATTCCAGACCTTCTTGCCCCTAATCTTCCAAACTTTGCCTGGAAACTTTTTTCTATCAATGCTATTTCCAACATAACAAGGCCAGATTGTATGGTCTAAATGGCAGAGATACTTGCACCATAGCTTCATCCTGTAGTAGCTATATTTGGTGCCTCATGGAAAGATCACACAGTATATGAGCTAGAGCACTATCCATAAGTGGGAAGTATGCTTCCTCCAGAAAGCCAGGAGGTTCCCAAAATGTTTTGCTTCCTTCTTCATGGTAGAAGGTGCAAAATCAAAGGTAGGTTTTGTATTTTGGAGGGATTGTCCTAGCAAGTCTTTGACTACTGAAGCCTTAAAATTTTCTTATGTGGCAAGCTCGAAGATCTTTCTTCCTTGCTTCCCAGGGAGCAGATGTGTCTTATTTGGGCTTTCTTTGAAGTTCAGTTAGTTGGATCAATAAACACTAGGCATGGTCCTTGATCTGTACCCTTCTGCTAGAGAAAATGAGGGCTTTTGTGTATGTGTCTAAAGATACCATCTGTTTTGTACCTGCCTTTTAATTCTGTTTTATTTCCTCAGTGCTTCATATATATTTTTACATAGAAAGCCAAGGTCTTAGCAATAGCATAGTCTTCTCCTTACACCTCTTCTTTTCTCTATACATCTCAATTGCCAGATACTTCGTGTCCAGCAGCACATTCCCTTTTCCCTATACTCCCTCTCGATTCACCACAGGCGAAACATCAATTAAAAAGCCATCTTGTGCCAAGGAATGTCTGTGTCCCACTTGCCACAAATGACAGATTCCTCATTGCCTGCTGACCTGTGAGTGATCTAGGGCCAAACCCCACTTTGTCCCGTGCTAAGGTAGACCACCATCAACACCGTATGTTGCCCCTTGAGTTTCTCAGGGATCAGATGATAATAGGGATTCTAAGGCGTGAGGTTAGGAACCAACACCTGTGAAAGGAACAGAGTTGAAGAAGAAGGTGACAGAAGAAAACATTAAACTCTACTTCAGGCCTAGCAAAGCCTGGAGAAACTTCAGCCAGCCCAGTAGGCAGCTCTAGAATAAGACATAACTCTGCTCGGTTCAACCATAGACTGCCACTGTCCTGGGAAGATGTGAGCTTAATACATAAGGCAGCTTTCAGAAACTGAGGCTGAAGTTGCAAAGAGCTGGGAGATACTCTGTTGACCGTACTCTACTGCTGGGGAGCAGGTCCTTCTTAAAGGGGCAGTGAAAAAACATTTCTGGGCCTGCCACAGCAAGCAGTTACCTCCCTACACACACACACACACACACACACACACACACACACACTCACTCACTCACACACACACTCAGAGAAAGTAAAACTCAAGAACTGGAAACTTAATTCACAGTGAGCTTAAATTATTTGAATTTTCCCCTCAATCTTTCTCTGAGTTCTACTGCATTGACTTTCAAACTTTGAGGTTTTAAATGACTGTCATTCACTACCTGTTAGACTGAGGAAGAATCAGACAAGTGATTAGGTTTTTGGATGGAGACATGAATAAAGTTGTCCATGTGGATCGATGTCACCCTGCCACGGCTCGCCAACCTGACAGTGATAGGTAACTGCCTCGGGAGTATCTGCTCAATTTTGGCTATTACCATAGGAACAAGCAGGCCAGAACAGTTCCTGTGCCCTCCTCCAGGAGACACAAAATGCCGCTTGATTTTTAATATAATAAAAAAAAAGCTTGCCAACTTATTAATTGTCATAAATTTGCAAATGTTCTGAAGGTGTATTTCACGGTTCTCTCAAAATTCTGACTCACATATATTAACGCCTCTGAAACCAAGAAAACAATTGTAGGCATAGGAGAGAAACTAGGAATGAGTAAAAAGGTCATTTTATTCTTCACTGCAGGTAACAAAGAGGTTAAAACTAATATAACTAAAGATTTTGTGCCTCTTAAGGTTTACTAAAAATCATTTGAATAGTTATAATTTATTAAATGCACTAACTATGAGCTGGGCACTTTATATACTTTTTCCTATTTTGATTTCAAAAATAACCATGTGATGTTTATATGAACATCAGAACTTATACAATACAAAGAATTTGCCCAAGGTCCCAAGGAGAGGCACCTGCTGTTAGAGTTAGCCACTGTGCCAGGCGGCTAGCCAGATTACATCTGTGTATTTAGGACAGAAAGAAGCACATTAACATTAAATCTAATATTCACATTCATTTTAAAATGTTAATTTTTATAATAATGTTAGGCTTTGGGTGGGGGACTACCATGTCTCCTAATAGATGAAGAATGGAAGGTTCATAGGATCAAAATGACTCGGAAGATAACGTGGTTATTCATCTAAATATAAGAAACTGGAATCCAACTCTGTGTCGTTTTCTCTTTTTCCCCAAAAAGCCAGTCACAAATGGTACCTAAAAAAATGTTATGCATAAACTTTTAGTAAAAACAGTAAGTCCAAATTGCATATTGCTAAACAATCTTCTCCAAATAATTGTTTGAGGAAATTAAAACATGGTCTTTTGGAATACGGTGTTCAGTTGAGCATTAATGTCTGAATTCCAGGCACAGTTTCTCTCCCAAATTGCACCACCTTTGAACTCTTGCTCCTACTTCTCCAACTACTGCTTCAAACATCAGGAATGATTTCCAGAGCTCTCCCCACTCCCCACGTCCCAGATGCTCAGCTCCACCCTTTATATACTCGTCATAATCTCCCACTAACCCATGTTGAGTTGGGTGTTATCATCTCCATTTTCTAGATAATAAAATGCAGTCCTAAAGAAGTTAATTGCTCAAAGCCAAAGAATGTAGCTAGTCATAAAAGCACACAAGTATGGCTATTCATACTAGCTCAGACACTTATCAACTTTGTGAACTTGGACAAGTTTCTTACGCCTCCTTGTTTCAGTTTTGAAGGATAGAATTTGGACCAGAGAGTCCTTAAGAAGTCATCCAAATCTGAGACACTCTATTTTTTTTTTCTTTTAATTTAGGTAGGCCTTTTTTCCTGCTGGGCTTCCATGAGATCTCCAGAGTCAGGTAGTTGTTTTAGGAATTAATCTCAATGCCAGCAAGTGCCATGCTTCATGAATGGAACCCCTACTCTTACAGTCACCCATAGTAAATTGAAGGACAGTCAGAATTATACTAACTACCCAGGGGTAAAGGGTGATGGTGATATGGAGGTGAAATTTTTTCAGGACTAAGGCAGTGCAGAGTATTATTAACTCCCCAGCATATTGGCCATTATCTCCCAAACTTCACTTGCCACCTGCACCTATTCTTATATCATCATTAGCCCCATGTTCTACCCTCCCTCTTTTATTGGCTTTATGAAGCTTTATTTTCTGTTAAATGGACTGCAGGAAGTCCTAAAAGATGGCCCAGAAGCAAAAGAAAAGAGAAAACAAAAGTCATTTAAGATCAGTGATCATTGTGGGAGTTATTTCTTTGCTGCTTTTTGATAAGACTTGTAGAATCATTTCAAAATTAAAAGTTTATATAGTCATTCAGCTTAGATTATTAACAGGCAGCAGCTTGATTTCGGAGAACTCTGTTGAAATAGATTTTGAGTTTTCGTAGTCTCTCATGACAGAAGGGAATTGCATGCATATTTTAGAAACAAAATTTAAAAATAGCACCATCTTTGAAAAATACATTACATTTCAAAATTCTAAAGCAATCTTTAAAGAAAACTCTTGGTATACTAAAGAGAGTTTGAAATTTTATGCCGGAATTAGGTTCGCATCTCAACTCTAACACTCATTGATATGTGACCCTGGGTAAGTTCCACCATCTCTCTGAACCTCCGCAGTGGCATCAGAATAATAATATTTACATTAAAAGGTTTTCATGATGATTAAATGGGATAACATTTATAAAATGTCTCATACAGAATATGACAAAACAAGACCCCTAATAATTATTGGTTTCCTTCATTAAAGAGACAAGTAAAATCTAAATTTTGGTGCCTCATTTTCCTAGTCAATGAGAACTGAAGGGTAATATTTATGTTGGAGAGACTAATACTCTTGGGTGACCTTGAGAAAAAGGGAGCTTTGCTTCCCTTCCATTTAGAACTGCCATGCCAGGAATTACTAGACAGATTCATTTGAAATAAGAACTTCCATACCTGAGCCACTGCCCAGAAAGTATAGCTCCATTTCTGGGAAGTTTTGAAAACACTTGGAACTTACTTCCTAAAGTTGCTGTGCATTTTGTGCTACAGGCACTTTGTACATCATGACTTGGCTGGGACAGACCCTGGCTCTGCCAGCACGTTTTAACTTGATCAAGGCATGGACGCCTGAAAATTTCATGAGATCCTGTTTTTGTAAGATTTCCAAATTTATACTAAGCTTTACCGATCCCAAAGGGATGCATAATTCAGAAAAGAGAGAAAGAGTCTACAACTCTAAGATACAATATTTGACCTACTTAATTTGGGTTGAATTAGAGGCTGGTTAAGAGTGTGACTTCTTATTTCACCTTAAAATTTTTTTTTAATTTATTCACTTTAGAGAGGAGAGAGAGAGAGAGAGAGAGAGAGAGAGAGAGAGAGAGAGAAGGGGCAGGAAGCATCAATTCCCATATGTGCCTTGACAGGCAAGCCCAGGGTTTCAAACCAAAGACTTCAGTGTTCCAGGCCAACACTTTATTTACTGTGCCACCACAGGCCAGGCTTATTTCACCTTCAGTGGAGAAAACCTCTTATTGTTTTTGTAGAATTTCCTTTCAAACTTAACAAAAGAAGAGATTATATTGAAAATGAAAAAGAATAATGCCTGTACACATTGATAAAGATTTAGTAAGAGTTTTGGAACGAATCGAATTAGGTATGTGTTCTCCTGAAGTAACCATATATTTACTTGCTTTCATGCCTTCTTAGTGGACTATCCAAAATATACAAACTCAGTAGTTTATTGGCAATGATCAGATATCTCTTAAGTGAAATACTATTTCTTATTTTTCCTAAGTGTTTGTTGTTTTATTATAGTTGTGTATTCAACCACCACCAACAATATAATTTACTGTTTTCTTTCATCAATCACCTCTGGAAAAATATTGTCTATAAAACTACATTGATTCTATAACAGGGGTTGTTAACCTGGGTTCTATCGAACCCTAGGGGTTCAAGAGTCGGTCTCAGGGGTTCGGAGAAGCCTCTGCCACGGAAGCCAGAATAAAGTAATACCATATTTTGTTGTAAGTTCATGCACTTTGTTGGTTTTGTTCTTTGAGCAAGGTGATGTTCATGCATGGCTCATTTTGTGCACCAGTAAAAAACATATACCTATGTCTTGAATTTGGGGGGAAAATCATATTTTATTTATCACTAAAGAAGGGTTCAGTGAATATGCATATGAAACTGGTGGGTTTGGTACCTCAAAAAAGGTTAAGAACCACTGATCTACAACAATTAATCCATTTCTTCTTTATTCATCAGATGTATAAGAACCAATCAGTTTTTGTACAGCTTGAGGCATCCTACATGGCATGTTGATCTCACCCTTTTTCCGGCAAAAGTAATGAAACTTGGGTATTTAGCTAACCTAGAGTAACAGTATTGTGGGAAAATGTTCATCTTCTGTCAGATATTTAAAATATTAAAAACAAAAAGCCCACTTGACTCTCTCTGTTGGTTTACACTGAGGGCTTTCAGGGTGAGAAAAATTAAAATTAAGTTATTCATTCATTTATTTATTCACTCATCAAACAATATTTGAGCAGAAAGTGTGTGTACTATGTGCTAGATGGAGATACAATATATCCTTTACTTGATGTCTCTGTCAACACAGATACAGCAGAATTATTGAAGGATGGATCTTAATAGAAATGAATTTAATTCTCATGAATGAAAAGTACTCTTCTCATTCTTTTCTCATTCATTGTGTGTGTGTGTGTGTGTGTGTGTGTGTGTGTGTGTGTGTGTACATATATACTCTTAATTTTGGCAGTGATTTTTCCAAGTTTCATATGTATCTCGTGTAAAAAGAAAAGCAATGTTTGTTCACTTGTGTTTTTTTCAAACTAAAATTTGAAACTATCTGAAAATGGATAAAAGACTGGTATGGGTTAGGTTAGTCTCACAATAAACCAAAACAGGAAGACAACAACATGGTATGAATGAATCACCTCTTTCTCACTTGTGTTTTCCATGATACTTTGTTCAGTTCTTGCATTCAACATAATTGTCCTCTAAGATATTTCTCATTAAGTTCAACAACAAAGGGAGTACAGAATGAGCCATGTGTCTGAGTATTAAAAAGCAAAATAGCAGTTTCTCCAGTGGAAGATAGTGACTCTCTTCTATTGGCATTAATTAGTTGATCATATCTAATCTTGAGGTCTAGGATATGAGACTTCTACAATACAGGTTCCATAATTAATAGAATGATCTAGGTGCAGAAGGCTAAAATTTAGAGTCTGCAGACCTGAATTTTGGTTCCAGCTTCATCAATTATTGGCTTCATGACTTTGGGTAAAGTCATTTAATCACAGATTTCTTGTCTGTAAAATGGGGATGATACAAATATCTTTCTTATCACAGTCTCAGACCCAGAGCATTAGAAATATATTGTCGTGTGAATATTTACTGAGTCAAGGATTGATTTTAAAACAGTGGGTTCTATTTCATGACATGAGGAAGGAAGAAGGAGAGAAAAGATGGCTGAAGCTTTATTAATCAGAGTGCCTGACAAATGCTTACACAGGTAAATCCTGAGATCTCAGCTGCTGAATACAATATTATTATGTGCCATAATCCTAACATATACAAACCAGTCTACAGATTGGGAAGAAGGAAGGTTTTGTTTTAAGTGTCACTGTTGTCTCTCAGAACCACAAAATTCTGTGATGAATTTTCTGCCCTTGTCTAGCCAAAGAGTGAAGGGAGAAAATGAGCAAAAAGTTCTCATGAAGAATTGGTGGTCAGACTGAAAAGTGATATATAATCATTTTATCCAGTTTCTACATTCTAGAGATAATCCTTCATATCCACTAAGATATGTCTCTTTGAAATGTAGTCTTTCATTCTGTTCATCAAAAAATAGGAAAAAATAATTGTGACTACATAGAATCAAATGAACCACAGCTACCTTAAAGAATAAGACTTACCATAGGTATACAGAAATATTTCTGAGTACAAAAAAGTTATGTAGAGAGTTTAAAGTTTAAATTGTGGACCACAGAAGTTATTCTCATTTTCTGGTTTTCAAGTCATTACTTAAGGAAGCCATGTGTTTCTTAAAAAGAAAAAGAACAACAAAGAATAAAATAGCTAAATAACAAATATATTCAACCCTTGAACAACACAGGGGTTGGGAGTACCTACTTACTGCAAAGTTGAAGATCCATGTATATAACTTCTGACACCCCAGACACTTATATAAGAATATTGTTGACAGATTTACTGATTACAGAACAATTGATGGATGCATCTTATACACTTTATTCTTATAATACTTTATTCTTATAATAAAGGAAACTAAAGAATAAAAAGTTATTAAGAAAATTATATAAAGAAAAAATTAGATTTATAATTTTATTGGAAAAAATTAAGCATATAAACAGATCAAATCCATGTTGTTCAATTATGTAAATATACATAATTTAACAAGAAAAAATATAATTTGAAAATTACTGCTTTTATTGCATATGTGGTTATATCTGTGTTTGATTTATGCAAAATTAGAGGGTTCATTGTATATCTTTACACACACACATTTGTTTGGCTGGCAAATCTTCACATACAAAATGCCTTAAAGAATGGACTAAAAGAACTTGTAAAGTGATAGTAAATGATCATTTTAAATATAATCATTATACTGAGTTTATGTTGTAAGAAATCAAATTTTAATTAAGCAAGAGATTCCCTAGCGGGTGGCTCTTCACCATTTGCTCTATCTGTGGTTTTCAAAGGTTTAATGATACTGTTAGATAAATCTTCAGTTTTGACCAAATCAATAAGAGAATCGACAGGAACTAGTATGTTCTTAATGATCATTACCTAAACTCTGATCATATGACCATTTCTTCAAAACCAACCAACAAAATGATCTCAAGTGTGCAGTCCTAAAAATGAGGGTCTAAAATTGCTAACCATTTTTATTGGTCTTATTTGAGTATAATGAGTTCCAAATCTTTATTTTATATAAGGAAAAAAAAAACCAGGTTATATAAGAGTTCCGTCTTGGTTAAAAAAATTATATTTTTTATATTCTATCCCCAGGTCTTTCAATACTCCATAAAACATGTCTAAGCTTCAGGAGCCTGTTCATTGCTCTTTGGTCAATAGGATCTCTAAACTTTTACCTAGACAAGTTATGACTCGTATTATTCTTTCAGAACTAAGAGTGAGTAAATAAAAAAATAACCCAAGAAATAAGTAAAAGAAAAAGCACCCAAGGAGAGTTATATATTTTTTATCACAATATAAACTTATTTTATTTTTCAAAAAGATTCATTCTTGGGGCAAGTTGGCTGTTATATGCACATTTATTTGTTTGCTTGATTATTTTGTGTTAGTATCTTTTTTATTTTACAAATGTAAGTGGGTCAGGAGCTCTCTGTAAAGCAGAAATTGAAGTGCAGTGGTTTTGTGGCCATTAAATATACTTTCCATTTATTCTCATTTAATTTATTTTGGCCACATTCAAATTAGTTGTAAAAAATTAAAAACCAAGCAATTTCATGGAAAAAAATATTCAACTTGGGTTTCTGGCTTCTTTTGAGCAATGATATGAGCTAACAACTCTAGGTCAGCATTCTTGAGCCAAGAAGCAGGAGAAATTTTGTATGGCATCTCTTCATTCCAGTTCAAATGATGCTCCACCATTTCTTTATTATTTACCCAACACCGGAGTTCAGCATCACTACACACTTTCCTCCATGTGGTCTAATCTACTACTATGTCACTTTCTTGGGCCCCAAAATCTTCTGAGTTGATGACATTGAGGAAGAAGATGCCCCTTTAAATAAGAGGCTTCAAGGATATTTTATAATTTAGGCCAAGCATTCAGGGAGAGTTTGTAAATATAATTTTTTATATAATTTATGAAATCTCAAGATGGCCAATAAAAATTCTGTTTAAGAAGGGCTGTTATAATGTAAATAAGGAGGTTTTCATACTTAGAAGGTTGTAAATAGAAGGAGGAAGGAGGCTTGGACCCTCTCCCTTCTATACACCTGGGTGAAAGAAGGTAAAACAGCCAGAAATATAAGAGGGGGAAGGGAGACTTGAGTAGCCCTTTCCTCTTCTTCTTTCTTTCTCCTTAGTGAGCGATTTACAAATGATTATCCTCTGGCATCCTGTATGCCCCTTCTAATCCTGAAATCATGTAATTAATGACAAAGGAATCCCAAGACCCAAGAATGTGAACTTATGTTCTGTAAAGGGTATATAAGATGTAAGAAACCTAATTTTGGGGAGCACGTGTCTTTGGAGCTATAGCCCCATGTGCTCCGCCTGTTAGGTATTTTTCCCTACCGAGAAAGAAGGAAGGGGTCTGAGCCACAAAGTGTGGAATAATAAAAGGCTTTATTGAGTACAGAGCGCATACCACCTAACGAGGTCCTCTGGTCCCAGGGACAGTGGCCAGAGGAGTAGCGCAAATTAAACCACATGAGAGGTATTTAAAAGGGTTCTCTAGGGCGGGTGAGCTAATATGACATGGCAAAATTTCACTGGCTGACAGACAGTTGCTCTTTCCCAAGGAACTCCTGGGAAGTTTCTTTTGGCGTGCTTGGTTGTGGGCGACCCTAGCCAGAGGTCCCAGGTCTGAGTTCCTCACCTGACCATCCCCCATTAACCACCGACCTTACATTTCAACCTTTTGTGCTAAATAGGGGCACCGCTTATTCATCTTGCTACTTCCTGCTGATTAGGGGTGTCGTGGGAAGGGTGAGATCAGCAGGTGGTGGCTTTGAGGGGAGTCAGGGAGAACATCTGTTTGGCTGTGTGTCAAAAAACTTCTGAGAATGCGGGTTTTTTCTAGCAGATGGTTGAGGAGATTGAAGCTTCTTTCATCACGCCAGTCTTACTGAACAGCATTGCTCCCTACTTCAGCTCATTCTGGCAGCAGGTGTCTGCTGGGAGGGACAGGAGCAACAGGAGGGTCTGCAGGGCCCAATCTTTTGGTGAGCTGCAAATGAGTAGGGCCCGGTGGTTCTGACTTCCAGTGATCCTGCATGGGAGCAAGCTTGAGGTGAGAGACGTGGTTAGAAATGAAGGTAGCAGTGATTATGGGGGAGCCATTGGTAGTGATAAATGGCAGGAGTAAGTGGGAAGACGCTGTCAGCTGGATAGTGGCTCCGAGACTGTGTAGAATGTCTCGACCCAGAAGGGGTACAGGACATAATAGCATAACTAAGGAGTGCAAAAAAGGGAATTCCATTCAAACTGCATGTCAGGGGTGATGTGTGAAGGGGAAAAGAAGAGGTCCCATCCATTCCCATAACTGAGACCTGTGAGGGAATTAGAGGTCCAGAGTATGATGGCAAAACAGAGAAGGCAGCTTTTGTGTCCACAAGAAATGAGATGGGCTTACCCACTAGTTGCAGCATACCCTGGGTTCTCCAAATCCAGGCCGTGTCCTAGGAGTTTGAGCGATGCAACCACGTAGCTGGCTCATCCTCCACGTAGAGACATTGAGCAAAAAGCCTGTTGCCCAAAGGGGAAATCACTCTGCCAGTGGCTGGGCTGCTTGCAGTGAGGGCAGGGCTCAGTGGGCAGCCATGGGCAGGGACCCTGTCGGGCACAGTGGTCCTGCTTGCTACACTTAAAACACGCTGCTAGTGGGATTCCTTTTTGCGGTCCAGACTTGGGCCGGGCACTTCCTGTGACTTGCCCCTGTTGCTCTGCCAGCCTCAGGGTTTCCACAAGAGTCTGGGTTTTTAGTGTTACCTTCTGCTGCATGTGAACCTGGCGAACAGCCTCAGCCATTTCCTACTAACCATGTGTTGGGCAGATAAAATATATTATGCTCAGTTTGTTAAAGATGGTGCTGCCCACGTGCAAGTTCTAAAAGTAAGCTTTTCCCCATACCATTGACTGATTGGATGATGTGGGGTGGTGCACTCTCATGAGGAATCCTACCATTATGCCTCAGATAAGTGACTTTGTATCAGAGACTTCCTTGTTTGTAGATTTAATTAAAGGTTTGGATTTCTACACTATAAAGTGGGGCAGACCGGGAGATTGCTCTCTCTCTGGGTTTCTGAGATTAGTATTAGAGAGAAGAGCAGAGTAAGGCCATATGGAGGAGAGGAGAAGCATCCAAGATGGCGGAGTGCTGAGAAAGAAACCAGTTTCTGCAGAGAGAAGGAGATGGGGAACAGAGGTGAATAAGACTGGTGAGCTAGAAACCTTTGATTCTAGGAAACTTGGATAAGTCAGTAGCTTTGTGAGCACTGAATGAGTGGGTTTTGGAGCCCAGTGTGTGTTTTTACTTGCCCACCGGGTACAAGCTAAAATTAAAGCTGATGGCTCACCAGTTCTTGGCTCCGTTGTTTCATACTGACTGTCCAAATGTAATGTGAACCTGTGCTGGCCAGTCGGCTGTGATGGTGGCCTTGGCCACTGGCTTTACACCGTGAAAACTTTAAATGCCATGTTCACAGGTCCTGAATAGGAGTCTGGGGGTTGAGAATAAGAGAAGGAGGGCTCCTAGGGAGCCCCAAACCCCAGTCCAGCTGGAAATGCTGGATCCAGAGGCAGGACAGGGTCAGAACTTCCTGCAAGCAGATTGGGGTTGGGCATCCTGCAAACTGGTGTAAGAGCCAATGGTAGGTGGAGATGCTCTGATGGAGGAGGGGCTTAAGAACACAGTGGAGAGGGGAGGGGCCCCTGGCCAGCAGGGGAGAAGAAAGAGAGACTGGTATTTGCAGGTGAATGAGAAATAGGATCCTGTGAAGGGAGAGGACAGGGTTCTCTGGAGGGAAGAGAGTTGGGAGTCCACGGAGAAGAAAAGATTAGGAGAGGAGGTTTAGGTGAGGTTTTGCTGGCCAAAAATGGCCTGTGTGTAGAACAGGCGGCACAGAGATTAAGGATGGGCACATGAATAATTAGAAGCCCTGTATGTAAGGGATCTCCAACCAGCTCCCAGCTTTTTGGCGATAATTAAATTGGTGAGGGTGTTAAAACCAAAAGTCCCTTCAGGAGGCTACCTGGTCTGATTATCCAATGGATTCTGTGGCCTGGCCACAGTGGAGAAGAACAGTTTCCTCTTCTTTAGGGAGGGAGAGATTTCAGATAAGGCAACTCCCAGAGTGTTTTGGGATTCATGTGCCCTCATGGCCGCCCTCAGTCCTCCAAGTAAGAGATGAGAATTGACATCCCCAAACTTAAGCTCTGGCTATGGACAGGGAAAGTGAATGTGCTTGGGACGTCTCCACGGGCACACATGCACTCAGACAAAAAACACTTCCCTGATGTAGCTATGGTTTTGGACAGGGAGTCTCGGTGGAAAGAACTGAGGGAAGTTTGGAGGCAGGGACTTACAGCACCATGCACCGAAGTGGGTGGAAGGTTGGAGGTCCTGAGATCCTGATTCTTTCTTAAAGGGGATGGGGAGAGGAACAGCCTCAGCAGACTTCTAACTCCTACCAGGTTTTTGGCACCAAATGTAAGGTATTTTTCCCCACCAAGAAAGAAGGAAGGGGGGCCAAAGCCACAAAGTGTGGAATAATAAAATGCTTTATTGAGTACAGAGCGCATCCCGCCCAACGAGGTCCTCTGGTCCCAAGGACAGAGGCCAGAAGAGTCGCACGAATTAAGCCATGTGAGGGGTATTTAAAGGGGTCCTCTAGGGTGGGTGAGCTAATATGATGTGGCAAAATCTAACTGGCTGAGAAACAGTTGCTCTTTCCCAAGGGACTCCTGGGAAGTTTCTTTTGGCGCACTTGGTTGTGGGCAGTCCTAGCCAAAGATCCCAGGTCTGAGTTCCTCACCTGACCACCCTTCATTATCCACCAACCTTACACCACCAACTTAATAAATTCTCTTTTTCCTCTTATAAGTTATCTGAGTGCCAATCCTCTGAGGTTTTGCTCTTCTGCAACAACATTTTTCCAAGACACAGTACCGTGTCATCAAGACAGACTTAAGGATGGACACTTGATATTTTATTTTCCATCTCTGTGGCATTATGAAAGTAAATTTAACCCTCAGTGACTTCATCTGTAAGATACCTGTGATAAATTCTATTTTGTAAAGTTGTTTCTCTAATTAGACAACTTCATGTGAAGAACTTGGACTTATCTTGATTCATAGGAGATGCTTCAGAAGTTACTCTGTCCTCTTTCTAACAGTTTCTTATTTTAGTAAATAAAGATTCCATGAGAATTTATTAATTTTCTGCAATTTTCAAGGTGTTCACAGCATTTTAGTAATGATTCTGCCTTAAATTGACTATAGCCAGCAGATTTAGAAAGTTTTAAAAATTAAAAATAAATAATATAATAGTCAACATTTATTAAATACACATAGCGTACCAAAAGCTTTTTAAAACATAGAAACACTTTTAAATATTAAATTGTGTACTAATATTTTTGCATGCTAGACAAATAGAATATTTAATATAAATATATAACTTATTATATGATTTCCCTGATACTCTTGCATTGAATAAAAGATAGGAACGGCTGTGTCGATTTAAATTTTACTTAAAAAAAAATAGTCTCATGTAACCAAATGCAGTGACAGATCTGCACTTGGATATAAAAAAAGTATAATTATCATCTAATATAAGATCTCTCAGGAATACCCGTTTAGGAGGTTGATACCTGATTATTCTATATCATCACACTTACAGATCAAATTATTCATCTTAACAGGTGCTCATGCCAAAAGGTATCACAATTCCAATAGTCACATGCTAATGTCCATGCTGCAATTGATTAGCATCTCCATGCTGAGCATATTTCTCTCACAACCTTTCTTTTGTCAGTGCTTCTTCACACTAAGGACATTACCTGCACAGCACACCTTTGTCTTCCAGGAGGCAGGTGACTTATAAAAGCAAATGAGCCCAATTCCTGTGTTAAACAATGAATAATGTAAAACAAAATCCTTTATGGCTCATGAAGTCTTGTTAATAAGGCAGATGTCCTCTGTGTAGTACCTTAGGGTCTAAAATGCAAATAATGATGTGCTGATACTCACTGGACCCTACTTTCAGTAATTGTTTCTATCTTCATTATCTCCTAATATTTCCCATAAGAGACCCATTCTCAGCTGAGAAGTCTGATGCACAGAGTACTACTGATATCAAAGGTTTAATGACCGTGCTATCAATAAATTGAATTAAATCTCTCTTTGGTGCTAATGATTCTTTAGACGGGGCAACAGATAATAAGACCATGACCATAGAATACTCAGTGATGGTTCTTATACACTGAAACTTAACATAATGGCTAATTGGTCATTGCTACCTATTCTTTTAGGCATACTGGTTATGTCTCCTCATAAACATCTCAATTCTCACTCACTCGCTTCCAGAGAAAGGCTTTATTGGCAGCGACACATCATTAAACTATAGAGTAGGGGCACCATCTTTCAGTCTTGACAAAAGGACACATCGTGCCAAATGGTCTAATAAAAAGAGTAGCTAAGTCCCCACTCAGTGACACTAAATACAGAAAACAGGTTTTGACTATGAGAATACCAACTTCCTTGTCTTTTGCCCACCTTAACATCAAGCATTTTTCTTGTCGTTTCGTTTTTGTCTTCCCTTAATTTTCCAATGCTGTCTTAAATTATGTTCCAGTAAAGCTATGACTTTCTCGTCATTATATTGTTTAATAATGATAAGTCACTTGTTTGTAAAAGGAAAAGAATAGCAGAAAAGAGTAACTGGAAGTAGAAGCTAAAAGTTAGACTCTAATGATGTGTAAGTTTGCTGCCATCTATAGGCTGGTAGTGGAATTTATGGCCAAAGTGAACCTTGAAGACCAGGCTCATCTGCACTGTTCATAGAGGAATTAGATGTTTTGCAACAATTAAGAATCTTGGGGTTTTAGAAGACTGTTGGGCCAATATCACTTTGTTTAACTGCTGCATTCATAATATCGAGATTTTTTTACTTTGTATGAACTTATTTTAGTTGAAAGTAAAAAAGAAAGTATGATGCAAAATGACAAGTTTAAAGTAATATTAGGTTAAGCAATTCTTTCAATAAAAATGTATATTTGTTTTTGTTAGCTGGCCTCCAGTAAAATTTTTAAAAAGTGAGAATAGACATTAAATATTAGGACATATTTATATCCACCACTTGAAATGAATGTAGAAGTCATACATAATTTATCCTTTGCCATTCTATATTCTCTAGCCAGTAACAAAATCCTCTTATGTACCTTTATAGACCTCTTCTCGCTAAAAATGTGATTTCTACTTAGTATTTACAGCCACTAAATAAGAGATGAGTTTAAAAACAGTCCATTGAAATAGTGTGCATGTATTTATTCACAGACTTTTCCTTTGCCATAAATATCCAAGCCACTATGAATTCAGATTTTGACAAGAGCTCTGACCTATAATGAGTTTTTGCAAAATATTCTTTCATCACTCTTCCTTCCCTGGATTTAAGAGCCAGTGTGGGAGCCTGAGCAGGGCTCTTCAGGGGCAAAGCCCTGAGGAAAGAAGGCCAACTTGGTCATGGCCCAGAGAGCATGTCTTCAAATATGCAAAACTCAGTGCACTTGAACAAGGCAGTGCTGTAAGCGCTGCTAGAGGCTTGCTCAGGGGACCAGGAGCCGTTGTCGCTACAGGTGGCTTCCAAAGACATCCCAGAGGAAAAAAACACAAATCAATTTCTAATCATTCTATTTCTCTCCTGCTGGTAACACATTGTCTGAAAGCCTCACTCAGCATTTTCTCGCTGGCGTGGAAATTCATATGTTCAAGGCTTCTCTCCTCAACTAGATTGCTAATCACTACTTAAAGATAGTGACTCTGTGCCTCTCACAGTCAGATTGACAGTTTAGAGCTTATTAGAAACAATTAATGGTTATTGAATAGTAGGAAAGACTGTGAGACTGAATATTGACACCACGAATTAAAATCTAGAAGATCTGCACGTATCTATGTTGTAGAATGAAAAATAGATTCTCTCCATCTTTTTCCTACCCTGTGCAGAAGTGGAAAATGCCTCAGTTCTTGACAACAATGAGGCCATATTGCCCCATCCTTCTTATTTTTATCTTTATGTATCTTCTTTATTTTACCCAGGCATTTAGAACTTGCTTTAAACCTATGGGATGATAGTAACAAAACTACTACTATTAATTGAGTGTTTATTATATTCTCAAGACTGTGACTGTTCTAGAAACACTAGAGTGAATCTTGGAACATAGTTAACTTCATCCAGTTGAGTTTACACATCTTGTGCTATACTGGGATTGCTAAATCCCTTCTCCAACTTGTGCCTGCAACTCTTATGTTTAATTCATCTTATGATTCTGTCAAAGAAAGATCACTGGTCTAGAAGTCAGAGAACCTTGTTCTAGTGCTGGTTCTTTCACTTCCCAAGTATAAAATTAGTGAGGTACTTAATTGAATGAAGCCTCAGTTCGCGTCTAAATATGAAAGAGGCAATGCTTTTAAAAATGTTTTCTAGACTGTGTTCCTGTATAGGAAGGTAATGTGTAGATTATAAATTTCTATGCAAGCCCATGTGGATCAATAATTATTGTTACCAGATGAATCCTAGAAAGCAGTGGAGTGAGATGTGCCACTCACTGTTCCAGGGCCAGCTGAGTGCCCCCCCTTGCATGAGTCTTTCCGGGACTGCTTTAGCCTAAGTCAGTTCTTCTGGCACTGGAACTCATTGTCTTTAATATTTCCCTATTGGCTTCAAACATGCTAGTTTTCTCTAACTTGCTTACTGAGGTCCAAGAATTTATCTAAGAAAGCACTCTATGTCAGATCCACAAATGCCATACGTAGTGGGAAACCAGTACAAAATAAGGGTAAACATATGCATATACCCTTACAATGAATCCTTCTGCAGTACCACCTCAAAGTCAGCTAGCTTTCTCCTCTACTCCAACCACGGCTATGGGGTGAGTGTCTCACAGGATTCCTGGGACTTCTATTTGGGGAGATACAACCTCTGAGGCCAGTGAACTAGTGTACGTGTGTGTGTGTGTGTGTGTGTGTGTGTGTGTATCAAAGCGCATTAGCCATTTTTAAATGTTTATTTTATTGATTTTAGAGAGCAAGGGAGAGAGGAGAGAGAAGGAAGAGAGAGACAAGATTATCAATCTCTTCCTTTATGTACCCTGACTAGAGATCAAACACCAGCAACCTTTGTGCTTTGGGACAACACGCTAACCAACCGAACTATCAGGCTAGGGTCCCATGAGCTATTTTTAATCAACGTAGTGTGAGCAAGTGAATAAGCATTTTTCTCTTTTATTCCTGAGGGGATTGTTCTTAGATACATGTCCTAAGATGCAGGTCTAGGCAGCTTCAGGCTCCAGTAGTCCAGAGGATATGGACCTCCCTTTTGTCCTTTGCTCTTTCTCTGTTTTCCTTCCTGTTTTCAGGAATGCCTGCTTCAGACCCCCTTCTCTAAGATTTCAGCACGTATTTGGCATCAAAACATCTTAGACCTTAGCGAAGAAAACTGAGCTTTCTTTTTCTCTACTTTTTGCCTTTAGATTCCAATGCTGAGTCTATGTCATATTACAGAGTGAATATGTGATGACCATTAGGGAAGACCAGGTTTAAAAATATATCAACAGATTGATCAGACATTATCTTCAGGCTTACACTGTGCTAAACCTTATGGGCATGGCCCTAAAAACTCACAGAATTGCCCATCTAAGTGTCACCTGAGCTTCTGCACTCAGCCCACTGAGCGAGAATGAAATGAGGGTGTGTACCATGGTCCATTGTAGTAACTGTAGGGCTTTGCCTGTAACCTTTATAGGAATTGAAATGGTAGTCTGTTAAAAAAATTAAAATCTCAGTAAAACTTGGAAATACCCAAATGTTAATTCACCCCCACCCTCACTGCTTTCTCTCCCACACAATGACCATTCATGGGACAACCTCCATGAGCATTGGGGAGAAATGCATCAGAGTTGCTAGTTCAGGTTCCTTATTCCGGTACTCAATCAACATGGGTTCCTGAAGCGAGGTTTCCTGATGTTTACTGCAGCCTAAGAGTTCTTTGTTTCCCAGCTATTGGTGGCTTCCTCGACATGACTTGATAATAATAACAATGTTAAATCTAGTGATGATGATAAGAACTTGCCATAAGTCAGGTCTTACATTTTATGTAACTTGAGATAATTAGTTAAACAGCAGTCTGAAAAACATACATTCTATGTCATTCCAAATGTACTGCAGAAGAGAATAGGCAAAACTGTGGAGACAGTGACAGTGAAAAGGTCATGGGTGGCCAATGTTGGTGGGGGAAGATGACTAGATGGATCCCAGAGGATTTTAGAACCATGAAAATGCTCTCCATGATCCTCTAATGGTGGCTACACATTGTTCCACGCTTATCCAAACCTATAGAATGCACGATGCCAATACCAAATTCTATGTAAACTGTAGACTTAATTTTTAAGCTGGTGGTGTTATGTAGGCTCATCAGCTGTAACAACTGTAACAACTCTGAGAGCAGATGTTGATAAGAAGGGAGGCTGTACATGTGTGGGGGTGGGCGCTATGGGAAATCTGTAGTTTCAGTTTTTCTGTGAACCGGAAACAATTCTAAACCAATTACCTTCATAAAAAAAAAAAAGGAAAAGTAAAACATCTAAGCCAATTGCCATTCATTCCATACCTCTCTTCTACCTCTACCACCTATGAGACAATAAGCCAGCAACCACGAGGTCATCAAGATGGGAAATTAGAAGTCAGGGTTTAAACCCAGGGTTTTTTTGTTTTTGTTTTTTATGAATGACATCAAATTAGACTGCCTAGCGGACTTCCTGTAGGTAAGGTCTACAGAGGTTCCTTCCTGCATATTCCTAGTCATACCAATTCTTAGACCAGTGGTTCTTAACCTTTTTTGAGGTACCGAACCCACCAGTTTCATATGCGCATTCACCAAACCCTTCTTTAGTGATAAATAAAATATGATTTTTTTTTCCAAATTCAAGACATAGGTATATGTTTTTTTACTGGTGCACAAAATGAGCCGTGGATGAACATCACCTTGCTCAAAGAACAAAACCAACAAATTGCATGAACTCACAACAAATTATGGTATTACTTTATTCTGGCCTCCGCGGCAGAGGCTTCTCCAAACCCCTGAGACCAACTCATCGAACCCTTAGGGTTCGATAGAACCCAGGTTAAAAACCACTGTCTTAGACTTCCCAGAAGGGCATGAAGAAGACCAGCCTAAAGCCACCTCATAGACATCCTGACAGTTTTCCAAAAAATTAGATACTATTTTTCTGAAGCTCCTCAAGTCCTGGAGAGCAAGAATTGGTCAAGCCCTGCTTGCTACCGAGTGCCTGGTGGAAACTGGGGTGAGGTGATGTTCTGATTTCTCTCTAATCACTCTTCTTTTCCTTGCATGGTGATACACTATGTACCAGAAAACCTTCTTTGCATGTCTGAGCTGGAGTTCTGCTGAGACTTAATCTGACTTGTTAGCAGGCCAGGCAACGTCTTTGGATCTGACCCAGGACGAACTCCACTCAGAGCTCCACTACCCACTGAGCCAGCAGCTCCTCCTGCCCCTGTGAGTTACCATAGCAACAGCACACAGGAAAGGGTCTTCCCCCTTCTAAAAAAGTTATCAATTAGAATGCAAGAGGGGATTGACCTTGAGAGACAGGATGGGGTTATCCCAGCCTTATGTGGGCATGAGTGTAAATAATTCAGTAGCCAAAAAACTAATTAAATCTTTACCCTGTCCCGCCCTCTACTCAGATCATAAAGAAAAATCTCATGCTTCATACCAGTTGTTTTCCAACTTAAATTATGTGCATAAGAATTACCGTTGATGTTTTTCTAAAATAAAGTTTCTCCAGCCATATCCGGAGTGATTTTTATTCACAGCATTTAGAATGGACTTCTAATAATTTGCATATTAAAACACGCTTCAGATGCAGATGATTTAAAAACTACTTATGGGAAACACTGATTTATAGAAGTGTTCATTTGCTACCTTAAGCCTAAAGATATTCTGTTATGAGCTGAATTGTGTCCCCTAAAATTCTTGTGTTGAAGCCCTAACACCCAATATCTCAGAATGTGACTGCATGAAAGTAGAGGTTTTATAGAAGTGATTAAGTTCAAATGAGGCCATTAAGGTGGATCCTAATCCAATCTGACTGTTGTCCTTATAAGAAGATGAGATTAGGACACACAAAGAGACACCAGGGGTGCCAGCAAAGGCCATGTGAGGACAGAGACAAAAGGCGGCCATCTGCAAGCCTGGAAGAGAGACCTCAGAAGGAATCAAACCTGCTGACATACTCATTTAGGTTTCCAGACCCCAGGGCTGTAAGAAAATAACTTTCTATCATTTAAGCCTCCTAGTCTGTGGTATTTTGTTATGGCAGTCCTAGAAAACTAATACAGTATTATATATACACAGAAAGCTCCCAAAACAGCAAGTATGGCAAAATATTTACCTCCAGAGCTTAGAATAGCAGTCAGCAATTATATTTTTTATCCTTGTTACATGGTCAGTATAGTGGCATTAACTCAGAAGTTGAAGAATAATCTCAAAGAAGCATAGTAGACATTATACAGTTTTGAAACACACAAAAAAGAGAATAAGAACCAGAGAAGTCATGTTTATTGATGAATTAGATGGTGAATTTAGTTTGTGGGAGCTCAGAAAAGATGTAGATCTGTGATTTCTCTGGAATATTTATGGGAGGGCCATGAGAATGATGGGCTGCAAGTGAAATTCCAGATCAAGAGAGATGGGGTAGCCTAACAGGACAGCGAGATGTGGAAGTGAGGGGTTCATCAGGGTCAAGTTTGTGGAAATTCTCTTCTATGACACTGCACCACATAATTCTTTCCTCAGCCCTTTTCTGGTCTGTTCAACATTTTATTCAATGACCCAGGAAAGACTTAGATAATGTGAGCTGGTTGATAGGACAGATATTATTTACAAAGTAATCAGGATAAAGAAAGGCTGAAAAACGGGCAGAATTTCATGTGATAAACATACAGTCGTACTGGGGAGCAAAAGGTTTTACGAAACAATTGCTCATTTTCTAAGTTATTTTTCTTTATAAGAGCTGATAGTTTTTGGTTTCCTTAACCATGATTATCATAGGATAAGTAAAATGTGTTATGGCTTATATTGAGGTCCAAACTTTAATTAATTTAGTTAATTTGCTACCAAAAACTAACACTGGATTTAAAACTGAGGAGCATTAGAAGCCCTCAACTTAAAAACAACAGAGGAGCCCTCCTGCTCCTCCCTCCTTGCCCTCTCTTTTCTCTCTCTTAAATAAATAAATAAATAAATAAATAAATAAATAAATAAATAAAACCTTTAAAAAAATGGCAGAGGAGAAAATCAGATATTCATTGGTTTTGACTATCCACCATGTGAAACGAAATCTGTTTGTCTGTTTGTTTTTAATAGTTAAATGCATGCAGCTGTGTGTAATGTTCCCTTATGCACTTAATATATTTGTGGACCAATTTACCAGTGAGCCATCACATAACACGTAGAGTTACAGGACCGGCTACAGGAAAATTTGCATCAACATTTCAGTGGTTGACTCAGTAGAGGTTTATTGCTCTCTCATGAAATATACCTGTGCAGATGTTCTTGGTCAGTGGGAGCTGTGCACCAGCGATGCTTTGAGGATGTAAGTTCTTTCCGTTCTCTGCCTCCCTCTCAATTCCTTAGAGCCTCAACATTCTTTGAATTCCCCTGGAGGAAGGACAAGCAATATGGAGGAAGTATAAGTTCATTGGCATGGAAATGAAACTCATCACTCTCTCTCATATAAGAATTAAACACTTGGTCTTGCCTCAATGCACGAAAGGCTGAAAACATTTCTGAAAGTGTGGCCACTTTCCAGCAAAAACTACCAAAATAGGAGCACAAATTTTTTTAAAATTTATTTTTATTTATTCATTTTAGAGAGGAGACACAGAGTGTGTGTGTGTGTGTGTGTGTGTGAGAGAGAGAGAGAGAGAGAGAGAGAGAGAGAGAGAGAGAAAGGGGGGAGGAGCTAGAAGCATCAACTCCCATATGTGCTTTGACCAGACCAGTGCAGGGTTTTGAACTGGCGACCTCAGTGTTCCCAGGTAGACGCTTTATCCACTGTGCCACCACAGGTCAGGCCAGGAGCACAACTAACTATCTCTCTCGCAAGTCTCAAGCTAATCACTCAGGGAGTATGGTGAATTTTGATCTTATTGATTCATATCACATAAGAATAATGATAAAAGAAAACAAAAGAAAGTATGAAAAATGATAATTATAATCATTTTAAGACTAGAATGATTATTTTCATCTTAGACAAAAACTTTAAATTTACATAGAAGATCTTGTCTGTTTTGATGACAGGTAATTTTTTTTCTTGCCAAAATTTTATTTCTTTGGAATAATAAATAGAGACTAGAGGTTAATAGTTCTACTAGAGCAGAGTACTTGGAAAAATTTGTTGCCATGACAATCTCACATTATTCATAACTTTTATTTATTTCCTCTCTTTTCAAATAGGTGAAATTTAAGAAAAGCTTAAAATAACCTCTAAAATGTCAGAAAACTAAAAGACTTTCATTAGGATCATAGTCATATTTCCACCATTTGAAAATTATTAGAAATAAAGAAAATGAGATTTTTCTGCTGTCAGTTTAGATGTATATGAATTTCATTTTAGACAAAATATCCTGTTTTTAATCTTAAGAAATATGCTCATACATGTATGTGGAATAGTATATAGTTTCTGTTTAGGTCATTCTATTTACATATATCAACTATAGTAAATGTACATATTTTATGTGTCATTTTGAATAAAGAAAGATAAAGTAAAACAGAGCAGCAATAATGACAGTTTTCAGATACCTGAAAATATGTCCAATTTAAGCCCAAACTTTGCAGGAAGTGCTCTTAATCTTAGATTAGCTAATTTAATGAAAGAGTCCTATATACGCTTAATTCTTATGTACTAAATTGCAGTATTCTTTCCTAATTGGTGACTCTAAAATGTTAAGGAGATTACCATTCTTACTATTTACAGAAGAAAATAAAATTAGATTTCTCAACAGTGTAATAAATGCTCCCAGACCATGAAATTTCATTTTGCTACCTCCCATCTCCCTTAATATTTGCTCTTTAGCTGACTTTTCCACAGGATATTAAACTCTGTACTTTTTATTTAATTCTAAGAAGTAGGATCAGAAAAAGGACTATATTCTTCACCATGGACCCTTTCATTTCCAATTTTATATTTTTGTGGGTTTTTTTGACTGTGTAGAGCTTTTAGAGGGAATTTACATGGTAGAATGGCATTTTCTGAACTTGGTAGAATTCTAACCCTTCACAATGTTAATAGGTAATATATGAATATTTTCTTCTTTCAAACGTTTAGGACAGTGGTTCTTAACCTTTTTTGAGGTACCGAACCCATCAGTTTCATATGCACATTCACCAAACCCTTCTTTAGTGATAAATAAAATATGATTTTTTTTTCCAAATTCAAGACATAGGTATATGTTTTTTTACTGGTGCACAAATGAGCCGTGCATGAACATCACCTCGCTCAAAGGACAAAACCAACAAAGTGCATGAACTCACAACAAATTACGGTATTACTTTATTTTGGTCCCAAAAAATATTTCGGCCCCAAAAAATATTTTGGCCCCATAAAAGAATTTCAGCCCCCCAAAATATTTTTTTTTACTATTTTACTAACTAAAAGCAAATTCGGATTTTTTAAAAGAATTTAACATATTTTTAATAACTTAATTATTTTAATTTTAAATTTAATTTGTTTTTTGTCATTTTGAATCTACAAAATACTTTTTTGGGGCCAGAATAAAGCATTGCCCAAATTACATACCTGCAAATCAGTGTGACTTCTGCTGTTGGTTTTGGGAGACCAGTTCAGATATGTGTGGTTTCACCTTGGCAAGTGCTATTCTCATGTCATCTTCACAACAAAGTCTGTTCCTTTTCTTCGTTTTTATGTCCAGCATCCTCGAAAAGGATTGCTCGCAAAGATATGTTGTAACAAATGGTATAAAAAATTCCAGGGCTTTCTTAGCAATAACTGGGTACTCTTCCATTTGTAGACACCAAAAAGTTGAGAGTGTTGTTGTTCTGAAGAGCTGCAGTTGAACCTCACTCTGCTGAATTTCAATGATTTCGTCGAGGTATTCATCATTGACATCTGCTGTCTCAACAGTAAACGTAAATGACTGTCTCACCCATGCTGGATATGACTCTCTTGTAGGGAAATATCCATCGAGAGACTTTGCAAGTTCATCTAAGTACGTGGCAATTGTTTGCTTCAGTTTCAAGGGTACACAACCATCTCCGATTCCAGACACATCTTCGATCTTACTTATACAGTTGTCCAGAAGGGGAAAGTTTGCGAAGTTATTGTTCTCTATTCGTCATTTCCATAACGGTAGTTTTTTTTTTTTGAAAAGCCTTCAGGTTTTCTTCTGCTTCCATGATGTTGACTCCACCACCCTGCATCTGCTGATTGAGATGATTGAGAGCTGAGGATATATCAGCCATGTATGCTAAAATCACAATGAATTCAGGATTTTTGAAGCAATCTGCATGACAATGTTGCTGCTCTTGCAAAAACATGGCTAATTCCACACGCATGGCAAAAACACAATTCAGCACCTGTCCCCAGGATAACCACTGAACATTAGAATGGTATAGAAGTACCTCGAATTCAGAGCTCATTTCTTTACACAGCTCACTGAAGATGCGGTGCCTCAGAGCACTATTTCGCACATAGTTCACCCATTCCACCACAGTTTTTAATGCATCTGCCATTTTTGGAGGCAAGGTTTTAGTTGCCAACGCATGCCTGTGCAGAATACAATGCGTAACAATGATGTGTGGTGCATCGGCTTTTACTAGCACACCAAAACCAGGCTTTCTTCCCAGCAGGACTGGAGCTCCGTCCGTACAAACTGCAGAAACCATATCCCATGAAAGATTGTTGTCTCTGAAGAAGTCATCCACAAGCTTCTTCACATCGGCTGCCTTAGTTGTTGTTGTAAGAGGCTTACAAAATAAAATATCTTCTTTTATCATGTCTTCTTTCACATAGCGCACAAAAACAGCAAGCTGGCTTAGATTAGAAACGTCTGTGGTCTCTCAAGTTGAAGACTGAATTTTACCGGACTTGAAATTAGATCTGCAACTATTGGAGCCAAGATGTCTTTACTCATGTTCTCTATTCTGTCGCTGATGGTGTCATTTGAAAGAGGAATTTGGGATAATTTACCTTCGGCCTCTGTTCCAAGTATCAGATTCGCCATTTTTAATGCAGCTGGTTTTGAGTGTTTCACCGAAGGTGTGTGGCTTACCCTGCTTTGCGATCAAGTAAGCAACTTCGCACGATGCTGTGAGGATCGATATGTTAACGGGTACAAATCCAAGAGCAGGCAGAGTGGCCCTTTCATTGAATTTGGCTTGTTTCACCTTGAATTCAGCAGGCGTTGTGTTCTTGTATTCACCATCTCCATTCAGCTTCAAGAAGTGTTCCTTTAGTTTTGCCGGTGCGAGACTAGAGTTGCTCAACTTGGCATTGCATATCATGCAGATAGGACGCTGACTCCCATCCCATTCCGTGATACATGTGAATCCATGTTGTACATATTCGTCCGACCACTTTCTTTTTTTGCTCGACATATTTAGTATGGATTAAAATATTAAGAAAGAAACCAACTATGACAGCCGTTGACTACTGCGTGCACTAAATTCCCCGCAGCACTGGTTGGCCAAGCAATGTAACGTGATCCTCTGCAGCAAGTGATGGCCAAGCGGGGCGCATCATCACGACTTTACACAAGTGTGTCTTTACCTCCGCGGCAGAGGCTTCTCCGAACCCCTGAGACTGACTCATCGAACCCCTAGGGTTCGATAGAACCCAGGTTAAGAACCACTGGTTTAGGATTTAGTAGTTGGTACAGTATCCATTTTGTGTTTCTCTTTGTTTTCTTAGCAGCAAGACTCCCATAGTTTGCCACTACCAATATGCCACCTGACTCTGAGGGAAAATATGCAATATGCCTTCTGAATGTCCAAGAAATAGACGCTCATCCCGTTCCGTGATACATGGTTCCCAAATTTATTTGTAATGAAATTCCTTCTTTTGACATTTTATATGATTAATGCTCAGTTGATTTTTCTCTGGGAAATGCTAAGTCAAACTCTCACATAGACTTTTCAGGGACCCAAGAAGTTTTCTTCTATTATTGTCCAATTTGAGGCCATTATAAGCATGAAGCTTTTCTTTGTACCACTCCTTTTCATCTATGTCTTCAAATTTTATTTGAGTGGCTCTTTTTTAATTTAGAAAATTAAATTTAATAGGGTGATATTGATCAATAAGAGTTTACAGGTTTCAGGTAAACATTTCTATAGCATGTGAACTGTTGATTGTGTTGTGTGCCTATCACCCAAAGTCAAATCATTTTCCATTACTTTATTTTTGTCCTTTATTTGAGTGGCTTCATTTATAAAAACCAATGGACTAAAAAATACATTTTGCCCCATGTAGAAAAATAACTTGACATTACCTTTATTTATTTATTTATTATTTATTTATTTATTTATTTATTTATTTATAGTAGGGGGGATAGAAAGATAGACTCCCACATGCACCCCTACTGCGATCCACCCAGCAACCTCCATCTGGGACTGATACTTTAATCAACTGAGCTATCTTCACCACCTGAGGCCAACACTGGGACCAACTGAGTTATTCTCAATGCCCAGGGCCAATGATTAAACCAATCAAGTCATTGGCTGCGGGAGGGAAAGACAGAAAGAAGGAGAAGAGGGAGAAGGTGATAAGCAGATGGTCTCTTCTTCTGTGTGTCCTGACTGGGGATTGAACCCAGGACATCCACATGCCAGGCGACACTCTATCCACTGAGCAAACTGGCCAGGGCTTAAAAAGGTGATCTTTGCTAGGGTAGGACAGAAGAAAACATGACCAGCTTTGGGATTCAACATGGTTCCTTTGCTTCAATGACTGTAAGTGTGAAGGGCATGACATTATCCTTCCAGTAGCAGGTGTACCGCAGTCAGACTATGAACTCTCTAATAGTCAGTCCAACAGCAGGGAAGAAAGTGCATTGTATAAGTAAAAAATGGTCCATCTCAGAGCACTCTTATTTTAACAGTTAATTTTTTAGGTCACTTGTAGATTCACAGGAGAGTTTCAAATATAGTATGGAGAATTCCATATACCTTGCACTCAGTTCTCTTATGTTAACATCTTACATAAGCATACAACTTTTATCCAAACTAAGACATGAACAGGACAATACTATGAACTAAATTTCAGAATTCATTTGGACTTCAGCAGTTTTTCCAGTTATCTTTTCATTTTGATTCAGGCTCTAGCCCAAGATTCAGCATTATTAGTGATCACATTCCTTGTAACCTATCAGGTCCTTGATCTTTCCTTGTCTTTTATAACCTCCACACTTTTGAAAAACACTAACCAGCAATTTTATGGAACATGAAACGTCCCTCTCTTTGGATTTATTTGATATTTTCTCATAATTTTGTTGAGTTTATGTGTTTCTGATAAAGATACTACAGAGGTGATGTGCCATTCTCAGTACATTACAACAAGAAGTTAATGATGTTGATATGTAGTTGAAGTGTCGTTAACCTTGTTTACTTAGTTAAGATGAAGTCTGCTAGTATTCTCCACTATAAATACACTCTTTTCCATTATAATTACTAAACATGTTGAAGGAGATACTATGAGAGTATGCAAATACTCCTATTTCTGCTTAAACTTCTTTGTAGTGATTTCAATGTTGATTGGTGGTCCTTGTCTGTGAAAATTTTTACTGTGGCATTTTAATGATGATTTTCTAATTTCTTTAATCTTTCCATAATTATTTATTAAAATTTTATTGTGAGGCAGAGTTGTTTCTCTTTCATTTGCTTATTCAGTTATAAATTTATATCAATACGGATTCATAGATATTTTATTCTTTGGGTGATAGTCTAATACTATAAGTATTTATTGTGTTGCTCAAGTTGTTCCAAGCAGAAGCTTTTAATAAGCACTAGTTAAAAGCAATCATGTCATCTTTTAAAGAGTGCTTTAGAGCTCCAAATGTGTCATGAATCAAGTTCATTGAATGGGGTCGTGGGGTTGGAAATTATTTGTTTGGGAAACCCGTTTTCTGTGTTGGTTGAATTGAGTGTATACTACTTAGAAAGTTATGCACATTTTGGTGCTGTGTTCTGTGTTCTCTTCTTCACCTGTTGGTCTATGGAACCAGGTGAACTGACTCCCAGAAAAAGTCATTCTCAAAAGTTCATGCTCTATTTGCATAACAAGCACTTGTCCTAAACCTTGGTCATTGTTGAATGCTGGTCTTCTAAGAGACCCATGAAAGACTCTCTTTCCTGAATATGGCAGCTGTCCTTTGTCTTGCATGTGTATGCTCTGCCTAGCAAACTAAATGGACATGATTATAAGGACAAATAATCTTTAATAGTCTTTCAAATTGCCTTTTCTAGCCACCAAAGAGAACTAGAATCCCACGTAAACCAGAAAGACTTTTCTTTAGCCACCAAGCAATTGTGTATCCCAATACATGCATTTCCATTAAATGTTATAGCTGGGAGTCATCAATGCAATCACAAGGTAAGCTAACCTCAGCCTTTTGAGAAGGGATGGTTTTGAGTTTTGTTTTAAATCCAGAGGAGGAAAATCAGTTTCTTCTCTTATTTTATTTCTCTTTATTATTTATAGGTTTCATATAACAGTTCATCTAGTAAGATAAAAGAAATACAAAAAATAAGCTTCTTGGGGACTCTGAGTAACTTCATCAAAAGATCTATTTAACCACCAGTGCCTTGCTCTTCTGGAGTAAAAAAAAAAAATCCAAAAAAACATACATGCAGGGCTCTGTTTCTAATACTTTATGAGTATTAACTCATATAATCCCCAAACAACTCATGAAACACTGGTTATTATTACACCCATTTATAGGTGAGAAAACAAAGATTGAAAAGTTAAATTGCCCAGGGTCACAAAGCCATGGATGTTGGGCATAGCTTCAAATTCAGTGGTTTGGCTCCAAAGACTACATCTTCACCGTTGACCACATGATAAATTATAGCTCTAAATTTTACCTTCTATGCAACCTTGGAGAAATTTCTTCTCTGATCCTGTTTTGTGATTTATGAAATAAGGATAATCGTAGCTATTTTTCAGGGTTCTACCAAGTGTTGTGAATGGATTAGTTCGGTAACCACCATATTGTGATACCCCCAAATAGTACATCTTTCAGCTTCTGTGCTCTTAACCACTAACATACTTTCTAATCATTAGTCTATGACATTTGTTCTCTTTTCTTGCATTTCTTGGCTTCTCCTTATTCTCACTTAATAAACTTAGTAGTTTTTGTTATACAAAGAAAGAAAAGGGAAAAAAGAAGAAAAACTCACTTTTAATATAGCACTTGTCAATTGTTTGTTCTAAGTATATATCTATATAATCTTTATAAAGTCCCTGAGAGTTAGATACTGTTATTATTGTCAATTTACAGGAAAAGCAACTGAGACTCATAAGTAACCTGTGAGCTATTGCACTCTAGCTAGTAAATTGCAGAACTGGGCTTTGAACCAAGGAAATTTGGTTCCAGATCTATGTTACCAACCACAAAGTAGATAACCAAAACTTGTGATTTGATCACATTAACCTGAGCTTTGTATAATCAGTCACTCAGACCACAATAACTGCCTCTATGATCATTATGGTTATAAGTTATAAAAGTGTCTTAGCCAATGACATTCCTTTCTATCAATTTAGAATCCAGTTGTTTTGTTCATTGGTTTCTTTTTTTAAGCATTTTCTGAGACTTTTTACGCTTTATCAAGGCATGTGTCAAATTCTGGGGGCTGAAAAGATTGAGGAGAAATGAAAACAATGAGTGAGACAAGACCTTGGTCTTTAAGGAGGTTGAGTAATAATTTTTAAAACTTGTTCCAACTATTGTTTCTGAACAGCTGCTTTGAGATTTGTATGGAGAATGCTAGGAGAAGGAACTTAGCATGAAGTGAGAAGCAGGTAAAGAAGGCTTCATAGAGGAAGAAAGATGCCACCTGGGTATCAGAAGATGAACAGAGAAGATTTCAGCCTGTGACATTTGAAGGGAACTGTGGGAAGTTGGAAGTGACTGAAGTTAAATGTACCTGGAGAAAAAAGGTGATGAAGCGAGAAGGTAGGACAAGGGGAAATAACGCTAGAGAAGGCATAGTTCAGAGTTCAAAGATAGAGGCAGAATTCAGCAGACCTGGAAGAGCTGTGAAACAGAATTTGGATTTATTTTTTTTCCTTTGGGGAAAAGGAGACTTTGTAGGTCTAAGAAGAGATACTCAGTAGAAACCAGACCTAGACTAGGTGTCAGTACACATAAGTTTTGTCCCCGGTGGATTACAAACAGGATCAAGAATACTGGGTGCTCCTGACCTGTGGTGGTGCAGTGAATAAAGCTTCAGACCTGGAATGCTGAAATTACTGGTTTAAAACCCTGGACTTGTTTGATCAAAGCACATATAGAAGTTGATGCTTCCTGCTCCTGCCCCTTTTTTCTCTCTTTCTCTTTTCTCTCTAAAAAAAATGAATAAATAAAATCTAAAAATATAAAGAATACTGGGTATAGCAGTACCCCTTTCATGACTTCAATGACCTTCTGCAAAGTGAAGACCAAGTCTCATGTTATTTCTAGGATCCCTTCTAGCTCTAAAACAGTGTCTATTTCCATAACTATTCCACTTGTGGGATTTATATAGGAAGTGATCCAAAGCATGCTGGGAAATAAAAAGCATCACTGATTCCCAAGCAAAGATACCAGGAACTTTCCAAGGTAATTGGTAGCATCCGTCATAGTCATAGAGCCATTTACTGCTCAAGGGGTTGGGCTTCTGTTACTGATGTACAGACTTACACATCTCAGTTCTGCCTGAGATTTATCCCTTGCATTTCTGCAAAGTATTATCCTAATGCCAATGGGAATCAAGTTTCATAACTACAACCCACTCTATCGGAGGTCTGTTTGGCTCTGGACCATAATTCATGGGGCAAGATGTTTGATTTAGTCCTCAAAGGTTTTGTGGGAAGGAGGAAAGGCAGAGTTTTCTTTGTTTGAATGACTCACACAGTTTGAAAAATAGAGAAGAAAAAACTGTCACACTTTATTTGTGTATATATTTGTTTAACAGCAATATCCATTTCTTCTCTGAAGTATTCATATGCAATATATATGATAACCAAATATTTGTTTTTCAGGAACCAAATACAACGGTCCCTCACAATGATTCAATTTATAATCTTTTGACTTTAGGATGGTACAGAAGCCATACACATTCAGTAGAAACTGTACTTCGAATTTTGATATTTTTTCCCAGGCTAGTTATATTTGCTACAATATTCTCTCTTAATGCTGGACAGTGGTTGCTAGTGCAGCTCCTGGTCAGCTTCACAATCACAAGGGTCAACGACCAAGACTCTATAGTGTATTCCCTGGGTTAGATGACTTTGCCCACCTGTAGGCTAATGTAAGTGTTCTGAACATGTTCAAGGCAGTCTAGGTTAAGCTATGTTATTTGGTAGGTTAGGTGTATTAAATGTGCTTTCAACTTAAGATGTTTTCAATTTAAGAAGGGTTTATCATGAAGTAACCCCAGTATAAGTTAAGAAGCATCTGTATTTAATAAACCATTTCAGAGAACACACAATTAAACACACACACACACACACACACACACACACACACACACACACACACAGATTTGAGACCAGATATAAAGCTCCCTTTTCCAGATGAAAATACCCTACCTTCAATGTACCCCCTACCTGTAGTGACCGTGCTGGATGCTTTTAGCTCTAAGGTCTTGTGTAAGTTGCATCTGAGAAGTCCAAGTGCACATGAGACGTCCTCTGCTCCCTTCTCTCTTTGCTCTTCTGGTGAAAAAATCCACCAGAAAGTGAGAAAGCAGTAGAGAATGCCAAGAAAATTTCTTCCTGTTCCATTCCTGTGAATTTGAGAGCAATTATTAAGAAGGCCTCCCTCCTAGGACACCAGACTCCCAGGGCAGAGGTCAAAGGTGGGCTCACATGCACAGTCAGTTCAGTGGATGAGGGCCCCAGCATTTGGACCGGCCTGGATCAGCCTTTCTCCTCATCTCTTTGAGGAGAGCACAGGGATTCCTACCTGCCTCTTCTATTTCACTCAGAAAGCTCTTTAGAATGTTTTTCTGGTTATTCTACTGTTTCCTTAACATTGGCTCCAGACAGGGATTGTGGGTGGATCCCTGTTGGGGCACTATCAGGAGTTTGTCTCTGAATCTCCCTTCTTCTCACATGGAAAAAGAAGGGAGAAAAGTCAAACTCTCTCAAACATCATCCTTGCACAAGTGGCACAAATGTGTTAGCTGAAGGAGGTACCTGATTGCATATTCATTTTATATTTTGAAGAATGTAGAGTACTCCGTGTTGCATATACTCATATTTCAAGTCCAAGCTCAAGCCTTACCCTTGCCACAACGCTCTGCACCTCTCTCCCCTGGAGGCCGCAGCACTCGGGGTGCTCCAGTGACTGCTGGCTCACACTGTCAAGTCATCAGGCATTTTCCTGTCTCCTCCCTAGAATGAACCATGACTTCCTCTAGGGCAGGAACTGTGCTTTATGCCAGTTTTCATCCAAAGTAGGGAGGTTGTTACTTAGCATCGCAAAAGCACCCAAAAGATAACAATTGACAACATTTATAGTCATTACAGTGTTAATGACTATATTCCCTATGCTGTACTTGACATTCCTATGATTTACCAATCTGTCCATCTCAGTCTTTCCACCCTTTTCACCTATGTGTGGTCCTAGGTGGGTACTGAGAACATTAGGGGGAACATTTTGTAAAGTATATAATGTCTAACTATGATGCTGCATGCCTGAAATACACACACAATAATATTAAAAATAAACTGCAATTGATTTTTTAATTAAAAATAAAAGAAAATACACTGATTGGCTGCATGAACAAATGCATGAGGGGATAGATGGATCAATGGCCAATACTGAACAATTTGAATGTTCCCAGTTCTGAAGAAGAAGCTCAGCGATGCTCAGTTTTATTACTGTGCCTTGTGTTTCACTTTCTTTTGAATAGGAACAAGCATGTAATTTTTTTCTCCCCAAGCAGAGAAAGGCCACTGGACTGAGTCCCTGCTTGCCTCAGAATGCTAATGAATAGGGGATTTCATCATTGCTTATCTCATTTCTTTTTATTACTATTAGTGTGTATGTGTGTGTGTGTGTGTGTGTGATACCTTTTACCCACCTAAATCATAATTTTTCTCTGTTTTAGAAACAAAGAGGAAATATGTTGACTAGCTCTAACTCTATAATTCACTCTTCACTTTGTGGTGGGAATGGTCTCAGTAGTCATGTGTGTGGATCACAGCACATGCACCTGTTCTGGATGACTAGATCTATGGACAGACAGGTGAGAAACAGCAGCCAGGTAGAGGGCCCTGTGATCATCCATTTGATCTCCTTTTCCTTCCAACACTTCCCCAGATGTTGGCATGGTCTCTAATGGGCACTTCTCCATGTCAGTGTCTAAAAACCTCCTCAGAGTTGCCTGGCTAGGCAAATCGCCAGGTCCTTCTCTGAGACCGACACCTACATTTCCAATGAGCATTCAGGTCATTCTGACACAGGTAGTCCTGTTTATGCTTGAAGCCACCATGTTCTTTAACCAATGACAAATCATTGACCTCAGTATCTCCATTCAGTTTTCTCAGGAATGAACTTCTTCAGAGTTTTCTGAAGGCCCTGTCATTTGTCCTTCACCTTCACTTTTCAAAGCACTTTTGCTTCTTATTCTCCATTCCTGGAACCCTAACCAACATGCCTTCTGGTCCCACGTTCTGGAAGAAATCATATACCTCTTCATGTCATTACTAAAACTAAGGTGTCAAACTCATGTGACATCTCAATATTCTTTTTACTTCTTTCTTTCTCATTATTCCCCAGCAAGCCTCTTCCAGATGTTTCTGACATTTCTTAGTTCTCTGAACTTGACAATAACCCTGTTTGTCCATAGTTCACCACGTTTGAGTCCCCTCACTTTCCCTTTCCCTCCCAGCCAGCACCAATCACAAGCATTTGGGAAACATTGACTACTCACTCATCATCTTACACATTCATTTTTATATGAGTTTTGAAATGTCTGAATAAAAATTGCCTTTCTCTTTAAAAGCTGATATCGTGGCCTACAGGTTAAATAACATCACTTTAGAAACTTGCTGTACAGATTGTATCCCTTTCCTGCATTTTAATATTTCAATTTTTACTTTATCTACTGTCCAACCCATGCTCATCCTATGCTCAAAAAAAAACACATTTTTTTTTCATTTTGACTCATCAAAGATATCCCCCCTTCATTGATTTCCTTCCATTCAATACTGATTTATTAAAAACTCTACCTGCTCTCTTCATTTCTTCTTCCATTCATTCCTAAATCTCCTGAACTTTTCTCTCAGCCACTCTAATGAAAATTATTCTATTGAAGTCAATAGTAACTGAAATGTTAGATGCTAGGGCCTCATCAAAGAATTTATGTTATTGGAACATAATAGAATAAAACTCAAGAAATTTGAAATTCTCAGCTCTCTTTGGCTTTCCTGACAAGACTGGCTCCCCTTCTTCCTCTGTGACCATTCTTTCTCATGACAGAGATTGCTAGAACTCCATAATATCTAAGCACATCTCTTCTTCCTGGGCACACACGTAAGCCACAATTATCAGCCCTTCTGCAGTTACATGTGACCAGAGGACGGAGTTTTGACACTAGAAGTGAGTAGAAGTAATGTAAGCCACTTCTAACCTCATCCATAAAAACTTCCCGTAAGTAATTCTTACTCTCTTCTCTATAAAATCAAATGGAGAGATCTCTGATGACATAAAGCAGAGCGAGGCCACAAGCAGAAAGGAGAGCTTCCTGAATGACTTTGTCAAGTGGAGTCTCTCTATTAACCTGTTTGAACCGTGTCATGAAAAAGAATTTAACATATATTGTGCTAAACCACCAATATATTATTAGTGGCATTCAGCCTAAACTGATTAAACCTATTTTTTATTCTTTACCCTGCACTCATCTGTAAAGTTGGATTTTTCCTATGGTCTGTTTCCAACAAGCCACAAAGACTTGTTGTTTCTCAGCAAAGCCAGGTCATTAAAATAAAATAGGGATTCTTTTTTTTCTTATTTTATTGCCTGGGAGCAGAATCCTCCATATGGATGTGCTTTCTTTGTATTTAATATAATAAATGACTTAGGAGTCCTTGAAAATCAGGGGCCACAAACATTTCCTCTGTAGGCCTAGATAGTAAATATTTTAGGACATATAATTTTTGTTGCAACTCCCCAATCCTGTCATTGCAACACTACAGAATCTATAGAGCATGTGTGTGTGCCAATAAACTTTATTCAAATATTCTGGTGGTGGGTCAGATTTGGCTCACAGGGTGCAGTTTGCTTACCTTGTTCAGTTTGAAAGATTCTCAGCCTACTAGCATGAGGTGCTGTTTTTTACTGGTCCTTAATAGGCCATTATCATCAAGCCCAAAATGATTTTTATCATCACTATTTTTAAGGGCATAAACAAATTGATGTTACTCTCCCTTGTCACACTAGAGCAGTGGTTCTTAACCTTTTTTGAGGTACTGAACCCACCAGTTTCATATGCGCATTTACCGAATCCTTCTTTAGTGATAAATAAAATATGTTTTTTTCCAAATTCAAGACATAGGTATATGTTTTTTTACTGGTGCACAAAATGAGCTGTGCATGAACATCACCTTGCTCAAAGAACAAAACCAACAAAGTGCATGAACTCACAACAAATTACAGTATTACTTTATTCTGGCCTCCGCGGCAGAGGTTTCTCCGAACCCCTGAGACCAACTCATAGAACCCCTGGGGTTCGATAGAACCCAGGTTAGGAACCACTGCACTAGAGCATGTTGTTAGCGATAATTGTTATTTACGATTATTCTTCCTTACAGATATACAAGGCCAAACTATTCACTGTGCACACAGAAACTCCAAGAAAAGGTGAATGAGGGAATCTGTGGGTGGTTCCACAGCTGGGTTGGTTCCAATGCTGGGGGCTTAAATCTGGACCTTCTGCTTCCCTTTGTCCAGAGGCACAAAATGAAGTTCTCTTGATAAGAATATGACTGTGTTGCCCTGGTTGGTTGGCTCAGTTGTTGAACGTTGGCCAAGCATATGGATGCCCTGGGTTTGATTCCTTGTCAAGGCACACAGGAGAAGTGATCATCTGCTTCTCCATCCCACCCTCCCTTTTCTCTCTCTCTTTCTCTGTCTTCCCCTCCTACAGCCATTGCTCAATTGGTTCTAGAATACTGGCCCCAGGCACTGAGGATAGCTCCATGGAGCCTCTGCCTCAGATGCTAAAAATAGCTCTGTTGCATGCATGGCCTCAGATGGGCAGAGCATCGGCCCTAGATGAGGGTTGCTGGATGGATCCCGGTAGGGGTGCATGCGGCAGTCTGTCTCTTTATCTCCTCTCCTCTCCATTGGAAAAAATATAGAAAGAGAAGGAAAAACAAAGAAAATTAGTGTGAGGTAGACAAGTAGACACTGTCCCACACCTGGACCCTGCCGAGGGATATAAGGAGAATGTGGCTGTCAGGAGAAAGATTGTTCTGGAGAAAACTGTTGTGTTGTGAGCACTTTTCCTTTGCAATGGAGAAAGGACTGCTTGCTTTCTCTCTCCACACTCCATGTGTACATGTGTGTGCCAGAGAGAGAGAGAGAGAGAGAGAGAGAGAGAGAGAGAGAGAGATGGGAAGTGGAGATTATAAAAGGAGAAACCAGAAAGTTCCAAAATGCATTTCCTGCATGGAGGAGACACAGAAGTCATAGTGCAAATCTTATGAGAAAGCTAAAACACACTATGGACAAAGTTCTGACTCCTACTTGGAAACTCAGGATTCACCCAGAAACAAGAATTCAAAGGAACATCCAGATTTGTGAGGCCATCCCAGGAGAGTGCCGTGGTTCTGGGACTCCTGCCCATTGGGAGTCTGTTGAAGGGGAACAAACCATACCACCCCTAGGTTTGCGACTTGGACATATTGACTGTTTAGAATTGAAAACAAACAGCAGCGTAGGAAGGTTTTCTGCCCTCCCCCTTTCTACTTAAATGCAGGGCATAAATTTCCCATGAGACATGTGCCTTCCCTGTACCAGAAAGAAAAAATATTCTTATCACCATGTAGGGAGTGGTTGCTAAGAGGAATATTTACAAACAAACCTTACCAAAGCAGACCCTATTTTTTTTTTATTCCCCCATGTATTTTCTATGCACTTTCCCATCATTTACTGCCCCGTGTCCAAGCCTTTTTTTCCTTTGTTTTGCCATGTCTCTACAAGTGATCACTTTTTATTAAAATAATATGTAAGCCCAAACTTCCTTGGAGTGTTTCCTTCTTCTTATGAAACCTCCTGCTCTACATAAATATATCAACATCAAAAAAGTTGAATGCTTTTTTTCTTTTTAATATGTCCTTTGACAGTTTAATTCACAGACCCCAGTCATAGAACTCAAGAGGGTAGAGAAAACATCTTTTGTCCCCTAAATATCAAGACTGAAGTGTCTTTCTTATTCATTTGCCATCAGATGACGGTCCCACTCCAGAGAGAGCTGGTATGGAAGGGTCTGTATCTTGTTTATAGGCCCGTTGAGAAGGCGAGTTAAGTGGCAGCAAGTAGCTGCAGGCACACCTCAGAAGGGCAGGACCAAGAAAAGAGATCTATAGCAAGATGGCTTTTGCAGGAAACTGCCGACCCATACAGTGCCATGGGAAATGATGACAGACAGCATCACAAATGTCCATGGCCCAGATGTGTTGCAACACTGCCCGGTAAGATGGACTCCCTTACCTCTCTCCTTTTTGCCCTCAACACAGACACATACTTAGAGAGGCCTTGGC
The DNA here is from genome assembly GCA_037038555.1 of Rhynchonycteris naso. Taxonomy (NCBI): domain Eukaryota; kingdom Metazoa; phylum Chordata; class Mammalia; order Chiroptera; family Emballonuridae; genus Rhynchonycteris; species Rhynchonycteris naso. The sequence goes on along the minus strand of CM072999.1, from coordinate 15,531,704 downwards.
AGGAGCAAGTAAGTGGCAATTAACAAGAAAGGCAGGAGGTGAACAGGGACAGAAGATGGAGGTGCCACCTGTGGTCTCTGATTCAGAGTGAATCAGTTCTGACCTGGGCAAAGAAATACTTAACCCTAAGTCATTTCAAGCTTTAATTTTCATCTTCTTTTTATTTTTTATTGAATTTATTGGGATGACTAATTCTTATCTTTGGACAGTCTCACTACTGCTTTGAGACCCTAGTATTTACAGTTCTTAAGAATAATGAGACAATATGAAATCTGCTAGAGTGTATTTTTCTGGAGCAGGGAAGATTGGTCCCCAGGATAAACTTTCAGAGAAATTGGACGACAAAAAAAAAACAAAACAAAAAAAACTGGCTTTGATAGCAATTGCTCTTTTATTACTCTATTATTATACATGCCTTTGAAGGAAGAGCCAATTATCAAACAAATTTCTTAAATGCCATGCTACTGAACCTGAATTGAGCATTTCTTATTTGAAGGTGCTGTATTAGGTACCAGTGAGACTATAGAGAAGTGTATATTAATCCTACTTTTAACAAGGTAATGATATAACAGAGATTTTTAAATATTTAAGTGGAAAGCATCGTAAGAATGATTTTTTTCCCTTGTCTCAATTTTTGAGGGTCAGAAATATGTGTCTCTCCAACTCTAGCTAGGACATTGAATAAAAGGACTTAATAGGCAGCCATGGAACATTTAAGGAATGAATAAGTGTTATGTCATACAAGAGATTTTAAGATTGTTTAAAACACAAAGCAGTAGAAATCTTGAAGTTTTACAGTGCAGTTCCCTAAAAACATATGTTTGATATCAAAAACATGAGACTTTTATTTCTAGCTTGTAGATAATGGACCGAAAGCACCTTGGGATTTTGTATGATAAAAGCTCATATTAACAGACATTTACACAAAGTTGGCCATTTAACAAAGAGAGTTTTTTGAAAAACAGTCCTAAAATATTATCCTTCCTGTTTTGCTTCTTAAAGAAAAAGGGGTGATTATGAGTTGCTTTTCATTAAGGAATTACCATTGATCTTATCACAATATTTACTGTCTTACCATGTGTTTTGCATTTTCCTACTGCTGAAGAAAGATCTCAGAAACTTGACTGCGTGAAATTAACCGTTGACTTTTTCACATTCGAATGATGGCATATTTCCTCTATAGTTCTGATGGTTTTCCTAACTTAATGTCAGAAAAATGCCAATGTCAAGGCCTCAATGAAGTTCATTGGTGGATGCTGCTTTTCTGTAAGTAAGGCCTGCCCCAAATCCAGTCCCAGACATCATGTTGCTCCTTTGAAAACATCTCTATGGTTCCTAATATTTAATTCAACTTGCCATCTTGGAAGAAGCCTTGGGAAAAGAACTTATTGTTTTTTTTTAAAAAAAGAAACCAGTAAAGAGTAAAAGAAAAACAGTTCTCCCTCAAACACCTCTTTGCAAGATAGGGTGAAGCCTGTGAGCTCTGGCCTGACTGCTACTCCCAGGAAAGGGGGAAGGTCTTAAGATAAATACATATGCACACATCCTTTTAGATGCAGCTGGAAAAATGAAGTCAAGTTGAGAAGGCCTGACTCCAAAACAAATAGGTTTTTCAAACTTCTCTGGGGAATCTCTCATCTACACTCAGTGCTGAGCTAGGTATCTCATCCATCTGCCTCTCTCTCAATGAACAGATGCGAGGCACGGGGCAACAGGCAAGAACACCCACCTCTGCTCCTGAGAACCCGAGACCGTGTGGACTTCAGATCCTGGCTGACCCAGGCAACCACCACCAGCTGCTCTTCCAGTAAAAGCAAGTTTATCCAGCAGCATAGGGCTCTCTCATTAAGCAGGAATGCATTCTCAACTGGCCAGGCGTCTCTGCTGATGACAGATTTAGAAGCAGGTTAATGCACAATGGCAATTCTAAGATGTAATCACACTTTAAAAATATATGTTTTGTTTATGAAAGATGCATGCACATAATGATATAAACAGGTATTGGGGACACGTCATGCACAATTCTAATTTTTTTCCATAACCTTCTCTAGTTCTCACAACAACTCTATGAAATATAGGCTATTATTGCTTCACATTTTTGGAGTGAAGGAACAGAAAGACAAGAGATTTAATATATGACCAAGGTGAGAAAGCTATTAAGTGGTGGACATTTGAACCCAGGTATTCAGTCTCCAGAATCTATTCTTCTAGTCTCTATATTTAATATAATTAGTCACAAAATTAATGCCAAACTGTTATACTTCATGGTTACAATGTTTAAAGACCTAATGATCAGCAACATAATTAATGTGTCCCAGTTTATTGGTCTGAGGTGTATATTAAATCACATATCTTTTCATTACCTTCTAACATAGCTCAACACCCCTGTCAAGACACAGCAAAAATAGTCTTTTCTTCTCCAAGTCAACTTTATTCCCTGAGATGCCTTATCACACAATTCAGTCTTGATCAGGATTTCCCTTTGAGTAGAAATCAGGGGTTCTATCTAGAGATCAAAGCCACTAAAACCACCACCACGTGAAGGTTCCTTCAGAACATGACTCTCAGGGTACCCTATCGCCCCTGTGGAAGAACCTGTGTGTTAACCGAAGAACTTCAGCCAGTGATGAGGAGTTCACCGTGATGGACCAACTGGTACCAATGGGGGGAGGGGATGGTGTTTCAAATGGAAAGTTCTTCATCATTATCATGAACATTGTTGATGAAGCAGGCTGGCCTCAGTAACAGTAATGCTGTGCTCATGCCACTCCTGGACTGACTGTATCTCTCAGGGATTGGACCAGTAATGAGAAGACCCCGTCTCTTGACTTCTTCCCATGCTGCCGCTCCCTTTTCTATGCTACTTTATTTAAATGTATGTGCACTGACAGTAATGATAAAGTATACTCATAATACCAAGTGGCTGGATTAAAAGAATCAGCAATTCCTTATAATTATCAGGCCTGGATGTAGTGCTTGGGTCAACAATTCAAACAACTCAATCATTTGCTATTAAATTCTCTTATGAGAAAGTGCCACGAAGATCAGTGTCTTTTACTGCTCACAGAGTTCACTTAAGACTATGTCAATCTTGAGATCAGTTCTATTAATCATAAGGCTAAAAGGAGAAGAATTGTGGTCTGGAGAATTTGGGGCTTAGGAGATTCCCTAAGTACCACACAGTTGGTCCTGCCTTGCCTAGCATCCTTGGATTTATGCATACCAAACAATTAGAGGGGAAGAGTTGTCAAAGCATATACATGCTCTTTAAAAAATTTATATTGATTGAATTTAGAGAGACAGAGGCAGAAAGAGAGATAGAGAAGCATTTATTTATTGTTCCATTTAGTTGTGAATTTATTGGTTGCTTCCCGTCTGTGCTCTGATCAGGAATTGAACCCGCAAACTTGGTAATTTGGGATGATGCTTTAACAGATGAGCTAACCAGCCAGGGTTCACATGACCTTTTTTGACACAGATTTTTTTCTAAGACTAGGATAATGATGATTTTAAAAAAATAAGTTGGAATTTGAGGGTTTGCTTTAAGAAACAAATAAATAGCACTTATTGCTAATGGAGCAAAATGCCTTAGGATACACTGGAAGATGAAAAAAGAACCAGGTGACTATACTGAAAAGCTGATTTTAGACATGATGAACAGTAAACCTTAATAATTAATTACTTGACTTGATTTTTCTAATAAAAAAGATTTCAAAATACACATTGTCTTATACAGATCACTTTAAGTCTTCTTTTGCCTTCCCTATCCTTCTCAAGCTACAATTTTTGTTTCAGAACAATTCTTAGAATCTCAGACTACAAAAGAACGCAAGAAATTGCCTACTATTTCCCCAGTGTGGAATGCAAGACTCAGGTGAGCTGTATGGCCTTTGTTCTGTACCCAAATGGTGAGTGGGAAAGCAGGAGAGAATCCGGGTCTTCAGTGTCAGAATGCAGGGCTTTGCTCTACACAGCCCGCTGTCCATCAGTTGCATTGATTTCATTCATGCTGCTGATGTGACTTTAGATGAACTAAAAAAAGATCTTCAGTTTTTAGCTATGCATATGAAGGCTCCTTTCCACTCTTTCTCTAGGTGGGCTGTGGCTTGGGAAGCACGGTGCTGCCAGGAGGTTGCAATGTTGAGCTTAATAGCTCATGGAAGACAACTCCTATGGAGGTGATAACAAAAACGCTCAATGGTGCATTTGATCTATTCATGTTATACATGAGCTTTACGAGCATGTGATTACATATTGAACTCTTACCCTTGTAATGTCAGGAGACTTACTCTGATTCTCTTAAGTGGAGAAAAATGTTTTAAGAGAGCCAAGTAGGCTTTTTTTTTTTTTTTTGAGAACAGACCAAGGGTGAAAGCTGAATACACAGGCAAGATGGTTTTGCAGTAAGGCATGCAAGAGATAATGAAGTCTTGGACCACGCTAATGTGGCGGCAGAGGAGGCGTTGAGACATTGATGGGTTCTGAATTTACCTTTAAGATAGCCAGCAGGATTTGCTGCTAAATTAAGTGTGGAGAAGAAAAGGGAAAAGTCAAGGAAGGCAAGATTTTTTTTTATATATAAGTAGTAAGAAAGCTAGAGTTTCCAGTTACTGAGAGGACTGTGAGAAAAGCAAGTTTAAGGAGTGAAATCAGTTTTAACATGTTGAATTTAATATGTTTCTTAGTTATCCAAGTGGTGATATTGCGGAGGCAGTCGGATGTATGAATCTGGAGTTCAAGGAAGAGGTCTAGGATAGAGAGATACTAATTTGAGAATTATCATCCTATAGATGTCATTCGAAGCCATAAACTTGGATGACATCATTGGGCAGTGAGTATAGATACAAGTAAATATACAGAGGGAAACACGAGGCCTGTCTCTTCTCCCCCAACAAGATGTTTTATGTTAATTCTTAGGCTATAATATAATGGCAATAAATAAGCGTTTTGCACTTTGCCATCTCTTGTAAGTCCAAAGAGAATATTTTAATATTTTAAGATGTAAGCAATTTGCTGACACAATGTTCTTTATTCTAAAGCAAATGTTACAAGACAGAGGCATATGGAGAAAAGATGAAAGTAAGTTTACTTATTTCAGAATAAATTTATTTTTCTGTCTCCCTTGACACACAAATGGAGAACTGGGAGTAATATTTTTCCTCACCGTTCTTAATCTCTGAAAATGTAAGCCATTAGCATTGTACTTGAATATAAAGTGGATGCTTTCTGAGTTATAGTGGTCTTTCCAAAACTAAGGAGAAAATGATGGCTACTTTCCATGTCTTTACTTTTTCTGTCACAAAGGTATGCTAGCCCTGGATCTTCAAAATTAAAGCTCTCAAAAAAAAAAAAAGAAAGAAAAGAAAAATTAAATCTTACCGTCAGTAAGTTAAAAGCTAGATTCTTATTTTGTGTAAATTTTAATTGAATTCTTAGCACAATAGCTAAATTGTCTGAAAAAACATTAGTTTCATCTTTCATCTCTCCAGATGACTATAGAGAAAAACAATTAAATTCCTTACGGAAATTAACAATTTTCTGTAGCATACAAAAAGATAGAGCATTGCCTTCTAGTCTTGAAGTCAGCGCCCTTGACATTTCATGTGCCCCTTTCCTAATATTTATTTGCAATGTGAACGAATGATTTTAATTAATACTTCCAAAACGAAAGAAAATAAGAAACGGGAATCAAAAGTACAAAGTGAACTCAATTACAAAAACCCGTCTTAGCACATTGCAAATGAAAAGCATCCCTGGATTCGACAATTTCACATGGAAGATTTTTATGTGATTTGATCGAAACAAACTTAGCAGTATCTCATTATTATGTTTACTATGTAATATACAAAACATGGAGCGAGGAAGAGAAAATCTATGGCTCTAGCCACTCCCCTGCAATAACTCTTGTGTAATAAATGGGATTCCCATGCCATTTGACAAAGCTCCCTAGATAGAAAATGGTGTTGATCAGAAATGTTCCCTAAATCATGTGCGAATTTAAAATATACTACAGGAAGGTAATGAGAGAGGAGATGAAGACTTAACGAGATGGGGTTTTTCCAGGTACCACAATGCAGATCATTTGAAATATGGTGACTAGGTCTATTTTAAAGTTAGAAATACATTAACTGCCAGCCCTGGGGACTCACGGGAACCGGAGTGTTTACACTGGGTGGACGCACCATCCCTCATTTCCTTCTCGCACCAGCCACTGCGGAGGTGGGGGAGCAGGCTGGCCTGTCAACAAAGCCATCTTTTCATTTCTCGAGCCTTTAGCAAGGAGAGAGCAGGGTTGGGGTTGGGATTGGGGCTTGTCAGTCCCACCTCACCTCCCCAAAACAGAATAAAAATAGTCACTCTGTTTATATTTCATTAGCATTGTACTTTCTTTTACTCACACTTAATCAAGGTCCTTTATGGACTCAGGGAAGGAGAAAGGCTTCAAAGTTGCCCTTCTGTCGTGTGTTGTGCTTCGAACGCTGAGTAACACGGCCTGCTGCTGATTTATGGAGACTTTTTTTTAAGTCAACACTGGTGTGCTGGGGCCTCCTGGCTCTGCTGTTGACCCCGGCTCTGATTCACAGCACTGTTCCCATTTCTGTGTGCAATGGGAACTTATTTCTTTTAGACTTTCTTTTCAAATGTAGGCACTTAAAAAAATACCTATATATTCCCTACACATTTGATTCTAATCCTCTTCTGTGACTTCTGTCTTAAGAGGGGGTTTTTTGTCGTTTTTTACTGATATTATTCCAGACTAAAATAATAATAATAATAATCCCTTCCTTAGAGGAGTCCATCTGTGTGTTGGCAGAAGGTCCCTTGCAACAGCGGGCTGAAATTGCTTTATTTTCTTACTAGGAGGATGAGAGCACAGGTTTTGAGCTTGGGGGAATCTGGGTTCAAATCTCACCTTACCACATTTTTTGCTTGGCCTGTTGTTTGAATTTCCTTGGCCTCAGCATCTTTATCATAAAATAAGAAAAGGTAAATCTATCAGGGAGAGTTGGGATTAAGACTTCATTTGATGAAGTGTAAAGTAAGCTTGTGCAAGTATTGACACACAATAGGTGCTTTCTTCTAGAAACCTTGTCTAATTTCTGATGGTCATTCTACATTGATTGCACCATATACATCATGCCCCTGAACACATTCTTAGGGGAAAATGTCTAGGCCAAAAGCAGAGCTAGCTGTGCTAAGGACTCTAAGGAAGATTTCTCATGGATCACCTCCTTTACTACTAACATCCCCCTCCAAAGAAGATACAGGCAGCTTCACTTTCAGAACAGGAAACTGAACTGAGGACGTCTAAATAATCTGCCAAGTTGATAAAGTTGTCTAGTAGGTATGTCTTTGAGAATCTTATAATTGAGTGCAGAATACTCTGCAGATCTGACCACAGTAGAGTGATACCCGGCTATAACACCAGGGACTACACATTTGAAAATGGTTTAGCCCTGGTCCTCACTGTTCTGAAACATGACCCCAACCTCACTCTGCTTAACTGCTACTCACTCTTGCTGTATCTATGATAAAGGTACATAAATTTATAAAAATTGAGAGTACTCAGTGATTCCCAACCTCAGCTGCAGGACAGAATGGTATCATGTTAAGTTGTTGTAAGGCGTGACTAAATTGTAATTCCTAATAATATTTTTAAAAACCTGTTTGTTAATGTTCATTTACTCTAAAAATAATAATAACAACTTTTAGCAGCATCTCATTCTGTGTCTCATGTGCATTCTTGAGTAAGAGAAGAATGAGGGACATACCAGCTTGCCTACTTCCTCTGGAACCCCAGTCTTCTTGGGTAATATCTATTACCCTGGCCCCTATGGAGAAAACTAACTTGTTACTGAAGAGAAGAAGTTTGGGAACTATTGGTCTTTAGTGTAGACTAAAAGGAAGGATTTTATTGGTTCTCCTATTGATCCCCTCTGATGTCTATTGAGTTACTAATGTTTATTGGAAGAACTCTAAGATTAACTAAGTTGTGATAAGATTCCTTCTGAAGTTTCTATAACGGTTAATTTTATGTGTCAACTGGACAGCCCTACAAGATGCCCAGATGTGGCTAAACATTGTTTCTGGGTATATCTGTGAGTATATTCCAGAAAAGATTAATGTTTGAGTTGGACTGAATAAAGCAGATTGTCCTCCCCAATGTGGAAAGGCCTGGTTTAAAAACAAAATAAACAAACTAAAACAACATGGGAAAGATTAGTTTCAATTCCCTCTGCCTAACTCCTTTTGCTGGACTCCAATTTTCTCCTGCCTTTGTATTGGGACTTTTGTCATGAATGTGTTGAAGTAACCCTTTGTTAAGTGGAGCGCAGATTGCCGAATGGTGTGCCTCAGTTCTGCCACCAACCTCCAGAGAAATGGTAACAGGTACCAGAAGAAGGACCCTGCATGCCTTGAGGACCCACATGGGGAAGGTAAGGCAGAGTGCAGACAGACACAGAACCTGGGGTACATGAGTTTATTTGGGTTCTTGCATGAGAGGATTTTGGAGTACCCAGGCTAAGGCTGATCTGTCATTTCAAACCAAAAGCATGGGGTTTTGGTAAGCTGCACAGGATTCTTATCTGAGGGGCACACAGGAACATAGGCACACAGGCACTGTGAGGCAGGGGAGACTGATTCTCACAAGAGCCCTTGGGAAAGCCATAATAGGAACTTACATTTGCTTGTGACTTAGCAGGCTGTTGTTTAAGGAAGGTGTGCTGTTGCAGGCGAGGCTAATGTCAGTTTAAGGTCAATGCAGGCCTCCCGGCCAATCAAAATGGATGCCTAGGTAACAATATCATGGAGTAGCTTAAATTAACTCTGGACAGACTGATACCATAGGTGCAACAGGTTTTCAGGCCTCTGGGCTAGGGCTGGAATTTACAGCACTGGCTCTCCTGGCTCTCCAGCTTGCAGATGACAGATTATGGAACTTCTCGGCCTCCATAGTTGCATAAGCTAACTCCATATAATAGATCTGAATTATATATAAACAGAGCTATATAGATAGATGTCGATATAAATGTAATATATCTATAGGTAGATAGTAGATAGATGATAGATAGATAGATAGATAGATAGATAGATAGATAGATAGATTAGATAGAGCACAGAATATATAAATATACATAAATATCCTACTGGTTCTGATTCCCTGAAAAACTGAGCCTGGCTAATAATCCTCAATACATTATAATAAAAATGAGTGGGAAGGACATTAAAGAAAAATAGGAAAACATATATTATGATGCTGTTCTATTTTGATTATTTTTTTTAATATTTGTTCCTCCTGCCCCTCCCCACCCCAAATCCTGATTTTTTGTGTAAGAAATAGCATATAACATAAGGTGACCAGATGTCCCGCTTTTGGTGGGACAGTCCTGACTTTTAACAATTTGTCCCGCATCCTGCGGTGTTTTAAAAAAGTCCCAATTTTTGGAAGGAATGCACGAAAAGCTAGGGAACGGTGAGAGAACGGGAAGGGAATATACGGTTTTTGGTGGAGATACCCCGCCTCCACCTGGAAGCGCCCGCACTGCCGCAAAAGCTGCTTGCCCCATGCGGGGCCCCAAACAAAGAACTACGGGCGGGACGTACCTTCTGGGGTGGCGGCTGTCAAGTCCCCTAACTATCCATAGGCCCACGTCATGGACTCTGGCGTGCAGGTCCAGGCTCCGTGAGGTGCAAGCCCCTCGGTTTCCAGAGGGTGGCGGGCTGGACATGGGGAGTGCGTCCACCAAGCTCACCAGCAGCGCTGCCCTGCCTGCTCCCACCGGCTTGTGCAGCTTCAGTATCGGTTTTGAAACCGTGTAACCGGATCCCTCTGACTCGCTCAAAAATTCCCATATACTAATATTTCTGAATATTACCTTTTTAATGAGGTATCATTATTAAAAAAATAGATTGATAAGGAAAAGGTTAAAGCAGTGGTTCTTAACCTGGGTTCTATCGAACCCTAAGGGTTCGATGAGTAAGTCTCAGGGGTTCGGAGAAGCCTCTGCCACGGAGGCCAGAATAAAGTAATACCGTAATTTGTTGTGAGTTCATGCACTTGGTTGGTTTTGTTCTTTGAGCAAGGTGATGTTCATGCACGGCTCATTTTGTGCACCAGTAAAAAAACATATACCTATGTCTTGAATTTGGAAAAAAAATCATATTTTATTTATCACTAAAGAAGGGTTCGGTAAATGCGCATATGAAACTGGTGGGTTCGGTACCTCAAAAAAGGTTAAAAACTACTGGGTTAAAGCTTGGGAATCTGCAAAATTCACAATAGAGAACAAATGGTTAGAAATATTTCATCATTTTGAAACAAACCATGTTCCATACAATAATGCACTAAAAATTGTAGAATATGAGCTGTCTTTACCAGGAACTAATGCTGTGACTGAAAGTGTTTTTTCTACGGTAAATAAAGTGTGGACATCAGAAAAATCACAATTAAGTGTTGAGACTTTGAAAGCCATTTTATGTGTGAAATATAATTTAACAAATTCTTGTAAAAAATTTTATGACCTTTTAAACAACGACAGCAATCTACTAAAAAAAATTCACTCAAATGAGAAATATGCCAAAGAATAAAATAATACTGTACATAATTTTTAATGTATTATATTTGTACATTGTACTTATGTTGAAATTAAAAAATATATATATTACAATACTATTTTTGCATTCTATGAAAAATTTTTTTGCTCCATATAGACCAAGATTTTTATCAAGAACCCTCCCCACCCTCGTCAATGGTGTCCTGCTTTACCAATTTTAAAATCTGGTCACCTTAATCGAACAGTGACAACTAAGGTAAAATTGCCAGTGAAAATGCCTTCGGAAGGCTTTAAGAAGTGGACAATAGATACTAAATTGGGTTTCTTTGCTTCTCTAAGTGCACTCCCTGTGCAGATTCTAAAGAGAGCCATTCCGGGCATCTCTGAGCCAGTGGCTTTCCTGCGCATGCACGGTAGAGGACACCTGGGTCCCCCACACACACCTGACCGTGAGGATTGGCCAGGCCTGCTGCAGGGAGGTAAACATGGCATGATAGTCTGAGCAGAACTAGCACAGGACAGTCCCAGAAATTTCTGATTGTTTTTTTAATTTAATCATCATCACCTAGTTGTTTATAATAACATTTTAAAAATGGGTTTTAATGCTAGCATCGTATTAATAAACCAGTGGTTTTTAACCTGGGTTCTATTGAACCCTAGGGGTTCGATGAGTTGGTCTCAGGGGTTCAGAGAAGCCTCTGCCACGGAGGCCAGAATAAAGTAATACCGTAATTTGTTGTGAGCTCATGCACTTGGTTGGTTTTGTTCTTTGAGCAAGGTGATGTTCACGCACGGCTCATTTTGTGCACCAGTAAAAAAACATATACCTACGTCTTGAATTTGGGAAAAGAAATCATATTTTATTTATCACTAAAGAAGGGTTCAGTGAATGTGCATATGAAACTGGTGGGTTCGGTACCTCAAAAAAGATTAAGAACCACTGTAATAAACATATCTATAAGCATTTGGGATTAGACCAAGGTTAAAGTGTAAAGGCACCAAATGAAGAAAAACATGTTCCTGTAGTGTTTTTTTTTATATAGATGCTGTTTCAAAATCTCCCCTATAGAGAGCGAGTGGCCAAAATGTTGGATCTCAGAGAACAGACACATAATCACACTGGTGATTTGAATGAGGACAATCATCAACTGAAGAATGACACAGGGACACTTAATAAGATCAGACCTTCCTTGACATTCTGTCACCCTTCATAAGTAAATTGATGATGCCATGTCCAGTCGTCTCTCAGTCCTTCCAGTTTGAAACATTTGAGGCAGGATCACATTGTTTTTGTCCTGCCACATCAGCTTTACGATTGATCTGCTCCAATTTGCATTTGGATTCAATGATTTTAAAGGAAACAGTGGCCTGAGATCTCTGGAGCCAATGTGGGGTCTTCTTCCTTTCCTTCTTCCTCCTCTCTGTCCCTCCTTGTTTGGTCTCTTACAAGTGGGTATAGGTTAGCTCAGAAGGGAGAGGAAGATACACAAGGTGATGTCTATGGATTTCAATACTTGTACTATTCACCAACTCTACAGTACAACAGGAAAAAACAAAACAAAAAACAAAACATTAAAACTGGTCTAGGAATCAAACAAATTGATGTGTAGATCCTGTCACTGATGCTGACTGGGTAAAACATGTAATCTCTCTGAGTTTTACGTACCTCATTCTCAAAATTCAAAATGCACACATTTCTGGATGTTTTTTCTTTTTGTTGTTGTTGTTTTTGTTTTTGTTACGTGGGAAGCAGGAAAGCAGAGAGACAGACTTCCACCAGTGGCCCCACAAGGATCCACCCACAAACCCTCTATGGAGGATGCTCTACTCATCTATGACTTGCTCTACCTTGGCAACTGAGCTATTCTAGTGCCTGCGGTGAGGCCGTGAAATCATCCTTAGTTTCCGGCACCAACTTGCTTAAGCCATTCAAGCCATGCCTGTGGGAGGGAAAGAGAGAGAGAGAGAGAGAGAGAGAGAGAGAGAGAATAAAAAGGAGGAGGAGAACGGGGAGGGGTAGAGAAATGCATGGTCGCTTCTCCTGTGTGCGCTGATGGGAAATTGAACCCAGGACTTCTACATGCCAGGTCGACTCTCTACCACTGAACCAAACTGCTAGGCATCTGGGTGATTTTTTATGGAGATTAAATAAGATAATGCATGTAAAAAATTCTGATATGGTACAAAATATAGTTTACTCATTATAATTACTTGAGACATTGAAAGTTGCTGGTATCTTATAAGTTTATATATGTTATATATAAAACTTCATATATATATTTGGGAAGAAATCATTGCTACAATAATGGAATATATATACACACACACACACACACACACACACACACACACACACTACTTTTCATCATGGTATTTAAGGAACTAAAACTATACCATATTTCTAACTTTTAATTTTAATATAAACTCTACGAATTAAATCTGTATTGCTGGCTTATGAAAGAAAGCTAAACTTTGACATACTTAAGTTCTAACAATTATCTGTCTATAGCTCTAAGTAAAAATTTAGATTAGCTTAATGATTAAAGAGACATGTGCAATGGGGTATATTTTTATCAATATATAGCCTAACCATTTTCTATAACATTTTTTGGCTTTGTTATATTGCTTCAATGTGCAGCATAGATTGTACCTGTTTCTATAAAAATTAAACAGTTAAAGTAAAAGTATATGTTCAAATTATTCTTTAATGGTCTAGTCTAAAAAATATGTGGTATTCTAGACTCAAGTGCAATTAGGGAAAAAGGGAATTAATCAAATTCCAATAAAAATAAATAGCCAGAATCTTGCTTTAAGGAAGTAAAAATATTGTTTAAAAAGTTGGACATTGTACCAACTCTCTAAGCCAACTGGCAAAATTCAGTGTTAAGCTCTATTAGTTGTACATTTGCATGCTTGCCACGAGGGAAGATGTAGTCTGTATCCTAGAAACAAAGAAGCAATGAAGATAATTGGTGCTGAACGTCCCTTAGTCACATTCCACTCCCATTAGGACAGACTGATTTTATTTCACTGCTTGAAAATATTTGAATTAAAATAATTATTATATTTACTTAATTTTATTTAAAATTGTTAGCTCTGTGAAAATAAAAATGATGCATCTAACATAAACATTCCATTTGTTTTTACATTCAATATAAGTTGAACACTGATTTGTCTTCGCAGAGTTTTGTAGATATTTAAAAATGTCAAATGAAAGACAGGTTATAAGAAGCCTAGCATGTATTCATTTATCCATTAATAAATATCAGTGCCTACTAGGTGCTAGAAACTTTTCAAAGTTTAAAAATATAAAAATTAGAACAACTCAATCTCTGTCTTCCTGAGGGTCAAGGAACACATAATTACAGTACATGCATAATTGCATCCATACATACATCATTATGATACATACATAGGATGTCAATGTGGTAAGTCCTACGTCAGAATGAAGACTTGGGTACAGAAGAGTCTCTGTTTAATTACTTACAGAGTTCATGGATTGCTTTCTTGTGACATATGTTCAATAGGCAATGTATTACCTACCATGCTCTCCTTAAGAAATGTTATTTCTCCTCTGCCACTGCACCTAATGTTATTTTAGTATACTAATAATAGTACCATCCATTAATCAATGTATTTATTATTTATTCAATAGAATTAACTGGGTTTTTATAACAAGCCAGACCTGGCTAACTTTTTTTCATACATCCCTTTGTTAAATTCTTTAGAAATCAATGAGATGATAACCATGGCTCTATTTTATAAGTGAGGAAGTTTAGATTCAGATCAGTTAAGAAATGCCCTCAAGCCTGACCTGTGGTGGTGCAGTGGATAAAGCATTGACCTGGGAACACTGAGGTCGCCAGTTCAAAACCCTGCGATGGTCTGCTCAAGGCACGTATGGGAGTTGATGCTTCCAGCTCCTCCCCCCTTTCTCTCTCTCTCTCTCTCTCTCTCTCTCTCTCACTCTATGTCTCCTCTCTAAAATGAATACAATAAAAAGAAATTTTTTAAAAAAATAATAAAAAAAATTTAAAAAAAAGAAATGCCCTCATTACTGATGTAATCCTGTGTCCAGTGTCATCCTGAAGCTATGTGGGAGTTTACCGAGAGTGACCACATTAGAACAAAAGACTCTTATCACCCAGGAAATTCCAAGAGATTTAGGAGCTCTGTAACAGAAACTTGGGATAAAAACCAAATATTTATTTCTTATTTTATCAAAGTATCACAATGCAAACACAAGAAAGAGCTTAGAAAAATAATGTTATAACTAAAATAAAATGCTCTTTAAACAGAGAACCCTTAATAATGGATGAAGGTAGTAATCCTGATTGGCTGTGTGCTTCCTAATTCGATGATGACTTCAGCTGTCTCATCCACAGTCAGCTCAGACGTAAATGTGTGTAATCATTCTAGTCCTGCCAGACTCACAGGGTTACTATAAAAATTAAACGAGAGCCCTTATTTCAAAGTGCTTGGAAACAATAAAAAATGACATAAAATTTCAAGTTACCTCCATTTTCTTGTTGTCCCAGCAGCTCCCTGTTTAGTCAATGTTAAAATATTTTTTTTTCTATATTTGAACCTTACTTGAAATTTCATACATAGTACTGTGATAAATATAAATCTTGACTCGCCATGTCTTTGCTTTTGTGCACATCAAACTTCCTCCTCTCTCCCTGTGTTTATACTTAGTCATAGTCAAAATGTCTACTCTCCTTCTCACGAGTCACTTTCTTATCTGCTTTACCAGCAGTTCTGCCAGAATTTACCTTTTTGTATATTTAATTCATACTAAAATGTTAAACGTGTATATCCACACAAATGTTCTTTTTTAAAATAAACAATAACAATAATAACAAAAAGTTTCTTTTCTATCTTATCTCTTTTGATCCATTTTTTGTTTTCTAAGACTAATCTCTTTTAATTTATTTTTGATTCTTTGTTGCCTACCTCCATGTAATTTTATAATATGGTTATGATGGTACCTCTGAATTTTTAGTTTTATTCATCATCTATTGATTTTTACTAAGAAGCATGAAGTCTAGAGAGCTTCCATGCACATAATGGCCCTTTCCACCCACATTGCACATACATACTCATTCCACCAGATTCTCAGTAAATTTACACTATGACTTGCTTGAATGAATGCTGTTAACCTTATTACGTATTACTCAAAGTGAAGCAAGGCAGTTAACATTATTTTCTTTCCTTCACAGGGTTTTTGTTCTCCCTGGAGATATGAAAAGTTTTAATTGATATTATGCTTAGAGTTCTAGGTCCTTGCAGTTAAATATTTTTTTATTTATGTGATGCCCTTCTCAACATATTCAAACCTATCAAGGATTCTACTAGATCTTCTAGATGAAGACTGACCTAGTTTTTTTAATTCCTCCAATCAGAACTATACTGCTCACAAAAATTAGGGGATATTTCAAAAATAAATATGAAGCGATAAAATATTCCCTAATTTTTGTGAGCAGTGTAGTTAAATATCTATTGTCACAGGATTTTCCCTAGTTTTTCTCTCTCTAAGGTTCCCTTCGCGTCTATATTTCACCTGCATTAATTTACCCTCTCTCCAATCTTTCTTTTTCTTAATTTACTCTCATTCTGATGGACAAATTCCTCCATTAACCTCTTAAGAAAAGTGAGATGAATGCTGATTGTGAAGGTTTAAACAATACACGTGGTTTTAATACTATCCCTATATGGCATTGCTTGTTTGGCTACATATAGAATTCAAGATAAGAAATCATTTTTTTCCCTCAGCTATGAACGTATTTTTTCATTGTTGTCTAACTTGCAAAATTGCTATGAAAAATTCAATTGGAATGTAATTGTTGATTCTCTATATATGACATTTTTCTTTATTTTATTTCTGGAAGCATGTAGCATTTCCTTTCTGAACTTTTACAATGATATGAATAGTAGATGACTTTGTTGCACAGCAAGTGAGTTCTTTTAATTTCTTAATATCTGTGCTTCTGTTTGATATAATTTCACTAATGATTCCCTTTCTTTTTATTCTATTTTCTCATTTCAGAATTCCCACTACTTGTATATTGCACTTCTTGAACTGATCTTATTTATTTATTCCTTTAATTCTTTTCATTACTAGATGGTCTTGCCACACTTGCTGAGAGGTTCTTTCAATTTTATTTTCCAACTCTACCAATTTCTGTGGATAAAAAGGGCTATAATTTTTTAAACCTTGCAATTCATTATTTCATTTTTACATATTTGCTTTCTAATAGCTTTAATGTGTTCTCTGAATATTTCTTACATTAATATTATTTCTTATGTCTCCGTGGATAATGCATTTTTTTTTTAAATTTTCACCAAACTCCATAGATTCTATTTGTTGTTGTTTTTAAAGTGGCTGGTAGTCATATATATTTGAAACTGTATTAACTAAGGTAAAGGACCAGATGCTAAAACACAGAACCCCCCCTTCTTTCTTTCTTTCTCTCTCTCTCTCTCTCTCTCTCTTTCTTTCTTTCTTTTCTTTTTCTTTCTTTCTTCCTTTCTCTTTTCTTCCTACCTTCTTCTCTCCCTTCCTCCCTCCCTTCCTCCCTCCTTCCCTTCCTTACTTTCTTCTTTCCTTCCTTTCTTTTGTTCTTCCTCCCTTCCTTTCTTCCTTCTTTCTTTCCTTTCTTCCTTCATTATATTCTGCACAAAAGTCCCCATCCTCCAATTATTTTCACAGCGTTCTATTGTAAGTTAATTAGTTTATTTTAAAAAGCAGTGAAATTATGAAATATCAAATATACTATCCTAGTAGGGAAAGGAGAATAAATGCTAGATATGAAACTTATTTTTGCCATCTATATAATATATTAGCTTAACTTTGATTATTACTTCTAAATTCTATAGCATGCTTATCTAGCTTGTGACATTTTATTTTATCGTAAGTGTACTGATTATAATTTTGATCAATAAAAGCAATTTGTTATTTTTTAGGATAGAAAAGAAATACAAAAAAATCTGACCATTAACTTAATTTCTACTCTTTTTAAGATCCTTCTTCTGTTTACAGCATTTACTAAGCATACACTCCTGACCAAAGCCTTGCATTTATACACACATTTATTCCATGCAACAATCTTACAAACTAGATGTGATTCTACCTGTTCTAGACAAATGGCAAAAATAAGTTCCAGGGAACTTACAAGTTCTTTGCACAATGTCTCAGAACAACTACATGGTGAAATCTGTATACAAATTCAACATTTTCTACAAAGTTTGGGATCTTTCCACCATACCAGACTCTCTCTCCTGACAGACTCAACAAAAGGCAATCTGGTTTCCTTGACTAAACTTCTCATTTACTCTTGTTTTGGCATAATTATGGTCTGAGTTTCTCAAACACCTGGACAGATATGTGTTGCCAAGTAGTGCAAAAAAAATTACATCCCCCATAATTTTCATAATACAACTATGTTGACATAACCAGCAGCTGGTGCTTTATATGGGGCATGCAGAATAAAGCCAAGAGTGGGTAAAGTGGGCCAAGTGTGGGAGGCTCTCAGAGATATTAAAGACCTTTATGAATCAATGTCAGATGATCCCTAAGTCCCAGTTCTTCTCTCAACATACTGTGTCATATTAAGTCATCAGGTATAGAGATTATTTTTAGAAGGAACATTTTCTTAGGAGAAAAGCCTTAAAGACTTATGGTCCATATTTTTGTCTAAACTTTCCTGTTGATTTTATGGTTATTGAATTGGATTACCTTGTATCTCATACCTATTATTCTCTCTCCATTTCCCCTGCCATTGTTGGGTTCAGATCATTTGCACTTCTTACCTTTTTTTATTAAAACTACCTTTAACTCATTTCTCATTCTAGTCTAGTTCCCCTCTGTACTTACTTTCTATGGTTATTGTAACAAATCAAGCCAAATTAATGGCTTAAAACATCACAAATCTACTACCTTATAGGTCTGGAGGTCGGAAGTCAGAAATGGATCTTGGTGGTGTGAACAAGGATATGTACATTGGAGGTCCTGGGAGAGAATTCATTTCCTTGTTTTTTTCCAGATTCTAGGAAATGTCCACATCCTTGCTTCGTGGCCTGCTGGGGTCCCGCCCCAGAGGGAATCCAGGGCTCCCACAGGAAGAGACAGCGTTGGCAAGAAATGAGTGAGAGAGCCTAATTATTTAGCATTCACTGCCAGGCTTCTCTGCCATTGGCTAGTATAGCTTTATTTTTTACACTAAGTTATAATCACATGGTATGTGGAATACATTGATTAACAGTTGTTTTTTGCTTTAATTTGGGTAAATATTCCAGGAAAAGACTAGTACATTTCTTTAAATTATGAATCAGGTGATAAGCTATTAAGCACAGTTATAAAATAACTTGAGCAGCTGTAACAATAATATTGGTGCAAGCTTCTAAAAAGCCCTGTTGATTCTATCTTACTTAGCAACCTATTGTTTAGTAAAAATTATGTTTGTCTACTATTTTCATCTATTAGTAATCCCAACTATTACTCCCAGAACGTTCCACCACCTGAAGGCTAGGTATGTGAGAGGTTCTGTAAGAGGAGCGGAAAGTCTTTCTATTTTTCTACAGTGAGTAAAGGGCTAGCGGGGTTAAATAATGGATTGGGTAAAGGTTGAAAGGTGCGATTGTGTTTAGTCTCTGAATCTTAGCTATTCATAAGTCACAATCTATATTTTCCTAATATGATTTTTAGGAGGGAGATTTTCTACAAATCTAGGCCCGTAAGGGGGATATCATAACCAGCATCCTAGGTCTATGGGCCTAGGCACAGGTGTTTATAGGCTTTTCTGTGGAACTCACACTCTCTGTCTCATTTCCAGAGAAGTTACTGTAAATCTGCAGGGAAAGCACGGTGCTGTTGTCCCAGTGCCATAAATGATAGCACACACCCCCCAGAGAAAAGGGGGGATGAAAAACCAAATTAATTCAAGAAGTTAAAGAGGGAGGTATCATTGTGTCTCTTCTTTTGCCGTGACTGTGTCAACCAGCAACTGTTGATTTTCTTTGCTGTGACTATGTCAACCAGCAGCTGTTGAACAGCTTCCGACAGTGGCCCCATCTTCAATGCCTGAAGTGGAGGGATGAGTTTCTCTTGCTTCCCTCTCTTTGGTTAACTCACTTTCTCCTCCTTCTTCTGCTCAAATGACTTGAAATTATATTGGGTTTACTGGGATAATCTCCCTATGTCAAAATCATTAATTTAATTACCTCTGCAACATCCTTTTGACCATGTAAGGAAACATATTCACAGATTCTGGGCGTTAGTATATAGATATCTTTGGGAACCTGGAAGTCATATTTCTGCCAATTACACTTTCCAAATCATTTAACAAAACATCACTGCAGTAATCGCTCAAAAGTTCAGGTCAAGAAATATATCTTTCATGCCATTCAGGATTGTTCCTTGCTTTGTCAGCAGTGTTTTGATCCCTGCTAACCTGAAGCCAAATATTTCTCTATACCACTCCCCAAATGACAATGAAGCAGAGCAAATGACAATTTGCCTTGTTGTCTCTTTCCTCTTCTATAAAATAGAACATTGTTTTTACAAGGTTACCATAACAAATATATCACTTGATTCATTGTTCTAAATTTTCTAGTCCATATTGATATGGATATTTCTCTGGTTCATATATCTTTAGTTAGTTGGCTCATGTAACTATTTAAATCTCAATTAATTGAAATGAAAAAGAATCACAAATTCAGCTCCTTCATGACCCTCACCACCGTTCAGTGCAGGCCAGTGACTACCATGCTGAGCAGTGCAGATACAGAGTATACTCAAGATGCATACAAGTTGAATAGACTTTCCTTTTAAAACATTAACATATAATATTAGATCAAACTACATAAAATTGATCAACCAAACATCAATAATACTGTACGGTTGAGTCACATCTCTCTAAGAGACCAGTAGTCATTTCAAACTAGGTTTTCAAGAGGAATTTCCTCACATTCCCCTAACCCTAAAAAAAAAAGCAACTAAGAAATAAAATAAACCCGAACCTATGCCTTTATTACATTTTAAACCCAGAAATAATATGAACAATTTCTAAATCAGGTTTATAAATTCATCTTTAAATAACCCACAGATTACTTTTTCTATTTAACAATAAGTGTGTCTTAAAGTTGAAACATGACTTTTGACAAACTGGCCTGCATTTTGGATGTTTGCACCTGGAGCTCTCTGCTTTTTGATTTAACATTTTTCAATAATTCTTGGCAAGCGTAAACTTGGCTCTTCTGGTTCAAAAGTTATGGGGGTGGTGGCCACCATCGAAAAAAACCACAATTTTTAGCAATTTAATGGGATACCTAAGACTCCAAGTTTTGCATTGGGGATTTCTATAAAACTTCATTAAGCCTCATATTAAATTACCCCCAAATAACTTAAACATACTTCTAGACTTGGGACCCCAGTTTCTGGTTCCATATTTACTTGTTGAATATTCATTCTGTCAAACAGTTGACACAGCTGCAGACTAAGGAAAAAATACTCGAACCAACTTGCAACAAGGACAGGCTTGCTTGTTTAATGGCCAAATCTGTATCGAGCACAATGTTTAACATATACCATGTGCTCAACAAATATTTATGAGACTAAAGTACTTGATATATCTCATATTAAGTAATTTAATTGATGATTCTATATGTTATAATGTTCTAAAAATACTTTGCAACTGTGAAATAAAGTCTAAAGCCAGCCATAAGCATATTTGTGCATCTTAGAACAACAAAGCTTTATATGATACAACAGCCTCACATCAAAGATGAGGAAATAGATTCCAAAAATAAATTTATCATTATTGGCAGCAAAGGAGTGCAAATGTAGCTTCAATAAAAACCTTCGTCAAAATTAATTATACTACAAGTTACCATATCTAGAACACTGGCCAGGCATCAGGCATTTTCCTAGTTGCTTTAAACATGTTAGCAGCTCTAGTCCTCACAGCAGCCCATTGAGATGAGTACTCTTACTGTCCTCATTCAGCAAATGAGGAAAAGAAAGTGCAGAGAGTTGAAATGACTCCCCCAAGATAGCTCACTTGCAGCCAAGCCGGAATTCAAACCCAGGAAGTGTGGTTCCAGAAACTTCATTCTGAATCACCAGTCACACTAACTAAATAAAAACTCAACAGCAGTGCATACATCAGTAGGGAGAAGTATAACTTGTCTTGGAAACAGCTAACCCCTTTTGTTTAGGAAACCTAGCCAAGGAGGCTATTAGCAAAAGCAGATGCAGGGTGAGCATCGTAGTTGGATGTTGAGAGAAAACTTGTTCTCCACAGTCAAGTAGCCAAAGTGTAGGAGCAACCCCTCCTGACTTGAGGGTGAGGTGGGGCTGGGCTTGAAACTGCTTTCCTTTTGACCCCCCACCCTGTCCTTAATTTTGGAGACCCCAGGACAGAGCAGCAGTAGTAGTCATTCCTGGGTTCTGACTTTGGGTCACTTGCCCTGCCTTGATAAGTAGTGTGAGTCTCACAGGCATGCCTGTGCCCCGGTGGAAGGGAAAGAAACCATCTTTGTTCAGGTCTGGTTTCATCTGACTGCGAGAAAAGGTGGGTTGGGGTGGGAGACGGCCTCCCTAAACTGAGATCTCCTTAAAGATTCAAACAAGATTCTCTTTAAAACACAGAAAATTAGGAACCTCAAAGGCCTAGGGTCAGCCGAAGATCAGACATTTTTAAAGCAAAGCCCTGAAAAATTGTAAAAAAAAAAAGTCACTATCTTACTTTTGGGCTTCACAAATATTTGTCCTTAAACTGTCCCACAGAGAGGTCGCTGTTTCCTTGAGGAAGGAAATTGCCCATGAATGCAAATTACCAATTATACAAATATCGGGATAAATTTCTGTTACTGTTTCCTTAAATATTTTATCCTCACCTTCTTCTACAAAGTAGAGGAGTTGCTTCTCTTTTTTTACAGGCCAAGAATAAGGATGACATAAATTTTTTCTTAGAAAACTGAAATTCCATAGTTAAGAGGAATCTTACTAAGCTTTCAAAAGTAGCACTTAAGCTTGACCAGGCGGTGGCGCAGTGGATAGAGCGTCGGGACTGGGATGCAGAAGACCCAGGTTCGAGACCCCGAGCTCTCCAGCTTGAGCGCGGGCCCATCTGACTTGAGCAAGAGCTCGCCAGCTTGGACCCAAGGTCGCTGGCTCCAGCAAGGGGTTGCTCAGTCTGCTGAAGGCCGGCGGTCAAGGCACATGTGAGAAAGCAATCAATGAACAACTGTGGTGTCACAACGGCAACGAAAAACTAATGATTGATGCTTCTCACCTCTCTTCCTTTCTGTCTGTCTGTCCCTATCTATTCCTTTCTCTGACTCTCTCTCTCTGTCCCTGTAAAAAAAAAAAAAAAAAAAGCCTGACCTGTGGTGGCGCAGTGGATAAAGCATTGACCTGGGAACACTGAGGTCACCAGTTCAAAACCCTGCACTGATCTGGTCAAGGCACATATGGGAATTGATGCTTCCAGCTCTTCCCCTCTTTCTCTCTTTCTCTCTCTCTCTCTCTCACTCTGTATCTCCTTTCTAAAATGAATAAAATAAAAATTAAAAAAAAAAAAAGAAAATAGCACTTGAACAAAAACAAATCTATTTAAAATGCTGATTCAAAACATTCTTTAATTACAGAAGCACCCTGCAGTCCTAAGTTTCTTTGGTATTTACATTTTAAATATAATTGTGTTTTTCCCACCTCATATTTTATATATAAGACTTAACTCCCTATATGATTATTAACAATGTGTGGGCAATTAATTGATTATTAACAGCATGCTTGTTCCAGACACCAAAACACTCAAAGCATACTTAACAATTAAGTACCGTAGCTTCTAAAAAAATATGATGGTTTTCTATGCAGATTTATAACATTAAGGGTCCTTTTATTCTCATCTGTACCCTAGAAAACAAAGATTGTCACCATGGTGCACGTGTACTGTAGAATAATAAATTAGTATAATGTATTTAACTAAGCCAAAGATATTCTATTGTAGAATCATATAACTCTAGCAGGTATAACAACAAGAACTCTTTTCTTTAAGGTTTATAAAACACCAAGTGTTCTTTGGACACTAAATTTCAATGTGTATTAAGATTAATTGTAAGAACAAATAAACATCTGCTTTGCATAGTTCTTAGTATCAAGTGTCCATTACCAGACTGCCACTGTATAAAACCAACCACAAAATCTCTGCAGTCGATAACAACATGGCCTCGTTGTCTGCATGTCTGAGTGGCCATTGAGGCAGTTCAGCTAATCTTGGCTGTGTGCACTTAAATACAGGGGATCAGCTGGAGGTAGACTGAGCAGGGTTAGTCTTGGCTGGGATGACATGGTCAACTCAACCTCACTCCACCTGTTGCTCTTCCTTTGCGTGGTTAGCCCAGTTATATACTGATGATCTTGGTGCAAGGGAGAGCAGACAAGCTCAATGTGACAAGAGTTGTTCAAGCCTCTGTATATGTCACAGTGGCTAATATCCCTTTAGCCAAAGGATGTCACATGGCCGAGCACAGACCTGAAGAGACAGGCACTTTCACTTGCCCAAAGCAGAAAACTATTTCAAAGTCTCATCACTCAATTACGTGTCTAAAGAGGGGCAAAAAATTGGAGTCAAGTTTTAAATCTACTTCATCCATCCTTTGACGGAAAAGTTTGGAGGGGAAGAAGTAAGAGTCTAATTCTAATCACCAATGAAACTTAAAAACTTCTGAAAAAGGTCAAAGACTATAGTAGAGGACTAGATTAATGGTATAGGCTAGCATGTGGTCACCCTTAGAGACAATATTCAAGGTTGATGCAGCTGATTAAACCCAGAAAATAAGTGCAAGTGAGGTTCAGAGAGAAAACCAATGTGCTAGATAGTCTGTCCTTGTAGGAAAATTAGCCACCTTTCTCTGTCCTATTCTCTCATCTGGAAGAGGATCTGTACTGTCTTTATCGAAGGGTCTCTTTGCATTCTGGCAAATGGCTGAGTTCCCCAATGGGAGACACTGATAGGAGATAGAAAGCAAGACTTTGTAGTGGGGGGGGGGGGAGAGTGAAGTCTTAGTACAGACTTAGCAGTGCTTGTGCAGTAAGTTTTCAGATTGTCTGCCTATCTATCATCTGTCTATATATCTATCATCTATCTATTTATCATCTATCTATCCATCATCTACCTACCTATGTGATCTATCTATCTATGTGATCCAATAACCACTTCTCCCATTTATCCCTTCATCTAGGACCTGAAATGTTCCCAGGTTTTGCAGGCAATGTACTTAATTTTTTCCGCATGGCTTGCCCTAAGCCTAACTAGTCTTTTGAAAAGTCTCTTTATTAAGCCCTCACTAATCCTTAGAGTATGTGGATCATCTTTTTGCCTGCTGGAACTCTGAAAAGGGAGAAGCCAGATTTGAGCTCCAGTTTGTCTGATCAAAGAGCTACTCTCTTTATTGCTACTGTAATTTCTATCCAGGCTTAGGATATGGGAATGTTGGAAAATTTATAGTTTCTATTTCTTATGTAAATAACGATAACCACAAATAATAATTATAACTGTTAATATTTATGAAGTGTTTATAACATACCAACGATTCTTCTAAGTCATTTATAAATGTTAACACCTTTAAATCTCACCGTGTGTGTTATTATTGATTCATTTTCTTAAATGAGAGAAATGAGACATGGTGAAGTTGCTCAATATCATAGGGCCAGAGAAAGGGATATAAGCCAAGGCAGCTTGTGTCAGGAGACTAAATTTCTAAATGATAATATTATACACTATTCTCAGCAGCAAATTCAGGTTGTTAGAGTGCATATTTTGCACTAAAACCCTTTTGTTTCTCCAAGGTCCACTGTGTCAATGCCTAAAGTCATCAACATTTTTTAATCATTACTATGTACCTCTCACCATGAAACACAAATAAAGATCAGACTATGTGGTTTCTTTAGTCCATTAGAAAGTGCAAATCACTTGAGAATAAATGATAAATATACAGAACAATTTTGACCACAAAAGAAAGTATATTCAATATTAACCCAGGTTATTTTAAAATTTCATAAAATGCATTGAACAGAATTTTAGCCCTGATCCTAAGTAAAGATGCTAAAAAGAAATCATTACCAAATGACATTAAAGCACTTTAATATTTTCTCCACTTGTCATTTTGCATTCTCTCATCTATATAAACCTGTTGACATCCTGATTATAATGTTATCATTGCTTTTCAGTTATTTCTACTAACCCATGACAGGTTTAGTTATTCACATGCCATTCACTTGACATTTATTTTCTGTCCTTGATTTGTGTTTAAATATGAATTCCTAAAATCTGAGTTGATTATATGTTGTTGCTTAGATGCTATCACTCGTTACCTTTGAGTTTGGCCTCAATAGAAAATAGTTAGTGATGTTCATTTACCCTTTTGATATTTTTTATGGAAGTCTCAACAATAAGTAGTTGTCTGAGCAATGGTGTTCAAATTCAAAGTTTGGTGGTATCAACTACTAAACTCTTTTATCCTCCAAATATACATAGATCGTCACCATATCGTGACTTCCAGAATTCTGGCAAGTGAGATACCACTTCTTTTGACAAACACATTCCTGCAGGTGGTTTTGATGGCAGGGGAATAATATGGCTAGATGAGGAGGAAAGGAAAAGGGAAACAACAACTGGCATGAGACAGAACTTGAAAATGAAATTACTGTCAGGAGACAAGGATGCCACACTTGGGACCTGGATAGAAGCTGATAGCAAGCTGATGAGTCTCCCTTTGAATAGGAACAATGGTCCATTGTAAAGAGCACATGAGAAAATGCATTGAATAGTGTCTGGCACAAAACACACAACCAAGGAGTCTAGTTATGATCACTATTAAAATTCTGTGATATTACTATAAGCCCTAGAAAATACCCTGGATATATGAATGAGGTTGGACCATATGAAATTATCATGCTTTAGATTAAAAATGATTGAATACAGGCAATTCATGTGGTTCAACCTAGTATTAATTGTTATAATTAATATATAAATTGTTATCACCATAATTGCTGATATTCAGGCTAAGGACAATGATTTCCATAAAGGGTGGAAACACTCACTTGCTGCTGAAAAATGATTAAGTTTCTTTTTTCTGTGTATTGGGTTTCCCTTGCTATAAAGTTTTTATAACCCATTAACTACAAAGAATTATAAATGTATGCATTAAATTGAAAGAATTTCCAAAATGTTATGTAAAAAATGAAATATAATAATAAACTTGTTGCTGCTTTTATAAAATAATGAGAAGGTCCTTTATGTGCATGCATAGCGTTATCTGACTGACCGAGGGAAAATGTACAAAGATACATCCGGGATAGTTATATGATGGGAAAATGGCATGGCTAGGTGAGAAGTAGAGAAAAGGGGGAAACCAAGTAATTGAGGAAAAAACGTTTAAAGACTACATCAAAACTTAACAGGATGACCCCAATTAAATACGTAAAGTTGAGGGAAACTCATTTTTTAATTTAAACTACAAAATTTAAATTCTAAAAGTGCATCATCTCCAATAAGTTGAAGCATGCTCACATTGGAAGATAATTCTATTTCTTCAAAGTTGAATTATTGTCCCTTCTAAAATACCACTAGAAAAGAACTATCTTAAATAAGAATTTATATCCATTCACAGTCAGCCATAGTCTTGGTGAAATAAACCATTCATTTTCTGTTTTAATAGGCAATTTTTCATAAAACTACTTGGTAGAGACTTTGTTTAAAGTGGAAAAAATAAAGTCACACAGAACATGTTAATCTAATAATTTGGAGGAAATTCTAATTGTATTTCCTCCAAATAAGGCACACTATATTTTGTCTATTCAGTGATTTCTGTTTTCAAAAATAGATTCTACTTTTGCTTGCAAATGTAGATTAAATGAATAAATTTTGTATCATGAAAGAGGATTTCAGACTATAATAAAAATATTTAACATCATGAAACTTATCAATAAAATGTTTCTGAGGTATAGTCATTAATCAAAGAGAGACAGACTTTCTAGACACATGTGGCATATACAACATGAATTTAAAGAAAAAAAAACAAAAAAAAGTATCAGGGGTAATTAGCAGAATCTTTTTATACTGCTTGGCTAAAGATATCTTTACATTGTTAAGATTTTATTATAACGGCAAAATTTACCTTTTGCCAGCACATAAGGTGTTGTTATAGCACAGAATAGAACCCTAAAATGCCATATTCATATATGTAGTATCAAATTGATGACTATTCTTTTTCTAAGTAAATATTAGAAAATAGGCAAGTCAATGCAAATAGGTTCCATTAGTTAGTGGCTGGCCAATGGGTACAGGTCCTTTGTAGACCTCTGGTTGTTCAAGTTATGCTCAGTTTAATGAAAAAACTCATTTTAATTCTAATTAATGACTAGTTTCTATAAATATAAGTTTCCCTGCCCTAAAAAGAGCTTCTAAATGACTTTTCAGCTTGTGAACTAATGTGTCAGTAACTTGCAAGATGTCATATACCACAATGATCAAAATATCTTTTTATAGAATTTTTTTTTTGTTCGTATTTTAAGACACAGGTTGTTGTTAGACAATTCTCTGTGGGGATGTCACATTTCTCTGTATCTTGTGAAGCAAGGTGCCTGCTGCCCTTTATTCTGCCCTAGCTGCTCATGAATGTCTGTTTACTGAGGGCAGAGATATAGTGTCTCTCTCTGAGGCAAAGAGCAGGCATGCTTAAGTCAAGTGCAATAAAGATCACATGTTGCTCAAGACCATAGACAAGCATGCTTTCTGCTCATGACCAAAGATCAAATCTCTAAGCATACGGATCCTTTCCTGAACTGCAACCCACGACATGTGCAGGCATCATTGGTTCCTGTCCATATCACACAAAGGGAAGTGAGGTTTGGAAGACTGGTACCAAATACCCATGCTCCGTTCACTGTTGTGGTTGAGTAATAAACTGTCTTCTACACAACCAGGAAAACACGGGAGGCTGACTTGTTCACTTACCCTATTTGTAAAGAGCACATGAGAAAATGCATTAAATAGTGTCTGGCACAAAACACACAACCAAGGAGTCTAGTTATGATCACTATTAAAATTCTGTGATATTACTATAAGCCCTAGAAAATACCCTGGATATATGAATGAGGTTGGACCATATGAAATTATCATGCTTTAGATTAAAAATGATTGAATACAGGCAATTCATGTGGTTCAACCTAGTATTATTTGTTATAATTAATATATAAATTAATTATATATTAATAAATTAATATATTAATATAAAAAACTTCATAGCAAATAGGGTAAGTAAAAAATTGTTCCCTTTATAAACACTGGTTTGGAGTTGGCAGTGACAGATAATTTTGCCCAAGGCAGCTTTGGGTAAAGCAACATCCACCTCTTAGAGAAAAAGGAGGAACCCCAGTTATTCCTGTACCCCTAGTGTCAAGCTCCAAGAAGTAAAGGCTGAATAAGTGTAAGTTTAATGGATAAACAAGGCAGATGAAAGAACCAGCCTATCAAAATAATGTGTAAGACCAGCAGGAAGGAAAGCAACAGGGCTGCTCCTTTTTTTTTTTTTTTTAAATGACTGAGAAGCTGGAGCAGACCAGAGGGTGACTGAGATGATGTTCTAGGAGCCACTGTGAACTGGTGCTCATTCCATTCCTTCCTTTCTCCACCAGGAGCAATAACCTACCATTTCACCGTTCTTGGGAAATCTCTGAACTCAGTGATGTTGTCTTACATCCACTGGATTTCTTACTTTTCTGTCTGCTCATGCCTTATTATTATTATTATTTTTTGGATTGGGTTCTTTTCCTGTCATGATCTAAATGCTGGCAAACCAGAGTTCTTCCATTCCTATTGTGTATTCCTCTCTCTAAGCCATCCTTCTTGAAGAACTCATCCACGTCCTAGACATAGACACCTTTACTGCAAATATACCCTGTTGCGTAAGCTTCCTGTGGAGGACATCATCAACTTTGTAGGCATCTCCACAGAGGTCTCTTGACATCATCTCACACTCAGCATGCACACAATTGAACTTTTACTCTTCTATCCATCCACCCCTCAAAATTAGTCCTACTTCCCCATTTCTACAAAGTATAGCCTTATTCTCTAGGTACCAGATTCAACACCATTTTTGATAAATTCACTTTATTTTTCTTAGTGGCTGTGAGTCTCAGCCAAACTAACTTTATTCTCTCTGCTTCTGTCCCCTGGCCTCTCATAACTAATACTCCTCTGGACCCTCACGGTCCAGTACCATGTGACTGTGAGCACTGAAAATGAGGCAAGTTTGGCTGAAGAAATGAATTTTCATTTCATTTAAATATAAACAAAAAATGGAAAATATTTTATTTATAATTTTATATTAACTATTAATATGATAATATTATAGATTTGCTTAGTAAATATTAATAATAACTATATTATGGAAACTAATTTTATCTGTTTCATTTTACTTTTTTAATATGGCTAGAAGAAAATTTTAAGTTGCATTTAAATTATGTAAAATTGTAAATTATATATAAACGTAATTTATATTATATTTCTATTAGGCAGCTTTGATTCCAACCACAGCAAAGCGGAGTGGGATGAACTGATTCTGAAAATCTTATGTGTGCCAGACTACTTTCTGGACATTCTGTAATTGGGTTCACATGATCTTCAAATTGTTTATGACAAATAAATAAAAGAGTCTTCAATTTTACAATAATATACTGAACAGGACAAGGAGATAAAGAACATTGTACAAGGTCAGAAGGTTAAAAAGCATAGAGCAAGAATTCCAATTCAGGTCTCCTGACACGAAGCTAACATGTGTCTGCTTGGCCCATCTGTGTGTTGCTGAAAGATCTCTGGGCAGTACGAAGGGTTGTACAAGGCCCAGGGGTGGCTGTCACCAGTGTTTCATGGGTCCCATAGTGGTGGGATGTGATTTGGCCAGCCAGCCTGCCGCAGCTGCTTTGGCATCTGTGTTCATGATGCATCCCAATATACTCTCCATCCCTGCGATACTCCCATGCCTCTGTGCTCTAAACCAGATGTAAAAGCCCAGAGCTATCTACCACTTGGGGGAGGGCGGCTGGCGGGGGGAGAGGGGGCAGTGACTCAGTGTAGATCACTGATGCGTGCCCAGAGTCCCAGCTGGGACTCTACCTGCTGACTGTTCTCAAGGCAGTCAGACAGGGGAGGCAGCTTTCTGACTTCATTCATCTCTCACCTTAGCAGACACAGGTTGTGGGGCTTGACAAGATTCATCGCACAGAGGGCCTGCTACCTTTGTTCCTTCAGCTTAGAGTAAAGTTGGGTGAAAAATTATTTTATGATCCACTCCAAGGAGAATGAAATCTGTTTGTGCTTGGGGTTTTTGGTCTACAAACCACAGCCAGTCTGACAAGTAGATAATCTCCTTACATAACAGTTTCTGGAGTTTCGCAGGAGAACAGACTTCTAGAAATAGCTCTGCATCTGCTTCTCATAGGTTATGTTAAATTCTTCCATTTAAAATTCACGCTTTCTGGACTTTTCTATTTTCTAATACAAATTAAAATTCAAGGAGCCCCCTGCAAATTAGTTTGAGGCCAATGATTTAACAAGTTTGCTGTAAAAATGAAGTCTGGCAGAAATGTGACATTGACAATTCCATTGTGATAATAAATTACATAAAGTATATCAATAAGGACTAGCATTTACATTTCTCCTGACCACTTATAAAGAATGTTATACTTTGCATTTCCTTTGATCTATACACAATATGCATGTGATTATTATCTTAATTTTAAAAAGCAGAAAACAATGTCATTAAGCAATTTGCCCAAAGTCCCCCTTTTCAAATGGCACAGCCAGAACCCAAACCATGATGTTATACCATTTCTATAGCCTTTTATATATTGTAATAATATTAGTAGACATGTTGTTCTTATAGAAAATCTGAAAATATTGGCCAATATTTTATATACTCAGGTTAATTTATAATTTAGTGTTTACTATTTAATTATTTTCCTTTAAATACGTCTTTTATTTTTCTAATTCAAGAGAAAAATACCATATGTTTTCATTTATTTGTTCACTTATCGATACATTGAACAAGCATTTAAAGATTTTTCTTTAAAAAGCATTTAAAATTACTGTTTCTCTGCAAGATGCTCTGCTGTAAAGATTAGAAAGAAGAACAAGCTCTAGCCTTCCCTTCAGAAAATTCCAATCCAGTCGTACTGATGACATTAAACATATGCCTGTATGAGTACATAGCACAGGCTTGATTCCTCTATATCTCAAAGTTCCATGGCCTTAAAAGCTATCTCTATGCTAAAGACTCCAAATTAATATACCCAACACTGATCTTTTCAGTGAAGACCAAATTGGTATATGAAAGTGACTGCCTGATATCTCTGTTTGCACATCCAAAAGGGATTTCAAAACTTACATGGACAAAGCTGAACTCTGCACCCCTTGCATGATTTACCATCCACACTTACTCTCTAGCATTGTTCCTTTCTTAGACTTGTGTCTCCAGAAAGAGTAATGTCATCTACCTACTTGTCTTTTCCAAAAATCACAGACGCATCCTTGAACCCTCTTTATATCTCACTCCTTTAATCCAAATCCATCAATAATTCCTGCGAGCTTCACTTTGAAATTTTATCCCTGACTTAAATGCCCCCCAGCTTCATTCCTAACGTCCTAGTCTAAGCGACATTTACTTATTGCCCTAAAGGCCTGAAATAGCCTCTTACCCCTTCTAGATTTTATTCACATCTACCTAACCATTGACATTGAGGTCAATTTCACATTCCATAGGAATGCACTAATTTTAAGTGTAGATTTAAAAAATTTCCAATAAATGTATACGTTCAACCTAATCAGGGTAGTAAATATTTTTATTATATTCTCCATGATCCTTCCAAACAGTCTTCAGTCCACTACATGAACAGCCTCTGTTCTGATGTCTCTCACTATAGATTCATTTACTGGTCCTTGAACACATATACAAGGAACCACACTGTATTGTACACTTCTATATCAATGCACAGATTTCTTTCACTCAGTGAAATATTTGAAACAGTCATTCATGTTTTCACATATGTTGAATGTAGGTTCTTTTTTACTTCTGAGTAAATTTTATTGTGTAAATAAACAATTTGTACACTCATTCTTCCACTGAGGAGCATTCAGCTGTTTCTAGTTCTGTGCTATTTTGAATAGAGGTACAGTAAAACTTGGGGTGCAAATCTATAAGTGCAGATATGTTTTTACTTCTCTTGGATAAATACCTAAGACTAAAAATGCTGGGTGATATGGTAAATATGTATTTAATCCTAAAAAAACACTGTTTTCTAACATTGCTGTACATCATAAACAATTTGTGAGAATTCCAGTTGCTCTACATACTCTTCAAACATCTACTATTTGTTTTTAATTTTAGCCATTCTAAAGGCTAAGAAGTGGTTAAGTAGAGTGGTATCTCATTGTTTTAATTTGCAATTATCAAATGACTAAGAAATCTAAACACCTTTTTATGTATTTATTGACCAGATGCATATTTTCTTTTTGGAGGTATATATTTAAGTCTTTAGCTATTCTGACTGAATTGCTTGTCTTTTTTATTCTAAATCTATAGGAATGCTTATATAATCTGTATTCAAGTCCTTTGTTAGATATATTTATTGACAAAGTCTGCACTTCACCCAATATATTCTCTTAGTATATACTTGGATCTTGTCTTTTGATAAAAAATAGTTTTCAATTTAGATGGAGTCCAATTTCTCTTTTTAAAAAAACTTTTAATGGTTATTGTTTCTTATGTATTGTACAAGAAGTTCTTTTATGTGCTTCCAACTTCAAGGTCATGAAAATAATATTTTGTTTTTTTTATAGAAGTTTATAGTACTATCTATTTATTATATGTTAGTTGAGAATTGAGTTTGTATTATTTTCATGTGTGTAAAGTGAGACAAAGATAAAGATAATTTTTGTTTCACATGGATATTTATTTTCCCCAGCTTTAAGACTCTTCCCTCCAGATATCCAGTCTTGAAAAATAAAAATTACTATTAGAAAATTGACTTTGACCCTTGGTTGAAAATCAGTTGCCTACAATATAAGTAGGAGTGTTTCTGCATTCTCTAGGACTCCCTATTGAATTGTATATTCCTATGCCAATATCACACTGTCTTGATTATAATAGCTTTATCATTAGTTTTAAAATCAAGTGAGAGTACACTAACTCTATCCTATATTTTCAGAATTGTTCTGCCTATTAGAGTACCTTAGTATTTCCATGTAAAATTTAGAATTAGCTTTCTGTAGCTTACAAAAAGTAACTGTTGAATTTTGGTTGGAATTTTCAGAGTATATCCGTCAATTTTGTTTAAAATAGACATTTTACAAGACATAAAGTTTATTTAGTTCTCCATTTGTTTAGTTCTTCACTATTTTCCTTATCAATGTCTGTTTTCTTTGTAAAGGTTATACATATTGTTAGATTTATTCTTAAAGATTTTATGCTTTCAATGTGACTAAAAGGGGAAATTTAAAATTTTTATTTTTCATATTTTGCAACTTCTTTAAAACTATTTCTTTAAATAAAAACCTTGCATACTATGATTGTGATAAATTCTCATAAAAGATCTAGCAATTATTTATTACATTCTTAATATTTCTATGTAAACTATCATTAAAACCTAAGTAATAAATTTTACCTTTTCTTTTCCAATGTCTTTTACTTTTTTTTTCTCACATTATTGCACTGGCCAGGACCTCAATTACAGTGTTAAACATGTGTGGTCAGATCAGTCACTCTTGTATTATTACCAATTCCCACCAAAAAAATGTTCAATAATTCACCCTCAAGTGTGATATTAAATTTGAGTTTTGATGATGACCTTTGTATATTGAGAAGATTCTCATCTGTTCTATTTCCTAGGTTATTTTTTAGACTCATGAATGAATGGTATTATATTTTGTCAAATACTTTCTCTGCATCAATTGGGATTACATATTTTTTTCTCCCTTTATACCATTCATGTAGTGAATTAAATTAATATTATTCAAATGTTAAAATAACCCTGTATTCCTTAAGACCTTGGCTTAAAGCACTTGGTTAATGAATATTGAATTCTTTTCTAATATTGTTCAGTTTCATTTGCTAATGTAAAAAAATATCTTGGGTCTAGGTTCAAAGACATGGTAGTCCATAATTTCTTTTTTATATAATTTTCTTAATGGGATTTGGCATCGGAGTTATGTTGGTTTTATAAAACAAATTCAGAAGCATTTCTTCCTCTATTTTTTGAAAAAAATTTATGTGACATTGGCAATTTTTTTCTTAAATTCTTGATATAATTCACAGATAGAAACTATCTGTGCCTGAAATTTTCTTTAATACCTCTTTTAATGAAGATTTCAAATTTATTGGCATAAATTTGTTCATAATTCTCATTTTTATTTTTATTTTTTTGACAGAAACTGAGAATCAGAGAGAGAGGAACAGATGGATAGAAATGAGAGAGATGCGAAGCATAAATTCTTTGTTGCAGCTCCTTGGTTGTTCAGTGATTGTTTTTTCATATATGCCTTGACTAGGGGGCTATAGCAGAGCAAATGACCCCTTGCTCAAGCCAGCAACTTTGGGCTTCAAGCCAGGGACCATAGGTTCAAGCCAGAGACCATGGGTCATGCTTCTGATCCCACACTCAAGCCAGCGACTCCATGCTCAAGCTGGTGAGCCTGCGTTCAAGCTGGATGAGCCTGCACTCAAGCCGGCAATGTCAGTGTTTCAAACCTGGGTCCTCCGCACCATAATCTAATACTCTATCCACTGTGCCACCAACTGGTCAGGACATGATATTCTTTATTATAATATTAGTATCATATAATCTGTAATGATGTCATGCCTTAAATTTCTGATATGAGTTAAGATGTCTTTCTGTCTCTTATTTTCCTACATACTCTTGTTAGAGGCTTAGCAATGTTATCCTTTCAAAAATCCATCTTTTAGTGTAGTTAATTTTATCTGTTATTTTCTCTTTTATTTGTTTTGTTTTATTTATTTATTTTTTAATTCAGCATCCATTTTTTATTTTTTTTTATGAGCCCCTTCTGGTCCTGACCCTCTGTGTATTACTGTCTCTAACAGCATGGTTTTTCTTAATTATATTTTTCTTTTTTTAAATTTTATTATTATTAATTTTAATGGGGTGACACCAATAATTCAGGGTACATATGTACAATGAAAACATCTCCAGGTTATCTTATCATTCAATTGTGTTGCATACCCGTCACCCAAAGTCAAATTGTCCTCTGTCACCTTCTATCTGGTTTTCCGTGTGTCCCTCCCCTCCTCCCTATCCCACCCTTCCCTCCCTCCCCCCACCCCGTAACTGCCACTCTCTTGTCCATGTCTCATACATCACTAATTATTAGAGAAATGCAAATTAAAACCACAATGAGATATCACCTCACACCAGTCAGAATGGCACTCATCAGCAAAACAACACAGAATAAGTGCTGGCGAGGATGTAGAGAAAAGGGAACCCTTCTGCACTGCTGGTGGGAATGCAGACTGGTGCAGCCACTATGGAAAACAGTTTGGAGATTCCTCAAAAAATTAAAAATCTAACTGCCTTTTGACCCAGCTATCCCACTTATAGGAATATACCCTAAGAACACCATAGCACTGTTCGAAAAGAAGAAATGCGCCCCCATGTTCGTGGCAGCATTGTTCACAATAGCGAAAATCTGGAAACAGCCCAACTGTCCGTCAGAAGACAAGTGGATTAAAAAGCTTTGGTACATATATGCTATGGAATATTACTCAGCCATAAGAAATGATGACATCAGATCATTTATAACAAAATGGATGGACCTTGATAACATTATACGGAGTGAAATAAGTAAATCAGAAAAAAAGAAAAACTGAGAACAGCATGATTTCATACATAGGTGGGACATAAAAGTGAGACTATGAGACATGTTTTGTTTTATTTTAATTAACTAGTTTTAGCTATGTACTTTGGGTTTAGTTTTCTTTTTTTACAGGGACAGAGAGAGAGTCAGAGAGAGGGATAGACAGGGACATACAGACAGGAACGGAGAAAGGTGAGAAGCATCAATCATTAGTTTTTTGTTGCCCTTGCAACACCTTAGTTGTTCATTGATTGCTTTCTCACATGTGCCTTGACCGTGGGCCTTCAGCAGACCGAGCCACCCCTTGCTGGAGCCAGTGTCCTTGAGTAGAAGCTGGCGAGCTTTTGTTCAAGCCAGATGGACCCGAGCACAAGCTGGCAAGCTCGGGGTTTCAAACCTGGGTCTTCCGCATCCCAGTCTGATGCTCTATCCATTGCGCCACCGCCTGGTCAGGCTAGTTTTCTTTTTTATATCCAGTTTTATAAGAGGAAAACATATACTATTGATTTGGAGCTTTTATTCTTTTTTAATATAAGCAAAAACATGTGATTTATTAAGATATTTGTAGCTCTCATACAATCTTCTTGAATGTTCCACATAAGCATAAAAAGAACATTTTAGCATTTTGATCGAGGTAGTTAATAGCATTGATTATATCTTCTATGACTTTATTTTTAGTGTACTAGTTGTTATACCTATTACTAAGAGAAGAGTGTTAAACTCTCTAAATATGGTTGTGAATTTGTCTAATACTCTCTATAATTCTATCCCTATAATGGGAGGATTCTATCATTAAAACAAATATCTAGGTCATCCTGAAGCATTATTTTTTGCACAAGTCTCTTTTAGGATCCTTGTCCTCTTCTGCTTATTACTCTTGTTTATATTCATAAAACAGCCACAGCCCTGAAATTGGTGTCACTCAGTCTCACCTCTAACTAGTAAATTAGTAATCAGTAATAACCACCATATGGCATTTAGGTTAAGAATTCAATCTGATCAACATGCTGTCAGTGTTTCCACTCAATCTCTAAAAAAGGCTAATTATTTCTTTAATCATCAATTCAAACAAACACTTCTCTAAAAAGACTGTTATGGAGATTGTATGAAAGACTACTTACTTCACTTGGGCTTTATCACAAGTAGAAAAAAATCAGATGTGTAATTTAGGAGATATGAGTAAACTGTTCAATTTTCCAATGCATGAAAGCTTCAAATGCATTGCTCAAAGATCTTTTTCAAGCTTCATAACTAAAATGAAGAATAAGAGGCTCCTAGTCAAGTCAACAAGGTCATCTTTCAAATAAAGAAAGTTCTTTGTTACATTGCTGTAATAATTACTTCTCTGTCATGTTCATCCAATGGTGTTAGCTCTACTATCTGGAACAAAAACACAGATGGCATCTCTTCATGTACATGATCATGTCTCAGTCATTTGGACCCAACAAATCTGTCTACCCTAGTGTTCTCTTCCCCCACAATAACTTTTCCAAGCTCTTTCAAGAGACCCAAATGGCACATGGATTCTGGACCCTTCACCTTCCTGATTGCTCTCATTGTGAATGTTTTCAAGGTGATGGCTGATTCTTAAAATGTGACCTCATAATATTCCACATGAAATATGACCACAAAACAGAACATATGTTCACTCCAATTACTTACTGAAGCTGTAGATACCCTTATACTGACAGAAAGGCAGATTTTCTTTACATTAAGCATAAGAAGATATCAGGAATCACACAGGTTGCTTACTTAACTGTGCCTTGCAAGCTGAATTTTTTAAAACTAATATTTCTGAAAGCTAATATCCCAAGACAGAATGCATAAACCCAAGAAAAACATCTCTGTGGTTGCACTGATAGACCTCTCGTACTCTGATGTCTAACGATGCACAGTGAAAACGGGGAATAAAAAAAAGCACCGAAGTTCTGGAATTGACTAGCTGCATAGATAGGAAAATTGTAGCCCCTCCTTAAAGGTCTTTTATTATGCACTTATTTTACTGTTTTCAATGGAGACTACGGGGACTAATCAATATTTCCATCAGAGAGAAAGTGCCTTTTAAGTGCAAAACATTTTTCAGAAGCAACTTTCAACACCAGCATAAATGACATCACCAGAAGAAGGATGGTTTAACTAGAGGGGATCATTATCTGTTGTTGGGATTTCTCCTCAGTGAACAAGCAATTAGTCTGTCAAAGATGGACCGAGTTCCTAAAATGAATGTCTGAAAAATGCTTACAACTCCTCTCTGTGTTCATGACAAATAGAAAGATTGGTTTTCATGTAAAACTGAGATTTGGGCTGTTTTTTTTTTTTTAATTTTTTTTCCTATAAGGAAATAACAAAAAGGCTTTAGAAAGTCTTTCATATCTGATTGATTTGTTGCCAGTCTCAATATGCATATTTTAAGCTAATTCTACTCATGCATATGTCTTTTCATTATCTGGATGCTTGTTCCTGGATTGTAATGGCTTCACTAATATTCATCTTTGTCTAAACACATGACAGGTAAAAGGCACTGATGAACAGTGAAATGAATATTATATCAGGGGATATGACCTATTCTACAACAGAGGTTCCGGCTACTCTTGTTATTAATTTTAAGATTGATTGCATTCAAGTGATTAAGTTTGCCCCTGAACTTATAAAGAATGATTGGAAGAAGTTAAATGTATAAAGAAAGAAGCAGTTCTGCCTACTCAGAAGCAATGGTTGTCTCCACCAAATTGAATCTAACTCTGGATGGAACTAATCAGATTTTTTTCTCAGATTAGCAGTTCACTGGGTAAACAGACAAAAGGTTATTTTTAAGATAAATGTTGTTAATATCAACTCCATAACATGGTAAACTTGATCTGTCGCATTCAACCCCACTAAAAGCATCACAAATCACCTATGGATTTCTTTTAAGAAAAATGAGGAGTTACAGATTTATGACATCAGAACTAAAATTTTAAATGAGTTTTGGAAAACACTTTGGATTAATTTTTCAGTATAATAATGTATGTATTGAAAAATGATGTTCTGATATTACAAAGAGATATAGCAAGTATTTATTTACCTGACACCAAAAAATTCTATATCTTAAGGCTGTTTTCTTAAACTTTTGACCAGAAATAAAAACACAGCCTTTACTGTTGAATGCACAAGTTTCTCTTTTTCTCCCTTTTGAAATTTTTGAGAAAAAAATTACATATTTACATGTAAATTTTGTTTATTTTGACTTCTTCGATTGTTTCTTTTCTCTCAACTTACAAAGCTAATTGGGAATGTATCCTTCTATGTGTGTGTATGTATATGTGTAACCACACAAACCTTATTTTCTTCAGTCTTGCCTTTTCTTTTTCTTCTCTTCCTTTGGCTCAAACTGGCCTTACCCAGCATCCTGACTTACCCATCTCCTCCCTTGCATGTCCAGTCTTTTCCTTAATCATTAAGCCCTCAGAACAATGTGGTTCTTGTCAGCATCCAATGGTTTTAGGAAAAAAATCTCAGGTTCATTGATAACAGAAAGAGTTTTCAATCAAACTGAAGATAACATCTTGGCCTCAGTTGTGTTTCAGCTCTAGACTCAAGAAAGCAAAACTATCTCACCCAACAAATCCTTGCAAAATTGGACAGAAGGGCATCATGGCTGACATCAGGACCAAATGCAATAGTCTGTTCCCCCTACCCTAGCACCAACCAATCAGTAGAAACCAGAACCCTAACTCCTTTAGTCACTATGATTAGTGATTTTCTTCCCTATATACATAATCTATCCCTTCAATTCACCAGGGAGCCAGGTCGTTGAGAATTAACTCACCTGTGACTCTGGGCATGGCACCATCTCTTCAAATAATAAACCCTTACTCTCATGGCTGAAAATCCCTTTTCATATCTTATTGGGCTTTGAAGCATACAGCAAATGAACCCCTTAAATCCTGTAAAAAAAAAATATATATATATGGATTACATATATGTGTAAGATTACTTGATCTTATTTTAAATAAAAGTTAGCATATTATAGATATCTGTCTTAGTCCATCTGGGCTGCTATAACAATACCATAGAATGGGTGGTTCATAAAACACAGAAATTTATTTCTCACACTTTGGAAGTCTGAGAAGTTCAAGATCAAGCTGGCAGATTCCATGTCTTCATGAGATGCCACTTCTTAATGGATCATAAATGGTCTCTTTCTTGTTGTGTCCTGACAAGACAGAAAAGACAAAAGAGTTCTCTGGAGGTTTTTTTATAAGACACTGATCTCATTCTTTCCGGTGACCTAATCAAATCTCAAAGGTCCCACCTCCTAATACCATTAAAATGAAGTTGAGAATTTTCAGCATAACTTTTGAAAGGACAGGCTCAAACATCATAGATTTTCTATGGGAAATTTTGCTGCTCCACAAGGCAGAAACCATAAAAACATGAAACTCACCAGAGCCATCCTGATCCTCTACTTTTAGTCTTTCTCTTTCATCTGTCTGCTCTCTGAAGCCTTCAAAGTTTGGGTTATTTTTTAAATGACTTTCAGAAATTATAATTAACTGCAGGAGAAAGACTTCAATAAGAGCTACTTAGATATTAACCTGTATTGTGCTAATTTTTTTGTTGGTTCCTCTTGTCTCTGCCCCCAGTTTCTGTCACAGGAATCCTGAAACCATTGTAAATAGAGGTGATAGGAAGTTTCATTCTAATATTTAGTCTCTGACCCTGGTTCCTGACAAGAGCTCCTAAAACTCTTGTAATTTCTTAAGTAATAAGAGAACTAAGTGCATCTCTTCCTCTCATATTTGGTCTTTGACTCCAGGAGGGCTCTTAGATCCCTTTGAAATTATTGGATGAGAGGAGTGTTTTTTGTTCTAGTAAAGTGACTTTGGGTGGGTTCCAAAATGGCTCTTGGATCTAAATTAGTCCCCTAAGAAGTACAATCCAAGATTAGAAGCTTGAAATTTTCAGTCCTTCCCTTTCTCCATGCTCAAGAGAGGGGAAGATTAGAAATGAAGTTAATAATCAATCATGCCGCCTGACCAGGCGGTGGTGCAGTGGATAGAGCATCGGACTGGGATGCGGAAGACCCAGGTTCGAGACCCTGAGGTCATCAGCTTGAGCGCAGTCCCACCTGGCTTGAGCAAAAGCTCACCAGCTTGGACTCAGGGTCGCTGGCTTCAGCAAGGGGTTGCTCGATCTGCTGAAGGCCCGCGGTCAAGGCACATGTGAGAAAGCAATCAATGAACAACTATGGTGTCACAACAGCAATGAAAAACTAATGATTGATGCTTCTCACCTCTCTTCGTTCCTGTCTGTCTCTATCTATCCTCTCTCTGACTCTCTCTCTGTCCATGTAAAATTAAAAAAAAAATTCATCATGCCAATGTGATGGAGCCTTCATAAAATTTCAGTATAATGGGTTTAGAGGAGCTCCCAGGTTGGTGAACACATCTACCTACCAGGAGGGTGAGTTACTTCAGCTTCAACTGAACAGAAGCACATGCAATCAAGACTGTCACAGATCATGCCTTATGCATCTCTTCATTTGACAGTTTATCTGTATCCTTTATCATATCTTTAATAAATGATAATCATAAGTAAGTGTTTTTTTCTGGTCATGTGAGCTGTTCAGAGAAATAAATCCAAGGGAGAAAAGGTCATGGGACCTCCAATTTGTACCCAAGTTGCACAGAAGTAGTGGCTAACTCGGGGACCCACTCCTGGATGAGCATTTGAACTGGTAAGTAGTATCCTGAGTCTAAGCCTATACCTGGAAAAATATGATGCTATCTCTAGGTAGAGGGTATGTCAGGGTTCAGTTAAATTGTAGGACACAGCTACTGTTGCAAAATTGCTCAGTGAGGAATAAAAAAAACTACATACACATAATCTCAAATCCTAAATTATAATCCTTCTGAGGAAAAGTATCCTGGCATTATTTTATTTTTGTATCCTCTAGTAGTGTCTGAAGAAAATAAGGGTAACCAGAAAATTCTTTGTAGAATTTTACCCACAAGATTGAGGCTTAACACTTTCTTGAAATTCTTCAAGTATGAGAAAGTTGTGGTGCTATTTTTGCACTAGTTGAAATTTTGGATTCTATATCATGATAATGTACTTGACATTCTCTACTAACCATTTGAAAAATATAGATATTAGATCATTTCCAGTAGCTTTTAAGCTAAAATATTAGCAATTAAACATTCACTGGGAAAATTTTTCATGTGGAAACGTATATACAACACTGCCCACAAAATATAGAATAAGCTTTGGAAAAAATATTGCTGCAAGGCAAGCACAATGAAGATGTTATATTAAACATTTAAACCAAAAGTGTTGAGAATTAGAAAAAAGTTTCAGAGTAAAGAGCAATTGGCTTCCACTAATCACTCTGCATTATTAGGACAAAATGCTCTTCAAAGATCCTGAAATGTTTCTGAAGTCTCCATGATGTTCATATTTGAAATAAAAATGTGTTCCTCAGAATGTTTCCTTTTATGTAAATTTCTAATGGGT
Source organism: Rhynchonycteris naso (assembly GCA_037038555.1). Lineage (NCBI taxonomy): Eukaryota > Metazoa > Chordata > Mammalia > Chiroptera > Emballonuridae > Rhynchonycteris > Rhynchonycteris naso. Next base: position 15,488,719 of record CM072999.1, on the reverse strand, counting down.
AAACATGGGGTTTTGAATCCCCATACAATTTCCTCAAAGAATTTTCTTGAAAAGTCCCAGATGTGGACAGAAAGAAGAGGATTATTTGCATCCAACAAGAGGCAGTTGGTTATCCAAAGCATTTATCTCAAGGACGCCATAAATAATAATGCTTTTTAAAGAAATCACATGCTATCAAAGCAAATTTCTTAAATTTTCTGAGACTCCAAAGTCTGTAATTTCTGCTACAGATTAAAGTATAATAATGGTACCATTAAAGATGAGTTTGGCATTGCTAAAATCCATTAACAATGATTAAAATCAAAGGTGAATCAAAAGTAAATAAATCTTGTATTCCACGAGCATCTACTACTACCAGTCATGGTTCAAAGAAATAGGCAGTTGAGTTATTATATACAAGTACAGTCTATGGGGTATAAACACACCTAAGAAGGGCAGAGTCCATCTTATTCACTGTCATGAATTCTTTTTTCTACCATATAAAAAATACTTTTTCTAATTTATTATTTTCACCTGCCACTTGGGCATTAGCCAACCTTTCTTCCCCTCACTTCTGAGTCATTTATCTTCCATTTTCCCAAAATGTGTTGAACAATTTCTTATTAATAATATGATTTGCTTTCCCAGATATTTCCCATCATTAACTAACTCCTATTTATCATCACATTCTTTTATTTCCTAAGTAGCCTACTTTTTTTTTCTCTGAACTTTATTTTGCACTTCTCTCTGAGGCCTGGAAACCAGTGTGTGCAGAGAGAATTAGATAGTCTTAGAACCTCCCTCTTTGTTCTTTTGCCAGGGCAGTAAGTCGACATGACCAAAATTAAATTTAGAAGAAGGGGATCTAAAGTGCAAGTTTATCAATAAGAAATGCACCTCTTTAAGTACAAAATAAACTGTGCAATCACATTTCTATAAATGGTGGGATAAATTCCTCTCCACCACATCCTAGCCCATACACTTCTTCTAGAAAGAAAATATGAATTGAAATAATTTATTGAGTCCAGAGCTATCTCCTTGGTAAAAGAGAGAAAAGACATTAAAAATTATGCAGCAGAATAATTTATAGAAGGTACTAATTTTTATTTTGTTCTCATTGTTATAGAAATCTTAATAAAATTAAAAAAAATAAAAACCACCTTGTCTCTCCTCCCTTTCCTCGCTGGAAGGACAACCAACCCTTTGTGTTGAAAGATCAGTTTCCTCACATCAGTTTCTCTTTTAAGGAATTAGCCTGCAATACCTTTCTGGGGTCTGAAGTGAGATTTCTGCTCAGTTTAGAACAGAAAACGACTCATTACAAAGATAAATGGCCAACTGCAAAGTGAAACAAAAAAGAACCAAGGGCTCTCAACACATTAATGGGAAGCCATTATTTCTAATGACATGGCCAAAGTAAAGTCTTGCTCTTTAGGCAACTCTTAATTTTTTTCTTAAAATGACTTGAGAGGGTAGGCAGTATAATTAGTGGTTATTTCTGATTTTTTATGTCTTCAAAGTAAATTATTTCAAAGCCTCCTATTTTCATTTGAGTATCCCCTCTGACCAAGTTGTTCTTCTCAGCCTTATGAAACTTCAGCTAGATTTCTTCCTGACTACAGATAGCTTGATCTCTTTTTCTTCAGAACACTTACTTTAGAAAACATTCTATTGTAAATTTTTTCTTTGTTCCTTTAAAGTGTACATATTTTGTCTGTCTCTTGCTAGTTTTACAACACAAGAATCTTTTTCTCAAAGACTTGAGAACCATCTTTTTGAATTATAATTATTTCATTATCAAGATTTTTGTGGTTATTTGGTCATCTATTGTAGTTTCTTATAAATTTTTAGAAAATTTGTTCTAGTTGTCTGAAATACATCATTGGTATCTTGACAGAAATTGCATTGAACCTACAGATTGCTTTGGGTAATATGGACATTTTATTGATGCTAATTCTTCTTATCCATGCACACTATATATGTTTCCATTTATTTGTATTTTCTTCAATTTCTTTCTTCAAAGTATTATAATAAATTTGGAGGAATTATGCTACTTGATATCAAACTATACTACAAGGCAATAATAATCAAAATAGCATGGTCCTAGAATAAAAACAGACCTACAGATCAACAGAACAGGATATAAAACCCAGAAATGAACTCATGCCTATATGGTCAAGTAATATTTGATAGAAAAGGCAAGAATATACAGTGAGAAAATTCAACAGATATATGCAAAATAATAAAAAAAATAATTATCCTGATAGGTGGGGGCTCAGCAGATAGAGCGTCGGACTGGGATGAGAATAACCCAGGTTCGAGTTCCAGAGGTTGCCAGCTTGAGCATGGGCTCATCTGGTTTGAACAAGGCTCACCAGTTTGAGCCCAAGGTCGCTGGCTCAAGCAAGGGGTCACTCGGTCTGCTGTAGCCCCCCGGTCAAGGCACATGTGAGAAGTCAATCAATGAACAACTAAGGAGCCGCAACGAGGAATTGATGTTTCTCATCTCTCTCACTTCCTGTCTGTCTGTCCCTCTCTGTCCCTCTCTCTGACTCTCTCTGTTTCTGCCACAAAAAAAAAAAAATTAAAAAAAAATTATACCACTTTCTTACACCTAACACAAAAATGAACTTAAAATAGATTAAAGCCTGAAGTATCATTATTTCAGTCATCAAGAATGGAAGAGCCTCTGTCTCCCAATCTCTCTTCTAGGATGGAAATCTAAGCTTTGTAAGCAGTAAGGCAAACACAGTAAACTGATTACATTGACCTACCTTCTTCTTAATGTCCTCCAGTACTTAAAAACCTTCTTGCCTTTTATTTTGGTGGAATTGACTTTAATCTATTACAACAAAGTCTCCCTTGCCTGTCCAGTACAATTTTCCTTTGACAACTCCTCTGCACTTTTAGTTTACCTGGCCTTTGGTGAACCAATTCAAAGGTAGCTGAGAAACAGCAGGAGAAACTCCTGGTGATATTAGGTAAGCCCTTCCATCAATCCGCCACTAAAACAAGCGCTGCTCCTGGACTTTTCACGAGTGAAAGCCAAACTATTTCCTTTTTGCTGAATCCTGTAAGGATTGAAAGGCTTTGAGTTGGCTTCATTTTGTTTTGTTTCTTTATTTACATATGCAACACAAGGCATCCAAATTCTCACGATTGGTGAACTAACGAGTAAAGGAATTACCTGGCCAAGCTGCAGTTCTCATTTGTAGTGTAGGGAGAATGAAAATCAAAAGCTTATAGCAAATAGTCAACTCGGATCCTTATTTATGGGACACAGCCTGTCTTCTACCATCACCCCACCTAACCTCTCCAGTTCCTACAGTATAAGACAGAAGAAACAGTAACTCCATTTGGCTGATGTCCAAGGCATGTCAAGACTAAATGACCCTAGAGGAAACCAGAGTGATATCTCTTTCTGAGGTAAAACAAGCAATTTTCTCATAAAGAGAGATTAAGTTTTAGCCTGTGAGTCTTGAAGAACAGGGTGTCTGAGAGGTGCACATGCTAATTAGAGGGCAAGAAGATCTTCCAAAGTATCCACCGATTTTAGTATCTTCTCATGAGACATTCAAAAGGAAAGGCCACGTCCTTCTTTTTCAACTTTCCGTTATGTGATTGCACGAAATCTGTGGTAAGGAAATTTACGGAAGTTGCAGAGCATACACAATCTGTCACGTTCATTTTTAGAACTCATGGCAAGGTGAGTGGCTATTTTTTCTCATTGTTCCTGGGTAGACAAAAGAAGCCTAGACCACAGCAGTCCAAGGGTCACGGTCTCACTATTAAAATTGTTTATGGCAGTCAGCCATTAATAATTTGGAGAACATCAAAGGATTCACGACTTTACGTGTTGTCCTGGAGAGGTTATAGAAAAGCCTTACAATAAAAGCAAACCTCCTGGCTCCCCACATGTATCAGCAAATGCAGGATGTGGAGATGAGCTCTAGCTCAGTCCTGAGTTATATACATACTAAACAGTTTGGAGGAAAGCCAAGCACATAAATACAAGAAAAAGAAAATCTTGCTGTTTATAATCTTCTTGATAAGATGAACAATTTTGTTTTATTTTGTTCTCATCCAATTAACAGATGTCTTCAAAATACACACACACAAAAAAATAGAGAATTCAGTGAGTCATCTTTTTGCCTAAGGTTTCTTAGTATTCTAGTTAAACTGTAATTTGTAAAGCAAGCAATACCCTACTTTCTTGCATCTTATAAAAATAACTTGACACTCTAATTTAATTACCCTTATTTCTGGTGATGCTCACTAAATCTTTAAATGCAACATAGGGGTAACCTGATTCGATAGCTTAGTTGGTTAGAACATTGTCCCCATGCACCAAGGTTGTGAGTTCGAACCCCAGGGCACATAAGAGAATCAACCAATGAAAGCATAAATAAGTGGAAAAACATACCGATGTTTCTCTCTAAAATCAATAAACAATTTTTTAAAATGCAATGTATGAGTATTTTTTCCCAGATTCAAAAAATATAACTGGTGTATGAAGAAGTGAAAACACCACTCTGTCCCTTTCCCAAAATCACCTCCTACAGCTCCTTTAAAGATAGCTTTAAATTAGGCAACAGCAAAACATGTCACTGAGGTTTAAGCTCAAATTTTAAAAAGCAAGCCTAAGAATGCTCATATTTAATTACGGCTCCACGTAATTAAGTGTGGCAATCTGGTGATAAAACCTTTAAGTAATGACTCATAAAGAGATAAAAATGGAGCATGTGTTTAATCAGTTCACAGCCTTCCTCAGAAGCTGGCATCACTCAGGTGCTAATGAGACACCTGTTGCCCGGGACACCAGAGGGAGTGTGCAAAGCAGTCGGGGCAGAAAGATGTGGACTCTGTCGCTGGAGGCAGCTGGCTCTGCCAAGACGACTGTGGTGAGGCTCAAGTCTGAAAGTTATTTAAAAGCATACGACCAATTCTGCACAGTTTTAAATAGAAAAAAAAGAAGTGATGGGGGACAGGAGAGAAAACATTTTTTCTCCACCTCAATGATAAATTGTGGAATAAGCTTTTAATTTTTAGCTCCAAATGCATTTAAGTGGCTAATAAATGTAAAATTCCTTCTCTTTATTGTTTTTCATGCAATTCTGTTATGTGTATTCAGGAAGCATTATTTATATCATGTAGGCATGTTTCACTTTCTTATGCAAATTTAGGGTTATTTTTCTCTCTTCAGCAATGAGTAGAGAGTTTGCATGACACAACACGATAATAGAAAAACTCACCTTGTAGACATTGCGTTTGGATTGGGCTCTTTTTCTGACTAGGTTGTCGGTCATCTCACGTGTTGAGATATGACTGTGTACATTCCTCCACTCCAGCCACTTGAAAGGGGGCATTCCTGCGAAACCTTAACAATGTATTAGAATTTGACAAGCCAAATGACCCAATGATGAGAAATGGAGAAAAGACCCTTACTCCTGAACGGTGGACTGTACAACTGCCAGCACCTGACTCCCTGCAGGGCTTTAGACTTGTCATAGAACAACCACCTTCACTCTTACAATTATTCTCTGTAGCCTATTCAGCCTTTGGCTACAAGCAAAAACCACCACCAAGGAGCTATTGGCACTGAGTTTTAATAAACACATGCTATATTAAAACCGGCTTTAACAACATCTCCGAAGGATGCCTTGCTATTTCTGGAAATGGAAATTGTTCATGGGTTTCACAGAGCATCAGAAGGTTTGGGAGTTTGAAGTTAGAGAAAAAGAGACAGGCTTTTATTACCCAAAAGCAGAGAGAGAGAAAAAAACTCAAGAGTAATAATCTTTTTTGAGACAAGATAAATATAGGGAAATACTTAAAAGGAAGACCGGTGATTAAAATGTCACACAGGTTAGCTATGAATCAGAGCAGTGACAATACCAGTAATGTTTCCACTTTGAGCATTTGCCACACAAATTGGCATGTGTCATAGCCCAGCTTGAAGAGTTCAAGCAACTTCAACAAAGAATGCTTGTTCTAAACACTGTGCTTGTTGGCCAAAATAAATAGGAGAAAGCTCAAGGGCCACATGAGATGGTCCCATCACTCAAGACCCCCCCAAAAGAAAGGAGAAATTATTATGGCTGGAAAGTTAACTATTTATTGAATAGGTTATCTGCTATCAATAAAGTTCCTGAATACTCAACCTCTTATTTAATTTTGATTCTTTAGATATGCATTGCTTTCTGAAAATATTTTAAGTGTCCACATTACAAACAAGCAAACAAATAAAGGTCTTAGTATCTGTTTAAACCTTGGAAAAGTCTTAACTTCAGAAACTATTAACCCTATACTTCCTAAATTACTTTCATATTTCATATAAAAAAAGGTTCAGGTTTATAGAATATTTTGTAAAAATTTATGTTATATAGTTTATATAAAATTTTTCAGAAAAACATGAATTGAATAAAGTAACACCTTCTTAGAATTCTTGTGTTAAATATTAATATGTTATAGTTTTATATCTTATAAGTTTGCATTATTTTTATATTTTTGCATTAATTTTATTTTTATGTCAAGAGATTTTATTTCCATAAGAGAATTCCATGGGTTGCTCTTAACAACTGACTCCTTTTGCCAATGTCATTTTAAGTAGCACAGCATCACTGATGGAAAACAATGCTACCAGAAATAGTCAGTAGCAGCAGACCTTTGTAGGAAGCCCAGGCAAAGAGGGTAGAAAAATGTAGTAAGGGTAGAGGAAGTAGTAAAAAACAGAGCACCTGCTTCTTCTTAGGAGGTATACTCTAGATTTTAACTCTGTAATTTCCCAGAGTTGAGAATTCTATACTTCAGAAAAGGATTATAATCAATAGTCTGATTTTAAATGAATAGGTGTATTTGAGAATGACTGTCAAATTTGAATAACTTTGCAGGATGGGTTCCAACAATCAGGCTTTGATTGTTGAGTGCTGAGCTGCCTGTCAGAAGTTGGTGTGCAATGGAGATATGCCACCAAGAGCTATGTGACAGTTCCACTCACTGCAGATGGTGTTGGTGGGACTGCAGCCTTCTGATATAGAAGGCACCTGTGAAACAGGGGTCCCTTAAGATGAAATGCTCTTCTTTGGGTTATGTTGGGAGGAAGGTGGCTTTTGAAATAATTACTTCTATATTTACTTATTTTCCAAATCCCAGATTTGTACATTGCAAGTCGTGATTTATACTTTTTCAAAGACTGGTTGCATAATATCTCACTTTTTAGTTTCAGTTACACATTCTTGCTCACGCTCTCTCTCCATAGGGTAAGGCTATCTTTGAAGGGTCTTCTTAGTTACACTGTAAAGAATAGAAGTTCATTTTCTCATTAAAAATTTACACATTTACTGTTATATTTTCCTGCATTGGTTGTATTGTATACTCTAACTCATAATTGTTACCACAAACCAATGTTTCTCAACCTTTATCATCTCATGCCACACATAAACTAATTACTAAAATTCTGTGACACACCAAAAAATGTTATAGTTTCTGCTGATCTAACAAAAAAGGTATAATTTTGATTCATTCACGCTAAATGGCTATTTTTGAGTTGGCTGTTGGCAATTCTTGTTTGGCAATCTAAGGAAAAAGAGATCAGTACTACTGACTAAATAGTCAGGTATCACATTTTAAAAATTCTTGTGGCAAACTAGTTAAAAATTGCTGCAATAAACTATTGAGTTTCCAAACATAACTGTTTCTTATAGAGATATTTGTGATATATTATTCTGCTTTTCCATCCCTTCTTATAGAAATTATTTTTTCACTGATCACTGATAAGTTATATAGATTTAGTAAAAATTTTATTTGTCTTTTCAAAACCCAGGCCAGAAAACACCCAATAAACTCATTTACCAAATATAATTATACTGAAATTATTATAACAAAGAAAAAAACTTGTTTCTTAAATTTTGGGAAAAGTTTTAAATCTTGCTTCTGACACAATATTGATATAAACAAAAATGGCAGATATCTCTTATCATTCTATTATTTTTAATAAGTAACTAATTTATAAACTATGATTTTTTCCAGCCAATTAATTTTGAAATGGCTAATCTAGCTTATTAAGTAAGCACTACAAGCTAACCTGTTTATAATTCTTACTTCATCTTGTTCACTTGACGTAAATAATTATAAAAAATAACTTTTTTCTGGATCTTCTAGTTATTACTTTAAAGTCACCCCCTTAAAAGTTGGCCTTATCAGATTTTAGAATTATTCATGACTTCTTGGGGAAATAGAGCCAAGGATGTGAACACATAATTATTTTCACTATTTATTTATATTTTTTAGTTCCTCTCTTTCCTTTGTCTTCACTTTATTAAAGATAAAAATGCAAATATTATCATTGATCAATGATATCATTGAGAATATAGTTTCTGTACTTTATGTAATTCTTTTATAATTCAAACACTATTTATTCAAACTTACTCTTTGAATGGCCTTGCCCTTTTTTGTTAGCTGGTTATAAATGAAAATCATTATTTAGTTTTGTAATTTTGATATAATGAAGTTCCTCTTCAAGAGTCCTGATTTATAAAAGTGTTTAATCAACTAATGTTTTGACCACTTTACATAGCAAACTGAAGATCTGATTTAGAATTTGATTTAGCACGTGAATAGATTTCATTTTTCTGAAAAGTTAAAGGTGACCACTCAGTGATTATTACTTTAAGTCTGGCAACCAGGCTTCCATTCTTAGTCAATGCACTACATGGCTGGATTTACTTGTTAGAGCATTTAGTCATATTAACGCATTGCCTACATGTTAGACAATCCATACACTTTAGTTATTTAAAACCCTTTCAGGTTCTTACAGTTACAGTTATTCAACTGCAAAACTGTCTCCCATTCTTTATTAATAACTTCAACAATATGTCACAACTTTTACATTTTATTATTTAAGGATATAATAAGAATATATGTGAGAATTTCCATATATATCTATATGTATTTATATATATGCTATGCATAGATTCATTAACATTTCAAATTTGAAAGATAGCTAATTATTTTAAATTAATGAGGTAACTTTTAACATTGTGAATTTCCTGGGAAAACAGCAGTTCACTGGCCAAGATAGGACTAAGATTCTCTTTTATGACTCCAGATAATATTCAAAACACAAACATTTGTTACCTTTAGTATATATGTGAAGTTAAGGAAGGATGTGAAATTGCATGTAGATGTGTGTTTCATAAGTGTGTACCCCATGTGGGGCTTTGTGTATAATACAGAGAAAGATGAGAGGATTAGGAAAATCACAGAATTGAGTGTTGCTGGGGATTCTTGCTGAGGGTATTCCATTATACTTAAAATTCTTTGCATATACTTTCAAAAGTAGTTTGGGGAAGTGGAAGATTGAATATTTGTTCTCAGACATTAACTCATAGCACACACAATATTGATTATTATTTAATAAATTACTGAGAAGAGGAAGTGGAAGCGCATGCCCGGCTGAGAAAAACATGAAGGTCAGGAAGGGCCTGTATGCTGGAGAACAGTGAACGACTGCCTCTTTCTGACGGAAGAAGAATGGGAAAGGCTGTGAAGGCAAATGGAACTGGACTAGCAGGTAAGTTCAGTCCCAATTCCTGTGCATAGCTTTTTTCTCTGCTTCAAAGTGTATAGTTGGTCTTGTTCTGTACTCAGTACCACTGAGGGGGAAAAAAATGGCTTTTTCATGTCTTAGAGAAAGAATAGTTTGCACAGTAAAAGAGTCTAATAAGAAACAAAATTCTTAATTATTCTTGTAACTGTTTTTCTCCCTTACTTGACACCATTTTTATTTTTTATTTCTTTTTACATTTTTCTTAACAAAGAAGTAAAAAAAATACTTATATTGTTCCCTTTGAAACTTCTGATCCAAGCAGTCAAGGATTTGTGTCAAACTGTGTTTGAAAAGAAAACCTGAAAGATAAGATAGATAGAACATTTTGATTGAATTCATTGCTTCAACACGCTTCTCTTCAGTTTCCTTCTCTCCTTCCCAGTTATCTCTCTCTCCAGCCTCCTCTAGGCTCTCTCATTTGTCTTCACATCCCCCACATTGGATCCCTCCAACCTCAGTTGAAAAACCTTTCATCTAACCTTCCTTTCCCCAGCATGCTCCCACTTAGGCTAACTTAACTTACATTTTGCTAAACCTTCAACTTCCCCTCTATTAACTCTGCTGATTCATCTGCCCATTATCCATTTCTCCATCATACAGTTCCAGAAACTTCTCTGGCAAGGATTAGATTATCCTAAAGGACTGGAAAATTGAGGAGAAAGAGTAGTCCCCAGCTATGGGCTTTGGGAAGAAGAAAGCTAAGAATATTTATACTCAAATTAGATTTAATATCGTGGTGGTTTAGTTAAAAGAAATCTCTTGTTTCCCCCAAGACTTATTTCAACCTTTATGACCCTCCTTTTTCTGCTTGAAATAACATGAGTCTGGCAAAAAATTGGTATTTGCCTTTTTCTGAAATACTGAAGAGTGAGGATAGAATTAGCAAAAAGGTCCATAGGGGAAAAAAAACAACACCTTCACAGAGTTGCAAAACTGTTTGCCTTATTGCTGTATTTGTTATGTTTAAAGTATGGAGAGATTCTTGGTGACTATTTTTTAAAAACAGAATTACTCAAACTAGTGTTAATATAAACATCCGCACCTGTGATTTTGCTATTTCTCGTAAATGGAGAGAAGTTGGGTCTTATGAGTAATTGAATGAGTGTCTAGAGACTTATATAGGTGATGGCTTCATAAAGTGGTTTGGACGATGACTCAGGTGGAATGTTGCCTTCAATATCGGGCCCATTATGACTCAGGGGCAATGATAATGTGCACATAAAAGCTACAGATTGGTCCAGAATGGGTACTATAAAGAGAGGCTTGTCCTAATCATGTCACCATTTTGTGTCTGCTGGCTTGGAGTAGAGCCTAGATGTTCAAAGGCAAGACTATAAATGAAAAATATTGAAAAGTATGTCATCATAAGCCAGAGTGATCTTTACAAAATGGTAATTAGATCACCCTAATTCCCCATTGGAAAAACCTTCAATGGCTTCCTCAGCATTTAAGAAAATACTCTTCAACCTGAATTAAAATGTTCTGCACGATTTTGTGTCTGTCTCCTTCTTGGGGACCGTCTCGCCAGGTCTCCCCCTTCACCGACCAGATCCTCCAACCTTCTGTTTGACCCCAATAACTGCCAGTGCGTTCCTACTTTACGGCCCTGTGCTGAATTCCCACTGCCTGGAATGTTCCCTCAAATGATTTCCCCATGGGGAGTTCGTTTTGTTATTAGGAACTCAGCTATTTTTACCATTGGTTTAACACTAATATCACCAAGCAGTTTCTTTCTTTTTTTGTAATGTCGAGCATCTTCTTATTTGTTGATTTATCTCTTTCTTTCTCTCTCTCTCTTTCAAACACATCCACAACCACACATTCATGAATGTACTCCTCCCATCCTCGAATCCATCTTACTCATTATCTAAAAATAGAAACAGTCTTTCAGGAAAACATGCCCTTTCCTTCATTTTTAAAAATTTAGTCTGGGAGTGTAAAAAAATACTGATCAAACACAACATTTTAACATTTTTTAATGTACTTTAAACTCTAAATAAGACTTCTGAGCTGCATCGTTTTCTCTTGTTAGTGCTGGGATGCTGCAACAAAGCTATACCAACAAAGGAATGCCCTGTACAGATCCTGACATTTCTTTCTAAACCTCTGTTTTCTCAGCGTGTCAAAGGCATACTGCACAGATGCTCTGACCTACGCTAGCCGGACTGAGGACCTGATCCAGCCCCCGGGGGCTTCATCCAGAGACTGCTGAATCCTCGCAGGCTCTCGCAGGTGTTTTGTTAGGTGCTTCTTCTAATCTCTGTGATAACTACGACAGCTCATTTTCTCCCACTGAGAGAGCATCTGGTTATTTGTCTAAGAGAAGATGTTAAGGCAATCAGCATCTGGTATCATTTTAAATATTTTTTTATCTGTATTTGCAAGACTCCTCGGTGTATATATAAGCAAAGTAAAGCAGATCAAACTCAGAATAGAAACCATGAACCTAGCAGGACACAACTCAGTTTGATAATAGAACTAATGTTCATTTTGTTCCATTAATAAATAAGTATTCTAATTATGGGATAGGTTTGGTGGAGGATGAAACACACATACAAATATGTATAAACATATTCATTGATAGAGTCACTATCTAGAAAATTTAAAAATAACTAAAAATTCATTTGTCATTTTCTTCCTTAACCCATCTATTCCTAACATTTTGGTATTTTTTTTACCACCAGTATTTTTAATTCAACAATTTTAAAAGAATAAGCTTCATCTTTTAAACATCTTTTAGGATTTTCCTATTTTTAGTTAACATTAGATATGCTTTATTATCTCATTTTTATAAAACAGATTTACTGTCACTTCTGAAAACTAGTATTTGGTTAAGTTAGTTTCTTCAGTCATTCTCCTATTGATATTGCCTTATACCTGAGTTGTTTTTAATTTTTCATTGGTCAGCTTCTTTATTAAAGTTTATGATTACTAGTTAAATCTAAGTGTACAGAAAATATTACCTCTAAGAGGACATACATATTCATATTCAAATAGACCTTTATTTATTTAGTTTGAAATTCTGTGAAAGTAGTAGTCCTTAAAATTGATTAGTGACTACTTTGCTATCAAACATCAGTTAAAATACTCTGATACTAAGATACAGGAGCATGCACACAGGGAGAAAGACACTTTTGAAAGAAAGGTAACTATTCCCACTCCTTTAGAAATATAAAAAAAAAATATTTTGGAAGTCTCTCTTATATTTAAGAAACCTTGAGATTTCTGATTAATTATACCCTTAGATATATTTCTTGATTATAGAAATTAAAATTATAAATGGATCAAACTATTAACTATTGCTGGTGCTTACTTCATTCCAAAAACAAAGAGATACAGGGTGGGTGACTTTTAGCTCATGGTGTTTTTAGTTCCTTAATTAAGTTTATTGTTAACATTTTTTCAGTGTTTCATTGAAGAAAAACTCAAGTGTCAATGTTTCTAGAAATACTAGTTTCTGAAACAGTCTTAGATGGCATGGTTCCCCTTTGTACTGGAACTGAATAGAGGTGGTCCCTAAGAGATTCTGTTCCCACAGTCCCCATCATCATGTATTGCCTTTATGCTCTTCACTGAGCTTGAAACCTTTGACCACCTCCATACTCCCAATATTGCAAAGGAGGAAATTGAGGCACAAGAAAGATAATGACTTGACTGATCAATTCATTAGAAAATCCAAGATAATTCAAACTCCAGAATATCTTAGTTTAAATATTGATTAATTTAAAGCTTGATTACCCATGCATACAATTCATTATTTCAAATGAGCACTTGTTGAGCATCTACTATGTGTCAGGCCTTGTTCTAGGTATTACAAAAGCAGTGGCAAATGAGGCAGGAATTCCACATCTCTTAAAACATATTTTAGGGCCTAATAAATGAACACTGAAAAGGAAAGAAATGCACAAGTAATCATTTCTGAAGAGGGTAATCCAGTGCTCCAGAGAAGTGAGGAATTAACATCTCCCTCGTCCCAAGAGCTGTTAGCCAAACATCGTAGAAAGGAGAGCAGAATTTATCAAAGAGGTGATGTTAAGAAGAGGATGATGGGGCCTTACCTGTGGTGGCGCAGTGGATAAAGCGTCGACCTGGGAACACTGAGGTCGCCAGTTCAAAACCCTGCACTGGTCTGGTAAAGGCACATATGGGAGTTGATGCTTCCAGCTTCTCCCCCATTTCTCTCTCTCTCTCTCACTCTGTGTCTCCTCTCTAAAAAAAAAAAAAATGTTTGAGTTGTCCTGTAAGCATCTTAAACTCAGCAAAAAAAAAAAAGAACAGGATGATGGGAAGGTGATAAAAAAGGAAGGTGGAGTTTTGACATAAAAGATTTATCTCAGGCTTTTTGATTCAAAGAAAAGTAGTAGTTAAGTTAGGTGTCACAGAGTAAGGGAGAAAGGAGTGAGATTCCTGGAAGCCCTGTTGAAAAGATGAGTTTGCATAGTTGCTCTGCCTTTACTGCCCACCTTGGTAGTAAATAATATGCTTGTGCAGCCCTTTTCCAGTTTGAAATCTCTAAGAACATAGCTTCTTTTAGAGGTTTGCCCAACACCATATGATACTTCAGCAACTGGATAAAATGGTCGATGAAACAAGGCTCTACACCCAAACAACTTGGTTGGTTGAAATAAAAACAAATCATACAATTATAGATAAGAGTTGCACAAACTAATATATGCTGCTGGAATTAGAGATTGATCTACCTGAGGATAGATAGTGAGTAGAACAGATTATGAGAGAACTTCTGTGTACTGGTAATTTTTTTTATTTTTCCATATGGGTGCTACTTCCATAGGCATATTTGATTTACAAAAAAAAAATTTTCTCAAGCTATACATGTAAGATATTGGCACTTTTTTGTGTGCATACTATTTTTCAGTAAAAAAATGTTTATACAATAAGTGAAATAAAAACTGGCAAAAAAAAACAGGTCCTGGCCAGTTGGTTCAGCGGTAGAGCATTGGCCCATCGTGGGTCCTGGGCTCAATTCCAAGCCAGGGCACACAAGAGAAGTGCCCATCTGCTTCTTCACCCTTCCCCCTCTCCTTTCTCTTTGTCTCTCTTCCCCTCCCACAGCCAAGGCTCCATTGGAGCAAAGTTGGCCCAGGGGTTGAAGACAGCTCCATGGCCTCCGCCTCAGGCACTAGAATGGCTCCAATTCCAGTGAAGCAATGTTCTAGATGGGTAGAGCATTGCCCCTTAATGGGCATGCCGGGTGGATCATAGTCAGGCGCATGCCAGAGTCTGTCTGTCTGCCTCCCCTTGGTTTTCACTTTGGAAAAATACAAAAAAAAAATCAGAAAAACTGGCAAATATGTAACAGATATTACTGGTATGAATAAATTTTCAGGAGGAAGGAATCTTTTCAACTTTATGGAACCTCTAAAGAATAGGTAGACTTCATAAGTGGAGATGAGAAGAATGGTGTCCTGAGAAAAGAAACAGCATGACTACAGAGGAAAAGTAGGATCAAATATATAGATGAAGAAAGAGCCAGTATAGACTGCTCAGGTGACCTGGCCATCTTGGGTTCTTTTAGCACAGAGCCCACAAAGACACCTCATCTGGGACCCACTAAGCAGGTGACTTGTGAACAATTCCAAATCTCAGTCATAGTTGACCTTTAATTTTACTTCTTTAAAAAACAAACAAACAAAAAACATTTTATTCTAGAATACCTCAGAAACAACAGGAGGATTTGTTAAAAATAGGTTACTGGGCCTTACACAAAGTTTCTCATTTAATAGATCTCAGTTGGGGTCTGAGAATTCACATTTCCAACAAATTCTGAATGCTGTTGTTCTGAAGATTTAGGGATCCTGTTTTGAGAACCAATGCTTAGAAAAATATTCTTGGTTTTTTCTAATTTATCAAGCTGTATCTTATCTTTGTGACTCAAAAGAGAATCAACGAATTTCCAGATTGCAAGGGACCTTAAAGACTAGTTAATTCATCTCCCACCAAATCTTAATCGTCTACTCTACAATGATGTAGTTTCCTTCTCTTTTTTTCCTTTTATTTAATTCTTATTAGTTCCTCAACATCTACTTCAAATTATATTAGACTTCTACAATTAGATAATGGCCTCGAAATGTCTGTAGCACTTATCATTGATGATGCATAGAGAACATTGAACACCTGGCCTTGGTATTATTTGTCTGAACATCTTTCCTCTATCCAACCGTATTATGATCCAATCCACATATATAATCCTTCACTTTCACACACACACACACACACACACACACACACACTCCACTCACATACATGTTTTTATTATCTTTACTTGTGTATCTACTTGTCCTAGTTACATAGTTTGTCACATAGTTTATGATACTTTAGTTTTGCTCAATAACCCTTGAGAATGCTTTATCTTTATGTTGCCTCCACTTCTGGGCACCTAACTTTTAAGTAGGTGCTAAATACCAGAGAACAGAGACTGTTTCCTGTTTATGTTGAGTCCCCAGACCATAACACAGCACCTGGCATGTATTTTATGCTTGAAAAAGTTTATAAAGTGAATAAAGGGTGCAGAGTTCATATTTGTTAAAGAAATACAGAATATATAATACACCTGTAAACATATAATTTGTAGGTGATATTGGATTAGTGCTAATGTAAATAAAAAGTTAATTAAATGCCTTCTTCTATTCAAACCAAATCATGTAATGTCACTGGGAGTACACCCACAGCTCAGCCAAATATCATTATTTTAATTTTCTAAAATTTAATTACTGCTTTTTGTTAAGACCAGATGTAATCCCTATGTACGATTCTAGTTTAAATCACATGATTCTCCAACTTATCCTCCCCCCGACATTTTATCTATTAAAATTGCATTTTTGAGTACTTCACAAAATAAAAATTTAAAAAAAGCTAAAGTAAGTGTCATGCCTTGGTGCATAAATGCATCACTTTCAATAAATGTAACAGCAGCCTGTTGACAATATGAAAATAGAACTGGTAAGAGCCACTTCCAGATTCCATATATGATAAATAACTCACAAAGTAACTCAGTCGTGGTGAATTTGAGTTTGTAACCTGCGTACTATTCTCTGATATATTTTCTTTTTATTTTCTGTAATGCCTGCTCCATGATTTGATTTTAATATTAGAGAAACTAGTTATTAAAGCACTTAAGTAGATCAGCATTAATTCATCTGATTAACAAAATACTTTTTTAATTAGTTTTTTTTTTATTTTATTCATTTTAGAGAGGAGACAGAGAGAGAGAGAGAGAGAGAGAGAGAAAGGGGGGAGGAGCTGGAAGAATCAACTCCCATGTGTGCCTTGACCAGACCAGTGCAGGGTTTTGAACTGGCGACCTCAGTGTTCCCAGGTAACAAAATATTTATTGAATGTCTAATATACAATGCTCACAAAACTTAAGGTATCAGGGAACGTGCGGATACTCTAGTACTTTTAGCCATTTGTATAACGCATTTTTACCAATGAAATAAAAGTTGGTTTTGCATTTATTTGCATAATAAAACAAATAAATGCAAAACCAACTTTTATTTCATTGGTGAAAATGCTTTGACTTATTGTTTGCTTTTCTGATGTTCTTGTTTAATTTAAAAAAGTTAAGTGCTTCTTTAGATTTGCTTCATTTTGAAATATTCCCTAATTTTTGTGAGCAGTATATATCAAGCTCTAATTTATGTGCTGGGATACAGTATTGAAGAAAGACAGGATTGACAGTATGAAGCTAATATTCTAGTGAAGGACAAGACAGACAATTAAATACACATATACATAAATACATACATAATTGAATAACTTCAGGAAATGACATGGGCTATAGAGGGAAAAAGAAGCTAGTGTCAGAAAATATTGGGTTTGATTATGTGGACAAGGATAGTCTCTCCATGCGGGTAAAATTTGATCCCAGAAATAAGTGTTGAGAAACATTCTACCACTCAAGGTATAGGAAAAAATATTCTAGACAGAGGAAAAGCACAAATTTAAGATGAGCAATGAAATCCATGAGAGCTTATATGGTGTTCTATTCTAATGTTATTGCTGAATTTCTAAGGAACGGCTTTATCACAAATCAAGATAAAAAAGAATTACTTCATGGAGAAAAAATACAGACATGAGATGTTAAAACATTTCAAACATACAACAACAGTGATTTCTGTTGAAAAAATTCTAATAATGGAGGTGTTTCTTAATCTTTTAGGAGAAATGTCCTTCAAAATGTTTAGCAGTCGAGCAGAATGCACTTGACCAGGGTTGCTGCTTGGAAGTCGGCTCTTGAAGTATTGCTATAAAACATAAACATCAGTAAATAAATAAATACAGCACCAGCTGGGAAAAATGCTGTTAAAGATTAATAACCTCAAAATAGAAGACAACTTAACTGACCTAAATAATAACAATTCAACAATCACAATTCTTTAGAGTAAAGCAAGAGTTTTTGATATATCAGGAAACTTTCAATAGATAAATTTCAAATATTATAAAGCAAACCCAAGACACATTTAGACAAAGCTTTTTATATACAAGTATAAGCATAGATGAGCTTCAAAGTTCTTGTCCATCCCAAATGATAGAAGATACTAAATGACAGAATAATATCTCAGACATGGAAGAAGCAGAAAGTAGCATCTTGGCAAGTGGGGCAGAGCAGGTTTTGTCTTTCATTAACTTCCCCTTAATAAGAAATGAATAGAACAGCTACTCCGCAAGTGTTGGTATAAAATAACCAGTGATAAGTATTGAAACCAGTTAAACATACACTGTAGGCAAAATGTGGCTAGAAAACTTAATATGGAATTAAGAATACATAGTGTGGAAAAGAGACTAATTTATGCTTTCAAACATTACATAAGCCTGATACCTCTGCCTAAGAAACAGGTCACAAAAAGAAAGCTACAAGAAACTCGCACTTTGGGGGTTATGTGTGAAATCGAAATAAGTACTAGCAAATTAAATTCAGCATTGTAAGAATAATATATTACAAACAAGTAAGAGTGCTAAGGCTGTTTAATATTAGAAAATCTAATAATATAGGTCTTACATCATGAGATTAAAAAGTAAAAAGAAAATAACTTTATTATTTCAAGAAACTCTAAGATGTTTAGTGAAACTTAAAATCCAGGCTGGAGCAAACATGTAGCAAAAGGGAATAAATTTCTTTAGTACAATAAAGGACAAGCCACTAACCAACGCTATTCTTAATGACACTACTTTCTTTTTTATTTATTTTTTTTAGGAAGGGAGAGAGAAAGAAGAGATTGAGAGAGAGAGAGAGAGAGAGAGAAGTAGGGAGTATGGAGACAGAGAAACATCAATTCATTTTTCCACCTAGTTGTGCACCCATTGATTGCTCCTCATATGTGCCTTGACCAGGACTCCAACCAGCGACCCTGGGATCAAACCTGTAACCTCAGTGCTCTGAAACAACACTATATCCACTGTACTACCTGCTAGGGCGATGACTCAATAATTTGATTCAAAAGATATTTACTAAGCTTCACCTAGGATGTTGGCCTTCCATATGCTCTGAGTCTGCATCCATGGATTCAACCAACCTCAAATTGCAAATATTTGGAGGAAAATCCCAGAAAATTCCAAATAGCAAAATTTGAATTGTCACTCACTGGGCACTACACTGAATCCTTGCAAATGAAGTGATGTGCAGGCATATCCTGCTATAACCTATTTGTAAGTATAGCTTATATAACTAATGAGGGACTTAAGTATCCTCAGCTTTTAGTATTCCACAGGATCCTGGAAATCCCCTTGGATACTGAGGAACAGGTGCATGCAGGGAAGAATCAGGGATTCTTTGAGACAGTCCTTGTCTTTCATGGAGTTTACAATGTAATGGAGGGTGCATTTTGAATAAAAACCCACAATGAAATGAAAAATCTAAGTGTTATCTGTAGGCAATCCATTCCAAGCACAGATTTGAGGATCTTGAGGTGTAATTGACAATTGAATGGGACATGGCCATAACCCATAGAATCAGAAGCAAGTCTTCTAACAAATCCACCACTGTTGTCATCCCCTGTCAGTGCTCTGGCAGCTCAAGAAGCTGCCATTGAAGAAGGAAAAGGAGGAAGAGGTGGATGGTAGAGGAGGGAAAGAGCAGGAAGAGGAAGAAGATGAGATAGAGGAAGAGGAGGAAGAAATGCAGTAATGAAATTCCTAAAAAGAGGACAATTAAAACTAATAAAAACTTATATAACTATAATTAGAAAAAAACAAACTTTTAAAATTTGAATATATAGCAATAGTTTTAAAAATTAATATTTTTCTTATACCAGCAAAAAGGAAAGAAAGAAACCTTAATGAAGTGCTAACACCCTACAGTATTAACTGTATTACAAAATACTTAAGAATAAACTTTTTT
This sequence comes from Rhynchonycteris naso, assembly GCA_037038555.1. Lineage (NCBI taxonomy): Eukaryota > Metazoa > Chordata > Mammalia > Chiroptera > Emballonuridae > Rhynchonycteris > Rhynchonycteris naso. The sequence continues at coordinate 15,468,776 of CM072999.1, read as the reverse complement.
AAAAATTAGAAAACCATTAAAAGAAGTACAAAACATTACTAAGAAATATAACAAAAACCTAAATTCACAATGAAAACATGAAGAGATCCTGAAGGAACGGCCCCAATTGAGAGCATAATTTAATTAAGAAGATAAAAGAATCTGAGAAAAAAATGTCAATGGTGTTTTTAGGGGGTTGAAATGACAATTTTCTAAACTAACTTAAATAATAAAATAAGTGAATCCATACCATTTAGGAAACAAAACTAATAAGAATTTAAAATGGTAAATATCATACAATATATAAAAAATAAAAGAATGGTACTGGCATTACAATAGAAAAATATCTGTACTCTGAAAATAGGATTAGGTTGATTTAAGAATATGTAAGAATGTAGAATATTAAAATATTAAAGTACTCTAAACTCTGGATTTAAATGTTACAAAAAAAGGTTAGGAGTAAGAGAAATCAATAAATTGTTTTAAAAACAGGTGTTTGTATAAAATAAAAATTATTGCTTTTTACAACATTCATCAGACCTCAGAAGCATGCAGAAACAATTTGTGGCCACTGAGTTCTTTCCTATTCTAAGACATTAAGAGAAAGCAATTCTACGAATTCCCTTTGGAGTCATTCCTGTCATAAGTGTCGCTCTGTGTATTGAACACAAGTCTTCCAAGTGGCAACATTTATTCCTGGCTTTCCAGCGGGAGGTACACAGTGTGGTACCTGTGAGAAACATCATGGGCTTTCAGCTTCTAAAGCTGTATTCAAATCTTGACATGGTAAAACAGAATCCTGGAAAATTAATCTTCCATAACTTCAACTTCTGCATTAATATATTGTTGCTAATCAAACATGTTTTAGAGTATAGGAAATATGAAATTCACTTAAAAACTAGCAGATTTTCAAATTTCAGTGCCTTGCAGTTTCCAACCCAAATGTTGTTCCTCTGCTTTGCTTCAGTGCTTTACTCATTACTTATGTGTCTCTGCCAAACAGCCTCAGCTGATTCCCAGCACTATCCCTGCCCTTCAAGTTATCTCCTGTATCATGGAGGCCCAAGCCTCCAGATCATATCAAGACTCTCTAGCTGGCCTGACCTGTGGTGGCGCAGTGGATAAAGTGTCGACCTGGGAACACTGAGGTCGCCAGTTCAAAACCCTGCACTGGTCTGGTCAAGGCACATATGGGAGTTGATGCTTCCTGCTCCTCCCCCCTTTCTCTCTTTCTCTCACTCTCTCTCTCTCTCTCTCTCTCTCTCTCTCTGTGTCTCCTCTCTAAAATGAATAAAATAAAAAGAAATTAAAAGACTCTCTAGCTGAATTCTACCAATGAGAAGCCTATGAAATTTTAAAGAAGAAAAAGAAACCATCGCCCCCCATGTCCCAGCACTGCATAGACTTGCAGGCATTGGCAAACATGAGGTTTGCCTTGACTTCAAATGAAGATGCTCTCAGTATTGCAAGCAGCAGTGAATGAACAGACATAGCTACCTGTGGCCGCAAACATTTCTATTATCTTAACACTAGAAATCATTTTCCATGCCTGTTACCTCTCTGAATTTCGTAAGCTTCTACTTAAGCTGTAATATTTTGTCAATTGTAAAAAAAAAAAAAACCAACTTTGTGAGTTAAGTGATGATAAAAGTGGAAATATGTACATTCTAGAAATGATGAAATGCAATAGCACCAGGAATTCCTGTTTCTATATGGACCCTGACTGATGCCATATTTTAACATTATTATGCAAAGTCCTGAGAGTCAAGATGAGTCTTTTTCTTCTTTCTGTCCTTCACATCAGGGTAATTGCTTGCAAAATGTTTATCAAGTGAATATATCAATGGATCTCTCTCTCACATTACCCAAAACATGCTTCCCCACATGTATATGCCCAGAAAGTATCACAAAAGTCCCATAATTGCATAAACGGTCACATAATTACATTACATATTATGTTTTTGTTCTTATTTTTTCTGGGATATTATATAAGAAAATAACTAGACATCTCAGAGAGTAAAGAAGTGAAAGATAGCCTTCACTATTTAATTACCTCAGAGCAGCCTACTTTGTTGATAAATTAACAACCTACTTAGCGAATGTATCAAGTATATTTGGTTTGGGTAAGTTCCAACAGTATAACTTCCCTTGTATTAAAACTCTATTCTCAATTATATAAATGTTGAATTTTTTAAACTGTTATTTTCAAATATATTAGCCTCTAGCATCACCCTTTGACCTTTAACTTCTCTGTGTTTGATGATGACCTTCTAGGCTTCCTTGACTTTGCTCCTTTAATTCCCCTAAGGCTATGGCACTGAACTTCTAGCTCCTCTTGTTGTAACTTCCCAACTAGATCCCCAACCTTGTTTTTCTTCCTTCTCCTAAAGGTATCATATACATTTCAGCTTTCTCAGTCTCCTACCAACAGAAAAACAGTACTGGACTTGAATCACTGCCAAGTCTAGTGAAGTCTCCCAACTTGCTGATTTTAAGCAATTAAAGGGAGATGTAAATATCCACAGCTGCCAATCAATTGATTTTTCTACATTCTGGTATATTTTGTAGATTTGATGGGTGCAGTTTTCCTCTCCCCACAGACTACAGCTGCAAATTTGCAACTTTTGAATTTCTGTTCATTTGCCACTTGAAAATTTTGTTTGAGGAAATTAAAACATTTTGTGTTAAACAAAAAAGTCAGCATTCTCTGTAAGTACCATATAAAGCAAGGATCTGACAGGAGAAAGACCACTGAGTTTATAACAATGGGTTCCAAAGGGTTTTAAAACATATACCCCCCAGCTATTTCCCTCCTACCCGATACCCACAGAAATGGATCTCGTCATAAAATTGGGTGTGCCCCCAAATAATAAAATGTTAGTATCATAGGGTAAGCCTTCTTTAAACATCCATTTTCCTAATACTTATTGTATATTACAACCATCTACCTATGACTACATGTGAATACTTTGACTTATTAATATTTTGCAAGTAATTGGTCTAAAACCCAAACTTTGCTGATTCTTGCTTGGATCAGGTCATGGACATACAGTAGTGTGGGTGGGTGGGTGGGGAAGGGGGTCTATCATGCCCCGGGTGCCACTCACAGAGGGGTGCCATGTGGTCTACAAGACAAATAAGAAAAGCGTACTATGCCCTCAGGGGGGCGTCAAAGTGTCCTGCCCCGGACACCAGTTATGTTCTCTTCACCACTGTGGACATACCTTTCCCACTGTGAAGGTACTGTTTCATTAAAAACTTTTCTGTTCAGCACATCCAGCATGTCAATGTCTGGAGCTAGAGGCAGTCTCAGATTCAAATTGCTGGCATTTTCACACTATAATTCATTTATTTCACAGGTACTTTTTTTATTCACCTTTGTGTGGCTCATAGTCACCATTTTTTTACCTTTAAAGAACATGTTTTGGGGATACTGTACAAGTCTTAAGGTAGAGAACAGAGTTAAGGATCTTTCATAGGAGTTCTTTAACACTCTTTAGGGAACTCACTCTACCCTCAGCTCACTCTCTCTCCCTGGAGCACTCCCCCACCCCCGCCCTTCCCTTTTCCCTCTTCTCCATCAGTCTCCATCTTCTAAACTCTAAGAGTCTCTATGAGACTGGAAACCAGAGGAGCAATGGATAGTGGCAGCTCTCCTCTGCTAGCCCCCTACACCTGTCTCCAAGGCCCCCTTTTCTCTGACTTTCCAGTGAGCCAGAGCAGCCCCACCCTAGCTGATTTCTTTTCTACAACACCTTTAGAGAAACAAAGCAGCCTCACCAAGATCTCTCCTGTTGCTTCAAGCCTTCCTTGTTTCACTGTCCCCAGCTTTAATGAATATACTCTCAAATCTCCTGAATTTGTGTGGTGAAGTCTTTCCTATATGGAATCAAGAACACACACACTACAGGCTGGCCCAAAGCAGACCCACTCTGGTCCTGGTCCTTTTTCCATTAACAAAATGACCCCAAGACAAAGGAGAAGAGAGGTGGCCCTCATATCCACTCAAAGTTCTCCGAGCCTGCACTGGCTTCTGCAAACAAACAAACAACTCCCCCAAAATGACATTCTTCAGGTATAAGGAAGGAGAGGAAAAGGCAAGGTTATCAGCTATGTTTAGATTATGCAAATATTGAAAGGCTAAGAAATATAGCCATGAGAGAGGTTTCAAACTGTCCAACACATCAAAAATCAGTGATTAAATACAATCCACCAGCAGAAAGTCATACAACAAATTCTGTGTCTGATCCTAAAAAGCAACCGGTGCCTTCCCATCTCATTCAGTCATGGGCCCTGTTCCAGAAAATGTCATTCCAATAGAGAAAGACAGAAGTACTATTAAACCAAACAACATAGTTCACAATCCTTTCAGCAGCTCCTAATGGGAACGAGGGAGGGAAGACTCCTAAGGATTGGCAATGGATGCAGCCTCATTTGCCTGCTTCTAGGTCCATGATCAAAACCCTGGAAGAATGAGGTGCCGGTGATCAGAAAATACCACTGGGGAGAGAACCAGGCGAAAGATAAGGGGCCTTATCAGCATAACAACCACACATGCAGTAATGCTGACAGGGCAACTGGCAATAATCAGGCAAAACAGCACATTTCCAAGGAAGGGAAGAAGAGGACAGAATAATGAGCATTGGGAGGGAAAACGAGGCCAGCCCTGATAACACCACCCAGAGAGGAAGCAATGAAGGAGGGCAGGGAGGCCGCCATTAACCTTGCCGACTGTGGGGAGAAAGTGATGGTCTTGGAAGTGTAGACACAGAGCTAGACTTCTGAGCCACAGGAAGGAGGTAAACTCTTTCCAACACAGGATTGCCTGTCTGATACGTTTTTGTAGCCTGCAAATAAAGCATTCCATATGTTTCTGATGGTGAGTGAAATGGAGGGGAAAATAAAACATCCTACTTTCAAAGTGGGATCCAAATGTTCTCAAATGTCTCCTTTCATAGATGGGGATTCTATTATGGTCTCCAGAAATATTATGATGGACGGGGCATGTAATTCATAAAGAATTTGCACAGGTGTCTGAGCACTACGATTCTTTGCTAAAGCTTACTCAAATTCTGTTACTTGTATAGGGAAGCATAATTTTGAAATGTAATTTGGACATGAGTGATTGCACATAATGTTCAAAATTGTGATGAATAAAACTTCTAATTATTAGGTACAAAAGCCAATTTCAGATAACATCAACAAGCTTACACTTGGAATACAAATGAAATTGAAAAATACAGGGATATGCTGAGACATCAGAAAAATGCCCAATGTAGCCATTTCCTGTCTACTGGGTTTTTTTTTCTTCTGTGATTAAAAACTATTCATTACACTTAATTTGGAGGGAGATTTACTGTATTTTAATGTGTGTATTTTTTTAAATTTATGTATTTATGTTTTAGCTGAAGGTATGGCAGCTGTTTTTTATCCCAAGATTGTCTAAGTACTAACATGTGATGTCTTCTCATTTTTTATTGTTTGCAAATTTACATTTGAATAGCTCACCTAAAAACTACTTTGGTGCATGGCTTGTGGGGAGACTCCATCTCATTTTTTTTCCAATTAGTAAAATTTTCCAATATAATTTAATGAATAATCTATCCCCTTACTGATGGTTTCCAGTGGTTCTATAATGATGTTGGATGTTAATGAATATATTTTAGGGAGTGGGAACATTTCCAGGCTGCTTCTGCTAACACCAATCTGGATGTTGATTCTTGGATTCTCACTATATATTCTACTCACTGTCATTTTATAATGCTTTTTAATAGCTCACAGGGGAAGTCTCACTACATTGTTCTTTTCATTTTCTTTATTCCTTATACATGCCTTCAGAGGTCTGTAGAAATATTTTGTTCAATTTAAAAACATTACACTGAAATAGAATTACATTAAAATAAAATAAACAAATTGACTAGGGAATTTTTGTCAAATTAAATGCTATACCCAAGCTGCTCTCCTGCTGCACTTCTAACACATCCAGAAATGCCTTACATCAGGTTTCTCCCTGCATTGGGCACTTGTCCCCAGATATTGACACAGCTTGTCTCTTTACTGTGCTCAGTTTTTTGTGGTTTTTTTTATCAAATGTCATGTTTTCCAAAATGTCTTCCTGGTCACCTTTTATCAAATAGCATCACCCTTCTCACACTTCATCCTCCTAAAGTGCTTTATTTTTCTTCATAGCCATTATTATTATCTGGCATTTATGTTATATACTTATCTACTAACAAATATAACATATAACAAATGTGTATGCTATATAACACAAATATCCATGAGAAAAAATTTTGTACTTGAACGAATAATAATTCCTCAGCTCCCAGACAGTGTTTGGCACATCAAAAATTCTTAATAAATATTTAAACTAATGAGTAAACTTCAGCCTACTTGCAGTAGCTGTGCTCCTCAGCAAGGTCATTTTCATCAGCATCTGCTCAGTCTCCACCAGTTCTCAAAATGTTCTCCTGAATTTTTCTCTCGAGGTATCTATGAAGTGAAATATTTAACTATTTACTGCCTATAATTCAAATATCCTTCCACTGCTCTTGGTTCTCTCAGAGTTCTTCAGAGCCTGTGTCTCAAATGACTACACTCAGCCAACAATAGATGTTTCCCTCGGATTCCTCGGATTGCTTCTTAGGACCTGTCCTGAATTTTGAACAATAACTAATGTTTATGAAGCATCTACCAAGAATCAGGCATCATGCTGGGGCTATCCTATAAATAGTTTCTTTTGATCCTCACAGTAAAACCATGCCAGGGTTGTGAAATTAATTCTCATATTTTCAGATACAAAATCATGGAGTTGAAATGTTATCTGTGGAGTCACCACATTATCTGTGGTGACATAACTAGTCTGAAGCAGACCAAGATTTGGATGCTATGAAAAAAAATTCACAACTAGATCTCTCTCTCTCTCTCTCTTTCCCTCTCTCTCTTCTGGGAAGGAGCTGTGAATCAACCCACAGTTAGCTAAACTGCAAAGTGTCAGGTCACAGTCACCAAGATTATCCTCACTTCCAACACCAACTTCAAGTTCAGAGAGTTCTCAAATTGACCTTTCATTTCCAATATTTGCTAGAAGAATTCACAGAACACACTAAAAGCTAATAGGGTTGACTACAGGGAAAAGACACAGGTTAAAATCAGCCAGAAGAAGATGCACATAGGGCTGTGTCTAGGAGGGTTTCAAACATGAATGTCTAGGACAAATAATCTTTCCAGCACTGATGTGTGACGATACTCACAGAGTAGTGCCAGCCAAGGAGTTTTACTCGAGCCTTAACATTCAGAATTTATAAGAGTTTCATTATGCAAGCATGACTGACTGGTCAACTGTCTACATAGTTGAACTCAGTCTCAAGGTCAACTGATTCTATATGACCTAAATACCACCACTGCTCTTTCTGTGTGGTCAGCTCCCAACCTAAGACTATTATAACTAAAGATGGTAGATAGTTCAAGTGCTTGCTCAATGAAAGCCAAACTCATAAGGCAAGTGCTGGTGTGAAAGGAAAGAGGTTTATTCAGGTGCCATGACCTGGGAGAATGGTGAACTCCTATCTCAAAGACCACCTCCCTTCCTGCTCAAACCCAAGGTTGTTAGGGATGGGGAAGGGAGGGCTTCTTTTTCTATCCAATTATCTTGCTAGATTTTGGCACGCCTGGAGCCAGTCCATTTATATGTCTAGCTTTGGAGCACTGGGTGTTAAGAGCCTCTTTCTGCCCTTCTTAGACAATGAGGGAAACTCCTCATGCTCCCTGACAATAGTAACTCTATGAGATGTGACTGGCTGCACTCTAAGAGCCTGTGTAAACCTCCGCCTTAAACAGATGAACTTCTATCAGAGAAGCTGAGGACAACAGCCAGATCTTTCTTTGGACCAAAACACATTCTTTACTACCAATACCTGAGTTATCCAGGCAGCCTTCAAATTCTCTTTGTAAAGAAAATATGGCCCATTTATGATGGACAAGGTGTTTTGCCAAGTTATGCAAGCAAACTTAAACTTGTAGACCAAAGAAGTCACTGCAACAGACTGGAGACAGGCTGACACGCACACACACACACACACAGACACAGACACACACACAGCCCAGATTTGCTCGTCACGTCGGCTGTTTCCCCCAAGTGTTGTGCTCCATCTCTCAAAGCTTGTTATAGGTTTGGCAGGTATTCACAGTACTCAGTCAAGAAAAAGCTCAGATGACAGTGAAAGCATAACATCAGGACTGTAAACTGTTAACTGCCAATCCCATATCTTTGCAAGGCAAACAGCAGCAAGGGCTGTCAATGGTGAGAGACCATGCTGAAGGCTGTATTTACACAGCTTATAAAAAGGTGGAATTTTGTCAAATCATCTTTCTCTCGGACATGTGCTCATCCTCAAACCAAAAATCCTTAATGTAAAAGATTAAGGGTCCTTGAATTAAAATCTCAGCAATTCCAAGCAATTTCTCTATACTTCTACGCAATCTACTTAACCATTCCACTATGTTTTGAAGAATACTGATTGATGACCAACACATCATAAAAAAAATTAACTCAGGCTATGAACTTTGGCCACCACCAGAAATCCATTTATTTAAATAGTTTTCCAAAGTTAAAAGCAGGGATGCAGTCAGACAGACTCCTGCATGCACATGACCGGGATCCACCCAGCTTGCCCACCAAGGGGTGATGCTCTGTCCATCTGGGGCGTTGCTCCATTGCAACCAGAGCCATTCTAATGCCTGAGGTGGAGGCCATGAAGCCATCGTCAGCTCTCGGGCCAACTTTGCTCTAATGGAGCCTCGGCTGCGGGAGGGAAAGAGACAGATAAAGAGGAAGGAAAGGGGGAAGGGTAGAGAAGCATATGGGCACTTCTCCTGTGTGCCCTGGCTGGGAATTGAACCTGGGACTTCCACATGCCGGGGGGCCAACACTCTACTGCTGAACCAACCAGCCAGGGGCAGAAATCTAATTTCTAATCTTCTCCCAGCAAAGCATTTCTAAATGTCATTTAATCTTTCTGAGCCTCAATTTCTTCATCTACCAGAAACCTAATCTACAAGGTCTTTGTCACAGAGGAAATACTCAACATTGTGTTGTCTGGTTTTATCATTACTAAAGCATTGGGGTAAAGCAAAACCCAGGTGAATAAAACAATTTTTTGATGTTCAATATGCCTAACCCAGAATGGTTTATTGTTAACTGAGTTTAAAGTCAGCCAGACTACTAGAGATGGTCGGGCAGCAAAACATTTCTGACTGAAGGCTCAGAACATCATTAGGATCAATCGGTAAGACCCAAAGGAGGGAAGGCATGGCTAACCTGGCATGTCTTTTACTCAATAAATGAACCAGTTTTGAAAAGAACAGATAACTGTAGAAATGCAAAATGTAATGATTAATAGTATTGTCTCTTCCTCAATATCCTCAGTCACCTCCATGGAGGTGGATCTCAACTGAGGAGAGGAATGTTATTTCTGTTTCCTTGTTAACAACTGAACGGAGGACCCATAAGATTTTTTTTCAATTCACAAAGGAAATCAAGTGGAGAATAGCACGTAAGTAAAGAGGGATAACTCAGAAGCGGTTTAAACTCTTTAGGAAGTCCTTTTTCTTTCTTTATTTTTCAATTATAGGCTCATGCTCCTTAATCATTGCTTTTTAAAATCTCTATTCTTTACTCCTTTTGGGGTAAAGATATATTACTATACAAACTTTGTTAATTGCTCTGTTGTTTAAAATAAGTAGAAATAATTTGCTAGCAAAAAATACATGGTTAAATGTGTTCATTCATAAATATGAATAACAATAGTAAGAATAACAATAATAAATAATATACTATTTTGATACATATATTTAACTTACACATTATGGCACATATGATACATATAACATGTTTGATTATTTATATTATTGTTATAAATGACATATTTATAAATATACAAGTTACACAATACATATTATAATTTTCATTTTCATTGAATTTTTTAAATGTGATATGTAATACAGGATTGCTCCCAGCTAATTCTGTTACCCTCAAATTTTTGATGAAAGTACAAAGATTTTAAAAGCACACGTGATTTTTCTAGAGTCACGAGTAGTAATTGCAAGACCAGTATTGAGCCCTGATCTCTGACAAACAAAATGTCCATGACTTTACCAATATTCCATTTTGGAAAAATGAAGGGTAATTACTATTATATCTTGAATGTTTAACATATACCAAAAATCTTAATATGTGTCAAATACTGTGCTAAAAGATTCACTTCAGTTATCTGAGGAAACAGCCTCAGAGAAATAAAATGATTTGACCAAGCCTTACTTAGGGACTTTCCAGAATATGCCATGCTCTAAAAACTTCTTTTCACTTTAACAGTACCTGTATTATTTTGAAGACATTTGAAGGTTCCTAGCAGAGTCACTCGAGTAAGAAGTGTCAAAACTCCAGCCATTATGAAAGATCAAGGACAAAAATTTTAAAAAGACCTCAATTCTATAATTAATAAGACATGATTTTATTGCTGATATGACACCTTTTGTGACTCTGTTGGAAGCCTGCATCAAGTCATTTGATTCTCCTACACTTAAAATGTGTTGTCGATAGAGAAGTAAATTAAATATGCATTATAGTACATCTGTAAGTGAGATGAAATACATCTCAATGTAGAGAAACTTAGGCACACTTGTGTAATGGAAGCTATTACTGTTCAGGTGCCTTAATTTCCAAAAAGGCATTGTAGAGCTAGTAGTTGCTGCCTTCATGGCCATTCACATGCAGGTTCTCACTGGATTCAGACAGACGGTAAAGAAACAATGGAGCCAAAAAATGGTGGGCCATTTCTTTATTAAAGTCTTGCACTGGCCGATGAGTAAACATACAGGGAAACACTTCCCTTTCATTCAGGGCTCCCAAAGCCCTGACACATTCTCCAGTTCCACAACCAGGAGAATCTTCTCCCATTTCTCCTAGAATCAAAGCTCTCACCAGTCTTACCGGAACTTGTAAAGCCCCTCAGCTCTGGTTTCCCATCTGCACACCTTCTCTTTCTCTGTAAACTTGCTTCTTCTTCAGCACTCTGCATTCTCTCTACTCGCACTCTGCAAACATGGCTTCTTTCTGCCTCTTCTCCTTCTTTTCATTTTTTCAAAACGTTCTGGTGCAAAAACCTCTCCTCCAGCAAACATTAACAAAACAATGGCTTTCCCAAGCAGGTAGGTAATTTGCAATTTCACAGACCACATATACCTGCTGCTGCCCAGCCTCCAATGCAAACTATAAGTGAGCAAACATAAAAATCATATTTTACAAACTTATTTGACCAACAGGCATTCTCACACAGAATGCAAGCAGCACACCATCTAAAAGGAAGCAGTGAGAGCCGGACCCTAAAACCTACCATGATTTCTTTTCTTAATACATTCCATTTGTTCTTATCTAAGTGTGTCATCTAAACCTCAGTAAAAGCCTTATTAACCTTGATTTTTTATCAGCCTGTTGTATGCCAATGCTCACCTTCAATGTACCTGACAATTGGCGATCATAAAAAATGGGGATTGGCAGATTTGTGTCAACTTAACTTTCAACCAAAATGCCATGTAATTGAATGAGAAAGCAATGTGAACATTGTTCATTTGATCTCAGTCCTTGTGTGCTCAGTGGGCTAACATTTTAGAGTGCCCACTGTTGGGCAAATGAGTTATAAAATCTGTATTTTCTGGTTTTTCTCACTCTTATTGTTAAAGATGGCTGCTGATCATGTGATGATGCACTTTTCATGCTTGGAAAGAGGCTTGGTTATGTTAATGTGCGCTGAAGGAAAGACTTTTGCACCGAAAAGTTTTAAAAGGAGGAGCTAGGAGGCCATTTTGAGGAGAGAACACGTTGTTACAGAGGAGAAGGAGAGGCCATGTGGAAAAGCCAACCAAAATGGAGGCATGCAGAAGGGACTGAGTGAGGCCTCTGATTCTTGCAAAAACCGGAGAATTTCAATGGGTTTGGGAGCCCTAAATGGAAAGGGAAGTGTTTTCCCGCTGTGTGTACCTTCTCACCCAAAGGTTGTGAGCAGGAATAAAAGAAAATGGCCCACCAGACCTTGGCTCTGTTGATTCATTACAATCTGTCTGGATTAAATGCCAACCTTTAAGGACCAGGTGGCTATGATGGTGGCCGCGGCTACTGGCTTTACACCCACCCTTAAAATTCTAATGCATGTCAAATCAGTGTGTAGATCCCAGCAATTCTGGGAAGATTTGCAATGTAGAGCTCAATGCTAGTGAGCACTACCCCAGGGAAGGAGAGGTTTCCCTTTCTCTCTAAAACATGAATCAGAGGATACTATTGGAAAGCAGGTCAACTTATGAAGTTGTTTGACGACTAAGCTGTTCATAGATGTTAAGTGACCAGACAAGGACCTAGAATTGTATACAACTGATAAAAAATAACAAAGGAATATTTGTTCTTTTTACAACTGTAAGGCCAGGGGCTGCCATCATTGTGGCCATGCACATGCAGGGTCCCACTGGATTCAGATAGACAGTAAAGAAACAATGGAATCAAAAAATGGTGGGCCATCCTTTTATTAAAATCTCGCACCGGCTGATGAGCAAACACTCAGGGAAAACACTTCCCTCTTCATTCAGAGCTCAAAAGCCCTGACACACTATCCAGTTCCATAACCAGGAGAATCTTCTCTAGTTCCTCATAAAATCAAAGACCCCACCAGTCCCAGTGGAGCTCCCAAAACTCCTCACCTCGTTTCCCGTCTGCACACCTTCTCTCTCTCTGCACAAACTGGTTTCTTATTCAACACTCTGCATTCTATCTTCTCTCACTCTACAAAAATAGTGTCTTTCTCCTTCTCTTTTCTTTTTCAAAAACTTTCTGGCACTAAAACCTCTCCTCCAGCAAACATTATAAAAACAATGGCCCTTCCCAAGCAGGAAGGTAATTTACAATTTCACAGACCACATATACCTGCTGCTGCCCAGCCCCCAATGCAAACTATAAGCGAGCAAACATAAACATCATATTTTACAAACTTATTTGACCAAAAATAACCATGTACCTGTCTCCAACAGTAACAAAACAAGGTTAAACAGAATCAAATCCTCACCAACTACAAAACCCTGATACAGATAGTTGATTAAAGGAAATATAATACCAACGTGTTTTATAATCATTGCAGGGAAAGTGTTCTTATTCAGTCTATTTTAGAAACTTGCAAATTTAGAGACAGAAATGTCTTCATCATCAACTTATTTCAAAAACATGACTGGATATTTGTTGTTGACATTTATTCCTGAAAAACAAGGGTGGGTGTTTTTGATTAGAGGACTGTTTAAAGTTTCATTTCTTATTCATTGTCCAACATCCAAATACTTCCATAATAAAATGTCTCATTGTTACTTCTACTAAAACACTGAGACAATGACATGGGGTAACAGAAAGATTTATCCTCGATCTAAGCTATCTGTAAAGCCAATAGTTGAGGCCACCATCACAGCCGCCTAGCCAGTGCAGGTTCGGATTATATTCGGACAGTCAGTAATGAAACAAGGGAGCCAAGAACTGGTGAGCTATCAGCTTTAATTCTAGCTTGCACCCAGTGGGCAAGTAAAAACACACACTGGGCTCCAATACCCACTGATTCAGTGCTCACAAAGCTACTGACTTATCCGAGTTTCCTAGCATCAAAGGTTCTAGCTCACCAGACTTATTCACCTCTGTTTCCCATCTCCTTCTCTCTGCACAAACTCTGCACAAGCTGGCTTCTTCCTCAGCACTCCACCATCTTGGCTGCTTCTCCTGGCCTCCACATGGCCTTAATCTGCTCTCCTTTCTAATGCTAACCTCAGGAACTGAGAGAGCAAGCTCCCGGTCTCTCCCACTTTATAGCGTAGAAATCCAAACCTTTAGTCCAATCTACAAACAAGGAAGTCTGATACAAAGTCACTTGTCTGAGGCATAATGGGAGGATTCCTCATGAGAGTACACCACCCTACATCAAAAAGGGTGGGAAAGGCCTTGGCTATAAGGAGCTGGCCTGCTTACAGCCTGCCCCCCACATATTAACATAATCACACCCATTCCCAAGCATAAGGGCAACTAATGTCATCACCTGGGCAATAAGCCTCCATGTGGGCAGCACCATCTTTAACAAAGTGAGCATAATATATTTTATCTGCCCAACACTATCTTAACGTGCTCTAGCTCCAGCATGATTATTTATTTACCGTGTACAAATTCTTAAGCTCTACGTACTATAGAATGGAATAGCACAGAGCTCATTCTTCTAAGTGGTATCACAAGAACTAAACATAATACACTTTAGCAAATCCAAAACTCCATGTAGCTGTAAACATCATCTTTTATCTGATGTTTGCTACAGAATAAACTGTGCCATGCCTCCAAAGTATGAGAAGCATCTTGTCTTGACTCACTGTAAGTATCCCGTGAAGGGGTCCCTCCACACTGAAATGATACTTTCAAAGCAGCCTATTTTAAAGCACCTTTGAAAAGTTTACACTGCAATTTCTCTTGCATATATGGATCTCTTCCTCTTGTAAAATGCCAGGGCATTTCAAATACGGAAAGGTCATTTGGCTCATCTGGTCGATTATAGCTGTGATCCATTTTCCCAATGAGAAGCAACGGAAGCGTTTCTCGGTGTGTATCAGGGGGAAAAAAACTTCTTAGACCATTGGGACTAAAACATTGCATATGCCACCAGTGCTAGGCACCCAATTTCATCACAGACAATTGATGACTCTGCCATCCACGCTGAATCAGGTTCGGTACACTGAGACCCTAGGCTGCAGGCGGGAGCCAGGTTCACTGCAGCCGTCATGCAGTTTAAAAAATATTTTATTGACACATAGAGTATTCAGAGTCATAAAAATATATCATGTTTATCACTGCTTTTATGGCACGAATAGATATGACACAGGGGCATTGAGCCATGCAGTATTAGACAAGCGTTTATTTCACCCTAAGCTGTTCCGAATAATGCAGAGCTCAGCTTCCGTCCTCTGAGAAGACAGGACAGATTTTATCAGGAATATGCATTGAAAAAAAGAAGAAAAAACACAGAAAAATCAATGCAAATGCATATATTAGTGAAATGTCCTGATTGGGCTTTGTATGTGCTAAACAAGCCTGTTAGTAATCCCTAGGGTACATGTCAGCCAAAGGCATCAGGTTGCAAACCTGGAGATTTTGAAAAATGATCATCTTTCGTGGGCGTGGGAACAGAGCCAGGAAATTTACCTTTAAGCACTTTGACTAACACCCATAGTTTATGATTACGTTACCACCCAGGCTCTGAAATACATTTTTATGGATAGCTATTTCCTGAAGAATTATGATCCAAGACTTTTGTTGTTTGAGTTACTGAGTGGACAAACAGCTAAGAATGCATCTAGCTTTCAAAACCGTAGCTTCCATTATCCACAGGTAGGTTAGGGACAAAGTGTTGCCATTGAGACCAGGAGATGACTTACATTTGCATATAAATGGCAAGCGCAAGTAAGTGCAAAGGAAGCGTTAAGAAATTTGCATCTGATTTAAGACTTGTCCTATTCAGCAGAACGCACTTGTCACAGCTAGCTGGGCTGTGTTAGAATGGAAGTCAGGGCCACAAAGACAAAGTTGAAACACAGGATAGGGAGTGCAGTCTAGGATCATGAATCGCAAAGCTGTCAAGTGCTCAGAGAATGTTCTTGAACTGCCACGGAGGGATACTTCCCGGACTGTTTAGCTCACCTGGAACTATCAAAAATCTTCCGTTACTTAAATCTCCCACCCCCACCCCCAGCTCGAAGGCCTCCCAAAACCTTGTTATTTTTCTTCTGAGACACCATCAGTCTTTCCTTTGTGTTCAAGCACATGTACATGACATTTTCCTCAGGGTACCTTCAAGTTCTTCAAGGTGGGAACCATCTCGTTAATGAATGTCTATCCCACAACTTCCACTGTCTCAGGATAGTGCAGAAAAAATGGTATATAATAGGCCCTGAAGAAATTAATAGTGAGTGAATAAAGAAAAAAGTAGTGGCCCTGGCTGGTTGGCTCAGTGGTAGAGAGTCAACCCAGGGTGTAGAAGTCCTAGGATCAATTCCTAGTCAGGGCACACAGGAAAAGTGACCATCTGCTTCTCCATCCCTTCACCTCCCCTCTCTCTCTCTCTCCCCGCCTCCCACAGCTATGGCGCATTCGAGCAGTTGGCCTCCCCTCAAGCACTAAAATAGCTCAGTTGCCAAAAAACAAAGCAACGACCCCAGATGGGCCAAGCATAGCTGGGTAGGAGGTTTGCCAGGTGGATTCAGTTGGGGCACATGCAGGAGCCTGTCTGTCTGCCCCACTCTTCTCACTTAATAAAAAGTAAATAATTTTTAAGTGATAATGCAGAATAACATCATTATAATGCTCTACTTATAGTATGCTTTCTTTGTGAACTAAGATACAATGCCATCAATAAAAACTATTGGAAATAGAAATTTTAGAGAAGGCATGATTTCTTTAAGAAAATAGAAAGAAGCACTACCTTTGTTGCAAATCTGCCTATTCTTTGTTCTCTGTTTTTCAAATTCAGCTCTGGATTTTCTTTGGGTCCCAAACAAGCACCCAGACAAGCAGGGGTGGTCTCAGAGTCAGATGGCAAACAGGGGTAGCTATACCTACAGTTCAATATCAAAGAATAAAGCAAGGAAAGGTTTTCTAGTCACTAATTATAAAAGTATATATTATTTTGTTTTATTGTGTTTAAAAGCCAGTGTCAGCTGTCATATAATGAACTAAGCAACAGCAGGTTTCTTTTGTAATAACCCAGTGAGACATATTGAATTCTCTTCTGTGTCCCGGAACGCGAGCTGCACGGAAGGAATTTGGTTTCTTTGCACTATGCAGTCATTTACCTGTTCAGAATGGCTTGCTGGAGGATTGTAAAGAATTAGAGACAGGCACTTTCCCCTTGGTGGAACAAATGCTCATGGAGTTTAGCTCGTCTCTATGGCTTCCAAGATACTTCTGAAATGTGTTATTAAGAGGTGGGGTGGGGGAAGTTGTTTTCAACCTATAGGTATAAAAAAGTAAAAGGGAAAGTGATGAAAAGTTTCAGTTCACTTCTCATTGTAAAGCAGCAGTATTTAAAGAGGTGTGTGCCTTCACTGTCCACAACTTGCCATCTTAGGTAGGACAGTGCAAAGTTCGTCAAGGAGCAGCTTTAGGAACCCACTGCTGTGTGACTTTAGGCAAACTACTTAACTTCTCTGTTGTCTTAGTTTCTTCATTTATAAAACAAGGGACAATAAAATACTTAATTCTAAGGCATAAATGAGTATGACCCTAGAAAGCACTTAGAACAATGCCTGACCAATAGTAAGAGTTTTGTTAAATACTATTTATGAAGTCAGAAAGGTTATTTTGGGAGCACTGGACAAAAATAGCTTTTCTGGCTTTTTTTTTTTTTTTTTGCATCCCAGTTCAAAACATGATAAAATAGCTCTCCACTCTAGGCTCTTCTTTGCAACTCAGCCACCGTCATTGTTGCCCAGTTCACAATTCCTTTACTCTAATCTTCCAATGCAACAAAGTTTCTGTTAAAAAAAAAATGGCCCTGGCTGGTTGGGTTGGTGGTAGAGAATCAGCCTGGAATATGGATGTCCTGGGTTCAATTTCCAGTCAGGCACACAGGAAAAGCAAACATCTTCCTCTCTACACCACCTCCTCCCCTTTCTCTCTCTTTCTCTCTCTCTTTCTCTCTTCTTCTCTTGAAGCTACGGCTTGATGGGTTTACACTCCTAAATGGAAGTTTGACTTATCCTCACCTTTTTGTAAATCTGCCCTACTTCCTCTCCTAAACCATTAGCCTCCCAAAAAACAAAAAGAAAACACAATGCCATCCTTGCCCGTATGTAAACCCAGTAGTCGCGGCCAACATCACAGCCGCCTGGCCACTGCACAAACTCTGTACAAACTGGCTTCTTCCTCAGCACTCCGCCATCTTGGCTGCTTCTCCTGGCCTTCATGTGGCATTAATCTGCTCTCTTCTCTAATACTAACCTCAGGAACCGAGAGAGCAAGCTCCCAGTCTGCCCCATTTTATAGCATAGATTCAAAACCTTTAATCCAATCTACAAACATAATATATTTTATCTGCCTAACACCATAACAGACACATGATGAATGTTTCACGAGTCAGTAAATCTGCCTCACTTGCACAGAGAAACATTTCTTTGATAGAAGCCTTTATCCCTAATACAAGAAGTATCTCCTAATACTCATTGAAGAAATACTTACTGAGAAACCAGCATTGCAGGTTTTGAGCCTGGTAATAGACATAAAAACATGAAAGTCTCTGACCTTCAGAGGTTGAGACATTGACAACTATTCTAGAAGACTATACTTAAATACATTTTAGCTTGGTGAGCTGTAATGTATGTTGTAGATATAATCGCCTGTGCCTGAGGGACGTCTCCAGAGGCTTCACAGAGGAAGTACCAGGAGGATCCTGAAGGAGTTTCCCAGATAATATGATTAAAAATGGCAGCCAAGTGGAGGGAGAAGCATAATCAAAAGTATTGAGTTATGGAAGGAACAGGTAGGTAATAATTAGATGAATAACTGATATTTATTAGGCACCGATCTTTAAGCACTATACTAAGCTCTTCAATTGTCATAAAACTAAAAGTTAGCACAGCTATTCCCATTTACTCAAGGATACGAAACTGTGGTATCTTAGAGTTATTTAGGGAAACAGAGCCAACAGGACATACAGAGTGGGGCAAAAGTAGGTTTACAGTTGTGAATATGAGACACAAATGTTTATTCTAATTTTATTTATTATTTATTAATTATTATATTATTTTCCACACTTTTCATTCCATTAACATATATTTACATATGAGTTTTATTTTTGCTCATGTGATTGTGGAGGCCAACAAGCCCACAATTTGCAGGGCTGTCTGGCAGGTTGAAGACCCAAAGGAGATTTGCAGTTTTAGTTTAAAAGTAATCTGCTGGCAGAAATCCCTTTTTAGGCCAAAGGTCTGTTTTTTCTCTGAAGGCTTTCAACTGATCAGATGAGGCCCACTCATATTATGCTTTAATTAAATTTTACTGATTTAAATGTTAATCTCATCTGAGAAAATATTTTTTATTTTCCCAGAAATATCTCAAATAGCATTTAACAAAATATTTGGGTACCATGACCTGGCCATCACACATGACCTAAATTAACCATCACATATGACCTATAGTGTTAAGGTCATTTAGTGAAGTTCTTGTAGCAAATACATGGTAGAGCCGGAATTCAAACTTCTACTTATATTGCCTAGATCACAGATCCAGGAACAAGTTAAATTTCTGGAAAGTGCTAGGTCATATTCAAGCCAAAACCTTTAAGGCAATGCTGAGTGTCAGAAATGGAAAAACAAGTTACAACGGCCAAATCCAAATGGTTAGGCCAAGAGTTGGAAGCCAAGCAGAAACAGAATCAATGTGGCAACAGGTGTTGAAGAGGAAAAGGTTTTGCAATGCCTAATCACCTTATGGAGCAGTCAAGTGCAGGGATACATTGTTATATTTGTCTGAATTATGGAAAGAAATGGGCTTCAAGTCAGGCTGACTAGAGTCTGGCCAACCAAAAAAAAGGTTGTTGTGAAAACCCAGGACGTAAATGATGGAAGTCTAAGATAAGGGTAATAACAGAATGTCTAATACAGATGTGAAATGAGTCAACTTCAAGTTCACATAGTGAGCAAATAATAGAACTCTTGCCTCTATTCTGCAATGGCATTCAATTAGTTAACACTGTCCAGGTTCTCAAAATTGCTGGACATGCAAAAGTAAGGAAAGAGATTTAAAAAAAGAAAGACAGTAAATCCATCCAGAGCAAACTTAAGAAAGATGGTCATAAGATATTAAGCAATAGCCATGGTGTTATGCTAATAAATTTATAGATTTCTCTTTTTTTTTTTTTTTTTTTTTTTTGAGTGAGAGAGAGAGGGACAGAAAAGGAGAGAGATTAGAAGCATCAATTCTTTGTTGTGGCTCCTTAGTTGTTCATTGATTGTTTTCTCATATGTGCCTTGATCAGAGGATTGCAGCAGAACAAGTGACCCCTTGCTTAAGCCAGTGACCTTTGAACTCAAGCCAGAAACCATGGGGTCATGCCTATGATCCCATGTTCAAGTCAGTGACCCATGTTCGAATTGAATGATCTCACGCTCAAGCCAGTGACCTCAGAGTTTTGAACCTGGGTCTTAAGCATCCCAGTCCAATGTTCTATCAACTGTGCCACTTCCGGGTCAAGCAAATTTATAGATTTTCTAAGCCCTGAAAAGATATGAGGAAAAGAAATAGTTACATTAAAAAATTAACCTATCTTGTGCTAGAAAGTAGATAAAATATAAAGAATAAATAAGAGAAGATACATATAACTTTATTAATTAGCAAGACATTGTGCTGAGCTCTTAAAATATATATCCTAATTTAATTGATTAAATATTATCCAAAACAAATGTTTGTGTCCTTTTTACTTCAAGAAGATTAAGTAGACAGCCTGAGGACCTGTGGCTGGTTATAGCAGTTATGGTATATGAACCCAGAAATCATTGTTTTCCAATCCCATGTTGTTTTCACATCTATGGAGCCACCCTCAGGGAGAAAAGGCCAGGTACATCAGTTGTGTGCTGAGTATTAGAGGTGGGAAGTTATCAGTTCATCAACATTTTCTTTTTTATAATAAGCTCTGTCAAAGGGCTCAGAGAATATTAAAAAGACATCAAAACCACCTGCTTGCAGGACATTAGTCTTACACATATAACATTGCACAAGTAATTCTGGAACCTAAAATCCATCATTCACTCTATGCCTTAGAAAACATGGAATAATTCGAGTTATTCTCCTACCAGTAGAGACATTGAGGCTGTCCCAGGAATCTCCCCCTCACTCTGTCCTTATTATTTCTTGTCACAGATGGTTGTATTGGCAAAAGTTCAACTGGATGTCCTTCTGGTTGTAGGCCTGATGTTTTATATATGGGGGTGCACATGGCAGTGCTGTGTTCAACGAGTTATTGCTGCCCTTTTAGCTTCTTATGAGCAAGGCAGGATCAGAGAACAACTTTCCATTGCGTTTCATTAAGTCAGAGTACAAAATACCATCCAGTATGTGTATTGTTCATAATCAAAGTCAGCTTTAAAACTCCGTGTAAACAGTTCAATAAATTCAAGGAAATTACAATTGCTCATAAATTATAAATATTACAGCTGTCTATAGCATATAAACAAAATGATAAAAGAAGTAAAAGTGATTATTTTATAAGCTATAATATGTTAATCTAGTTAGAGAATTTACAAATAGTATTTAAACTTTCAAGTTAACCGACAGAGAACAGATACTGAAAACAATCATATATTCAAATATTCTTAAATATTTATGGAAAGACAATATTGCTCTTTACTTCAAAACTTTTTTTTATTTTAATGTCTACATTTTATCATAAAATATTCTATGGTACTTATAGATACCACAGGGGCTAAATGAATCTTAACTATGTTAAGGAAAGAAATCTTTTTTTACTTAAATCTTAAGAAAAAGGATAGAGAAATACATGTGATATTGACACAATCACATGCCCAAAGACCAGGATCCGAAATAGTCAGCAAATAATTTTGAGTACCTACTATGTGCTAGGCTCTAGGAAGTCAAAGTAATCAAGATATAACACTTCCTAAGTTAGAAGAAATAAAAAGATAATTAAGTAGTTTCATCAAAGTAACTAGTACATTAAACATAAATTGATAACTAGAAAATGGATAGGTGGTTAATAGACAGGCAGTTAATAGAGAAGTTATGGACTGAATTTTGTGCCTCTAATATTCACATAATAAAACCCTATACTCCAATGTAAATATATTTAAGGAGGTAATTAAGGTTAAATGAGGTCATAAGAGTAGGTTCTTAATCTGATAGGACTACTGTAGCATGACCTTAAAGAAGAAGAGATATCAGAGCTCTCGCTCTCCCTCTCTCTCTCTTTCCATCTCAGAGGAAAAGATCATGTGAGATTCTAGTGAAAATGAGGCTGCCTGCAAGCCAAAGGAGAGTCCTCATCAGGAATTACCACAAAGATACTCTGGTAGAATACATATACATAAGGCATTCACTGTGGCATTTTTGTAATAGCATATACTAGAAACAGCCTAAATTTCTACCAATAAAAGGTACATTTACATAATGAAGCACTATGCCACTGTGAAAAGGAATGATTTTATATAATATATATATATATGTAAAGCCAGTAGTTGAGGTCACCAACAGGGCCGCCTGGCCAGTGCAGGTTTGCATTAGATTTGGACAGTTGGTAATGAAACAAAGGAGCTAAGAACTGTTGAGCCATCAGCTTTAATTCTAGCTTGCACATGAAGGGCAAGTAAAAACACACACTGGGTTCCAATACCCACTCATTCAGTGCTCACAAAACTACTGACTTATCCAAGTTTCCTAGCATCAAAGGTTTCTAGCTCACCAGACTTATTCACCTCTGTTCTCCATCTCCTTCTCCAGCACAAACTCTATACAAACTGGCTTCTCCCTCAGCACTCCACCATCTTGGCTGCTTCTCCTGGCCTCCACATGGCCTTAATCTGCTCTCCTCTCTAATATTAACCTCAGGAACCGAGAGAGAGCAAGCTCCAGGTCTGCCCCCCTTTATAGCGTAGATTCAAAACCTTTAATCCAATCTACAAACAAGAAAGTCTCTGATACAAAGTCACTTATCTGAGACATACTGGGAGGATTCCTCATGAGAATGCACCACCCCACATCATCCAATCAGTCAAGGGTGTGGGGAAAAGCTTACTCTTAAAACTTGCACGTGGGCAGCGCCATCTTTAACAAAGTGAGCATAATATATTTCATCTGCCCAACAATCCAGCCCTATGCTCACTTTACTACCCACAATCTACACCACCGGCATCCCTGTACAAGGAAATTACATACATACATTACACAAATTACAAAAACATGACAAATCATACAGTTTCAACAATTACAAAGGTACATTTCACCAGTCTCTGAGCACTTTGCTAAAAGCGCAAAATGTCCTCGGCCTTCTTTCTTGCCTCCAGCAAAGCCACCCCCGCCCCTATCAGGGTATTTCACATTGTCCAAAATCCATAAGTTCATGCAACAAAGGAGCCAGTGCTCACTCTGGTCGTTGTCCAGGAAATCAGTCCACACACATGGGGCGTTAGCCTACCCCCTCATTCCTGCCATCATGGCAGTTCTCACACTGTCCTAAAGAGTAGCATGTGGCAATGGCAGTCAGCATTTCCATCTTTAATCTGGGGAGCATAATGGCATCCACCCCTATGTCCCCAAATTGCAGACCTACCAGGAGCATAGCTATTCCTGCTGCTGAGCTGTAACCTTCTGGAGGCTGCGGATTTTAACTCCAGACCAATTCTCCTCATCCTCTAAAGAGGAGCTGAAAACACCAGCTTCTGTTGCTGGGCTTGAGCCCCGGCCCACCGCTGCCTTCTGCTCAGCAGGCCTTGCAGCTCCAGCCCCAGCCTCAGCCTCGGCCTCCCGCCGCCGCTGGCTCTCCACAATGTCCAGGGCAATCTGCAACTCACGAATCTATGATTCCTTCTCCAGTATCTGCTCCATTTCCAAGCAAATCTCGCAAACCTGATCGTCGTCCTCCTCCAGTGCTTCCTCCAGCTCCAGGGTTGGCATCTGTTTTTCCAACGTTTCCTCCAGCTCCTTCCACTGCTTGGTTTGTAGGTTCTGGGCAACCTCTTCCACAGAGCTCTCAGTTTCCTCATGCATGGCTGTAAAAGTCTGCTAGCCTACAGTCTCCCAAAAAACAGCTATGGGAAACCATAACAGCAGCCAGTTCTCTACTCCACCACTCAAAGGTGGTGGTGGCTCCATACCAAACTGTATTGAATCCTTCCACAGACTATGCCAAATGTAAGGCCAGTAGTCGAGGCCACCAACAGGGCCGCCTGGCCAATGTAGGTTCGCATTTGATTCGAACAGTCGGTAATGAAACAGAGGAACCAAGAGCTAGTGAGCCATCAGCTTTAATTCTAGCTTGCACCTGGTGGGCAAGTAAAAACACACACTGGGCTCCAATACGCACTCATTCAGTGCTCACAAAACTACTGACTTATTCAAGTTTCCTAGAATCAAAGGTTTCTAGCTCACCAGACTTATTCACCTCTGTTTCCCATCTCCTTTTCTTTGCACAAACTCTACACAAACTGGCTTCTCCCTCAGCACTCCACCATCTTGGCTGCTTCTCCTCCCCTCCATGTGGCCTTAATCTGCTCTCCTCTCTAATATTAACCCCAGGAACTGAGAGAAAGCAAGCTCCCTGCCTGCCCCACTTTATAGCCTAGATTCAAAACCTTTAATCCAATCTACAAACAAGGAAGTCTCTGATACAAAGTCACTTATCTGAGACATCCTGGGAGGATTCCTCGTGAGAGTGCACCACCCCACATCATCCAATCAGTCAAGGGTGTGGGGAAAAGCTTACTCTTAAAACTTGCACGTGGGCAGCACCATCTTTAACAAAGTGAGCATAATATATCATCTGCCCAACAATTTTATATATCTATATATATATATACATATATATATATGTATATATATATATATATGTATATATATATATATTCTACCATTTTACTATAAAGGAATTTAGAATGTATAGAAAATATACATATTTATTCATTTAAAAAAAAGAAAAATTAAAACAAAAAAGATTTAAATCAACTACCAACTGCTGAGACAGGGGAAAAGTTTGAACACAGAAATAGAGCTAGGCTTTTTTTACTATAACTTCTGTAAACTTGACTTTGGAACTCTGTAAATATCTTATATTTACTAAAATAGATTAATAAATTACTAACAAGTAATAAATTATCAATAAAAATTAGAAGACAAATGAAAGAACTTTATATAAAAAAGTGTTTTTTATAACCACAGAAAATAAAAGTATTCTAAATCACTTTAAACCCAATAATTTGACTGAACAACATAATGGCATATACCTAAAGAAAAAAAGAAGTGCCAGACTAGGCAAAGGAAATCAACAAACACCCTCACAGTTTTTAATAATCATGGAATTAGTGCGTAGATGGTGCAGATCATAGGTCATTCTGGTCCTGTGACGTGTATTGTGGGATGAAGTACATAAATAATTATATGAGTGTCTTTGATGAATGTGGATTTTGGCATGAGAGATAGAACATAAGGAAAGACTGATGAGGTTAAGTAAAAACCTTACTGAGTTGAAAGTATTTGTATAAAATAAACACTATATAAATATTTCCTTTAAAAATATATTCAGTTTGTAAAACCGTCCATTAAAGAGGAAATAATAGCAATCAGTAAACCTGTAACAATGAGCCTTGTTTTTCAGCCATATTATGACCTTTAACGAGTATATCTCATTAAAAGTATTCAAGGTTTCTTAGAGAAACACCTAAATTCGGGTCTGTGATTTAGAAAGAGGCAAAATGTTCTCATAGCAATGAGTTCATGGCAAATGACTCAGGGGCCAACTGAAAAGAATTCCTGCTAGTTCCATATGGGATAATTTGAATATCACTTTAGATAATTGCATGAAACTGAAACACAGAAATAATCTTATCTGTTAAGTCTGTGAGTTCAAAGTTTTATGAAGAAAATCTTATTGCTTACCTTTATAAACAAGTCTCATTATTTACATTTAGAGAATTCTAAGGCAGAAACGCATCCGTTGGGAAACAGCTAAATAAAAGGAAGAATTGAAACATTTATAAGTATTGAGGCATTTATGTTGCCTCTCTTTACAATATCTACTTCAGTGTTGCCAGGTGATTGATAACTTGTAATTTCTCTATTTAAAGTAGTCATAGAAGTAAATAAAGAGCTAGTACAATTTGAACAAATTAGAATTTTATACATAAGCAAAGGGAATTAAGAAAATTATTTTGTCAACACTAAATTGTACATTACAGTTCTCATTTCTCTCCTAAATGTATCAATTATTGCAGGTTTAGGTTTTTCCCTACACCTCATGTGTAAGGCTCCTAAAGCAAACCCGTGTTCTCTTCTTGCCTCTTTCTTCTCTTGACTTTGCTTTTATTTTTAGGTAACACACTTCCCCTACTTCGAAGCCTTGAAAACATTGTTACCTTTGACTCATCATTTTTCCATGTTCTTCTGTACCAAAAGTACTACCAAGTCCTGGCAATTTTAAAGAGCAGTATCTTAAAAACACATCTTCTCTTTTCCATTCCTGGAAAGACCAAGGGATTTTGCCAACCTGAAGCTCACACATCTCATTTTAGGTTACAATAAAGGTACCCCTGACCCTAGTAATCAGAGTCTAAAAACAAACAAACTTTTCTTTCCTATATCCAGAGATCATCAAAAAAGAGAATGCAATATACAATCTAACTTTTCAACATTTAGTTCAAATCATTCTAAAACTTGGGGAATTTGGAGAAATGGGGGAAAGAAAAACAGAGATGACATTTTATAGCTCATTTCAAAGGCCAGCAATAGGTGTGACATTTATCTTTCATAATTAAGTATCTTGGATAAAAATCATTAGTCAATAATACTCTTGATGTTCTCTTACTGGCTGTGACTCTTGTTTTAAGCTTAAAAAAATAAGCTGAGAAGAGAGGGAAGGAAGCCAACATCTTCAGTGAATTGCACACAGGCAGTGACAAAATGCTGGTAAACAGAAGAGACCAGGTGCCTCTAGTTAGTTGCTGAGCCACAGATAACACAGAACAAAACTGCTTTTAAAATTTTTGCTTTCAACTGGGTGAAAAGTAGTGTTTGTTCTCTTTCATTTCAGGAGTTTTTATATCTAAAAAATGGCCTCACCATAAAAATCACTATTGAAATGGAGGAGTTAATATCAGCCTGCCCATGAGACAATAGGCCTAATTAAAATGTTATTGATCAACATGAATAGTGTTGCATATCTGACGTGTTTTTACACAGAAAAGGATAGAGTAATAGACCTATGTTTTTCTAATGCAATGCCCAGTAACTAATAATTTTTTGAAAAATTATTTTGCATTCCTCACAAATTTGAGGAAGCTAATAATAATCAAATGATGAATGGTTATTTAAAAAAACTGAATTTGTTTTTGTGTGGTTGATGGTTTCTCATAGCTAATGAGAGAACACGATTCCTATAATTTAAAGAAGTATTGCTGTCTGAGTGATGATGGGCCCTACAGATTCTTATTCTTGGGCCCAGTGATTTGTAGGTAACACTTCTAAAGGGATTTCCATCCACATTGCATTATTGTGTTGCATGTGCATGCATTGTATTATGACATTTTTAAACATCAAGAATGCTGAAAGAAGAATATCCAAATGGTTGCTTATTTTTGTTGAATCGGTGTTGATAATCTTTTAACTTCTGCTTTTTAAAATCTGTTAAAACTTATTGATCATTACATTAAATCAGAAAATATGGTACAACAAACAATGCTGTGTCTTCTAGAATGGTTCTTCTTGAGTGGGCCAATTTTCCCACACTCGCTCCTTGGCGAAGTCAAGAGTTATTCTGGGTTTTCACATCTGACAGTGGGCGCCACTGACATCCAGTGGGTAGAAGCCAGGGATGCTACTGAACATCCCAGATGTTTAGGGCAGACTCCAACAGTTCACCATGTAGTCTAAAACGTCAATAGTGCCAACCAAATACTCCCCCAAAGTATACTTTAAAGTATTCTTTAAAATAAAATTGTTTATTTCCTTTTCTCACTTCTATATCCGGCCCAATTCTTTATTTCTTTTATGAAACATTAGTGATCCTGATTACACCTGTCAAAATGTGCATCCTCCCGCTAGCTGCCAAAGAGTTCCTTTTTCCCCCTCTGCTAGCTAACTATTCTCTTGCTCGTTTCTGGCTATGTTAACCATTGAAATCGTGTTATTGAAGAGCTTGCCCGTCCTGTTCATGGCTTCAGCAACAGACACACCATTTCAGCATCTGGACAGCCACTTGGCATTTCGGTAATGCGGGAGATGCAGGCACATTTAGTGAGGTTCCCCTTCATCTAACTATGGTACGGACAGATGAATGCATGAGTGAAACACAGAATGAAATACAAAATGGGAACACATTTTAGAATTGGCTTCATGGCTTTCCACCAGTATTATCTGCATTGAAATAGTGATTAGATGGGGGAAAATAAAAAGTAATTTCCCAGCTTGTTTCTAAAGTTTATTGGGTCTATCTGAGTAAAGAGAAGACTATTTTATGGAGTCTAATAATAAAATGGCAGTCACTTTATGACCTAAAATATTATTTTAGTGCTTGGCTCAAAGATTTGGTAAATGTGCCATTTTATGTTGGCTGGCACCTCTGAGCAGAATTCCAGAACAGTACCATTTGGTCACAGCTTTAGCAGATTGCTATCACCCAGAGACCTTTTTATAAGACCAAAAGTGAGCTGTGCATTGAGAGCCCACCACATTATTGGATCACATAGATGTGCTCAGTGGTCTGAAGCTTTGTGAGGTAAAATCCACTTCCAAGTTTAAATGGCTGCCACCCTGAGATGAATGGAAAAACACTAACTGGTTTCTTTCAAACTTAGAATGACCCATCCTCATTGGGCAGAAAATTGCATGTAAAGGATTGTCTTGTTCTCAGAAGAAGGTGCTCAAAATGGGGTTGGCTGTACAATAAATTAAGGAAACAAAGTACTCCAGTATCACCAGTAGTATAAATATTCATGAACTCTCTTTCTGGAAAACTACCCTCATATTTCAAAAGTTAATGAATGAGAAGAGAAGCCAATGGATACAATATGTTACCATGTAGAAGGGACATAATTATTGCTTCATTTCAAATATTCTAGGAGTCTAAATTATATATACTACCACTGGAATAAAAACTTAAGGTATTTATCGCTCAGGTGAGTTAAGTAGCTGATCTGAGTTAGTATATCATTTAAAATACTATGGCTCTTTTTTAGAGGAATTAAAAACATTTTTTGTTTTATTTAGAAATTAAATTTAATGAGGTATCACTGATCAATAAGAGTGCAATGGTTTCAGATAAACATCTCTATAGCATTTGAAAAACATCTTTTTCCCAACACCCTGGTGTGCATGGTCTAGAATGGTTCTGAAGAAAAGTTCCCCTGACATGTAAGTTAATTCTCTTCTTAGAATAAAATTTAAATACTTAATAAAAATGCAAATACATAAAATGAAGAAAAGACAATATTAACATGACAGATCAACCTAAAAAGTGGTTAATTTGAACCCTGTTATAAGATTTTATTCCTGAAATTTCTTTAAACATAATATCCATCATTTAATGACTAAGATAAAACAAAAAATCCATTCCATTTTGGGGTATTTTTTTTGTTGTAAAATGTGATCATAGTGTTGGGCAGTATTATATGATACAAACTCTTTCAAACTTCTAGAAAATGAAGAGAACCTCTTCCTTAGCTGTAGATGTTTCTAAGATGAATGTTGATTCTTTGAAATTGCATTTCTTATTAAAGCTTATATGTTGCCTCCATTTCTTTTAAAAACTTAAGATTTTAATTGACATCATTAAATTTTTCTCATTCACTTTGTAAAAACCTATCTTTTTGTAAAAAGCAGGATGGTAGCTACTTTTGAGAAAAAGAGGAGATAAAACAGTGGGAACCCAGAGTTTTGATGTTATTGATAACATTCCTCTTATAAAATTGAATTAATTAATTTTATTATGCACTTCATAAATTACATATTAAGTTAAATGTATTATTTGTAGTAAATGTTACATGATAACTTTAAACAATAAAAAAATAAAAACCCTTGTATTTAGTGTTTCTTAAATACAAAGTTCTTTACCAAACATAATTTAAAATATAGTAGGTGCTTTGCTTCTATTTATCTTGAGAACTGTGGGAAAAGACATTTAAAAGTGAACAAAAGTAGAATAGAAATAAAAAGGTTTATAAAAAAGTCTATGTTATGCTGGTATCAACAAATTATCTTGAGTCCCTAGAGTGTGAAATGCTGTGTACAAGTGAAAGTAAAAGGAAAGAACTTCATTCATTTATTTCTGCTAAAATTTGATTGTTGCTTGAAATATTCAAATAATAAAATGTATATGGGAAGCAATTTTAAGTAGCAGCAGCAACATATGTTTGAGATGTGTAGTTAGTTATAACCAACTACAAGCATTGTGAATAGGTCATATTTCTTTACAGGAAGAAAAATATCTGAATAGAGTCAACAGAAAAAAATAAAAGGAGAAAATAAGACACATAAGCAAAGCAAAGCAAGATGAGAAAAATCATGCCAAGGATGAAACAGCAATTTGTATCTTTTAACTGAATTATATAATATTACTTTTATTTAAATAGAGGGTGAGACAAAAGTAGGTTTGTAGTTGTTCATATGCAAAATAATACAATAATCAATACATAACTATATAAGAATAAGCCTATTTTTACCCCACCCTGTATTTCTGTTGCAAGCCTTCTAACAATATAAAAAATCATGGAATTAAAAATTTCTTGAACTAGAAGGCCCTTAATACAATCTTGTCAAAATGTTGTTTTATTTTATCTGAATGTATGAATATAAGATTTGATTAACTCTGTCTTTTTCCACCATCAAAGTTTAAAGCAACTCAGCTGAACTCAAAGTTGGTTATTTTGTTTTCTCCAAGAAGAACTGAAATTTAGAATTCATATGTGAAAAGTAAGGCAAGAAAGGTACCAAGTAATCTAATGATGCTTGGAACAAACTAGTGATAAAGCATTTGATGTAATAGACATCTAAGAATATTTCTTTTACTTTAATAGCAAGTTGACATTAATATGAAAAATAAAGGATGGTATTTTTGCCTCTATGTATAAATACTCTCAGCACTGGTATCTTACCTTGGACAATTTTTAAATACTCTCCCAGGATTGGGAGTTTAATGTAGTTGAATAAAAACTGCACTGAGATGAAACTAGATTACAATGATCATCAGGGGAAGCCCCCTTTATACATATGAGCCAAACACTAGAATATAGCTCTAGTACATCTGCTTATAATGGTGTTTGGCATTTAAAACAAGATTTTTTTGATCATCTGTGATATCTTAACAATGACCCAGTTCCCAGCTTGGTGATAACTCATGCATTTCAGTATAGAAAAATGAAACTTATTGTTTTTGCCGAAATAAATATCATGTAAGCTTTATTTTGTTCTAAAATGATCATTGTAATAAATAACTCTAAGTAAAGTTTATCTTCTCCCTAGCAATACACTCTCAATTTCCTAGGATGCAGGCTCTACTACAAAGTCAACATTTTATGTGTTACTATAAAACACATGAGAGATTGAGATGAAGAAATATAAACTTTAACCTGATTAGAGAAATAACACAATTTAAACAAAAATGGCTCAGATGCTAAGTTTTTCCAAAGGAAAATACAGTCAGTTAATCTGTAACTAGTCCAAGTATAAATCCAGCCTTTGACTTCAAACTTGGGCAAGTACTCTTCGTTCATAACTGAACCCACATCAGTGGTCCCCAGTCTGTCTTATTTTGAAAAACCTCCAGGATTCCCCAGATCTACTAAAGATCTCTGACAAAAAGATAATGAAATCTATATATTTTTAAAGAGCTCTTATAATACTTTTGATGACACATTATGCTTGGGGGCCATTAGTCTGGATGAAACTTACCTTTAACCAAAATAAAATTCCCAAGAGCTGAAACACAAATGCATATTTGTAAAATGAAAATCATTCTGATATAATGGAAGCCTGGTATGTAAACGAAACTCAGTATTTAAGGGTA
This sequence comes from Rhynchonycteris naso, assembly GCA_037038555.1. Classification (NCBI taxonomy): domain Eukaryota; kingdom Metazoa; phylum Chordata; class Mammalia; order Chiroptera; family Emballonuridae; genus Rhynchonycteris; species Rhynchonycteris naso. Next base: position 15,436,965 of record CM072999.1, on the reverse strand, counting down.
AATTATTTAATAATTTATTCTCCCACAAATTCAATGGGTTTACAGGCTTGGGCTTTTTCTATAGAAGAAAAGTTTCTCTTATAATAGAACCTGTTTGCACTGGACCCTCACACCTATTAAATGTCTTACATTTTAGTGAAGAAGGATCACAATAAATCTGGTTCATTCAACCCTGCAATTTATGTCTTTGCAAGATGACTTGGTATGTGGTTGGTGTGGCATTTCATGAACTTTGACCTAAAATAAGGTAGTAAATATTTTATCTCTATTTTATTCTTAATTTGTCTGGATCCAAAAATATGATACCAATGATTATTCCAGACTCAAGGTGACTTTGAGATGAATTCATTCAATAAACATTTATTAAAAGACTATTTTATTTTTGTCAGGCTCTTATTTGTCTGATAGAGTAAAACTCTTTTATTAGTTTAGTATTCATTAAAAGCATCACAAATCATTTACTGATTTTTTTATGAACATATAAGAAGTGTCAGGTACCAAAATATATAAAAAATGGGGAGATTCAGTTACTAAGCATGAAACACCACTAATGCATGGCTGACTGCTTAGTGTGCTATCTGTTCAGTTCAAAATTATTTCTTGCACTACTGTGATGTGCAAGAAATTGGTTAAGGTACAAATGTGGTCCTTGCTTTCTGTGAGCTCATGAGCTAATGTGAAACTATCAATAACCTGATATTGTAAATGATATATTGATTTTTTTAAAAAAAATATAAAAAGTCTTCCCATATAGATCTAAGGAATATTTTTGTAGAAAATATGAAGAGAATATATTAAAAATAAATCATCTTACATGTTGTAGAAGACTTAAGAATAATGTTCTATTTAATGCAGTTATGTTCTTTTGAAAATAGCCTTGAATTTTGTCAGATTTGATAGTTATATTTAAGAATTTAACTTGCACATTTACATACTTATTGAGGTCTGAACTTCTGGCATGCTTGAATTTTTTTGACAAAACCAGGTTTGAATAATGATCTTGGCTCTGGCAGGATGGCTCAGTGGTAGAGCATTGGCCTGACCTATGGATGACCAGGCTTCAAGTCCCGGTAAGGACACACAGGAGAATCACTCATCTGCTTCTCCACTGCTCCCCCTCTTGCTTCTCTCTCTCTCTCTGTCTCTCTCTGTCTCTCTCTCTCTCTCCTCCTGTAGCCATGGCTCAATTGGAGTGAGTTGGCCCTGGGTGCCAAGGATGGCTCCATGGCCTCCCCCTCAGGCACTATGAAGAGCTCAGTTTCTGAGCAATGGAGGAATGCCCCAGCTGGGCAGAGCATCACCCCCTTGTCAGATTGCTGGGTGGATCCTATTTGGGTCACATGTGGGAGTCTGATACACACACACACAGACCCATATATGTATGTATTTACCTACGCCTCTATTGTACTAGGTTTGGTCTTTATTTTCTGTACCAATGAAAGGATAAAATATATCTCAAGGAATAAAGACATTTGAAAGAGTGCCTGGTTTTTATTGCAAAATTTCTTGAAACTATATGTACTGAGGAAGCAAGGTAACAATAGAAGGCATATCTGAAATACTAATGTCAATTGCAGACTTACTGCCTTGATATTACAATAATTTCTTTCACTGGATTTATAGATAAGTCTGAATAATGACAGCCATGTTTTGAATCCTAGAATGAAGGGAAATAATATGGTTAAAGCAACAGAAATGCAATATGAGTAAATTCAGCACAGAGAGGAAATTTGCTGAAAGGTTAAGTAGATGCACAAAAAATCAAAGGATATACAATAGAATTAGGACTTCAACCAAACTGGGACTTGTTCTTGGCACCTGTGTAATCCGAATAAGTGGGAAATCAGTCCCTTTGGGAGTCTGCAGAAGGAATGAACGAGAATCATTTGTCAACTCCCATGTCTTTTAGATATAAACTGGTAATTCCTCGAGAATTCAATGGCTAAGTTTCACTCACTTATCCATCCTACATAATGGGAGGTTAAAATTCCCTGATTGGCAATATTTTGAAAAGTATTTGTACAGGGAGAGACTCAGTTTCCCAAAGGAATGTCAGGGAGCTGCTTCCAAAAGAAATGAAGAGGAATATTAAGTAGGCCAAAACTATAATGTCCACATCAACAGACTGGGCTCCAACCCAAAACAGTCCAGGAGGAGAAAGACCGTAAGAGCTGACTGATGGGGGAAGGAAAGGTGAAGCCATCGACTCAAGTAGAATGATCAGGAAGAATGTTTTATATACTTTCCCCACAGACAGGTCATAAATTAGAGTTTACGATGCTGCGTTTATTGATGGTTATTTCAAGGGGGAGAACAAGTAGATTCTTTTTCCTTTCCAAATTTCCCAGAGAGGGAAGCAAGGAAACTGAAATCTTTTGAAACTAGTCAAACCCAGAATAAATCTGTTTTCTTTTGACTCAGTTGGGAATACCAATTGTAATGCTGTTTTCCATTTATGTCGTTTTTTAAGCCTTTACCTTTTAATCTCCAGTTACAAGGCAGTGGTGGTGTTGCCCTGTGTGCTATGCTAGTCCCAGACATTGTTTCTCTCTAGCTTGAGCTACACAAACATAGACATGTATATATTTGTGCTTGTAAATTTTTTATGATTACTTCTATTAATGGGTTTCAAGTAGCTTATACAACTTTTTCTTTTAAGAATAGATGTCAGTCCTGTCACGTGTCTTGGCAATTGAAGCCTGAGAATGTAACAAAGTTATTTATTTGTATGACAAGGAATTACTTTTTGATCATCTGATCTTTTTTAAAAATTTATTTATTTTATTTTTAAATTACAGTTTATATTCAATATTATTCTGTATAGTTTCATATGTATAGCAAAATGGTTAGAAAATCATGTAATTGACAGAGTGGTCTTCCCAGTGCTTCAAATACCCACCTGGTTCTATGCACAGATATCACAATATTATTCAATATTATTGACTATATTCCCTATGCTGTACTTTCCATACTTATGACTATTCTGGAACTACCCACCTGTACTACTTAATTCCTTCACCTTTTTCACTCAGGCTCCCAAACGCCCTCCCCTCTGACAGCTGTTAGTCTGTTCTCTGTTATCTATGAGTCTGTTTCTATTTTGTTTATTTTGTTCTTAGATTCCACATATAAGTGAAATTAAATATTTTAATGACAATGTTATGCCACAATTTTATCAGAAAAGTATTATTTTACTGAATTAATTGGTCTTGCTACTGATTTTTTTAAAAATCATTAAATAAGATTTAACACATTTTCTTACTGAATACCTTGATTTGATTTGTGGCTTATCAGTGGTTTTAGTATATTCACAACCGAGCAGTCACCTCCACTATCTAATTCAAGAATATTTTTATCAACTCTAAAAGAAACCCCATGCCTATTAGCAGTTCCTTTCAGTACCTCTCCCTGCCTCACCAACAACCAGCCTCTGGCAAACACTAATATACTTTCTAGCTCTATTAGAGTACATATTCTGGACCTTTCAGGATATCCAGAATCACATAGTATATAGTCTTCTGTATCTGGCCTAAGTTCATTTAACATATGATTTAAAATTCACCCATTGTATCATATATCAACACTGCATTTCTTTTTATGTCTGAATAATATTTCATTGTGTGAATATACTAACTTTTGTCCACTCATCAGTCTATGGGCATGTGAGTGGTTCCCACATTTCCGCTCTGATGGATAATGACTCTCTGATTATCAAGTATAAGTTCCCGTGTGGACAGCTATGCTTTGGGGGTACATCTAGAAGTGCTGTTGCTGTGTCTATAACCGTCCTCCATACAACTTTGTGAGGAATCATCAAGCTATTTTCCAAAGCACTTGCACCAGTTTCCATGCCAAACCCTGGTTTTATTGAGATCCATCCATTTTTCTTAAATATGTAAATGCTGTTTAGATTTTTACAGGCCTTTGGCCAAGTCGCAAAATTCTCAAAATGTTGATTTGGACAATTTTACCTGTTGGTATTTTCACTGTTTTCATAGTAGAGTAGATTTTTGGAGGATTTTACTCAGTCATTCCCATATTTCTTTATGTTCTACACAGGAGTAATAGTCCTTTGTTGAAATTTAATTTTCTTTGTTGATCTTCAAATAATAAGTATGCAGGGACCTTGTCCAGTATTATCTAAAATGAGAAATACATGCCTAGCTAGATCACCTGGGAGATTACTTCTTATTAATAGGAGTGATTGCAATCCCTTAAGTCTGGTCATTTTTCCAAAAGAACTCTAGTGTCCATGTCTTAGGGGTTATGATATACACAGGGATAGGACTACTAGCCATTTTACATGTCATAATTTAAATTGTTTACATAATGAATCTACACGCTGGGAAGGTGAGGGACATAGAGCCTGACTTTAGAGGATTTTCATGAGATGAGCTCAAACAGATTTTGACAGCTTTTTAAATTGATTTTATTTAAATTACAAGTGTTTGAAACTCCCTTCCAGATGCAACTATCATAAACCATATATATTCTGTTTCCTTATCACTGGGGGATGGGGGATCACGCACAACTAAATTGCCAGGGTTTGAACTCAAACGAGTTCTTAAATACAAATTGTCCATTTTATTCATGTTATCTAAACAATTAGAATTTCACTAAGTAAGGCCAAAAGCACCAGACACACTTCAGTCTGTTATCTGTATTCATTCATTAAATTTAAAATGCTAATTTCCATTAGCTGTTCTTCAAAAATGATGTAAATTGAACACAATACTCATTATTTAGGCGGACTTTTAATGAATGCTTAAGGAGCGAGAAAGTGAGGATTTTATCTTTTTAAATATGTTTTCAATCTGGCTTTCAAAAAGAGCTCTTTATTTACAAATAAAGCACTTTGTTCCTTATCATGTAAACACATGTCCAAAGCAGATGAAAAGCTTTCAGGAAAACAACTAATGTTAAAACATTTTCATCAAGGTTCATAAAGTACTTTGTGATACTTTAGCAACAGCTATACACAGTGACTTTCTCTGATATTAACATTATAAAGAAGTCTTCATTTTAAGGGAGCTTCAAAGAAACATCAATTAATAAGATTCTGGATTCAACTAACATCTAGATCTAGACTCTTGAGACACCATTAAGAACCCTTTAAGACCCCTTTGGTCATTGTAAATATTCAAGGATTACCATCTACTGAAAGTTCATTAAATATTCTACTGTTTCAGAATGATGCTTTTTTCACTGTTCATGAATTCTTCACATACACACACACACACACACACACACAAAGTACAGCTTTAGAGCCTCAACTGTGTAAAAACAAAGTTCTTCTAGACATTCTAAAAATGAGTCCACTTAAAAAGATTTCATAGTATCAAAAGGAAGCTGAATTCCTTCTTGCAAGAGGAAGACGAGTATGATTTACTATATTTCAAGAATTTATATATTAAAAGGAACAAGAAGATGGTGATATAAGAATAGGAATAAGAGTTTAGCCTGACCAGGTGGTGGCGCAGTGGACAGAGCTTCGGACTGGGATGCGGAAGACCCAGGTTCCAGACCCGGAGGTCGCCAGCTTGAGCACGGGCCTATCTGGCTTGAGCAGAAGCTCGCCAGCTTGGACCCAAGGTCACTGGTTCGAGCAAGGGGTGGCTCAGTCTGCTGAAGGCCTGCGGTCAAGGCACATGTTAGAAAGCAATCAATGGCCTGACCAGGCGGTGATGCAGTGGATAGAGCGTCGGACTTGAATGCGGAGGACCCAGGCGCGGGTCCATCTGGCTTGAGCAAAAGCTCGCCAGCTTGGACCCAGGGTCGCTGGCTCCAGCAAGGGGTTGCTCGATCTGCTGAAGACCCGCGGTCAAGGCACATGTGAGAAAGCAATCAATGAACAACTATGGTGTCACAACTGCAATGAAAAACTAATAATTGATGCTTCTCACCTCTCTCCATTCCTGTCTGTCTGTCCCTATCTATCCCTCTCTCTGACTCTCTCTCTGTCCCTGTAAAAAAAAAAAAAAAAAAAGAATAAGCGTTTATAGGCATTAAGTTAGGATCACAGCATAGCACTGGAATGCATGAAGCTCTCAATTTTGCCCCGACCTCATCTCACGTGCCCCCTTGGACAAGCTGCTTAGCCCATCTCTGTGTAGTTTTCCAACCTGTAAAATGATAATGTTATTAGTTACATTTTAAGGTACTTAACAAAATAAGTGCTTAATATATAATAGTTCTTTTTTTTAAAAAAAAATAAGCAGAAATATTTTATTATATAGTAGAATACTGAATTAGTTGGGACAACCCATGGTAAATAGTAACTTGCTGGCCTTTAAGGTCCAATAGAAAGCCAAATGTTTTCTTCCAGGAGAGATGAGTGTAAAATTGAAGAAGTTTTTGGTAAACAGTGTTGGGAGCGATTGACTTCTTCCCCCTTATTCATGATACAACCTTCAGGGTTTGACTGGGGATTATATCAGCATAATACACCACTATCGAAGACTAACCTTAGGAAAGTGACCTCCACTGCCAGGTGTGCTGCATGAAGTATTCCCAAGCCCAGAGAAGAGAGTGAGGGACAGTGATCTACACTCACCGTTTTGCTTCCAGAAAAAAGACTGTGAGGAGATCCCATATATTGACACAAAAGTGGAGGAGCTTCTCTGTGTATCAAAAAAGAACACAGTATTCATCATGGCTAAGGTCCCTGGCTTAGAATTCCTGCTCCTTCTCTTACTAACTATTTGATTTTGGCTGAGACTCAGTTTCCTTATATATAAAATTAAAAAGTGCAATCAATCCAAGAGGTTTATCGTGAGCTTTTAAAAATATTATGTATAGAAATTACTTAGTATAGTGGCAGGCCCATTATAAATATCTACTGTATATTGATCATAAAAATGGAACTATTATTGGCAAATGTTATTACATGTACCAGGATTGTTAATAAGATATAAGAAGAAAATACCCTTATCTAAAATATACCATAAAAATTTGGTAAAATATTTGCAGAGGGAGGCCAAATATTTGTCTGTTATAAAAGTGTCTGATTCCAGGAGGTTTCTGGTTATAACCCATAAATATTCACAAACTCTTATATAAAGTATGTCAGATACAAAGTTCTTAAAATGGAAATCCTTGAACCATGAACAGGAAGTAACATTTAAAAAGAACCAGAAATTTAAACTCAAATTTTACTTTTATAAAAATGTGAACATAATGATGATTTTTTTTATTGCAAGTCGGGTGTCATGGAATGCACAGAGACGATTTTGTATCAAAGAAGTTCCTGCAGTGACTAGGGAACCTAGGGAAGTGAGTTGCTGAATTTAAAAGAGCAGAAGGCTTTTGTGGGTGACAGACAAAGTGGGTTTCAGTATAATATTCTAGTATTGAATTAACCGTCAAAGCAGTATCTTCCCACATTAAGAAATAGGTTGGCTGATAATCAACATTTCTGTGAGTAGACTAGAGTTCAACTATCCTTTGTTGAAAGATTTTGGTAAAAATTGAAGAGAAAGACCCCTAAAAGGAGACATTTGAATGAACTAATTATGAAGCAAGGAAACTCCTAAAGACAGCATGTTGACCAATTATAACTGACACAGGAAACCAAGCTAGAGTGGGAAGAGTTCTTTCAGATATAATCTTCATTGCATTTAAGGCTGAGAAATTGGCATTAAGAAATTCTCAGGAAATATGAATTGAGTTTAATCACTTTTCTTAAGGACAATAGAAGGAGCATAAAGTTTAATAGCTTCCCAGAGTTCTCTAGCTAACCATAGCATTGACAAGTAGAATAGAGACAGCAGCATGGAGATCCCAGGGAGCTGGCTTAGGATAGCCCACGAAGAGTTCTCATACATATCCAGAAGACATAAAGTCACACCTCTATTGTCTCATGTTGGCAGAGTGTTGCAGACAGGACACTAGCAGCAACAGAGTCAGAGTGGTCTTTCCTAGTGGGTAGAAGAAAGGTTATATGGTTCAAATAATAAAGTAAGTATTTCTGCAGATATTGTCGTAAAGTAGTTCAAGGCAATGATCACATGCAACCACTGAGGACAAGATGTTACTTATCCCTCCCAACCTTCAATTAAACGCTTTTCTAATGACAACTGACAAAAGAAAAGTATCCTACTTTGTTTGAGTTTTCTTTCTGAAAGAATTGAAAACACTGAAGTGGCTGTTTTTATCCTGAATGGAGTAAAATGGAGAAAAAAATCTATTACAAAGAAAATTACTTTTCTCATCCTTCCCCCCAAAGCCCACATGGTACATAAGGTCTGAAGATTTATATCAGCTTTCCATTATTATAAGAGCAATCTAAATAATGTTGAATGTGTGCATAACAAATTTATGAGAGGATTTAAATGAGCACCTGTATAAATATATTTACTTTGCTCTTGTCCATCCTGTTAGATTCGCAACCTTACAATATTAAAACTTAGCTCAAAGAGATTTGGTAATTTGTCCAATTCTTATACAGCTTGTACGTGGCAAGGATTGGGTTTGATTGAGAGCCATTTACTTCAAAGTAGAAACTTTTTGGGGTATCAGAACACAGTCTCCTACAGCTAAACATCATTTGTTTTTAGTCACTGCTCAGCTTAAGCTTGGATAGACTGACTGAAGTATATAGGGATCTTTTAACTCTCTTTCATCTATACACTTCAAGAAACAAAAGGCCTTGGCCAATGCCAAGTTTCTGCAGAGGTAGCTTCTGCCTTCTTCAATAGCTTTGGAACTAAGACAACTTTGGCATTGATAATTTTTAGTTCCCCACTGAAAACTAGACATGCAGAATGTAGGAAAATGTTTTATTCATTCCTGATGAAAAGAGAAAGATATACTGGATCTGTGACAAAAGCTCTGGGTTAGTAAAAACATCAAAAACAGAATGCCTCAGAATATTTCAGTTCAACTCTTGAATGCATATATTTCTCTCCTAAAAGGTAGGGATGTTGAAAGTGCATTTGAGATTGGACTTGAGGACTGACTATTGAGTCCAGTCCTCCCAATGTCAAGTTCAAGAGATGTCTTTGGCAGTATTCCTGTTTTTGTGTTTTTCTTTTTTAATTTTAATTAAGTTCTGATCAGATCATTCACTTTCAGATAGGGGTATTATTTTTATGGGTCTTGTCTCTTAATTTCTGGGCCATGGGTTTGGAAACTTGCAGTAAATTCTAACAGTTTCTAGCATAAACCAAATTAGTTTCACTAAATGTGTATGTTGATACTTTTTTTTTTTCCTACATGATTTCATCACTAGAAAACTTTGAATAGAGGTTCTCTGGCACTTTAACTCGATCCATTATTTTTTTTCTAGAAGTTTTTCAACTATTAATTTGTAATCTATGATACTTGTTTTGCTACAAGTGTGTTTTCTTAATTAGCCTATGAAAACAGACATTTATAAAAACCAAAAAACATGGCCTGCAGAATATTGTTTTAGACTCACCACTGTTTTTAAAAATAAAGTGCTCTTTATAGAACTGAGAGAAAAGAATCTCAATGTTAAGCAAGATTTGCTAAAACAGATTAGATTATATTGTTCACATTAGATATCTTTTCTCTTGTTACAGAGGCTGAGAAATAAATTGGACTAAACAACTTGATGAAATATTCACTTAATGTAATTTTTATTGTGAAGACAAATTACTTATTATAAATTCAAAATACAATCAATATTTTGCATATTATCTTTAAGGCATTAAAAAATAATCTATCATTGATTGAAAAAAACTCTAGCATTTTTTTTCTTTTTTAATCTTGGATGCAGTAAATGGATATTTTACTTTACAAAAAAAAAAGTATAGGAAGAATTTTTCTAATCTCACAGAATGTCCCAGTCTTCATATGTGGGTAAATGATTTTTCTAGCAATCTTAGAAATGTTTGCTCTTTTGACCCAGAGACTCTGTGATAACATTCTTATATTCTAGAAATTTGCTCTTCTGTTTTTAATGACTGAAGCAATCCCTTCCATGTTGTCCACTCATGAATGGCCAATCTATTCTTCTAGAGAAGTTTCAACTGTTTCTGTATGCAGAATAATTTAAAATGTCACTAATCTTTTTTTGTTCATATTCATAGGAGTATTTTAAGAATTCTTGGGGGAATTTTAACGTTTTATCCCAAGAAAGTGCTGATAAACTCCTAATGTGTTTTTTAATGTAATAATACAGTTTTAATAATTAACATAATTATTTCTGGGGTAAACACAATATGTTACAACTTAAACAATTTAATATAATCTCCTCTTAGCCACAGCTTTGACATTTCTGACTCATTAAGAAAAGAAAATGTCAATTAACTTAAGGTTTTTAAATTTTACTTAAAATCAGTCTTTTATTTCTCCCCAGAAATGTAGACAAAAAAATTTAGAATCTATAATAAAAGTTTCTCTAAGAGACAATTCATCTTTAAGTCCAAGATAGGGACACAAAAAGAGTTTTGACATTTTGAATAGAATCCAAAGGAGCTGGCAGTGTGAAACCACATGAAAATGCAAGAACGCTTTAAAGAAAAGGTTACTATAGTCTTTTGCAGTAATCCTAAAGATATATAGTTTATATTATGCCAGATTTAGATAGAATTACTCAGGGAAAATGTTCTTATTCTACTGAAACTAGCTTTCCTCTCCTCATCAATTAGATAACATATTAGGCATTAGTGAGAGACAGACATTAGAAAGCACTGCCATTTCAGCATAATCCTGATTAATGTCTATAAAGTTCTATAGGCTGAATTAGAAAAAAATATTGTATTGAAGAAAAAATATAGCTTCATTTCTATAACACAAAAAGAAATACGCTCAAAACAATGACCTGGATACTGTGCATGTTGCCACCTAAGGGACTCCTTGATCATCAAGGAATGTTTAGTGATAGCAAACTGTAGTTAAGCGGTAAGTTTTTGTTGTATTAGCCTATTATTAATAATTTATGGGTAGTCTATATTAAAATATTGTCTGAATTATAGTTTTTATTGTCTGTTAACAGGTGTGTCATTTTAATATACTACAAGTTCAACAGTTAGTGTATAAACATAAAGAAACACAAAATCAGCATTTGGTATTCTAGACGTTACTGTGATGGAAACAGAAGCCATGAGTTGAAGAAATCATTATGAGGACAAAATTTTATGAGGAGTCTTGGTAATTAAATGTTTGGGTACCTGGATTTCAGAGTGTCTTTAAGTATTCTTAATGAGGTGTTAATATCTCCAATAAGTATCCCAAGTATTCAGGGATACATGCCTAAAGTAGCTTTTACTTCTCTGTGGTCACTGGAGCAGTATGATCTTGATGGAGTGTCCATTGCAGTTTACCAGCTCACAAAGCATAAGGTATTCAAGGGCAGTAAGAGCTGTAACTCCGACGGAAACTTTCCAGGCTAAGTTGCCTTAAGTATACAGACAACAAAGAAAAATTATTAGGAACTTATAGAAGAGATGGGGCAGACCTAGTCTTTTAATGATGCCCTTCCTCAGAGATTCACAACTATAAAATTAAACATAGAAATTATTGAGAAAAAAAAACATTTTATACACATAACACTGGGAAACAAAATTTTTGTTGCATTTACAAAAACACTTGTTCTTACCTAATTCGAGTGTGCTGATCCCAAATCTGACATTAGTTTTTCTCTGTAAGCTACAGAATTTTTTGCAATTCAAGATTTTAAGTTTTCATCTTGTTGTAAAATTTTCAACATTTAGTTTAACATAATGAAGTAGAATGTCTTCTTGGACATCATCTTTGTGAAAAAATAATAATTTATATAAAGCAGTAAATACACTAAAACACTAAAAGATATGATTGCATCAGAATTTGTTTACAATTTCAAAATAGAACATATTAAAACACTTTATTTTAATCATAAAATTTGTGCAAAACTTATTTAAATTTTGTTCAGTAAAAATTTGCGTTTGTAGCTCTTGTGTTTGTGTACTTGTTGAGGACAATCTCGTTTGATGCTCCAGCAGTAGTCTGCTCATCACTAACAGCTCCAAGATTTTTGGGAAACTTATCAAGGTGACTGTTCAGAAAGTGAATCTTAATGCTCATGTTCCATCCACTGTTGCGGAAAGCCAACAGCATCCTTTGAATCAGAAGTTCATACTTTTCTGCTTTTTTGTTGCCAAGGAAGTTCTTTTTCACTGCCACAAAAGACTGCCATGCTGCTTTCTCCTCCTTATTCATCTTCCTGGCAAATTCTTCATCACGTATGAGGGTTCAAATTTGAGGTCCATTGAATACACCTGCTTTTATCATCTCGAAAGGCAAGGCAGGAAAAGCAGAAATAATATGTTGAAAGCATTCACTTTCTCTATTCAAAGCCTGAACAAACTGCTTCATTAAGTCAAATTTGATGTGAAGTGTGTGGGGGGAATTGATGCCATCTCGATTAACTATGGGTTCACTTACAATATTTTGCATCCCTACTTCCAGAGCTTCACATTTCAGCCACCCCTTCCATGTTCAGTGTTTCTCTCAAACTCGGCTGTCCCACAAACACAGAAAGCAAGGATACTTCGTAAAACCTCTCTGTTGTCCTTGCAGGAAATTTACCATTTTAAGATTTACACAAATGATCCACTTATGCTCCTCATGCTTCAGAAAGTTGAGGACAATTTTTATGTCATTATAATCTTCTCGCAGATGTGTTGAATAACCAATTTGAACGGCTGCATAAACATTACCGTTGTGTAGGAGAACACATTTCAGACTCCATTTAGAGCTCTCAAGAAATAGCCACCATTCTGTTGGACTGTAAGTGGTAACAGTCATAGCTGGCTGAGAAGACTACTGATATCATGACAGTAAACTAAGTGTTTGTCTTCGGAAAAAGAGTCCACAAAAATTTGTTCACACTTCTTGAAATGGGATACTTTAGGTCAAGGTTGCCCACACTTTTTCAGCTTTCAAACTACTTATAAGACGACCAAGTCAAAATGATCTACCTACAATAAAAATGCAAAACATAAATTTATTTCCTCTATATTATCATTATTTAAGTTACTATTATTACTATTTAATATTGTGTATTCTTCTTTCACCTTTCTCCTTCTCAGCTCTCTTTTTGGAGGAAAGTCAATGTCATAGTTTTTATGAACAGTCCAAAAAAGCCGCTCCACATTTCCCTTCTTTGGAATAGCAATGGCACACAGACAGATGAGGCAAACGCACTTAGAATATAACACTGAAAAAAATGCCCTCCCATTCTGTATGAAAGTGGTAGGTTTTAGGCTCCTTACTCGGACCAGCTACGGCACTCATTTTTATACCCTTTGTTGTATTTAGTTTAAATAAATTGAAGGCTAACTATGCAGCAATGTAACTGAACAAGTTAGCGCGGTTTAACGCGCATGCGTAGGGTGTCAAAAGTTTAGACATCAGATTGGCTACCCTGTATGCCAAACAAAAGACAAATGTCTTTTTAATGTCATGCAATCTACCCACACTTCCTTCACGATCGACCAGTAGATCGCGATCGACATATTGAGCACCCCTGCTTTAGGTGACTGGTGAAGTACATTCTTTTCTTGAAGTCTGGAGGCTAAGAACTCAGTTGCTTTCTTGGATAGGCCCAAATCTCTTACTAAGTCATTCAATTCAGCTTGGCTAAACTGCTGAGGGGTTAATGACTGCTTGGCATCAGAAAAAGACCCTTCAAATTCTCCAAACATTTCCTCATGCATCTTATCAAAATACACTTGATCACCATGGTCACTTTCTTTGTCCTTAGAAATAATAAAATCATTGAAAACTGGAACCAGGAGTATCTCAGAGTGTGGGATAGGTCGTATTGCTGAAGGAATATTAGGATATGCGATCATATACCTTTTTTTCTTGCCAATGCCCTTTGTATGGATCAGACAGAAATAACAGTCACTGCTGTGGTTCTCAGGTTCACGCCAAACCATGGAATACCAAAAGGCATTCTTCTGTGTTTTCCTTTTGTCCAGTCATGAAGCATTTCCTCACAATTATGACACACAATATAAGGAGCTCAATTCTTATCTTGATCGCCAAAGGGAGTTTGAAAATAGGCAATATATGCATGTGTCACAAATGATGAAATATTGCACCTTTGATGTTGAAGTGTGTAACAGCCACATATACAACTGAAGTTGTCAGGACTATACTTACATTTAAGCCTACTCAAAGAAGCCATGATTCAATCTTAAAATAAAATAAGAGGGTGTTTTTATCAGATAATAATTTTTTTACATTTAAAAACAACTACAAGTATGTAAAAGTGATGTTTTAAAAGTATGTACAAGTATGTAAAAGTATGTAAAAGATTAATTGCCTGTGGTTATGTTCAATCCAAGAGTCATTGATCTTTAACTCCAATTTAAAAACCAATGCATGCCATTAACTGTAACAAAAAGAAATTAAAATTGCATAAAAACTAGAACATGCACAAAAAATGGATTTCAGATTTGGAATCAGCGATGCAGCAATATATACAAAAAGTTCTAAAACTTCATGCAACAGAAAACGAAAAACAGATTATTCCCCAGTGTAATTGATTCCCACAAATACATATTATCTACATGTATATCTCACAAAACTGTAATCTACTCACTTTTGGTTCACACCTCTATATAAAGATACAAATTACTACTACCTTAAAAAGAGGACATCTCTTTATCAGGACAGCAAATAAAGTGGTAAGATCTCATTGATCCAGGAAGATCATTAAAATACATTTTTACTAAAGCTAACTAAAAATCTATTAATTTGATCAACATACGTGTTGCACACATCTGCTTCTATGTGTGTAGCAAACCTACTGTGGGCAAGTTATTGTCCTTGACATTTTAAGTATTGTAAACATGTTTATGAAAAAATAATTCTTGCCCACAAAGAATTAATCTAGACTAGTGTATTAGTAGACTCAGGCTGCCATAGCTGGGTGGCTTAAGCATTATTTAATTTTTTTTCTCACAGTTTTGGAGACTGAAAGTCCCAGATCTATGCCCAGAGATTTCTAATGTCTCTTCTTATAATGACACTAATTCTATAGAATCAAGTCCCTAATCTTATGACCTAATTGAATCTTAATGACTTCCATAATGGCTCAATCTCCAAAAACAGTCACATTGAGGCTTAGAATTCTAACATGCATTTTTTTTTATTAAAGAGAACATTTTTTCTTAATTATTTATTTATTCATTTAGAGAGAGTGAGAGAGATAGAGAGAAAGAGAGAGAGAGAGAGAGAGAGAGAAAGAGGGAGGAGCAGGAAGCATCAACTCCCATATGTGCCTTGACCAGAGAACTGCAGAGTTTTGAACCAGCGTCTTCCAGCGCTTCAGGTTGACACTTTATCCACTGTGCCACCACAGATCAGGCTTAACATGCAATTTTTAAGGAGAACATAAACATTCAGTTCATAAAGACTACAGTGTTTTTATTTCTCCCGATAATATAACAATTAGAAAAAAAGATGAGAACAAAAGAAAGAGAAAGAAATAAAAAAGCACTTAGTGAGAAAAAGCATAGTTAAATTTAAGTGCAGGTTTAGATGAGATGGAGCCTTTTTTTAGAAAACAGTTGAAGGAGGAGGCAGTATTATGTATATTTGTTACATACAGTGACCATATAATGTATTGTCCAATTGGTTATATTTTAAAAGGTACTATTGTGCAGGATTGATCAAGCCCCAAAGCAGCTTATGTCATCCGTCTACCAGTCACACTGAGTCATCTAGCCTTGCTGAAGAATAGAAAGTATAGAAAAAACAAGGCAGGGGGAATCAACTGAGGTTTAGACTGAGATGGGAAGAAAATGAAAGCTACGTAAAGCTTCTAGAGGCAAGAGGGTCATGATCAGAGCTGGGCTTCAGTATGATGGATTGCTGGGGATGAAATATATGGACAGAATTTAATAAAGGTGGTGGCCTGGATTCAAAGAGGCAGTGACAGGTAAAGGAGGTGGAGTCAGTGTTGACAAAACTTAGGGCCGATGAGGAAAGAACTGGGTGACCTGGCTCTGAAGAACCAATCACGTCTCTGTCCA
Organism: Rhynchonycteris naso; assembly: GCA_037038555.1. Classification (NCBI taxonomy): domain Eukaryota; kingdom Metazoa; phylum Chordata; class Mammalia; order Chiroptera; family Emballonuridae; genus Rhynchonycteris; species Rhynchonycteris naso. The sequence goes on along the minus strand of CM072999.1, from coordinate 15,420,976 downwards.
CTATCTCTCCTTCCATCCTCCGTATTATTTGCTTCATTCTTTGGGTTTGGCCCTAAATATTCAGAACCCACCCTATGCAGTGCGGAAGCAGATTGTAAGTTCCAGACACCCTGAAACACTGCTGCCCAATTGAAAAGTTCTACGGTTGAGCATTCAGCTAAGGTGACCTCTCTAAGGTGATATTTTCTTATGCCACTAAAGCATACCTAGTGCGGAAAAGAAATCATATATTAAACACTGTTCTGCTTGGGGGAACTTTCAAAATTCTCCAGATAGTTCCTAGCTGAGATCGCATCATTCCTCAAAATAAAGGTAAAAAGCAAGGCAATCTGGGAATTAAAATGTTTCCAAGATTTCTTATGCTGCCCTTTACGAGAAGAATTAAGGAAGTTTTAGATAAGGAAATGAGAAAATATGTTATAAAGCCTACACCACACTATTAGAAATATCTTTAATGTGAATAGAAAAACAAGTAGGTGACTGTTCTTGGCTCCCTGTCATGTCCCCTACTCCCACTCACCAGTAGAAAAACTCATTTCAGAACTTGTCAGGTTACCTGGAGAATGTTTAGACTTTATTTTGCTAGTGAAAGGAAAACTATACCATGGATAATTCTGTTCATCAATCAGACTAAAGTGCTATCATTTTGTTGTTTAGGGGCAGCTTTGAAGTACAAGTTTCCAGACTTTTCTTGCTTTTCATGGATGAGCATATAGTAAATTTTATTTTATTTTATTATTATTATTTGCTGTATGTCAACGTGGAGCTTAAGAATGGCTTTCCAGGAAGTTAAGTATATTTGCAGACCTGCAGACAGACATCTCTGCCCCCAGTATGAACTGCTACAACATACCTTATACGGACTTTAAAAGACTCAGTCTTCAGTAGTTATAATCACGTGCCTTAGAACAACCGATGGATATTTTATTTAATTGTAACAATTCCTGATGGTTGTCTACTTCTAAATTCACTGCTAAGCGCAGGGCACACTCAGGAGTAATCAGCCACCCGCCTGGCAGAAGCAGCGCCTCTTCCCGCACCTGGGAGCATGTTTCTTTGTTCTGGGATGTGCGCACAGTTTTCAGGCAACGCAAACGGAGACACATGGGCAGGGAGGGTTAATAACACCAGCACACATCAAGAAATCACAAAGACCTTGAAATAAGTAGCTGAGCATTTGAGAAACTACCAGGTCTTGCAGTGAGATGAAACGCATATATTTAGAATATTTCTGGGGAGATCTTAAACCACGTCGACTTTAATCATAAAACGATCAATTCCTTTGTAGAATATGCTCAGGGCAAGAGGGATACCAGAAAGCCAGAGGAATTAGAAAGCGAGGCAAGGGAACAAAAGCAAAATTGAAAAACACAAGATTAGTGTGTGGCCCACATAGAATTTCAAAATAATATTTCAGATAATTTCATATTTAAAAGAAAAGCTTAAAGTGATAACAGATTTACAGGGATGCAGGTTTCATAGAATATAAGCTACTTTCCACAGGAATTAGATAACTAGCGAGAAAAAAAGAAAGGCTGCGAATTTATGACGAACGATGCATCTAGGCAGAGTTTAAAAGTCAAAACCAAGTCTGGCAGCCCTGGAGATCAGGAGACAGAGTTGGAGCCATACTCCTCAGAGGAAACAAGAGATTTCATTGCAAGGGTCAAACTTGAGTTCAGAGCCTGGAGAGATGAAGGAAATGATGATAAGAGGAAAGAATCGTAGGAGAAAACGTCTGGGAAAATAATCATTTCTCCTCCATTTCCAAGGTAAGGCAGAATCATGAAGAATGCCTATGATTAGATATAGAAGAGTCAGCAAAGGAGGCTGAGCTTGAAGAACGGCTTTAGTGCCCAAAAAATATGACTGTAAAGTTAAATTTTAAAAATAACAATAAATGAGTCTTTTCAGTAATCATAAACACCTACCACCCATGTTCTCCTTCTCCATGAAGAATTAACCGGAAGTGGGATGTAGGGTGAATTCTTATTTTCCGAACGCGCCCTCTCATTTTAAGTCTATAATATACAAATTGGAAAAGCAAAGCCACTGTATTCACGGTAGTCAGGAAAGAGTGTTTTGTGAGTAGGATGGTGGGGGAGTGAAAAGAAACCACAGCGTCTGGCAAGACGTGACCCTGGGGATTCCCAGAGAGATCCCGTAGGTGGGAGGGCTAAGAGCAATACTGCCCGGGGCTAAATCAATGTCCTCAAACATCCCCATGCCGGAGATTCCTCCTTAATGTTTGCTCAAGTGCAAGTTCACAGGGCCCAACTCTGGAAAGATTCTGATTCAGGTGGTAGGAAAAGAGACTGGCTTGCATCTGCTGTGGTTCCCCAACTTCCTATTTTTATGTTGGTGTGTTTATTTCCCCAGCTGAACTTGAAGAAATTCTTAAAAAAATTAATGAGGAGTGAAGCATTAGAGAAAACAAGTACAAACTTCTTTGAAAATAATAAATGCAACCTGGCGGGTTATAACACGGCCCCAAAATGTTAGAGAAGGGGGGGAAGTGACTCCGAAAGAGCAATGATTGACTGAAAGGCTCCAGACCCTGTCAGAGCCACATTTTTTAGAAATGCATCCCCGGGAATGAAAGTTGTTGTCTAAGGCCCATTTCAAACATTAAGATAGTCAGCGACCTTTCTTGTTCTCTAAGGCAAAAGTAGTAAGAGGACCATCATCATATCATAAAGCAGAAGCTGAGAGGCAAAGAGGAGAAAGGGGCCATTCCCTTGGTTTGTATTCAGTGGAAAATACTCTGTTACAATACCAAATGATTGGCACTGGGAAGGAATTTTACAAGGAATGTTCATAAAATTATTTTTGCACTAATTTCAATTATTTTACATTCATCAGCTACTAAACTAAATGGAATAATAACATGATATACTTCAGTGCCATATGTTTTCATCAAAGGAAGGGCTTCAATGTTCATGCTTGGCAGCCTCAGGTTTTAAGTCATGGACATGATACATTGAAATAATCTTAAGGAACTTGTTCAAAGTTCAGATTCCTGGACGCTACTCCACACCAATTTTCCTGGACTCTTAAGGGTTGGGCTGTGAGTATCTGCCTTTTAAAAAAAACTTCTGAGATCAACCCAGTTTACCAAAAAATGGGAAATCAGTGTTTTGTTTCTTTTTGAAATGATCCACCCTGTAAGTTGATGATATGCCAAAAAGAACAAAGCTGGCCAAACCAGTTAATAGAATCTTAAAATGCATCAATAATAATTAGTAAACAACAGCTTCCTTGACTCCCTGTTCTGAGTGTTAGGGCCAATGATAAAATGACCCCTTGCTCTCCCCAAGATCCACATGGGACAACCCATTACCTTATATTCAGAAACTAAAAGAGCAATCCTCAGGGAGCTGTTCTAGTGCTGTTGCTTTTTGATTGGTCAGTAAGCATGCCCACTGGTAGGCAGTTACATATAACATCATCCTGGACCCTTGTGGGTCCCTAATAGACCAGAGCTTTTTACAGACTTAATACATGCAATTCATTGTACATCCATTTTACTTCAAGAAAGTCATTGGAATTCTCTTCCTTAAAATTTGGTACAATTCACTTGTGAAACCACCTGTCATAGTATGTGCATGTATGTGTGTTCTTTTTTAGTAGGAGTGAAGTTTCTTGAATGTTATATATTAGTTCATTTGTTTCAATTAGTTTTAAGAAATAACTACTGAATTTATTTGTTGGTTCTACCAGTTTTCTGCAATTACAGTGTTGATTTTTTTGACCCAAGTTTAAAAGCAATAGAATGCAGTTGATATATTAAATTAGCAGAACAAGGGTGGGGATGGAAAACATTGCAGTATTTAAAAAAAAACTAAAAGTTATTTTTAATTGGCATATAAAATCAATAAAAATTTACACAATATTTCTAGTGGAGCTAAATTTTTGAACAAATACTGCTTTTAAAACATTATGTTTCAGTATAAAACATGAGTAATATTTTTTCAAAATCTGTGTTTATTTTCTATTAAAATTTAATTTACAATAACTAAGTACACTATAAATTATTTCACTGTTCAGATTACCTTGCATGGCCTCCAATACCTATTTAAAAATGGTGTGACAATTATATTTTTCAAATATTTAAATTATGAGGAGGAGAGATAGTGAGACAGACTCCTGCATGCACCCTTGACTGGGATCCACCAGGCAACGCTGTCTGAGGCTGATGCCTGAGTACCAAGCTATTTTTAGTGTCTGAGGCTGATGCACTCAGACCAACTGAGCAACACTCAAACCAATCTAGCCACTGGCTGTGGGAAAGGAGGAGGAAAACAAGGGGGAGAGGGAGGAAAATAGAAGCAAATGGTCACTTCTTCTTTATACTCTGACCAGGAATCAAACTCAGGATGTCCATATGCTGGGCACATGCTTTATCCACTGAGCAGAGGGCCAGAACCAATTAATTCTTATAATGTTATCAATCATCATGATTTATTCAATCCCCATGTGCTATCTCAATAAAAAATGTCTGCCATTCCTCTGACAGAAACACTGGTTTCTATCATAGTTTCAATACATATCCACCTTTGCTTCTTATTTTTGAATATATTAATGTGGCTATAGGTAAGGTTATACGGGATGGGGAGGTAACACTGGGCCATATTGAGAGGCATATTTATATTTACTACTTTAAGAAATGTAAAATAAATGTGTGTGACTGAATGGAATATACAGTGAGTGCTCATGTGTCACAAATAGTCCTCCTGGATTTTTGTTATTCTAATCAGGGTTTGGTTCAACAAGAAGTAGCCATTACCTGCTTCAATCTCTTTCTGTCCTCTGAAGGCACAGAAGGCAATTACTTTGATTAAAAATTGTTGCTATTATGTTTAGATAACACTGTGTGCTCTGCACAATGGTTGCAAAAGATACCTAAATAAAAATACAATAGATGTGCTATTGGGAAAAAAGGTATAATTGTGTCACAGTGAAATTGCTTCTTTGTGGCAGCAGGTGAAAATAAGATAGTCAACAGCATCTTTAAGTTGTAGAAAATCTGAAGGGTAGCAATGTTCGTTCACTTTGATTTAAAATACTTGCAAATAATGGGTTTGAAAGAAGCATGAAAATGTATAAAAAATTTTCAGTTGGTTCACTGTTTATGGCTTTATTCAAAAGACAAAGAACTGGCTTGCTAATACACAAAAAATAAGTTACATCTGATGCATAAAATGGCATAAAACTAGAATTCAGTTTAAATTCTGTTAAAATAATTGTATTTAAATCTGTCACCTCTATATATTTTGCATAGATAAGTCATTCTTTATACTATGCTAGCTTTAAATTTTTGTGATTATTTTGATTCTGAATAATTTTTTAAAAAGATAAAAATCTTAAAATTATTTGTTTTTTTGTGAAAAGCAACCAAGTATTGAGGTTAAATAAAGTGAGGTTCTCCAAGCTGTCTGGGCAATGCCAACAATATGCTTGCTCACCTTACAAAACAAGAAAACTAGAAATCAGTAGGTATGTTTGGCATTTCTTGTTTTAAATTTACTCAACATTATTATAAAATCTATCCTACTTATCAAACCCACAGTGTGAAAAGAGCTAGAAAAATAGAAAGAGAAAGTCAAAATTCCCAGGTTGGTTGTATACAAGTAAAATAATATCTATATGAATGCATTTATACAAATATGTACCTTTCATGTTAGATAGAAGCAAAACCACGTTCATATACAAAAATTGGTAGAATTATTGTCAAGAAATTCATTTTCAAAACCCATTTTATATCTAAGTCTAAATAGAATTTTTATTTATGAGCACTATGGTCAATTTTTCATACAATGTGGGTCATTCAATTAGAAAAGATGACACAAAATCTGTTCTTGATTTTATAAGTCATCAAAGAAAGGCATTCAGGCCAGATTCAACTCATTGGCCAATGTTGTTATAGATGACAGACTGAACAGAGCTAGACTTCCTCTTTGTAAGTTAAGGTTTAGTCTATGTGGTTGTTAATATATTCCACTGTACCTTGATTCATGCCTTGGACTAAGTGGAAAAGTCAATACAAAATTTAATAAAAATGATACCTCACTTTATAAGGTAGACTGACAAGTTTGGGGATTTGTTCAGGTCCCTGGGTCAGCCCTGACCCCAAGTGGCATGGTTGAGGTTAATACTGCAAATCAGCCTCATCCTTCTGCTTGGAATTATGTGAACAGTAGCCTTAAATGAACACTGCCTAAGACAAATTGAATGGATTGGTTGCTGATCTCTGTTGGCAACTGTATAGTTAGAGTGGTTGACAGAGCAGTATACTCATGGATAGGTTTGCTAGATCCAAACACAGTCAACAAAAGAGAAAGGAATATTTTGAGGAGACAAATTTTCATGTTTCTCTTGCAATTCTGTACATTTTTTTAAACAAAGTTCTGTCTTTTGTTGTGAACTATCTTTTCAAGGACATTTATATAGAAAAAACACTAGACAATAGTGACAATGTCTCACTCAAAATTAAGGGGGAAGATATATTACTGTCCCATATAATACTTATTAATACATATAATATTATATGGGACAGTAATATAAAATCTACCCTCTGGTACAAAGGGTAGATTTTATTATAGCCCATTTCAAAAGATTTTGGTTCCCTAAGCTTGAATTTCCTTGGCTGTTACATAGCCTCAGCAGAGTCCCTTTGCGTTGTCCTATGAGGGGGGGACATGAGAAACTGGCATAATCAAGAAGCTCATGCTGCCTCCTGTGTTGTAATAAAGTTCCCTGTCTCTGACCCAAGAATCTCATGTCTACTGTCCTCATCCAAAACACTGTGGCAAGTTAGCTTATTAGCTTGCAAGTACATTATAAAACCTCAGACATGTCATAGCTCTTCGCACTGATCAGTATTCTTCAAAAGTATTTAGAGCATGAAAGACCGAGAAAACCTGAGGATTTGTTTCAGATTAAAAGAGACTAAAGAGACATGACAACTAAACTCAGTGTATCCTCCTGGATTAGATTTTAGTACCGATACAATATTGGCAAGGAACTTGGTGAAACTGCAATAAAGTATGTCAATGAGATAATAGCATTGCACCAATGATAAGTTCCTGAATATAATCATCATTCTGTGGCATATGAAAATACACATTGACATATTTTGAGTATAAAAGAATCATGTCTGCAATTTACTTTTAAAAGTTTCAGAAGAAGATTATTTGGAGAAAGAGAACCAAGAAAGAATGAAAGAATAATCAAGCTAGTGTGAACAATGTTTATATTTGTGGAATCTAGGTGAAGAGTATGCAGGAATTTCTTAAGTTACTTTTGTGACTTTCTTGTAAATCTAAAATTATTTTAAAATAATTTTAGAAAAATAAAGGAAGTCAAAAAGTCCAAAGTTTAAAAATAGCACAATTTCTCCATTAAGTAAATGCAGGCAAAAAAATTGATGTAGGGGAACTTGTCATTTAAAAGTAACTTAAGATACATCAACAAACTGTAATATATTAAAATTATTAGATATTAATTCAAACATACTATTTTTTTTTAATTCAGTGAAAGGAAGGGAGGCAGAGAGATGGACTCCCATGTGTGCCCTGACTGGGATCTGCCTAATAAGCCTACAAGAGGGTGATGCTCTGCTCATCTGGGGCGTTGCTCCGTTGCTCAGCAACCCAGCTCTTCTTAGAACATCAGGCACCCCGGGGCCAACTCACTCCAGTTAAGCCATAGCTGTAGGGCAGGGGGAGAGATAGAAAAGCAAAAGGAAAGGGGTGGAGAAGCAGGTGGGTACTTCTCCTGAGTATCCTGACCAGGAATCAAACCTGGGACATCCATATGCCAGGTTGACATTCTACCATTGAGCAAACCAGCCAGGACCTAAATGTTTTAATCATGATAAAACCAAGTAAATTTGAACATTGACTAAATATTTGGTGATATTAAATAATTTTTTAGGTATAATATACTTTTGTAGATACATGTGAAAAAAGGTTTATTTTATCTTAGAGATACACATGAAAGTATTTACAGGTGAAATTCACTTCTAAATAACCTGGTGGTGATTCAGAACAGACGGAGTGTAACTGCAAGAAAAATGACTGTAAGTTCATAGCTGCTAAAGCAGGGCAGGTAATAACTATGTGCAAGTTCATGATACAACTTTAAAATTTTGCATATGCTTGAATGTTTTCATAATATATACACTTAAATATCTCTATATATGCAATGCAAATGGGCAGAGAGCTAAGACAATCTTTTAAAAGAAAAATGTGCTAGGACTCACTTATTGGATAGCAAAACTTGTAAAGATTACTAATTAAAACAGTGTGATATTTGGGTAAGGATAGACATATATCAAGAAATATTCATATACAAAAATTGGTATATGCAAAAAAAAATAGGAACTTTAGAACTCTGGGGATAGGACTGTTTTGTAATAAATGATGTATGATGTTGGTTAATTGAATATCTATATAGAAAAATATTACATTTTCCCCTTCCTTTTAAGAGACACAAAAAATTAATGCCAATGAATTATAAATCTAAATGTGAAAAAATAAAACAAAACTCTAGAAAATAGTAGAATATTTTTATAGCCTTGAGGTAAGAAATATTTTTAAAATATATCACAAATATACTAACAAAAATGAAAAGATAGATAAATTAATTTGTTCAAATTATGTGCTTCCATATATCAAAAATTATCAATAAGATAGTTAAAAAAAAGCAAGCCTCAGGGTGGTATGCAATAATAAATCAAAGAAAGTTTGTATGAGGAGTATATAAGAAACTCTTGCCAATACAAAAGGAAAAAAAATGATAATGTAATTTTTATAATGGGCTAGAAACTCAATCATACAATTCAATAAACAAAGATACCCAAATTGTCATGTCAATAAACATGTCAAAAATAATGTCACTTAGTTATGAAGTAAATAAATGCAAATTAAACTACAATAAAATAATCTATTGAAATGGTTAAAATAAAAATGACTGATAATACAGTGTGGACAACCACGTGGACCAAAGGAAATTTTATGCATTGTTAATGAAAGAATCACCTGGTAGCACCTCTTTAGAAAAGTTTGGGAATGCCCACTGCAATTGTACACTTGCTGTTTTTTTATTTCTAGTCAAATACTGGACTGAAATAGGACATTTTTACAAAAAAGTGATACAAATTGTTCAAAAGACATTACCTGAAATACTTAGAATGTGAAAAGAGTTCAAATGCCCATCAGCGTTATTTGAATAAGTGATAGAAAAGAGTACTTACTGTAAAGCAATGAATTAAGCTGTTGCCTCATAGAGCAGCATAGATAAATCTCATTTATAATCTGAGTAAAAATAAAAAAGAAACAATATAATGTGTACTGCATATGAATCTAGTTTGTGTACCATTCAAAAGTTGGCAAATATAATGTATGGTGCTAGAAGTTAGGATAATGATGATATTTAGGGAGGCTCAGTGATTAGGTAGGGACATAAAGGTCTTCTTAGGTGCTGTTAACGTTATAGTCCTTGATGTGGGTGATGGTTATACAGATATGTCTACTTTTTGAAAATCCATTGAGCTCTTTACTGATGACTTCTTTGACATTCCAGATGTATATTATACTCAACTGAAAAAAATTAAATATACACACATGCACATCAGACAAATTTCGAACTTTTCCTCCCTTCAATTTTAAACAGTAATGGATTTGTAGAAGGAAATGACTGAGGTTGCTAACGATATACTTATGGCAGAATCCCCAAACTGGAGCACGGTATCATCCATTATAATTATTGATATCGCTACTATATATTATTAATAATCTTAAAAATAACAAATATTTAGTATTTATTAGGTATCAGTGCTTTGCCAAGTCTTTTACTTAATTACTTCATTTAATCCCTCCCATTCCAACTCAGATCATGTAAGTGCTATAACTATTTTTCTCATTTTCTAGTAAAGAAACTGAGACTTAGGGTAAGTTCACAATCATAAATTTGCCAGATGGTGGAACTACAATTGAAATGTAGACTATCCTATTCTGCACCCCTCAAGCTCATCACCAGTGCTATACTGACTCCATCGAAAACCCTCCAGATGTGGTATCTGCCATTCACTAAAAGGGAAAGAATCAGAGAAACCAATTCACAGAATTACCCCACAGCTAAAGCAAACAGAGCGTTCGTTGCTAAGCAATTGCTAAGCAAAGGGATATCAGTAATAACATCTATTTTTTACAGGAATGAGGAGACTGCATCTGGTTGGAACAGGTTATTTAGCACAAGCAACAGTTCACTGAAGCAAAGCACCTATTGTTTATTTCACAAAATAACTAGAGGGTTATCCAGAAAGCGTGGAACAAAAGGTAAATTACCTAGCGGAAATGTCAGCAGGACGAAACTGCACACCAGGGCCTTTTGCACGTACAATTGACAACAGCTAAAAATAAACAGAACGTGGCAATGGCTCCCCATGTGGCTATAGCCCCAGGATGCTACTTTTATTTTAATGAATGATTGAAAAAAAAATGCTTAACTTTTTTTTGCTTTTAGACTGATAGCCAAGACCATAGGAAATGCATTATTGAATATTTTGTTGCTTTACCTTCAGAAAAAGGGCTGTCCTTAATAACTAAGGACTAAGTACAAAGACTAGGTTTACCATTAGGAGTACAGAGCATTTGAGCTGCTTTATCATTAGAGTGAAGACATGTCATCTGCCATCCACATTCCATTCTGATGTTCCAGTGACAGACACAAAGGTAAGACTTCTGGCCAAGGAAAAGGTGCACAGTCGGTGGTCATAAAATAAAATTTAACTAAACAATGTTGATGAGAAGTGATTTTTTGATGCTGCTAAGTGACAAGGAATTGGAAGAGAAATGGGAAGGAAATGCAATAAGTTAATGATAAAATTAATATTGTTCTAACGAAGAGATGAAGTCAAAATAATAAACACCACGTGTTTCTGGTGTCCATTAGAAAAAAAGAAAGCATTGGGAAAATATTGAAATTCTTATGCTTTTGGGTTCCTTAAAAATAACACCCAGGTTATTTTTCTTTTTCCTTCCTATCAGCACTATGGGTTTGATCCCTTATCAGGGCACCTACAAGAATCAACTAATGGTGGCACAAATAAGTGGAACAACAAAATTAATGTTTCTTTCTCTCTTTGTTTCTCTTTAAAAATTGATCAATATTTTCTTTAATGTGACCAAATGTGGAAAGAGTATTAATGTGAATCAGGAACCATTAGATTAATCCCAGATTCTAGTTGTGTATCTGGACCAGCCACTTTGGTTCCCTGGGCTCTATTTTTTATAAGTAAAATAGAAGTGTTGATTATGTAATTTCTATGACTTTTTCTTATTCTTCCTTATATGATATTCTATGATTCTAAAAGTAAAAGAGTTCAATAGCATTCAATGCCCTAAAGAAGGAGAAGAGATTATGGCACATTCAATTGAATTTTTTTTAAAGAAATGCACTTGTGATCTTTTTAAAAACTATCAGGTTGCCAAGGTTAAAAAAAAAATGGTAAACCATCATATCCTAATTATAAGCAGTTGGGGTAATCTTTTCTAAAGTATTCTAGAGACCCAACTCACAGAGAGGGCAAAGTGAGAATAATTCATTAAGTCAGTCCAGGTGGTCAAGGATAGGTATGACTACAATTAAAAGAAGATATGGATAAAGGAAGCCAAAGGAGTAGAAATCTGAGAAGGAAGAAAATCAGGAAGGAAACCAAAATAAGCACTTGGGAGAGATCAACATAAATGAGGCTGTACACTTGCACAGTGTACAGAGGGCGACAAGATGGACAGCTGTGGTCTAAAGCAGACTAATGGCTTAAACAGCAGATCTCTAAGGCTTGCTCCACAAAGTTTTTTAAAGAGCTTTTCTTGCACACAGATCCTGCCACAAGAACAGGACTTCAGAGATACTAGATCATTTATCCCAATTCTTCAAGCTCCAATAGATCAGAGTCTATCCCATGGGCATAGCATGGCTTAAGGTCATGTTTTTGAGAATTTCATGGTAGGTTCAATTATGTTATGTAAATTCTGTTTAACAAGGCAGGGTAAAGATCAATATAGTTTAGAAAATTATCTTTTTTTGAAAATACTAATTATTTTTAAGGGTTCATGACAAGGTAGTGACCTTCAGCCATCTGGAAAATTAAATTATGTGGAACACACACCATGGCAGTGAAACGAGATACTACGTGAATTATATCTTCCAAAGAATCAAATGGCAGTTCCCATAAAATATCTCAAGGAACTGACAAATTCACCTGGATCTCTTTACCCACAAATAAATATGTTATTGAAAACTTACCTTGTGCCTATTTGGGTGTTTGTTTTCTAATTGGTATGCAACTCTTTCTCTGCCTCCTGTGATATTATTCACAGGCTGTTGCAACCTGATTTTCATATGCTTTCTTCCTGCTTTGGACCAATGAAGCAATAAATAAGGAGGGAAAAATAAAGATAGGTCTCTCTAAACAGCATCTGAGCAGTGGTGCAAGAAATAGAAAGTAACTCCCAGAAGAAGCAAATGCATTCATAGCAAATTCCACCAGCAAACGAGTGGTGTCATCCAGCTAATTATATGTAATTGTCCCATATATTGAAACAATAAATAATGTGAGAGGCCAGTGCTGCTTGTTGGTGATTACAACTATATAAGTAGAAGGAAAACAAATGAGGAAAAAAACTTAAAATACATGGTATGTAAAGAATTGTTGTCATAGGCATTTAATAGAAGTGCCCACTAGCATAGAATTTTCTATAATGCATCTATTGAATTCTACATGTAGGCTTACCAAAGTCAGAATGCAAGTTTTAGATTTCCTAAATCCTATGGTGACTCTGAGCATGCCACTATAATATGAATAAGCAGCCAAAATCACTGTTAACATTTTGGTCTCATTACCCGGGCCACCTGACCAGGAATAATAACATAATCACAATTTCTTAGATACATGAAAAAAGAGCACACTGTATTAAAATATGGCATAAAGAATCAGTGAACTCTATCACTATTATCAGGGTGACAAGGACATTTAGTGGTAGCCATTTCCCTGCAACACAGACACTCTTACATGCTGAAGAATCTCTGTGATTTAGAACAAAAAATCCAAAAGATAGCAGCAAAGCTACTTAGTTGAATGTTATGGTGGCCAATAGTGATTATAAAGTGCTCAGTATGCCCTGTAATTCACCCCGAGCTGCCAAGTCCATGTGTCCATGCATAAAAGAAACAGATTTTTGCCTGTCCCACAATTACAATTTATGCATGAGCACGTCTTTCTTTTTTCATCTTCTATCTAGTCTGTCTTTCTTTTGTTTAGAGCAAAAGCCTACGATCTTTCTATTCTTCTCTTATTCCAATAGACCAAGACCAAGATTATAAGCACATAGTTACAGAAACACATCCCTTCATCAATTGTCTTTTTTAAGACCTATAATAGAGAAGATCAAGTTCATTCTGTCATTGCAGAGTCCTGGCAGGTTTGGTCCTCTGTACTTGTCACTATCATACATTTCTTGTCATGACTGTCTTTGATAATGCATGGTAGTACTAATCTTAGACATATTTTTCTACCCATGTGTACCTCTCTATATGCACTTGATTATATTCTTCTTTATTCAGAGAATGTGTTTTGTGCACCTAACGTGCTCTATAAGCCCAGAATAAGCTCTGGACGTACAGAGATGAATAAAACATAGTATCTCCCCTTAAAGAACCCTTAGACTGAAGAAAATGAACTGAAATACCAGTTAATTTTTTTTTCATTAACAATTCAGACCACTCGTAATAACTCAGAAATAGAGTGGAAGGGAGGAGAAGAAATTAAAAGGCATATAAAAAAAAAGTCTGATATATTCAATCCCTTGTAGTTGTATTGATACAATAATACAGGAAAAGAAAATACAGTAGCATATGATAAAAATGTTCAATTAGATAAAATCAATATGAAAATGCATGGACTTATAACCTCTGTTATCAGAAAAGCTTTTATCTGATTTCCGGGTCCAACCGAGATAACTTCCGGCAATAGGGGAAGGATAAGATAGTGAGTATAGCTATGTTTGCAATGAGTATAGTCATATGCAGTGAGACAGAAACCTATGACAGTTGGTCTTCTAATCCTCTCCTTGACACTTTACTAGAACACCTTAGCCAAGTATTTATATTTCATATAATGCTCGAAAAGGAAGGCTCTTGGGAGCCTGCCCAGGTGAGATCATTTCATCAAAATTATATCAATATTTTGTTGGCAAATACCCCAAAGACATGAATTCAAAATCAGGGGTGACACTTGTCTCCCACTTGAATTTTCTTTTGTGTTATCAAATCAATGCCAGAGAGCAGGCATTCTTCATATCCAGATATAATGTTTTCATAAAAATTTTCTAATAATATGTTGTTTCCTTCCACAATACTTATGTGGGAAGTAAGGCATTCAAAACAGGTTCTGTTAGTTAACTTGCATGCTTTGAGAGGTCGGGAAAAGAGTTGGAAAGAATTTGAAGCCTGTCAATGTTAATATTTTATAATTAAGTGGAATTTTAGAAAAACTGTATGTCACTGTATATTTGACAAATGTTTGGTGAGTGCTTACTGTGAAACAAAAAAAAAATGGTTTGTGTAAAGCATTGAAGGAAAGGACAATGAATCAGAAGAGAAATGTAAGTTCAAACATAATTGCCAACACCGAAGCCTATCACTTATGTGAAGAGATAGCTATAAGTCTGCTGTGATGAATTTCGACTGGGCTACTCTTCAAAAATTATACCCTCCCACATACAAAATGCTGATATCTGACAGTCCATAATTAAAGGTTTATTCCTCTTGACAAATATTTAGTTATCTGATATAATGCAGATACATGACAAATGTACCTGATTTTGAAGCTGATGATCTTTGCTTCAATATAACCTTTATATAACCAAAATGCTACACTTGAGAGCTTACATAATGATAAAGAACTAAAAATATATATATAAAGAATCCAAAATTAGGAGAGGTAGGAGTAGAATAAACATAGCAACAATGGCAATAAACAAGAAAAGTATTCAGTAAGTATCCACAGAGATCCAGAATTGTTGCATGTAAGAAACACAAAATGCCATAGGATGTAGAAGTTTCTTTAGGAAATATTTCTCTAAGAGGTGGACTTAGAGTTTATTTTTAAAACCTGGGGAAACCCAAAATAGTGAAAGGTAATACCTATCCTATGCCCCATGGTGTTTTCCTTTGATACTCAAGTACTTTTAAATAGCCTGATGAACCACAAGCCCCAGAAAATAGATGTTCATATTTGTTCTTAATGGCAAAATGCAGCTAACGGGTGATACAACAGTTCTTTTGAGTAGAAGGATGAGATGGCTACTTTATAATTTGGGGTTTCTCATGCCACTGCACCAACAGGTTACTGCATCGGCTGGGAGACTGACCCTGTTTATGAAGGGGGGACTGGGATAATGTTACACCATGTGGTCAGGGGTCTAGAGCCAAGGTGATTCTCTACGGCGCCTCGTAGTATTTCCATGTCTCAATAGTGAAAGTTAGTAGAAAACTGTGGCAACCCAATGGAAACAAATCTGTAGAAGATATAGACACTCTAGGACTAATGGTTGGCCATTCCACCATGTCTTAGTAAAAACCAAGACAAGTGAAGGTTAAAGACAAAGGCAATATGAAATCAACAGTTTAAAAAAGTTAAAGAAAACATCTATAGCCTCATGATTAGCAACAGAAATCATACAAATATGAAGATTAAAGGAACAACACACACATACTCACTGTAATGTCACAGAAATTGTGGAGAATCCTTCAGATTGATTGGCACGTATACTAATTTGACCCTTTTTTTAGCTTTTTAAATTTATTATCTTATATAAAAAGAGTTGGTTGATGCTAGTTATATTCATAATTTAATGTTTAGGCTCAAGAACATTCAAGTAATTTTGTGACTGAACTGAAAGAGAAAGTGACCTCACTTTGATTTTATTCCTACTCTATTTAGAGAGAAAGTGAGAGCATCTCCATTTGGCCAGCAATAGTTGCAGCTTATTAGGCAGAGGAAGTAATTCTTCCTTTGCTACATGAAATGTCATATATGTGTAGAATGATGTGTAAGTTTGCAGAGCAGCTGAAGAGGGTAGACTATGGTGATATACTTATCTACACCCTTCTTTTATGTTCAAATTCACTTTCCATAACTCTTTGTAAAACTAAGATTAGAATTCTATAAACTATGTATACCAGCCACTCTAGTAACTGGCTTACTTTTAGGTTCTCCCAGTAGAAGTCATTAGAGGTAAAATGGAAGAGAAAAAGAAAACCACAAGACTTTCTTGATTTGCTTATTTGTTTACTGTTTCTGTCAATGACGCTCTGCCAATAGCTGTTGGCTTTGACCACCAGCTCTCTTTGGTGCTATGATAACCAGCCTCACTGTACCCTCTAGTCATACCAGAGAAAGCCAGCTAGTGTCCCCTTTTCGAAACCTGGTCACCATGCTGTGTTGGACCCTTTCTTGAACTCCTGAAATACCAACTATCTAGAGATAAGCAGCACTTTACGTCTTGAGGTCTGAGCACTATCTTAAGAAATTCTAATTGGAATAGTGCTCAGACCCATAGGTCCCAGTGATTCATACTTGAGTGAAGCGTGTGCCTCACTGTGACAATGGGGTATTAAAGAAAGATACCTAAATCATTCTTGAGACATGGCATTTAATTGCCAGTGCAGAATTATTCAGTTTTTTTTTGTTGTTGTTACAGTGATTTTTGAGAAATGTTCACATCGAGTTGGCAGAGCCATAAGATTGAAGGAGCACAAATTGACCTATCCCTTTATAGAGGTCGGTGGCTCCCGAGAGTCACTGGGCTCAATAATGAAATTGATGTAAGTAAGATATAAACAGTTTTATGCTAAGGCACTGAGCTTTTGGAATTGTCTTTTTTTACAACATGCCCTAGTCTCTCCTGATGAATGTAGATGTCAGCATCAGGATAAATACACACTTACCATGACAGATACTAAAATACGTAATCTGGGCATAGGGAACAGAGATGAAACAGAGAAAAGACTCATTGTGGAAGGACCATGATCCATGTAATACAATGACAAGATATCATCAACGTGTTAAGTGTTGCCGGCAGTGGCTTGGAAGCAAACGTTTAAGGAAATTGCAGTTCTAAGGAAAAAGATAAAGAAATTGATTTGCTGAGTGTTGACTGCAGTTATGGTTTATCACATCCAATAGGAAATGTAGCATGGTAGAACAGCTATTCCAATCTCTTTTTCCACACAAAGTTTATGGGGAACAATCTAGGATATGCACATCAAGGGTTTTTTTACAAGGAAAGGTCTAAAAATAATTGATGCTACAAAGATAAATAAAACATATCCTCTATCATCCGCAAGCTTCCAATCATGCGTACCTCTTCAATTCCTTGCCCTTTAACGTAGTCAGAGTTCCTGAGTTTCATACCATGTTAAGAACGTAAACACCAGCCACAGATGGGTTCTTCTTCATAAATTTTACCAGAATCCCCAAAATGCCTGCTTTATGCTGCTTTTTCTTGTGTTTCCAATACTCCCTATCCCCTGAATATACCTTTCTGCTGGGTGGATCTGTCTTGGATACCCCATTCTGGTAGAGTATAAGGCTATATGCTATGACTTACCAACCTCAGCTCCCAGCTAGGTAGCCTTCATTACTTTGGGTATTTTCCAGACAAACTAGATCTCTGAGTAAGTTGTGCCTTCTGCTGACTGCTTCAGACTTCTGTTAAAAAGAAATTTTTAAAAAAGAGGGTATGGTTATACATCTCAAACAAATATAAAATGAATGTGTGGCAAAGATTTAATATACCTCACTAATTAATTAGAACATCAGTAAGATGTTACAACCTCTTCAAAGAAAGACTTCACTTACAGAGATTTATGGCATCTACCAGAGAGAATTCCTCTGTATTTCTATGAGCAGGAATCATTTTCCAAGTTATGGACAGGAAACATTTGCATTACTATCAATTTTCTACCACTTCACTTTCATCTCTACAGAGTTCTAAAATAACCCAGTAAGTCAATCAAAGACAAAGGGAACTACAGAATCAGAAAATTGTATACTAGGCAATGCTCACCATTCAATTGAAAGGACATTCTGCAACCTCATCTTAAAGTCTTCCAAATTTTTTCCCTATACCTGATTAATTAAACTCATGTCTCATCAAGTCACCTCTCCCACAGAAGGATAAAAATTCAGCTATAGTGGAAGACACTTGCATGTAAATAAATATTTGAAGAGTGGATATGTAGAAGAGAAATTTTGTATTGCACATGTGACTATATTTTTCAGTGAATTGGTTTTCTATATCAGCAGGAAACAACTTTATTCATTTCCACTACTGCCTCTTCAAATTCATCCTCTCAATTTTTTTTTCTAATTATGGATGCAATCTTGAGCAGTGACTGTCAGGTCATGCATGAAGAGTCCCTTTCTCTGGTAATAAAATCTAGTCTGGAGCAGCTTAAGCCATTTAAATATCATTCAAGTTAAAACTTCTTCCCTTCCCCAGATCTGGCCTGATTTTGACTTAGAAATCTGCAGGAGGGGGAGGCAATACAGTCTGTTTTACCTCTATTTCCTGTTCCTCCTTCTATCGTATTCAATAGACAATGCTTTGTGTACCGCCAGTTTAAGCCAGCATGGGGCATGGGCCCCCCCGTTCTCGGGAGGAGAGATTTACCTGACTAATAAAAACTGAAATCAGATATTGAAGCCATGTAGGCATGGTGTGTTGCAGTTCTGCAACCTGTAATAAGGGTGTTGTGACTCCCAACTTGTCTCATTCCATTTCTTACCCTTCGCTTAGAGTCACCCTAACCCCTTCTTCTTCTAAGGAAGTGTCCCTCTCAAGAGACACAATCAGAATCATTTCTGTGGTGACACTGGAAGCAATGTTACTCAGAATGGGCATGCCATTCTCAGTGCACATCCTCCTCTCTGCTTTGTTTCCAGAGAGGGTGACTCTGTTCTACCTTTAAGCTTTTATGGAAAAGTTCGGCGCTAGGGTTTCTGTCCTTCAGACTCCAGGAATGCCTGTTTAAGCATTTCATTCTTTTGAAGCTTCCCCTTAACTTAGTTGAAATGAAAATAAAAAAAAAATAGCAACCACAGTTTTCTGAAATCTTGTAAGAAACGATCTTCACTCTGCAATCTCATCAATGCCGGTCTATGCATTCTTAGCTTTTCCTTGGGTTGCCGGGTGGTGGGTGATGGACCAAAGCAGAAGGAATTAATTTGGGGCCAACTCCAGTGCAAGTCCTCAATAGGCAGATGATCTAGATGACCTTATGGTGGGGATAAATACTTTGCACCAATTATTTTGTTCTTGGTTATCAGTTTCTTTGTTAACTCTCTAATAAGAGTTGTCTCTAGTCTCTTGTTGCACATAGTACCCCAGAAGGAAGAATGGTTGCATACATTAGCTATATTTAAACTCAATAGAAGGTGATATGTTTTTTAAAATTAAAGCTGAAGAAATATGGTGTGGGCTTCCTCATGAAGTGACGAGTCTCCTTAACTTGTGGTGTTCAAGCAGAGACAAGTGTCTTTAGAAGCTGATTGAATGAGCTACCTCCCATCCTTATATTTTATGATTAGTGGGGTTCAATGGCACCTTCAAATGCATTGAACCAACAACATTTTATTTTATTTTATCTTTACTGATTTGGAAACAAAAGCCTAGGAAAGCAAACATCAGCTAACATGAGCTATGTATCCAATTGCTCCTTCATCAGATATTTTTTGAGGGCCAGTATGTGTTAGGCACGAGGCTAGGCACTGAGGAAATTGAAAAGGGAAGTATTTTCTGTTGGAAGAAAGCCAAAGAACTGAGTGACTAACTGCTTGTTAGTTTCTTACCCAAGATGACATATTTCTGCTTAATAAATTGGATAGCTAATCCCTCCAAGGCACCTCAATCCTGGAGAGATTGGGGTCCTCCACCTGCAGTATTGTTGCAGCCTCCTTCCTTTGCGGCTCCTCTTCATGAAACCCTGACTACTAACGACATTTTCCCCAGCGTCACAGCTGATCATGGCGGAATGCGGAAAACCTCTCAACACCCCGTGGGTGTATGCCCAGCCCACAGCACCATCACGCCTACTTAAAGTTCCTCATTTGGGATGGATCATAAACCAAAACAATTTTTTCATAGGTAATTTAAAATGACAAATCACCAGCAATTGAATGTAAATCATGTTAGTATCAGTAATTAATTCGCACGTGTCACATTTTATCTACTGGAATGTAATTCACTTATTACACGTTGTCACATTTCAAAGCGCTGCTCGGGCTACACACACCATTTCCCCTAAACAGCATCCCTCCCTAATGAAAGTCTTTTTACTCCGGTCCCGGTCCTGGTCCCGGGGAAGACGGCAGATACAGTGACATAGATGGAGACTGAACTGCGCAGGGCACAGCACGCTGAAACCCTACGCCCGAGCTGGTCGCCAAGTACTCCAATGCCTTTACAAGGCAAGTCAGTCAGGGAGGAAGTGCTGCCCCCGGAATTAGAGGCGAGAGTGGGGCCGCACATTTTCCTCTCAGTTGGTTAACTGAAAATCAGTTTCCTATTTTAAAAGCGGGCCCATCAAAAAGCAAGTGTCCAATTTGAAGCTAAGCTCTACAATATGCTTTTCAATAAAACGCCTCTCTGCGTCTTTCTCTTTTCTCATTTCACTGTCCTGCTACACATTTCCGAAAGCGCGGCTTTCAGACACATTCTGTATGCCGTGATTGTGTGGAATGAAAGGCGCTGAAAGGCCACAAAGAAAAGTATCACTTGCCTCAATCTCTGAGGAGAGGGCCCTTTGAATTAAGACTGATTCCACCTGCGAAGCCTGATTGAGCCTGAATTGATAATGCCCGCGTGTTGTGGGGTTTCTCTTTTTATTTCCCTTTGCATTCTTTTTCATTTCAGGGTGTATTGTGGGCTATTATCCGATTTTCATAGCAGCATCAGTGATTTCTAAAATGCTGTGAAAGAGAAACTAAATCTTTCAAAAAGGGTATTCATGGAACCCTCCTAGGAGTCAGACGCCAATATTCTCCGCTGAGTACTGGGCTTCAAAGCTGAACGTTGGAAAGAACCAAAAGAATTCAACTTTATCATCACCAAGATTTTTTTTTTAATTTTTCTTTTCTTAAATGTTCAGAGCTCTTGAGACTAAGGGGTTTCTATTAATTTTTATATTTGCACTCTTATTATTCTTTACTTAGGTCTATAATGTGGTCTGACAAAAGGGCATGACAAAGATACGGAACATTTTTTATTCAAATGACTGCTCTTTCTCCAAAGTTTATATCTAGATTTTAAACTGTGAAGCACGTTGCCCTTTGTCCTAAGGACATTTAAAAGAAGGTTTTCAGCAAACAGTGACTTCAACAACCTGCCAGGAGAAAGCTCAGCAGGAAAAAATGGAAAATCACTAAAGGAGGAAGGGCTGAACATGGAAACACTGCCTGTGCAGAGGGTGGGTGGACGTAATCCCCGACACTTAGCCGAACTGGCGGACTGAGCTGTGTAAACAATACACAATTGCAGCTGGTGCTCACAGAGTCCCTACTGTCGGCAGAATACTGGGATACGATATGGGCATAGAGAAGTGAATCAGAGCTTTCCCTGTTCACAGGTATAGCATGTCACATGCTCTAAAGAAATGGCTATAAAGTAGTATAGGAAGAAATGGATATTAAAGTGTTGAGACAACCCAAATGTCCATCAAGCTTTAAGTAAACAAACAAAATGTGGACTGTCTATATAGTGGGATGGTGTTCAGTAATCAGAGGAAACAAAGTTCTGAGGTGAGATACAACAGGAATGAACCTCCAGAAGACATGGTGGTAAGTGAAAGAAACCAGACACAAAGACCACAGATGGCATGATTCCATGTATGAGAAGTGTCCAGAGAAGCCAACTCCACAGGGACAGAAAGTAGATTAGATGTTGTCTGAGGCTGAAGTTGGAAATAAGGATTATCCATGAACAACCGTGAAGGATCATATTGGGTTAGTGGGAAGGAATGGTATAAAGTTGGTTTGCAGTGGTAGATGTGCAACTTGGGAAATCTACAAATTCATTGAACTGAACACTTAAATACTCAGTTCTACAGTCTATAAGTTGCATTTTAGTAGAGCTGTGGTAAAAATAAATTTCACGTGAGGTGAGGGGACAATGAAGAAGACAGATGAAGGGAGACCTTTGACAAGGAGGCCTTCTTAATCTCTGAATGTTGCTGTAACAAATGACCACACATTTGGTATCTTGAAACAGCAGAAATTTATTCATTTACAGTTCTGGTGCTCAGAAGTCTGAACTCAGTCTTAGTGGGCTAAAGTCAAGACCCTGGCAAGGCCAATTCTTCCCAGAGGCTCTGAAGGGAGCACCAGTGCCTAGCCTTTCTCAGCTTCCCCTGGCTGCCTATATTTTTTGGTGTGGGACCCTTACTTTTTCTCCAAATCACATGATTTTACTCTCTGTCTCCATCATCACATCTTCATCTTCTCCAACTTGAATCCCTCCTGCACCACACTCACATTCTAGATTATCTCATCTACCTCATGTATCTGAATGCATGTTTACTATGATGACTACATCTAACCTTATGACTACCATTTTTATGTCTACAGTCCTCAAATTTCTCCTGAAAGCCACACTTACTAATTAAACAGCCTATTTGACCTGTTTACTTGGATGTCTGTTATAATCTCAAACTTAATGCATTTCCACCAGAATTCCTGATTTCTTCTCCTGCTCCAGATTGGCCTTTCAACTAATTTACTTTTTCTTAATAAATATTAGCAACATCTATTCAGTTCCTAAAGACAAATTCTGGCATTGCCTTAAGTTTCTGTATTTCCGTCACACTTCCCATCCTGTTTACCGGAAACATCTCCAGGTTATACCTTCAAAATATACTTAGAGCTCGAACACTTATGAATACCATCACTTCTACAATCCTTGTTGAATAATTTATTATCTAGCTCTTTGATTACTTTAATAGCCTTATACTTGATCTACATGTTTCTAAGAATAATCTTTTCAATGATAAGTCATATCAGGCTATACAGTTGGTCAAAATTCTTCTCGCACAGCCTCCACAGTGGTCCCAGTAACCTTATACCTGGTCTTTATACCCTTGTATCATTCCTTCTCATGCTGTATCAGGATCTGGTCAGTCTGACTGATAGAACATGGTCAGTGGTGTGTCATTTCCAAACTAAGCTTATAAAAAATTATGGCTTTTGCCTTGGGTACCTTGATTACTGCCCCGTGAAAGATCCTGAGCCAGAACCACTTCTAAATGCCCTGATTCCTGACACAGAGAAAATGTAAAATTTTTTTTTTAAAATGCATTGTTTTAAGTTCATTAAGGTGCTCTATTTGGAGCAATATGTTATGCATTAATAGGTAAAATTTTCTATAGTAAAGTGGAAAACAATGCCTTTATAGGTTATCCATTGGGGAAGTAAAATGAAAAGGTGACTATATTTGTCCTCTGATGTTTTCAAACTCTGGTGGCTCTGTGTTAATTTCAGAGAACTAGAAGCCATTTTTGAATTTGCGGCTAAAACAAACACTATTTAGAAGACTTCTATTTCAAGATCATTTAAAAAGCAGTCATGAGATAATTGTCTACTCATTTAGATTGGTAGCTTAGTTCTGATAAATTAAATTTATAACTAAAAGGGGGAAGGCTGAAATGAGGAATGTGAAAGGCCACTTTTTGTAATTAGCAAGGCAAGAAGAATGAGAGTCTGTGGCCATTCATTTACTCATTTATTCAAGTGTGTGTGGGGAGACGCTGAGGGTCTAGTAGTTAACAAGACATAATCCATACCCTTAAGGTAGAGAGATAGAAGAAGACAGGCAATTTTGAAACATCACAGTAAATATATGCAGCAGTGAATTACTCAATAAAAATAAAAGCCAGCTTTCATTGAAGTCACAGCTAGAGAGGGACACAATTTTTTTTTAATTGCATCGTTATTTCAACATGAGCAGCCTATATCCATGCTAAGAAAAATCAGGACTCTGGCAGATCTCTATACAATTACTTTATAATTCAGCGTCATTTTCTCTTTCTGAATTGCATGTGATGGGTTAGAGTGGAACTGTATGCTGGGGCTTCTAAGATCTAAATTCAGCAACAGTATGTGATAAGAATAAGTTGCATGGGATCCTGTAGGAGAGATGTGTGATCATGGTAAATTACCGCCATGGTCAGGTACACACAAGTTGTGTTTTTCTAGGAGGAGGAAACAGCCGTTCCGGAATCTGTAGAAGGGCATTCCAGAAAGGGCAATGTTGGCAAGCAAGAGAAGCATGGGGATAGGCAGAAACATAATATCTGGGCAGTGATACAACACTAATATTGACAGGTGAGACCTGAGGGTTCACAAGGCCCATAAAAATGAGCAGGGATGCGTGGTGTGCTTTGAGGAAGTTGCACTTTATTCTGGGATCAGTGGGGAATCTTTGTAGTGAGAGAGCAATGCAATTAGATTTGTGTTTTTGAAAAATGACACCTGCTACACTGTTCAAAGAAAGTATTTAGGAACCAGAAGATAATGGCGAGCAGTTATGATTTAGTAGAGGAGAGATGGGGAGGTTAGGAGCAGGAGGCGTGAAGGCATCCATGTTTCTCACTCACGCAGTCTGGATGATGTTTGCATTGTCTCCAAGGACAGGGAACACAGGAGGCATAGAATTGCATCATTATACTAACATTCCAAGTTACCGATTCAAATCACACCAGTGATTTTTAAAGTGTGATGCTCAGATTTATATAAGTGCCTTAACAGTCTTCTCTGGGAGCAGGGCAGAAAGGAATTGAAAGCCACAGCACCGTAGAAGTGAAGGTCCCTGACCTCTCTGGGTTGGAGGTGTGTGGAGATGGGCCAGCAGCAAGTGCAGCCAAGTAGCTCCCATAAAACCACTGCCTCCTGCCAAGTGTGAGCAGGGCCAGTTGAAGCCTTTTAAGGAAATGATTAAACCGTAAATACTAAAATAAAACAATTTATCTGAAAACTCTTAAAATCACAGTTTGACGGTCAGAGAATAGTCATTTTGAGTGAGAACATGAAAACTAGCAAATAATATCAAAACAGAAGATTTTTAAAATATCTGTTAACTATTGATTTGTTGCTACGTTATAGGTGCCTGCTAGATATTTTATATGTAACACTTTGGTTAACTAGAAAGGCAGTAGATTTTATCATCTCATTTTTTTAATGGACAAATCAGTCATGGTTGTCCGTTGCCAACCCAGGAAACTAAGTCTGGTTAACTTAATCAGCAAAGTGGCAAGAAACCTAGAGAAATTATACTAAGAAATTGACATATATCGAGGGAATATAGACAAAGTACTTAAAGCAAAGGTTACCCCCAAGGGTAGAGAGTATCTCTCTATTGAACACTATGCTCAACACTCATACATCATCTTTGGACGATCATCTCAGCTGCCACTGGACAGTATACAATAGATTCCTTCATCTTGGTGAAAATCACTGAAGATTCAGAGTTGTAGATGAGCTTGTCTGATAATTCATGCCTTAGTTGCTGGACAGGAGTAAGAAGGAAGAAAGTATTTGCTCTCCTTCAATTCTCTAATGGAAAGAAGTTTTATGCTTCCCACATAAACTCTCAGAATTGCAGATTCTCCCCAAATTTGAAAGAATCTCAGATGCCCAAGAGAATGCAAACTGCTATCATTCTCAAGATGACCTAGCTAATGAGAAAAGATGTTATTTTTCAATTCAGGTTTGTCTACACCAAAATCCCATGATCTTTACTCATCATAGAACTGACTCAGTGGCAACAAATTCTACAGAAAGGTTTAGTTATAAAAATTGCATATTTATAGCATTGCTTTGTGAGGCTAGGTCTCCCATTGACTACCAGCTCTATACAAAAGGATGCAGAGCAAGCCAGAACGGGGGATATATTCTTATATTCTTAGATTTTATGATCCAACTAAAGATCATGTTAATATGATGTCTACTCACAATCACTTGAATGTCAGTGCTGAAAAGAACCATGGGTAGACAAGGTTGGGAGCTAACAGGGTGAGCTGAGATGTTCCAGAACTCTTTATAGGAGGGGTGTCTGGGATTTAGATGTGTAAGGGATATTTCAAGTAAAGGGAGGTTTTGCTTATGCAACAATATATGTAGGCAGGCACAGATCCATCAGACTGCAATGCAGAACTTTCTGCATTGGGTTTATGATGTCATCAAAGAAACAAAACAACTGGTCATTGTAGCCACTGAACTTTAACTATAAACCAAAATGAAGTATCAGAGTAATAGACAGGATGGTGGAGAGTCAGGAAGTAACTACCAGATCTTTCAGTTTGAAGGAATTCATTTTTTGGAGAAAAAGGTAAAGACTGAATACCAAACTGCAGTGATTAACAAATAAGCATTGAGAGAATAAGACAAGAGATCGGTGCCTCCGACTGAAACACTCTCTCAAGAGGATCATCAACCCAGAGAGCTGGTTGCTGGCTAACACAGAGCATGGGTGATTTCGAGCAGAAGTCAGTGGTGAGAGGTCTGAAATACAAATGGGCTCAAACTCTGTGCTTTGTTTCTTCAAGATAGAATTTCATTTACAATGGTTTTGACCTTATGAGAATATTGTCAATGGCCTTGGAACAAAAATAGTTATGTTCCCTTGTGAAGTGAACCCAAGAATAATGCTTCACTAAAGAATTGCAGGCCCTGGCTGGTTGGCTCAGTAGTAAAGTGTCAGCCTGCCCAGCGTTTAGATATCCCAGGTTAAATTCTGGGTCAAGGCACACAGAAAATGCACCCATCTGCTTCTCCACCCCTCTCCTTCTCCCGCTCCCTCTCCCTCTCGCTTCTCTCTCTCTCCTTCTCTCTCTTCCTTTCTCTCCCCTTCTCTCTTCCCCTCCCGCAGCAATGAGCCCTGACTGCTGAGGATGGCTCCATGGTCTCTGCCTCAGGTGCTAAAATATGGCTCTGGTTGCAACAGAGCAAGGGCCCCAGATGGGCAGAGCATTGCCCCCTAGTGGGCTTGCTGGGTGGATCCCAGCTGAGGTGGATGTGGTAGTCTGTCTCTGCCTCCCTCCTCTCACTGAATTAAAAACAAAAAAGAATTGTAAAGAAAATGCTGCACAGAGGATGCATCCTAGAGATGTCTCATTCAGTCCCACCTACATCAGGGGGTCACCTAAGAAAGGGATTCTCTAGCTGGACCAATGACACTGACATTAGTATCAAAGCCCTAATATCATCCATATGAAAAGCCTGCATTTTTTTTTTTTTTTTTTTTTTTTTAGAATTAACACAAATATCCTTCCTTGCTGGAAATCTTTGGTGGTAAGTTATACAGTTACAAAACAAATGCAAGCATGTTGAAAGAAGGATAAATAGCAATACCTTTCAAAGATCCGTCATTTTCCATGTAGGGTTCACACACACTCTCCATCCTGATTGTGTCTTGTATCCACTTCCTGCCCCTTCCCTCCACCCCCTCCATGTGCAGGTCTCTCAGTACCCAGCACAATGTCCACCTCTTTCTATTTTGAATTCTTTTTAAAAATATCGCCCTCCCTCATCTGTCTAGCTAATGTAAAGTAGCTCTTCTCTGTCTCAGCATCTTGTTTGCCCAGAACAGTTATCAAGTACTTAATATTTCTTTACTTACCTCCTTGTTTATTATCTGCTTGTCCTTCTAGGCTGCTAACTTTAAAAGTGAAGTAATCATGTTGCCTTTATTTACTGCTGCATATTCAGTACCTAGCAGAGGGCCTAATCATGGAAAACACCCGATAATATTTTATTGAGTGAACAAACAAATGAGGCATTGAAACCTGTCCTGACGTTTTCTTCTGACTCTCCGTAGCTGTCAAACAGGTGGTAGTAGATCTCATGCTTGGAAGAAAAGGAAGATTCAGAGGGACCTTAGGGCTTTGACATTGAG
Organism: Rhynchonycteris naso; assembly: GCA_037038555.1. NCBI lineage: Eukaryota > Metazoa > Chordata > Mammalia > Chiroptera > Emballonuridae > Rhynchonycteris > Rhynchonycteris naso. The sequence goes on along the minus strand of CM072999.1, from coordinate 15,392,963 downwards.
CTACTTAATCTGGTTTCTTTCTGGTTTTTGAGAAAATAGGATCTCATTACAAATGCAAATGAATATAATTTTTTTTTGCTGTTTCTGTAACATAATCAGTTATCTGCTATCTGAAGAGGGTCTTCCATTTTTTGTAGCACAAAGCACACTGCTTTTGACACAGTGATTGGCATTATTTATTGCATAGATATTTGAATAATTGGATGATTACATGAATGAATGTATAATTAAGAGTGATATAGTAATACATACGATCCGGGATTTTCTTTGGGCTATGAATCAAGTAACCAAAATGCAAACAGGAAGATGATTCTTGCTTTGAATCTGAAAGGCTCTAATTAATATTTATTAGGTGAGGTGTAGAGTTTCTGGCTGGGAATATAAATTAATAAGCAGATGGTTTTTCTAATGCTGAAAGTGTGGATTGAAATTTTTTGGTCCCGTTAACATCAGTCGATTCCATGGCTCCATACTCCAGTTTTACTGTGCACATGAAATTGTGATAATTTGGCTACAGGTAGTACCTGGAGAGGCAGATGGTTTAGGTCAAAGTTACCCTATTTCTAGAAAAACAGCTCAAAATGCTTCCCAACAGCCTCGGGATAGCTCTTTGTTCATTGCTACACTGACATGTAAGAAATCAATTCTGTAAAAGTGGATTTAAGGAGATCATTTCTTGTGTATGATAAAGTAATTGTGGTAGGTTAAAAAATCTTTAATATGCTTCAGTACGTATATGAAAATCTGTTAGGAAGCCTAATAAAATGTACTCTATTCTCAATTGAGAAAAATAAAGCAAGCCTAGATTATTTCTAGCATCTTTTAGAGGGTAGTATAAATTGTACCTCCATTTTGATTATATTATTCATATAAAATGCCTTGTACGTGATGCATAAAATGCTGTAAATTCTCAATAGATGTTAATTTTCTTATACTCGAAAGTTACAATTTCCTCATGAAGTTTTTAATTGTTATTTATGAAGCACTCACTATATTTCAGACATTGTATAATTTTTTGCAGGGCTTGCCTCATTAATCTTCATCAATTCCCTGTGAGTTAGAGACCATGATTCTCCCCATTTTCCAGTGCAGAGAACTGAGTCGCTCATCTAAGGTCACATTTAGTAATCCAGGTCTTTCTGCCTTATCTAGAAATCCAGGCTGGCAGATATTTTACTACTTAATTAAATAGCTTCACCACTTAAAAGGAATCAGTACAATTTAAAGCTTTGATTAGAAAACTTCTATTGTGATTTATATATGTTTGTGTAAAGTGCTTTATATTTTAAGTTAGTGATGAGCCTCATAAGAATGCAAACTGTTTTATTCTTATAGCCTCATATCTTCCCAATGCATGAGATATAGTCTATGCTTGATAGATATTTGGCAAGCTGGTTAGTGAATAATTCCAGAAGAAATACACACCATGAATACGCTGCTCGTGGGATGCTCAGTATCTCCCTGTGAGAAGTGCTCAGTCTGAATCTGTGTGGTCAGCTGTCATGGATGATTAAGAAAGAATTACTACATCATAGGAGAAATTATCCTGGAATATATAAACAATTTTTTCCTGGAGGATATAAAACACTTAAATGATTTTAAACTTGTTTCTGCAAGTATTGAGGAATTCAGAATATTATTTTTATGTTATTGTCAAGAAAGTTTTTCTTGCCTTAAAGATACGAATCAGAATCTGAAAGAGAAAAGAGATTCATGCTATTCTTCCCATAACTTCCCGCAAACTTCAGGGAAGCTTTAATTATTCCAAAGCCTTCCTCCAATAATGTATAATCTCCTGTCTTGTTGTCTTGGTCTATTTGGGCACTATAACAAATACCATAGTCTAAATTGCTTATAAACAGCAGAAGTATATTTCTTATAGTTCTGGAAGCTGAAGTACAAGCTCAATAGGCTAGAATAGTTGAGTTTTGTTGAAGGCTGTCTTCTGCGTTCTCATATGGTGAAAGGGGTTTGGGATCTTAGTGGGGCCTCCTTTATAAAACACACTTCTTCAGGGATAGTCAGTCTTTTTTCTTAGGGCCTTCAATTGATTAGATAAAGTCCCCCGTATTATGAAGGATAACCGATTTTACTCAAAGTCTACTGATTTAAACCCTAATATCATCCAAAATATGTCACCTTCACAGCGATATCTCCACTGTGACCAAACGCCTAGGTACTGTAGCCGAGCCATGCTGACACATGAAATCAACCATTATACCCAGCAGTAGCTTATGGGGATGCTCATAGGGTTTTATTCATCACTAGGGACCAAAAGAAAAACTAAAGGGAAAACTCCAATGTACTGACTTTTATGATGGTTTTTAACATTGTAAACAACACATAAACACACACAGAGAGAGATTTGTTTACTTAATGTCACGGCATTACATTCAAGGTCTTGGATATTTTTTTTTTATTCCCAACCGAAAAAGATGGGAAACAAAGAAACATAGGCAACAGTGAAGAGGCAACTTTTCTTTCTGATCAATGTCTTACTTGGAAGGAGTTAAAATTTTACCCTAGATTATTTGACCAAAGAGTGAGTTTTTCCCCTCTTCCAGTCCTAATATAGTCAAAGTTACTGACAAGTGGAATTCTATGAGAAGGAGAAATATTCCAGGTAAAGATTTCATTCCTTATATTTGAGACAAAGAGCATATTTCTCTGATTCACGGAAGCCACTCCGCTACCGCTCCATGAACCCTCGAGGTTTTGTTGTGGTTTGCCAACAGGTCTTCCAGAGAGCACCGTTGCAAAACGTAACCTTGCTGAGCTTTCCTCATGAGCGCTATATAATCACATTGCTCTAATTCTTTTATCCTGGCATCAATTTGGTAGAATAAATTATGAAGCATTAACATTTTTTCTATAACACATGAAATTCTTAATGAGTCAAGTATGAAAAGCCTGCAAATCAATTTTCCTTTACTTGTTAATGGCAAAGTGGGAAGTTTCAAAGCATATACATGAAATTCCTCATTAATAATTTGCATCTAACTTGACAAACTCGACAACTTCATCCATTGTAATAATTTTGCTAAACGAAGCTGCAAAAAATTTCACCCAAAGTATTCTCAGGGGATGCCTCTCGGAATATAGACCAACTAGAGCTTCCTTTCAAAATCATGGGATTAGAATTTTAGCCTCTTTTCTGTTGGTTGCACCATATGGCTCTCGCAATAACTCATGCAGGTTGTAGAGGCTCTTATTTCCACCAGCCATCCTCCTGAGTTTTTGCATCTGTGGCTGGGAATGAGCCCTGGATGCAGAATCTCAGGAGTGAGTAACTCTGCACTTGTAAGTGAAAAAGTTATAAATTATAAATGTTTGCCCCAGGGACACCTAAAAGGTTGTTGCTTTGATACTTTATCTCTTTCTTAAACTGTTTCTGCTACTAGACTTTGATTATTACTAAACTCAGATAGCTAGCTAACTTCAGGCAATCAGTTCTCACTGTTCCCCAAATTCTCAATGTCATTCCATCCTTCCTGCTTCTGTAAAAGCTACTTATAGGTTTTCCTACGAGGTTCTCCACTATATCCTCTATACCTACCAAATACTACTCATCCTTCTAAATCTAAACCATGAGATCTATAATCCCAGGTCTTCCCTTCCTCAGACCTGCAGTCACCACTCTACTCTTCCAATTGCCTTTGAAACACACTGTGAGTACTGTACACTTTGTACTTTAAATATATGGTATTTTTCTTAATTTTACTGTGCTTATCAGTCTTTTCTTTTTTTAAAGTCTGTAACAGTATCTTTTCAAGGTGTGTATATACCTCATACAGTGCCTAGTCATGTATAAGATATTAAAATTATGAGTGGATTGAAATGAAAACTTTAATCAAATGGATTCTCAAATTATGTCCACACAATTGTGGGTGGAAGCAGTTTACCAATGACCTTATCTTCTCTCTTAAAAAATCTCTGAGTCTGGTGTCTCAAAGATAGATTTACAACTTCTACTTCATAATCATTCCCCAATCAACTCTCACATCCCTGGTCTAATGCGATTTCCATTCTCTCCTTTCTTAAAAAAAAAAAAAAAATACAAGAGAGTTAATTTAGAGGTGAATTATTCACTAATTGTGTGTGCTTTAATGTTTTTACTAAGATCAGTAACAAATTAAAACAATAAGCCTCACATTTTTTTACGCACCTTCCCACCAAGGTGAAACTCAGCAGAGACTCAGCATACGTTCTGGTGCTCTTCTTTTTACTGCTCACAAAAATTAGGGGATCAGGGAACGTGCAGATGCTCTTTTAACCTTTTGTATAGTACATTTTCACCAATGAAATAAAAGTTAGTTTTGCATTTCATTTGCATAATTGAACAACTTTCTTTGACTTGTCATTTGTTTTTCTGATGTTCTTGTTTCATAAAAAGAAAATGCTTCTTTTTTTAATTGCTTCATATTCATTTTGAAATATCCCCTAATTTTTGTGAGCAGTATTTAAACAGCATTGAGGAAAGTAAGCAAGTGCTGACTTTGGGAAGATGGACGTGTGGGGAATAATGGTAACTGTCAGAAATGTTCTGGAACTCCCATAGTTCATAAATTAGAATCATAATTACAAAAACTTAGAAATAGGTTACATAAAAGTATTTTAATTTTAATATGAACCATAGTTGAGAAAAATGTTCAAATAATGGGTTTTGAATTTGCAATATAAGAAATACCCAGTCATTCATTTTTGTATTCCATTGATAGTATTTGTGATCTGTGATTTGTCATAATTTTCCCCAGCAGTAGAAAGAAACTGTGGGGGACTAAAGGTGTCATGTCATAGTGCATATTCTATGAAGTTTTCTCTCACTGGAAGCACAATGGCAAAACCAGTGTCTCTTAGAATGGGACTCACAAGTCAAATGAGGCATTAAATTCATGATCATGTCTTGTAAGTCCACTACATTGGCTGAACAAAGCAGACATCATGAATTAAATGTCAGAGAAATTTATTTGTGAGTTAATGCAAGAGTTTTTCTTAGGAATTTTTTAAACAACTTCTTTGGACATAAGGAGTTGTCGTTATGAGCAAGAAAAATATAAACAACAGAATTCATTTTTTTTTTTCACTTAATATACACACTTGTGGAGCTGGTTCTTCAGAAAACTAGATTTCATTTTACTTTCCATGATTGGCTCTTGGTTTCTACATCATAATAAAAATGTGTACCATCTTTTGGAGAGTTGAGACACTTTTATAAAAATAAATAATGGCTGCCTTTCATCTTAAAAATAATTTTGGCTATTAGAGTTGAAAATGAAGACCAAGTTTTAAATACAGAAGTTTTATGGTGATTGTTGTAACGAGAGGTGGAGGAGAAAATAGGGGGATCAATTGTGATGGATGAAGACTTGACTTGATAGGATGAACACACAATATGGTGTATAAAGGTGTGTTATAGAATTGGGAACCTGAAAACTGTATAATTATGTTAACCAGTGTCACCCCAATAAAATCAATCTATATAAATAAAAACATAAATGTTCATTTGTTCAAAATCTTAAATCTCTGAAAGTTCTTCACCGGCTTACTTTGAAATTTTGATACAATGTTGCATGTTTTTGTCTCAAAATGACATAGCCTTAGCTTCTGCATAGTCCAGAATAGCTGCGACATTGCTACCGGGTGAAAGAACTGCTCATTCTTCTTTAAAATTGCCATTGAACATGCAATTCATTGAAACTCCCATGTACTACATTTCCAAAGCATCCAGCATGGGAAAAGTATTGCAGAAATGCAAACGTATTGTTTGGGATGAATGCACAATGGTGCACAAAAAATCGCTCAAGGCTCTTGATCAATCATTGCAAGATTTGCTTGGAAACATCAGACCATTTGGGAACGCATTAATATTGCTTGCAGGACAGTGGCGTAGTGAACATAACTGGCGCCCGGGGCACGACACTTTATTGGCGCCCCCCTGAGGGCATAGTATGCTTTTCTTGTTTGTCTTGGAGACCATTTGACACCCCTCTGCGAGTGGCGCCCGGGGCATAATAGACCCCCTTACCCCCCCCCTCACTACAGTACTGTTGCAGGAGACTTCAGGCAAACATTACTGTAATTCTTCTATCAACACCAGTGGATGAAATAAATGCTTGCCTGAAATACTCTATTTTGTGGTGATACATAAAGATGTTAAAATTAACTACAAATATGCATGTTGTGCAAAAAGATCGATCAGCTGAGATATTCTCACATCAATTGCTGGAAATTGGGAACGGAAAGGTGCCGGTTGATCTGACCTCAGGACAAATTTCATTGCCTCATAACTTCTGCAATTTAGTGATGTCAAAAGAAGAATTGGTTGAAAAAGTATTTCCCAATATTCAAACCAATTATAAGAATCACAACTGGCTGAGTGAACAAGCTATTCTTGCGGCCAAGAACAAAGACATCTACAAACTTAACAATATTATTCAGTCTAACATTCAAAGTGAGGCAGTCACATACAGGTCCGTTGACACTGTTGTGGAAGCAGATAAAGCAGTTAATTATCCAACAGAATTTTTGAATTCACTCAATCTGACAGGGATGCCACCGCACATACTGCAATTGAAAATCAGTGTGCCAATTATCGTGTTGCAAAACATAAACCAGCCAGCCAAAGCTTTGCAACAGCACACGGCTTGCAGTAAAAGAATTAGTGAGCAGCATCGTAGAAGCAACAATCTTGACAGGACCTTTCAAAGGCGAGGGTGTCATCATTCCTCACATTCCTATGATTCCAATGGATGTGCCATTTCAATTGAAGAGATTGCAATTCCCAATTCGACTGGCATTTGCAATCAACATCAACAAAGCTCAGGGCCAATCTTTAGAATTGTGCGGTTTAGATCTAGACATGGATTGCTTCTCACATGGACAATTATATGTTGCGTGTTCTAGAGTCGGCAAACCAGACAATCTCTGTATCTGCACAGACGATGGAACAACAAAAAATATTGTATACCCACAAGCATTGTGAAATTAAACATATTAGAAATGTGTGCTTTCTTTTTTTTCTTTTCTTTTCTATTTAACCAGACTGAGCCACAGCAACGTGTGGCCGGGTACAGCTAATTAAAAAATAAATAAAAATCAAAGAAAAAAAGAAGGTTTATAATTTTTTCTAGTTATAATGTAAATTTTTTCTAGTTATAATATAACTTCAGCTATTTCAGATGTTGACAACAGCTCCATGGTTTCAACTGTTGTGAATATAGTCTGGCTATTAAAGATTTTGTCAGATTTTTAGATACTTATACTCAAAGTAGGTCAATAAGCTATTGTCAGATGTCCTTTTTTTCTGGTTTAATATAAATTTAAAAAGATCTTTCCAGAAAATGCAAAGTCAGACACATAGGATGATTTTTTTTTTTTTTAACGAATGACATTGATGCCTAGGTATTGTTGATTGACAGGTATCATGCTGTATATACATAATTTTTGAGTTTTTGAACTGGGTAGTAAGTTAATCTCTGGAATGAGGGCAAAAAATTTTCAAATACTGAGGTCATAAACTATACAGGGAAGAAAATTATTGCTTGAAAATAATGTTATTTTAGAAAAGTTAAAGTTTGTCCAATAAGCAGTATGAGAGATGAAAGTAATTACCTGAAGGACAAAACACATTATGAACCCTTTTGCTTTCTGTGTATCTGTTTCTATATGTTTTGAAACCAAAAAAAATCAATGTAATAATTCAAAATTTATATGTTTGGTTGATTTATACCAAAAGGCACTGTTTATTTTTGACACTATCTGAAGTGTTTTTAATTATAAAAATAAAGACTGACAGAGAGAGAGAAGTTTTAAACTTAAATAATGAATTACACTGCAAACTCTAGAACACCAAGAAACTGGTTGGATTCCAAAAAATACTAAGAGGAATCACAGATTGGAGATATGGTAAAAAATAATCAATATTAATCCTGCCACTATAAATACTTCTCTATCCAAAAATATCCCCTAAATACACATGAACTTTATAATATGAAATTTTATTTAGTCAAGAATAAATATTTTACTGAAGAATGTTTGGAAGGGTCAGGAATGAGATATATTAAAACAGAGGCATAACAAATAATTATTTATTTTATTGGCAGAGGACAATATAATGTGAATTTTCTAAAACTAATGTACATTTCTACTTCCCCATCAAAAAGTAAACAAAGGACACTATAATATAGCAATTAATGTTTTATTTGAAAAGCCCTGACCATATGTTAATTATTTAGATCTAATCAAATTTTAATTCACATGAATTTTAAAAATAATCTTTTAACCAGTATTCCTGTTTCTACTCTTCTTTTCCTCCAGTCTATCCTCTATAACAGGGGTTGGGAACCTTTTTGGCTGAGAGAGCCATGAACTCCACATATTTTAAAATGTATTTCCCTGAGAGCCATACAATATGTTTAAGATTAAATACAAGTAAATGTGTGCATTTTATGTAAGACCAATGCTTTTAAAGTACAATAAGTCTCTGAATTATTTTTAATAGTGTTGTTATGCTGTTGCTAACCAATGATAAATAAAGTCCTTCTTACCATTAATGCGACTTCTGGTGCTGCATGGTTTTGCTGATGGCTTTGTAGTCTGGTTGATATGTGGTGAGGTTAAGCTTCATGCAGGCGTTGTGACTTCCATCCATTAAATGTGATCATAGGTTGGTCTTAACATTCTTTAGATGTGAGAAAGACTGCTCACATGCATACATAGAGCCAAACATTGTCAGTACAGCAATACCATGCTGCAGTGTGTGGTATGTAACTGGAAGCATGTTCCAAGTTTTGACAGTCAGCTGCTCTGCGGTTGAAGTCTTTTCATTTCTCCCCACTTGTGTTTGCTCGCCAACTCTGCTTGCTGTCGTACAAGTCTTTCCAAATCTTCATTCAGTGACTTGAACTTATTTACCAACATGTCTGAGGCCTTCAGGTCAGCAGCTTGTAGCTCAAAATCTCTGACGGAGACACCGGGGGTATAACTCAGGTCGGCGCTGTCCACTGCACACCCGTATGGATGGGTGATCAACTTAAAAAGATGAGTGCACTCACAAAATTCTCCAAAGCATGCTTTAAATGACTGCAGGAGATTAGATGTGAAGCCCGCTAGCTGCTGGAGATCAAGAGGTTGAGCAGGGTCACTTGCTGTCCATGCACCTTTAAACTCTCCAGTTTTTCAAAGTGTAGTAAACAACCTGTTTTAATGACCATGATGAAGAGTTCCAGCTTGTTTTCAAATGCAAACACTGCTTGAATGAAGGAATAAGACTGTATTTCCAATGCCTTGCATTTTCACATTGAGCTGATTCAGATGTTCAGTCATGTCCACGAGATAGTAGAACTTCAGGAGCCACTCAGGATGCTCGATGTTTTTCATTTCAAGAAAAGCCCAGATTTCGCTCAGACAAGCCACGAAACAGCTGAGCACCTTCCCTCTTAACAACCAACACATATTGCTGTGCAGAAGCAGACTAGGATAATTATTCCCAACTTTATCCAGCAGTGTTTTAAACTGGCAATCATTTAAAGCCCAGGCAACAATAAAGTTGACCACCTGAATGACCAGTGACATCACCTCACCAAGCTGCTCACCACACATCTGAGCACAAAATGCCTCCTGATGTAGGATGCAGGGAAAACTTAGGATGGGTCTCTTTTCATGTTCACGAAGAAGTGCTACGAATACTGTTTTTCCCCACCATGTACAGAGCACCATCAGTACACACCGAAATAAGTTTATCCATTGGTAGATTTTTTTTCTTTAGTGAACTCAGTGAAAGACTTGAATAAATCCTCCCCTCTTACTGTCTCTTCCATAGGCAAAACAGCAAAACTTTCCTCACATAGTGTGTCACCGACAGCATACCTTGCAATCACGCTCACTTGCAATCATACCTTGCAATCACTGGGATAAATAGCTTACGTCTGTTGACTCATCCAAAGTGAGAGAAAAGAATGGTGCTGCATTTATGTCCTTCACTTGTGTTGCCTCAATTTGATTTGCCATCATGATGGTACGATCGTGAACAGTTCTTGCCGACAGAGGCATGTCTTTTATTCGTTTGATTATCTTGTCTTTATCCAAAAAGTCGTCAGAAAGTTCATTGGCATGGCAACATCAAGCATGAATGTTTTTGCATACTCCCTATCTGTGGATGGCTTTCTGTTTCTCACAACTGCTAAAGCACCAGCAAAACTAGATGAATTCCAGTCACCTTGTTGGGTCCAAACATGAAGTTGCTGCTGACTAGCTTGCACTCTGCACAGTAGCTCTTGACATGCTTTCTTCTTGCTGTCCCCCACTGGATATTTTGATGCAAATGTAGTATGACGTGTGTCGAAGTGCCGATTTATATTTGACTGTTTCATCAAAGCAATTTTATCATTGCATATTAGACACACTACAGAACCTGCTCTCTCTACAAAGGTGAATTCCTCTGTACATTCCTGCTGAAAAGTACAATGCTTCTCATCCTTTTTTATTTTAGACATCTTCTTCGTCAAAAGGGTTTCTGCAATTAGCTAGCTGACTACTTGATTAAAAAGAGGGAAGTTTACTTCCTAACCTCACAACAACCTGTGTACATTACACATTATCCAATAAAAATTTGTTGTTGTCTTGGAGAACAGCTGTAATTGCCTCTAGCCACCCGCAACCATGAACATGAGCGGTAGAAAATGAATGAATTGAAATACATGAGAATGTTTTATATTTTTAATGTTATTATTTTTTTATTAAACATTTGTCCGCAAGCCAGATGCAGCCATCAAAAGAGCCACATCTGGCTTGGAAGCCATAGGTTCCCAATCCCTGCTCTATAATGTAGCCAGAGTCAGCTGTCTAAAAAATACAACTTACCATGTTTGCTCACTTCAAACTTTTAAGATTTTTAGCATAAAAAATTTGTCCATGCCTGACCTGTGGAGGCGCAATGGATAAAGCATCGACCTGGGAACACTGAGATCGCCAGTACAAAACCCTGCACTGGTCTGGTCAAGGCACATATGGGAGTTGATGCTTCCAGCTCCTCCCCCCTTTCTCTCTTTCTCTATCTATCTCACTCTGTGTCTCCTCTCTAAAATGAATAAATAAATTAAAAAAAATTTGTCCATGATAACGTCTTTGCCTACCTTTCTAGGTTTACCCTCTACTGCTTCCTACATTTATAACATTTCAGCCATATTTTGCAAGATCATGCTTATACTGCTTATCCTCAAATGCAAGGTCATGAGTGAGGAGCTGTCTGTCATATCTCTTTGGCTTTTTTTTAATATATTCTTCCATCCTTTGGTCTGTACACTGTAACCACATCAAACACTTGTTATTTTTCCACTCACAATGTTATTTCATCCCTCTGGGTCTTTACTCGTGATTTATCTTTGTCTGAATTCCCAGCCCACCCGTTCTTCACCTGGCTCACTCCTAATCATGCTGCTCTCCAAGGGGTTCTCCGTCTTCTGCCAGTTTGATTTATTTTTCTATTTATGAATTCCCACATTGCACAGTTCAAACTGATAACACAAAAGCTTGCTTCCTGGTTCTGGCTGGTTTATAGCTGGTTGGCTCAATTGTAAAGCATCAACCCAGCATGTGGAAGTCCCAAGTTCAATTCCTGGTCAGGGCACACAGGAGAAGCGATCATCTGTTTCCCATCCCCTCCCTCTCCTCCTTCTCTCTCTTCCCTTCCCTCAGCCATGGCTCAATTGATTCACACACATTGGCCCTGGGCACTGAGGATGGCTCCGTGGAGCCTCCACCTCAATTGCCAAAAATAACTTGGTTGTGAGCATGGACTCTGACAGCCAGAGCATTGGCCCTAGATGAGCTGAGCATCAGCCTTAGACAGGGGGCCCTGGGTGGATCACAGTCGGGGTGCATCTGGGAGTCTGTCTATCTTCCCTCCTCACCCTTAAACAAAAATAACATAAAAACAAAAACAATAAAAGCTTGCTTTCCTATATTGAACATATGCTTTCAAGTCTATTTCCCTTACTAGAAGAAAAGCTGTATGAGGGCAGGGGTTGACTCATCTATCTTTGAATTCTGATTTCTAACACAGTGCCAGGCATATTATAAGGTCTCTGTTATCTGCTTTTGAAATGAATGTTATCCTTTACAAGAAAGAAAATCACTTGTGACCAGGCATTGGACAGACTCAATATTTTTAGTAAGAGATAATCTAGCAGTTTCATAATGGTTTATAATGCCTGCAATTTTTATTTCTACACAAAGTTATACCTCCTATTCACAGTTTCTGAAAATTTCTAGAATGTTTAAATTATCTAAGCATTTGAAATTATATTCTTTTGTCAAATAAATAGTATTATAATCAAGTGAAAACTTGGGTTTGCTTATGAAATATTGCAAAAAAATATCATAAAAATCTGGTGTCTTAAACAGTCTGAATACCACTGTCAGATGTGTTGGGAAGGAGAACTTCATTCTTGAACCAGCTCTGCTCACTAAAATTTAAAAGGAGGTAGTTGACCAGCATTAGGAGTAAAGGGAAAGGATTAATGCCTCTCAGAGAAAAACTCAGACGAATAGATCTCTTTGACTGTACCCACAAACCCCAAGAATAACTCAGTTAAAAAAGCAGAGCAGGACAAAACCTGCTGGAACAACCAGATGTGGATGAGCCCCCCAAGTGCTACAAGGATGTAAGCTTGAAGACAAGTGCAACATAGCAACAAGAAGGACGCAGCCATATGTAGCAAGGGGGGTGAGGTATTCTACCCCTGCAGAAGGATGGTGCTCTAGTCATTCATTCATTCTACAAATATATTTTGTATTCAAAATATTTTTGTTCACTATGGGCAAGGCACTGTGCCAATCTCTAGAGATATGGACATGAAAACAGAAAGATTTCTTCCTCGTATAGAACTTATTGTAGAATGTAGAGAATTTGGAACACATAACTGATCATAAATTGTCTCTGATGAAAATTATATTATTTTTCTCTTTGTCGTATTAACCAACTTCTAATTACTGGAGAAATTCAAGAATTACAACATAAGAATGGTTTTTGATACTGAGATACACAGACTTTGGAACCTCACTGTTCTCTTTTGTAAGTATGAAGATTTTCATAACAAATGTTTTAAAATAATATCATCATAATGTTTAGAAAACATTTACTACATGATAATTTTACTTTTTGGTTTTTTTTCTCTTTCCCTTTGCTCATTACGATTGGTTAGGATGGTCAAGGGAGTAATCTGTTTGTCTGGAAGAATAAGCAAATTCCAGAACAACCACTATCTTGTGCAGATTCCTTCTGTCATTATTTTTATCCAGTATCTTTTTTTGCTCTTCCAATTCAGCCAAGAGGTTTAAGAGTATTTTAGCTGCAATTGTTGCCAATGTGCGATGAGCTGGAAGGCTAGGTTGGGCTGCGGCCACATCTCCCACTCCAGCAGTTCTGAGCTCCTCGCCACCTGGCAGTGAAAACTGAGACCCTCTCCCCAGACACTGCCAACTCTGTCCCCAAAGCTGGCCGGCCAGGTTACCAGCCAACGTGGAAATTCAAAAGCCTTCTTTCCTGAAAGTTTCTTTTGATATAATACTTAGAATGTTCTATTTTTAACGTATCTTTTTAACAGGTATTGAATAGAGGTATTTAGCGGTTCTTTCTGCATCTTTCCTTTGGAGTGTTGACTACCCACTGCAAAGCTCTTTGACCACCTTGTATCTACTGGATTTACTTATCCTTTTTCGTGACAGTGAAAGTGGAGCCCAGCCCCTTCCTATGTGCTCATTTTATCTCCTTTTATTTGTTTAATTAAATTTATCAGAGTGACATTGACTAATAAGATTATGTAGGTTTCAAGTGTACAATTCTATGCTACATCATCTGTATAGTGCATTGTTTTAATAAGTCAAAGAAAACCATATAATGTTCTCTTCTCTCCTCAGTAGTTGAGATTGATATCACTTCAACAACATTTATACCCTCTTAATGCTCCTCTATCTCTCTAAGCCTAGTGATCTACTCTATTTCCTGCATTTTAATAGTTTTCAAAAATTATTCCTCCTTCAATCTTAAATAAATCAATCTAAATAAGTATGCAAAGGAAACAAAATGGAGAGATGCTTGTGATTCTTAAGTTCTTATGCAAGCTTAAACTTCCATTTCTCTAGTTTTTTAAAAGGTTTGCTTCTATGAAATATTTCACATTTTTATTTGCTCTATTTCTGAACACTCTATGGCAATGAATCATTATTTCATGAAAGATCTTAACTGACTCACTAAACTAGTGGACTTCATTAAAGTGTGCCTACTTTCTTTATCGGTATTATTGCTAGTACTCGTAACAAAAATAGTTCTGATTCAATGAGCATGTGTGAGATGGCAGGCCCTCATAAAATATTCTACTGGCATTTTCTCGTTCAAGCCTGTCACCATCCTCTAAGTGAAACTAATATTATCCACACTTCGTAAGTGAAGAAACTGAGACTTGCAAAGGTTAGGTGGCATAATTCTCTCACAGCTAGTGAGTGAACAATTAAAATCCAACCCAGATCCATCTGAACCTTAACCCCTTGCTTAAGAACAGCATTATTAATTGCTTCTAATACTTAGTCTTACAAATTAGAAAGTTTTATTTTTTTTTCTTTTAGATGAACTCAGAGTTTTAAACATTGGGAAAGCAAGTTGTGTGAAGAAAGTTAGAAATCACTGGAACCTCTAGCCACACAGAGGAAAAGAGCAGAGACTCAAGGAGGTCATGGCATGTGTCTTCAGGAACCAGAAAATTTGTCAAGTATATGGCCATTTGTGTCACTTCAGTGAAGGGGTTTAGGACAGGTCCCTGTGGGATTTAGTACACCTCTGGTTAATACTCAAGGTCCTCTGGGTAACCTTAGGTTGAGAGTGCCAACCTTCTAAAAAACTTAATAATAATTTATTGAGCACTTACTATATACTATGTGTTGTTCTAAGTGTTTTCCTGCTTCTTCCCCTCTATTCCTCCCTTTTGTTATGCATGTGTAGATGAGGAAAAAGACACTGAGGTTATGCAAATATTCTCAGGTGACATGATTAGTAAAATTGGATCCCACAACTTGCTAACTGCAGGGACTCTGTTCACTTTAAAAGAAAACATGGCTACTCCAGACAGTCACAAAAACACAAATGTGGCAGAGAAAACAGATGAGCATGAGAAGAAGGAAGCTAAGCATTCAAGGTTGTTTTTAAAATAAATTTAGACTATTAAGCTATACAGACAAAGAATTTAAAACTGGGGTTTACATTAGTTAGATACTCCTTTCAGTTGGTAGCAACAGAGATCAATGATAATAATTCTAAAAGGTAAGAATTCTTTTCTCTTCTGTAAGAGCATTCTGACGGGAACATTCCAGGGATATTTTGGTGGATCTGTATGTATATCAAGGGCCTAGTCTTCTTATAGTTTTCTACTACTGCACATAGTTTCCATTGTACAGAGAGCCTCATAGTCCATAATAACTGCAGAGACTCCTGCCATCGTATCTGCCATCCAGGCAGCACGGGAAAAGAAAGTGGGCAGTAAAAAGAATACCCTCCTCAGATGTGGTGGCCTTTCAAGAAGGACCAATAGGTTTCTGCTTAGACCTTATTGACCAGGACTTAGTTTCATGACCAAAACTCTTTTAAGAGTCTCAGGAATGTATTATTTCAGTTGGGCTCACTGTCTCTTCAAAGAAAACTAAGGTTACCTAGACAGCAATTTCTGTCATAGGCTAAGATATAAAAAGCACTATTAGCCAGCAGGTCCAAGACCAAACAGTGTGAGTCTCATGACGAGGATGTAAGGAGACCAGGAGAAGGAGGGCACCAGCTTAGCAAGCCCATCTTGTATGCAGGGTTCACTCTCTAGCACATGTGTTTTTAAAATTTTATTGTCTTCAAACTTCCGGTATAGAGTTTACATTTGATCTTGAGGATTTAATTCTCCTTCCTTGTCACTATCATCAACAACATACTGAGTAAAAAATAAGTAAATTGTCCTAAATAACTTGACCCTGGCTCATGACTGAGTCTAGATAGAATCACTTTGTTGAACAATCCCTGCATGGAACGTTAATGCATTGGGGCATTCTGTGCCTTCAGTATCACCTGCTCTCAGTTTATTTGTCTAGTTTTCCCACCTCCTTTTCAGATGGTGAATGGGTTAAATGCTGTGACATACACTCCTGGGTTGATTTACAAAGGCATTTTTGTTAAATTCTAAATTAACTAATCCCACTATGTTCTGTTATATACAGTGACCTGAGGCGACAGACACATATTGCTTAGAGACCCAAATAGGGACATTAAATACCCAACACCCCAATAGAACCCTTGGCTAGAAAGACTCAAAGGCCCCAACCAGTCTAATGGTTCTTGTCCACATTAGTGTTATTCATAATTTCAATAATATCAGTAAAAATCACAGCTTGCATATTTATTTCTTCTTCTGGCTCCCAAAGTTTCCTCTTAAGTTAGCTACAGCTTTAGGGGAATTGCTTCGTATTTTTTGATAAGTATTGAGCAGAAAGAATCCAACAAAGACCAAGAAGAATGTAAAAATTAGACTTATATGAAAAATTCATAGGATCCAGGAAAATTATTTTGAGGAACTCCCCAAAATATCTTACTCAGTAACTAAAGCTTCAATCTTTAACTATGGAGAAAATTAGGTAATTGTCAAAGTTTGGGTTCAAAAAAACTGAGCAAAATGTGTAACTTCACTATTACTCCCTTATTGTTACTTCTAACTGGCTTTTGTAACTCTTCCCTCCAATTTGTATCTGGCCCTAGAGAAATAAAGTTTATTTTAACAGGTTCATGCTGGAGAGTTTGCATTTTACCTACAGTATAATTTCAAGAATTTTGTATTGCTTCCCAAAGCCACCGAAATTTTTCTCTTCACTCATGTTCACCTTCCTCAAGAACAAAGAGACTTGTTTTTTGGCACCTGGAGAAGTGGCTTGAATGATGAATATTTCAACTACCTCAAGAAAACAAACTGAGGCCAAATCACAGCATTGAGATGCTTCTGGAAAAAGCCAGCTACTTGATATGCAAGCACAAGCACTTCTGAGATGCAGAAGTGGAAGGATGGCTCCTGCCTCTAAGTCGCTCTGAGGAAGGAAAACAGTTGGAGGAAGAAAGAAGCCAGCATATGGCAGGTGTGACCAGCAGAGACGCGAGCATTGCTAACCCAAAAGTCCAAAATAGACCCTCCTTGCTTCTTTTCATCTCCTAAAATACTGTTGCATATAAATCACCCACTACTGTGTCAGATCACAAGACAGTTGAAGTTATATTTAATTATACTTAGGTACAATCATAACGAACAGTATTGCAAAAGATGTGTCAGCATGAAATACATTCTAGTCACAACCAAATGTTTTGTTGAAAGACTGATGATCTTAAAAGCAATTAAACAAAGAAATGGAAAAATAAGTTTTAAACTAGGGAACAAAGTTTTTAACTAGGGAATAAGTTTTATTATAGGCACAATACAATACTGGAAGTCTACTGTTTAGAGGAAAATACAAAGATTTAACTCTCTGGTCAAATGAGATCTACTATGCACCATTCATTAATAACTAATAGAAACAAAGCAGAAGGAAGCAGATTACAATAACAAACACAGGACCAAATAAGTACTGAAGTAATGTTTACATTCATAAACATATATCTACATCAATCTATCTGTCCATCCATCCATCCATCCATCTATCTATTCTTTATGCCAGGTACCAAGTTGGGGCTGGAAATTTAATGTAAACAGAAGTCATTTAGTTTCTATTGCTTTAAAATATAAATTTAATTATTGTGTAAGCATGGTAAGGCCAACAGATCAGGAGATGATAACCATTAAAAAGATAGTCAGTTACCCTCACAGATTTCCCAAGAGGAGGGGGCATACTATGTATACCATGCAGGGTGAGAAGAGGAGGCATTGAGGTCAGCCAGAAAGCAGAGAGAGTGGGAAAAAAAACATGGACAAGAGCCTTTATTGTGGTTTTGTGGGAAGGAATGGGTGAGGCAGGGTAGTAGGTTTAGGATTGGATAGTGTGAAAACTGCAGAGGACTCTGGAGCAGAGGAAGATCCTAGCTATCTGATACTTGACTCTGGGGTAAGGAAGGCAGGGGAATAGTGGCCCTCAGTGCGAGAACCTGATAGAGGAGGTGGTTGGGGGTGCTAGTGCTGGTGCTGGATTGGTGGGTTTTCATATTAACAGTATGTTCACAGTGGAGCTGTTTCTACTATCTTTAAGAATTGACTAACTGTGGAAAGGGCAGTCCCTTTAGCATCCCCAAGCATTAAAATACAACAAAATAAAAACAAAGTTAATATATCTTTGTGCAAGGATTCTACTCCCTGGCAGAAAAAAACAGAGAATTATCTGGGGAATGATGTAAAATACAATAGTGGGATTGGGGAGAATTCTATATAGAATTTATAAAAGGAATTCTTAATGTAAACTAGGAATCAAGAAATGTTTCTTTGAGGTAATGTCTAAACTGATTCTGGAGGGGTACAGGAGGCAAAGGTGAGATGGGGAACAGATGGTAGAGGGGGCACAGTTCACAGCATTGTGCTAGGACCCGGATTCGTGAGCACATTACGGAAGGTCAGCGGCAGAAAGGAGTCTGCTATGACTGGTGTATGCAGCAAGGGAAGCATTAACAAGAGGAGGACTGTTAGACACCAAATGTTTACTGAACCACTGAGGCATCAGGTTTCCTACTGTAACTAGACATTGATGAAATGGACAGCCTGGGGACCAAGGAAATAATGTTCAAATTTTATCCTGGGTGCTGTGGGAAGCCATTGAGTGGCGTTCAGAATGTGCTTGAGGAGGATGAAGGAAGAGGCAAGAGGTCTGCTTCAAAACAATAATTTGACATTCTCATATAACTTCCATCCAGAGTATACTTTGAGGTTCATCGAGAAAAAATAAATATTCGATAGCTGTTGGTGAGACAAAGATTGGCTTTGAAGAGTTATGGATTTCTTGAGTTCACATATGTGTTTTGAAAACTCTGGACTCTTTGTAATATATTTCAAAGTATTTTTCAGGAGAGTTGAAGCTGGGATATAGAATCTGATTGTTTGAATAGAAAATAAGTTGTGTTACTTGCTCTTTTACCATGTGGTACATACTGAGTTCTAGCGGGAATGGTAAATTAAAAAACAGCTATCAATATTGTGAAACTGATCATTGCACGTTTTGCCGAAATGCTTTTCTCCTAATGTCCTGCAAGAAGGAGGGAATGGAATCTAAAGCTTGAAAACTTCTAAAAATATTTTTTCTTTGGGGTTTGCTTTTGATGAATCTAAATAAATAAATTTGGAGTTGCAACAACTCTGTGCTAACAGCCATTTGTTGAGAGCCATGACCTCTAAATGTATTACCACACTCATCCTCTCTGAAACTCTACAAAGTAGACACATGATAAAAGTAATTATTCACTGATAGTGGCTCATGAGAATTAAAGAGCCTGTCCAAGATGAAGAGCTACTAACTAAGGGAAGTTAGAATTTAAACCCCACTCAGCCTGACTCAAAAGTTGAGGCTTTTAACCACCATGTTGTAAATCACACTTTCTCTCGACTCCCGCCCCCAGAGCGCTGGTTTGTATTTAACCCATAGTTTAGAAAAAGGCCTCACTACTGAGAATATTCTAGCACAATTTGCAGCTCACACTGAAGACATTTGATAGGTCAAAGCACAGTTTCTGGCCTCACCACCCTGACAACATTCAAGTTAATTGGTTCTTTCCAGGGGTAAGCATGTCATTTGGGTCTTTGCAAGAGAAATCACATTTCCTGCATGAGCTTGTGTCCTTTCACGGAGATGAATCGGCTGTACTCCCTGGGACTGCTGGAGGAAGGTAAGCGATGTGAGCCAAGGCAGGCTTCCCAACACAGTCAAGCTTCTTATGACCCTAGGGTCCATAACATTTCTTAGTTTCTGTTGGAAGAAAAAGAAAGCATATTTTAAAGATTCACATTTAGGCACTCGAATGACCCTTACTCTTCAATTCCAATGTCTTTGGTGGGCTGAAAAAAAACCTATTTAGTGTTAAAAAAAACAAATAAAGGAAAGCCTAAGAGAAATCGGAGTAGGCCATCTGGAATTTAGAGCACTAAAACACAACAAATATACCAATTAGCAGTCATTCATGCTTTTTACCCTTTTAAAATACATTGTTTTCTTATTTTATTATAGCTATTTCGTAAAATATAAGGAAATTGAAAAGTTATGAGAAAAGAAACAAAAAACAGAAAGAGTAAGAGAGATCAATGAGATCCCAGTTTTGAAAATATTTATTTATAGAGTTTATGAAACAGTTTTATTAGCTCATGTTACCGCAGGGGAAAGAATAATTTTACCTACAGTTAACAGTCATATAGAATAGGAAGTTACTTACTTGACAAAGAACAGATAATGATTCTAGGGTCTTGAAATACCTCCCCAGCTGCATTTCAGGTGAATTAACATTTTGCACTGTAAATTATGTAGGTCATTGTCTGGGAAACATCTTTTAAAATATAGTGGTAACTCATTAGAACATGTGTCAGACTCATCTTTTTTTTTCCTTTTAAAAATATATTGTTTAATTTTAGAAGAAAGGGAAAGGGAAGAGGAAGAAAAACACCAATCAATTGTTCCACTTATGCATTCATTGGTTGATTCTTTTATGTGCCCTGACTAGGGACTGAACCCACAAGCATGGCTTATCAGGACAATGACATATAACATTGCTTCAATGTGTTTTCTCAGAAATCTAGACTAAGACACACATTTGCATGAATATCTTACTTCATTTACCCATATCGATATAGTGCTTTTATGGTTCACCAAAGTACTTTCAAAATAATATTTCATTGAAACTTTTAATATGATGCTTTCAGAAGAAAGAAAATAAAAATACCTAATTCATGCTTTTAATCAAGTATAAGCCAATTATACAAAACAGATGACTTAAGTCTTTCAAAGTTATGTGCTTCTAATCCAGACAGCTTTTGCTAGGCTTTAACTGCTGAGCCTTCTTTTTAAGGGAATCAGTGGAGATCTTACCAGCTTTATATTTAAACGGAACTTTCTCCTCAATTTTTTTTCCTTGTTTTCTTCATACGTTTTTGTTTCTCTGTCTCCTCTTTTATTTTTTGTACATTTTTCAAGGAGATTTACATTCCTTTGTCTTACACTCTGTGTCCTAGACATATTCTTATTTTCAGAGTACTATATGGTGGTTATAGCTGCGGGAACGGAGATGGACTACCTGGGCTCATGATTCCAGGTCTGCCACTTATTTATGGACTTGCACAAGTTGATTAATTTCCCTGGACTTTGGCTCATCTGTAAAATTAGGATAAAAGTAGTACCTACATCATAAGATTTTATAGTTAAATTAATAAATATACTTAGAGAAATGCTTAACAAATATTAAGCATACAGTCATTGCTTTTTGTTTTGTTCTGTTTTTTGCTTTTACTTCTTCCCTTTTGAAGAGAGGGAAAAATCAGAAGGTTCAAGGCAGAAGGTATTGGATTCAAACCTTGGGTTCACAGCTGAATAGTTGCTTAACCATCCATAATTCCATACTAATGTCATGGTTCCTTTGTGAAATTCCAAGTGTTCATAATCCCTTATTTGAAACCCTTGGGTTAGGATGGGTTCAGAATTCAAAACTTGTCATAGCTTAGAAATGCAATAAGTTATATATACAGTTTATCTCCCATCTAGGGACTGGTACAGTACATAGTAATCAGGCATAATAGTTCTACTGAAAACCTTAAAATTTTTCTATGAGATGGAATAAGTTAAAATTTAAAGAAACTTAGTAGAATCAGATCAGGTTTTACCACTAAACAAACTTGCCATGTTTTTAATGTCTTTGTGTTCCTGAATTTCAGAAAATAAACTATGAAACTGAACTTCCAATGACCACTAGGACACAAGGCCCCCACTGTAATATACTTGACTTGGAAGGAAATTACTTTCTTCTGGATCCCCTTGTTACCTTCCTATATGTCCTGTGATGCTCGGTAGGCGGGGTCTATGGTTTCACGAAGAAGTTCCCTTCTTCTTTACTTATTCCTTCAATTAGTCCATATATAAACACTTATTGAGTACCTATACCAGAGACATACTAATCAAAAGAGGAAGATAACACACACACACACACACACACACACACACATACACACACACACACACAGTGGGGCGATGATGTGTCTGTCAGTGAATTCATATATATATATTGTCTAAGAAACAATTCTTTCAACAAAAAGTTGAAAGAATTAAAGTATTCTATATAGATACTCTACTAGAAATAGGTGGGCGTTTTATATGTCTTCCTCTCTCCATTATGTACTTAGACTAAGCCACTTGAGAAGTGGGATGGTCTTACTCATAAAAAGGCACTAAATAATTGTCACAAAACTGCAGACAGTTCTTTCTTTTAAAGTGCTAATAAATTCGCAAGCAATGGTTTCTTTTAAGATGTCTCTAGGATTCAGTGTTTTAAAAAATAAAAAAATATTACCTATCAAATTACTTGCTGAAACTTACTTTTCAATTGTCACGAGTCTGAGGCATGAATCTGAAGTTAGATTCTATTGGCAACGGGGAACCTGTGATGTTGTTGTTCCCCCTAAAAAAGGGAGATTGTTCCCCTCATCTAGCATTACCCATTGCCAAATTTGTCTGCATAGGTATATCATTATTATCTCATAAAACAACCTATTTTATTAATATTTTTAAAAATAAAAATAAAGCAGCAGTTAACTCAAACAGAACATCAGTCAAATCATTACTTGTTACCTATTAGAGGTAATGACTGCTTTGGGCAGCTATAATATTCAGTCTCCAGGTTGCACTCAATTTTCTTTGGTGCTAAAAACTTGTTCTTGATCTTTTTTTTACATCAATAAATAAACGTTTACCTTGGTGTGCAGTTCTTACTTCAGAGGTGTTCAAATATTTGTCCTACGGTTGTTGTCCTTAGTTATTTTATTGAGCGCACTGCCTTGTCCCCATGGTGTCCCATAGTGCCAGACCTGATGCACAGTGGGGCGATGACGTGTCTGTCAGTGCATTCATATCAGTTCTCTTCTCCCAATCCTCGCACATGAGATGAGACAACACAAATAATCTGCATTCTCAGGCTGGTGTCATCACTGAAATAGATAAGATGTGTTTCTGTTTGACATATTTTTTTTCAGTTTCTTCCCCTACTTCACATGAACTGGTTTATACCAGCTAACTTTGTTAAACAGAGTAAATAAAATGGAATAGAATCAGTCACAAGAAGCAGCTCAATTCCATTTTTTTAACTGGAAATTTAACCCTGAGATGGCAGCATTTCTTTTTCAAGCCTTTCCTTTGGAATCCTCATGAAAAAAAGAAAACAGAGTGCCTAAACACATCCATCTTGTTTTACAGCTTTAACTTCAAAGGGTTCCTGGAGCAGATATTTAGGCAGGTAAATTACAGTCTTATCAAAAGGAGTCTTATGAGACAAATACTGGCCCAAGACTCACTGTAATGGATGAATGGCACCCAGGTAACTGTTCTTTGCACTGACTTTTTACAATATCCTATTCAGCAACAACTCTTTTATCACTGCCTTTAGTGCCCATAAACCAGAAAATCTTGCATAATTCAGTGAGAGGGTTCTGAAACCCTCCATCTGTCTGGGAAAGTCTGCTGTGCTGACCAGTTTTGTGTCTCAGAGATTTCTTAAGTAACAGGTGCATCATTATACACACCAACAACTAGCCGAGTGAGGATGCCGTATCTCAGTGCCCTGCCTGATAACTACATAAAGAAATGGACTTCGTTAAGGAAGGGGAAAAAAAAAACATTTAACTTGTCCAAATGTACTTAAGCTAACATAGTAAGGAAGACATTTTGGATTCTGAACAAGCATTTGTGGTTTAATTGCATTCTCTTTCCACACAGCCATGGTTTTTGCTCACAAATGGATAAATTCACCTATGGGGAATTTATCACAGGTACAATTAGAACATATTCAAACCATAGTTTTAAATCTGACCTTGGTTAGGTTTCCAGCTCATGTCCCTTTGCTTGCATTTTTATAACTTTGCCTCCTGAAACTAGAAGCTGAGATTGTCAAAGACTTTCTTCCGTGTGTGTCTTTTGGGAATTTCAAGAGAGACATGCAGGAATGGAACATGGTGACTTTTAAGTGTATACAGATTGTGAATAATACCCAGGGAACAGATCGCTAACATACAAAATGTGAGATAAGATGTAAAGATTTGTAACAATCAAGATGTTTAGGTTCTGACCCACAGCAAACTGTAACCTCAGACTTGTGCCCCTGGATTCACGGGCCATGATAATAGTTATCTTGTCTACCAACTACCACAAGGATTTGTAAGAATAAAATGAAGCAACACAGAAAATCATTGAGGAAAACATGTGGTGTATATAATTATAGCATAACGTTTATATTGGTGCAGTTGACACTAATATTATATTGAGGAGTAGAGTTGTCATTGAGGATGAGACATCTCTTAAATAAAGTCTTTCTCTGAGCAGACAGCCACTGTAGATGTTAGACACATCACCCTTTGTGCTGCCTCTTGCAATGGTCGTTCTGGGTTCTCTCCCTCTACTCTTCTAACACTTCATGTCCTTCCAAGCTCTACTTAGCAGCAATTCTAATCTCATCACTCCCTTTCTTAAGAACACTTCTTTAAATTCTCCACTGCCAAGTCCAGCTGCTTATCTTAGAACTGAGTTAAAGGAGAGCATGGGCATTCCATCAGCGAAGGGTAAATAGCATGCTTATGTATTAGGAACTAAACATCGGGCAGCAAACAATCTGAGCAAAGCCTTTATCTGTTCCTCCATCCTGTGCTTTCTGCCCCCACCCCAAACCACCTCAGACATCCGCAGTTCCTGGCTGCCTGACGTTCTGGTGACTCCTTCACCTGCCAACTCATCCTCCTCAAGCAGTCATAACTGCTTCCTCCTTTGTTTCTTCAGCCAGCTGTGTGCCTCCATCACAATCCTTCAATTTAATTTTTTTTTTAATTTCTAAGGCTGCCTTCCACTCAAAGTCACAAAGTAACATGTGTGTCTTTTCTTTTTGGGGCAGTTAAAGTGTTGACACAAAATAATTAGTGTTTGTTAAATGATTGGACCCGCTGACCACCATTCTTATGGGTTCAGTTATCTTAATTCCAACCTTCCTCTTTTCTCACTGACTCCTTCAAAGTCCAAGTGAGACTCACGTGAGTCTCTTTATAATCACATATCACATAGATTTTTCCATAATGGCATATTAATAATGAATAAACTGGCTGTAAACCCTTGCCCCTCTTGCTTTCCCAATCTAGATTAGTTAATTTCTAACAAAAGCTTATTCTAGCTTTACATTTATAATATTTTATGTTTCCATCACATTTTAAAATCTTTCAGAGCATACTAATTCTGTTAGCACCCTGCCCTATAGCCTCCAATCTCTTGCCTAGTTGGTCTATTTCACCATTAACCTTGAAATCTGATCTGCTCCCACCTCATTTTTTCCTTTTCCAAATGGGACAATGTGACACGAATATGCAGTATAACTGTATTTCTCTCTGTCAGGAAATTTACAGCATGGATATTGGAAAGAACACTGACCTTGCTTTTAGAAGACCTGATTTTGTTCTTTTTCACAGGACTGGCTACATAATTTTCAGAACCCAGTGCAAAATAAAAATGAACATACACAAGAGCTATTTCCTTTCTCTTAATGGCTTCTTTCTCTACTGGTCAAGCAGTTTTTTAATTGCTAATAGACCTGGGTGGGGTAAATCTATTTCATGCTGCCTTCATTAGTCATGGGTAGCTTTTAGGGTGACTGCAGAGTCTTACAGGGATCCCAGTTTCACAATTCAGCACTGTAGTACCCAACCAATCCTGACCCTTCCTGACACCTGTGTCCGGAACTCTGTCAGTGGCCAATGGCTGCAGTGATCATTGAGTAGGAGCAGGGGAGGGGGAGCTGGGAATCAATGCTGGATAGGAAACAGAATCACACATGAACAGAGGCTTCAAGCCCCCTGAAATACTCCATTGTCCCATCAGACTTTACATATAAAACACAGCTTACATACAAAAGTATTAAGGGCTTTGAGATGCTGTTGAACTTCAAAGATGGGGCCCCTTTCTGAACACAGACTTGGTGGGTCTGCACGAGTTGCATCCAATTTAACCTTGCTTATTCATTTCCAGTACTCACTATCCACTTGGGAAAAATACTCCCTGAGCTTCCATCTATGAATCAAATAATATTAGTAATTTGCTGTAGCTATTGTGAGTCATCACTTATTATAAGTATTTAATGTGCCAGTGGTTGGAGCACAACCTCGGAAACTTGACTTTTTGTGTTCAAATCCCAACTCTCTTTTTTGCTGGTTAAGAAAAGTTGGGCCTGGCACTTGGGGTTTTCTTTAAATCACTTAATTTACTTAAAAGACAGACTACAGTCTGTATAGTGGGATAATTTGTGTATGTGTTACTTAAGCTAATTAAACCAATAATCCAGTGCTATTTGAATTAGTGCATTTGAGCACTGGTCAGCTAAAACATTTTCATGAATACACAATCTAGAAGTCAACTATCTTTTTTTTTCAGAAGAAGTATATTTTCCTGGCAGCATTCTGATCATACTTATCTGTTAATAACAGTTAATGTTTTGCTGACTACTCTGTTGCCTATAAATACAGTGATGCCTCGGTTTTTGTTGATAATCTATTAGAAAATAATTGCTGAAATTCGAAACTGTTGAAAGCTGAGGCAATTATTTCCATATGAATCAATGTAAATTCAATTAATTCATTCTAGACACTCCAAAATATATACCAAAAACACATTTTATAGAGAATAAATGTAGTGTTTAATACTAAAAGCAATAAGAGATTAATATAAAATGAATATAAAAGACTAATGTAGAGAATAAATGAACATTTAACATGGCATTTACCTTTCTGACAACTCTTCTTGGTGTATGGAAGATGGCGAGGAGGGGAGAGAGAGGTGCAGATACTATATATGCAGTAATCACTTATATGTAATTGTAGTATTAGCACTTGCAATCAATAAAAAAAGCACAAAACACTGAAAAGCAATAGAATTGTTTGGCTAGACACTTGGGGTGATGCTCACTCAAGGAGTAACAATGCCACACTGAGTAGGAGAACACGTGGGTCACCCTTCGTTTTCACAAAATTAGCAGCAAGGTCACCTGGGCACGCTGATGAAATCTGAGGCAACCAATAAAAACTGAGACAAATTTTTCGCAGAAAAAATCATCAAAAACAGAAACCGACAATAACCAAAGTCAACGAAAACCAAGGTATTACCTACTGTATATGAATTTTTAAAAATTAATAAACATAATGACATATTAATTAGCATTAAATATTATAAATGGTTCTCTTTTGTAAAATTAAATAAACTCAAAATAGTTGGGTTGTTTAAAATACTTTTAAATTACTCACCATTTTTGGTGATCAGAATAAAAAATTCAGGCAACCTGCACACTTAAGAATGATACATTAAGCTAAATTCTTCAGCCATATGGTGTCCATCCACAAACTCTGGAGTTTTGGCCTGTATGTGTGACATAATTCCTCCTGTGCAGTTTTGGCATTTGCTTCAGGAAACTTTTCTTACAAAGTAGTAGTTGGAATATGAAAAATAAAAGAGAACGCGGATATCTATGAGCCAACAGAACAGACCATATACGAAATGATTTTTTAGTGCATGTGAATAAATGTTGAGTTAGTATGTGTCATATATCATACCAAAATTTGATCTAAAATTGTGCATTAGTTTGCCAGGGCAGGCACAACAAAGTGTCACAGTATAAGTGGCTTAAACAACAGAAATTTATTTCCTCACAATTCTGGAGGCTAGAAGTATAACATCAAGAGTCGGTTTATTCTGAGACCTCTCTTGGGTTTGTAGATGACTGTCTTCTGCTGTGTTCTTATATTGTCTTCCTCCTACACATGTCTGTGTCCCAGTTTTTTCTTCTTAAAAAGACACCAGTCAAATTGGAGTAGGGCCCACATTGATGACCTAATTTTAACTAAATGATCTCTTTAAAGTCCCTATCTCAAAATGCAATCAGATTAGGTACTAGGGGTTGAAACTTCAACATATAAATTTGGGGGGGGAAATTCAGTCCATAGTAACTTGTTTTCATTATACACTCTTGAGAAGTTTTGGTGAGTGACTTTTAGGACCTTGAATTTATTGGTCACTACTGTAATTCACCAAAAGGAACCTAAGAGCTGGGTACATCTGTGCTTCAGTCTTTAATTCACAAGGTTGGTTTAATGGTTAACTATGTTAAAGAATATGAAGTGTTTAAAATAAATAAAAAATGAAGACTAAATGTTTATTGTTATTAATATTATCCTTTATTGAATCAATGATAAAATAATGAATGCATGATTCAATCAATAAGACTAGCTTTACTTCTTTATTTACAGAAATAAAAATAAGCAAGCAACAGTCAATGAAATTTTCAATTAGGAGTTACCTTTTCAGAAAGAGAACTTGTGTAACAACTTAGCTATCCATCTCAAAAATGAATTTTTTTTTTCTTCACTATGTTAAGAGCCAGCTTCACAAACGTCCAAGTGTTATTTCCACTTGATCATACAAAAAAGAAAAGGAAAAAAAAAAGAAAATGTTTCTGATATTTTATTATGTTAAATAAACTAAGACCACTATATTTCCATTATTAAGATCTCTTTGTATACGGTTAATTTTAATTTAGTTTGAACTAATGTTCAATTAACTTAATGATATATTTAATAACTACTAATTGGACCAAGCATGTCAGTAAAAGGATGTCACATAAGTGACACTGAAAAGAACTTACTGTAAACTAGTTTAAGTCAGTTGGTTCACCCTATCTATTAAGTTCTGTTTGGTGTATCTTAGTAGATACCAATAATTACAGGTTTGCTACTCTTCCACATGGCCCATTATCAGATTTCAATGAAAGAAAATCTCAGACCAAAATCAGCAAAATATCTAGACAGATTTAGCAAGCATAAATAAATTGTCATATAATCTCTTTTGTAAACTGGGTAAAGTCTCTGGTTTCTGTTCTTTTTACAGAACTCAAAATACTTCACATGAAAGAGTCACCTGAGTCAAATGCAGGATTAAGCTAATCTACTCTCAGGCAACTAAGACCTTTCCATACTTGTGGCAGGACACAGATGCACTCAGTGGTCAAGGCCAAGGACCATTCCCAAGGACAAAGGATCAAGGGTCTGCTAAATTCTGTACCCTCCCTGTTCATAAAAAACAAATACTTTCTCTAAATTATTGTTGTCAATTCGCATCTTCCTAATAGCACTAATTTTAGTCATGTTGCCTCTTTCTAACAGTCATTGTCCTGAATATTGAAGGAGTTGAACTGAGGTAAAAGAAGTCCAAATATCTCCTTCAGAGTGACTGTTTCTGAGTGCGGTCACTCTGATGAATGGGAGAGGGACTTCACTGGGGTGTGAATGCTAGATAAAGAAAACTGATGGTCCCTAGGATGCAGATTGACACCAGAACACACATTTTTATCACATGCTCCATACAAAGGGTTTTAAAATAAATTATAAGCATAACATTTCCCATGCTATCAGTGCAACTACATAAAATTTATAGAAATGGCTTTCCTAGAAAAAACAGAAACAAGAACATTCTGAATGATTTATCTTCTGTAAGATGCTCACTAATAGATTTGTTCCATTCACAGCCAATGAAAGCATATACTTGAAATACACAAAGTTTCTCTCAAAAAGAAGATAACTGTGTGTCTGTGTGTCATCTACATATATTCTGTAAATTTACATATGTAAATGTTTGTCATTATTAATATTATCCCTCATTGAATCAATGATGAAATGAGTGAAAGAAATAATGAATGCATGATTCAGTCAAGAAAACTAGGTTGACTCTTTTATTTACAGAGGACTAAATTAAAAGCAAGCACTCACCTAAAAGCCTATATACATAAACATACATATATAAAACATGTGTCCATAAGTATACTCTGTGATTTTTCATTAGTCTGTACAACTCTAGGCTTCATGGCATGTACTCCCTTCACACAAAATATATTTAGAGATCTAGAACAAGATAATCACCCCCAAACATGTAAGTACAATATTTATTATCTGTAGAATTTTACATATTATATGCTAGATATGAGATATTATTCAGTATAATATTTAGATATTTATTGAAGCTTAGATACTGACCAAGGGATTAAAAAAAGTATTTGACTTGAGTTAAAAAAAAATAGTCCTTTTAACTATGAGCACTTGCATAATCTTTTCTGTTATAAATTAACACACCGAAGCCTTTCATTCTTGTAAGAGGAATACATTACAGATATATTCTAAGAACAAGGGAGTCACTGTTGATACATGGCTCTATGAGACCTTCTTGAAACATCATAAAGAACATTGTTATTATTACCAGTAAGGGATTAAAATGACTCACATTATATGAGAAGATAGTGCCCTAATATCAGGATCACTTTAGATAGATGCATGTATGCCCAAAGGGTCGAGTACATATTAAGAATTAGGGATTTTTATTTGATAACAGTATCAATGACAGTATTAAATTCTAATCTCAGGCCAAACAGTTTCTGAATAGGCATGAAAAACTCAAAAAAAAAAAAAAATGGAGAACAGTTGAACTGCAGAGAGAAGCTGCTTACTACAGAAAACCAATGATGACTTTATACACTATGATGTGACTTTCTTTGTTTTTAATATAAATGCAAATTGTAAAAATGTAAAATGGTAGATCCAAAAAGAATGCTTAAAACCATCTAGCCCAATGTATTATCATTTGTCTTGCTATGCTTTTTAACACTGAACATCTTTTTTTAAGTGAAGGGAAGTAGATACTGATAATATTATTTACATATGTAAGTCTTTGCTCTGGTGGCTCTCAGATAACTGCTGGGAGGGGTAGATCTGGAGGAAGATACTCCAGAGCTATGATGAGAATTATAATTCAAGTATTGAGGATAAAAAAAATAGCATGCATTCAATAGGTATTTAGAACATGGACTCAGCATGTGGGGACAAATAAAAAAAGGATGTTGAGTTTGATTTCTAGGCTTCCAGGTTGCACACCTGGTCATGATACAGAAGTGGATTTCCATATAAAGGAAATTTATTTGGAAGAAGAGGGTTGTGAGAGAAGATAATAAATTAGATTTATTTGTGTTGATTTTGAGTAGTGTGGTGACAGTACAAGAGGGTTATCTCAACACATACACACACCTTCTTTTTTCCTGCGTGTGGATACCTAGTTATTCGACCTGTGATAAATCCTTAATTATGAGGAATTGTCAACTGGGAAGATAAAAATTTGAATGGATTGTTTCTATCAACCAACTCCATCCTGACTAATACATAATACAGTTTCTGACACACTTCCAGTAGCTGTATGACCCTAGAAAATTGGAGATCAATACTGGTCAACATGCCTCTTGTGGGTGTGTAAAGCCAAGAGCCGAGGCCACCATCACAGGCGCCTGGCCAGTGCAAGTTCGCAGTTGATTCAAACAGTTGGTAATGAAACAACGAAGCAAAATACTGGGTGGGGGGGGGGGAGGCATCATCTTTAATCCTAGCTTGCACTTGGTGGGCAACTAAAAACACACACTGGGCTCCAAAACCCACTCATTCAGTGCTCACAAAACTACTGACCTATCCGAGTTTCCTAGAATCAAAGATTTCTAGCTCACCAGACTTATTCACATCTGTTCCCCATCTCCTTCTCCAGCACAAACACTGCTCAAACTGGCTTCTCCCTTAGCACTCCACCATCTTGGTTGCTTTTCCTCCCCTGCATGTGGCTTTAATCTGCTCTCCTTTCTAACACTAACCTCAGGAACCGAGAGAGAGCAAGCTCCCCGTCTGCCCCACTTTATAGTGTAGAAATCCAAACCTTTAATCCAATCTGCAAACAAGGAAGTCTTTGATACAAAGTACCTTATCTGAGGCATAACGGGTAGATTCCTCACGAGAGTGTACCACCCCACATCATCCAATCAGTCAAGGGTGTGGGGAAAAGCTTACTTTTAAAACTAAGCCTTAGGCTATAACGACCCGGCCCGCCCACAGCCTGTCCCCAACACACATTAATATGAACAGACTTCCATGTGGGCAGTGCCATCTTTAACAAAGTGAGCATAATATATTTTATCTGCCCAACAGGGTGTATTCTAAATTTTTTTTTCATTTCTAGTAATAACTTCTAGGATTTATTTTCATAGTTCTTAGAGTAGCCTGAAATCTTCTGCTTAGCTGACTGAACAAGCTACTCCATTCACTAGCACCTAGAGAGATAGTCATAATATACCCATCCTAGCCATGAACCAGTGGGCACTTGTCATTTTGAGTAAGAGCTACAAATTTTATAAAAAACTATAAAAATAAGCTGGTCGGAGAGACACAAGATGGAAGTGGAGTAGGCAGATGCACAGACTCTCTGCTCACACCACCAAACTGGATTACAAATTAATTTAGGAACAACCAGCATGAAAAACCAACTCTGGATTACAAGAACTGCTCTCAAAATCCAAGGAGAAAAAAAAAAGGCACACTGTGCCTGGTGGGGAGGACCGAAGAGTGGTGTACCTCCCCTGCTTTCAGAAACAAAGGGAGGGGTGAGGCTGAGAGGCCAGAAAGGCTCTCAATCCAAGGAAAACAGTAGAAAATATCACTCACAGCCACTTGCCTGGGGACCTGGGAATGAGGTGTGTTGAAAGAGCTGGCTTGTTTTCCAAAAGAAAAGGGGGAGATAGAGACAGCCGGTGACAAACAGAGGTATGCATGGGAGGACCTGAGCAGCGGACTATTCCAGTGCTTGAAGCAGCCATACCTGGGGGAGGTGCTGGAGGCGGCTATAGTTGGGGGAGGGGTTGATTCTTCCACATAACACAAGACTTAAGTGGTTCCAGTTCAACTTTCTCAAGATATCTCTTCAGCTCCAATCAGCACAAAAAGACACAGCTGAAAACAAGAAGTAGGGAGGAGGGACAGTAACTCAGGTCTCCATGGAGATCTGAGATACACCTCCTCCTAATGAAGCACAGAAAGCATCCTACCCCCAGAGAGAGTAACTGGCAGATCAGGTCTTCATAGTCTCAGGTTATACCCACTGACTTCCTGAATATAGTTTCAAATAAACCCCCTGCTGAGATCAGTAAAAAGACTAACACTGAGTTAAGAAAACTGAAAAGAAAACAAACAAACAAAAAAAAACAAGACTTCAAAGCAGCTCTATTAGAAAAACCAAATTTCATAGTGGATTACTAACAATAGCTGAAGCCAGCCCAAGAAGATCTAGAAATAGCACAACTAGAAATTGGAAGCAGACAGCACCAAGCCTAGACTCAACCAGCTCTACAAACAACACACCCAAACACACAGACATAATGAGAGACAGAAAAGTGCGATCCAAAGGAAACCACAAGAGAATCCTCCAGGAAATGAACTGAATGATATTGAAATAACCAAACATTCAGATGAAGAGTTTAGAATAATGATTGTTAGTATGCTTAAGGATATTAGAACAACAATGGATGTTCATTATGAACACCTAAATAAAGAGATAGCAAGTATAAAAAAGGACATAAAAATATTAAAAAAGAATCAGTCAGAGATGACAAATACAATATCAGAAATGAAGACCAAAATGAAAGGAAATAACAGCAGGATGGATGAAGCTGAGGATAGAATCAGTGAGTTGAAAGACAAGATAAACAAAGGCATGGAAGCAGAGCAGAAAAAAGAAAAGACACTCAAAAAGTCTAAGGAAATCTAAGATTTCTGTGACAACATGAAGAGAAATAACATCAGCATAATAGGGGTTCCTGAAGAAAAAGAGAGAGAACAACGAATAAAAACTTTATTCAATCAAATCATAGCTAAAAACTTCCCTAAATTGATGCAAGGAAGGGTCTCACAAGTTCAAGAAGCACAGAGATCTCCATTAAAGAGAAACCCCAAAAAACATACACCATGACACATCATAATTAAAACCCCAAAGCTAAGTGATAAAGAGAAAATATTAAAAGCTGCTAGAGAAAAAATGGCTATCACTTACAAAGGAGCCCCCATAAAGATGACATCGGATTTTTCAACAGAAACACTTGGGGATAGAAGGAAATGGCAAGAAATATTCAAAGTAATGCAGAACAAGAGCCTACAACCAAGACTACTTTATCCAGCAAGGCTATCATTTAAAATTGAAGGAGAAATAAAATGCTTCCCAGACAAGAAAAACTCAAGGAATTCATTAAAATGAAACCAATGCTGTAGGAAATGTTAAGGGGCCTTTTGTAAACAGATCAAAGTGGGAAAAGAATATAGCAAAAGAGGAATACACCTTTAAAATACAAAATGGCAATAAACAACTACATATCAATAATAACCTTAAATGTAAATGAATTAAATGATCCAATCAAAAGACATAGGGTAGCTGCATGAATAAAGAAACAGGACTCATACATATGCTGTCTACAAGAGACACACCTTAAAACAAAAGATGCACATAGACTGAAGGTAAAAGGATGAAAAAAAATATTTCATGAAAATGGAAATAAAATAAAAGCTGGGGTAGCAGTACTTATATCAGACAAAATGGACTTTAAAACCAAGGCTAGTAAGAGATAAACAAGGTCACTACATAATGATAAAAGGAGCAATAGAACATAAAGATATAACCAACATAAATATCTATGCACCTAATATAGGAGCTCCTAAATATATAAAGCAGACTTTGATGAATATAAAGGGTGAGGTTAACAGCAATACTATTATAGTAGGGGACTTCAATACCTCACTAACATCACTGGATAGATCCTCAAGAAAGAAAATTAACAAAGAAACAGCATACTTAAAGGAAACACTCGATCAACTAGATTTAATAGATATCTTCAGAACCATTCACCCTAAAGCAGCAAAATATACATTCTTTTCAAGTGCTCATGGTACATTCTCTAGGATAGATCACATGTTATGACACAAAAGCAGTCTCAACAAATTAAGAAGATTGTAATCATATCAAGCATTTTCTCTGATCACAATGGCAGGAAACTAGAAATCAACCACAACAGAAAAACTGAAAAATACTCAAACACATGGAAACTAAATAGCATGTTATTAAATAACAAATGGATTAACAATGAAATCAAAGAAGAAATAAAAAAAAATTCCTAGAAACAAATGATAATGAACATACAACAACTCAAAATTTATGGGGCACAGTTAAAGCAGTCCTGAGATGGAAGTTCATTGCACTACAGGCATTCCTTAAGAAGCTTGAAAAAGCTCAAATAAACAATCTAACACTTCATCTAAAACAGTGGTTCTAAACCTGGATTCTATCGAACCCTAGGGATTCAATGAGTCGGTCTCAGGGGTTCAGAGAAACCTCTGCTGCGGAGGCCAAAATAAAATAATACCATAATTTGTTGTGAGTTCAGACACTTGGTTGGTTTTGTTCTTTGAGCAAGGTGGTGTTCATGCACGGCTCATTTTGTGCACCAGTAAAAAAACATATACCTATGTCTTGTTTTTAGAAAAAACAATTTTATTTTATTTATCACTAAAGAAGGGTTCGGTGAATGCACATATAAAACTGGTACCTCAAAAAGGTTAAGAAACACTGATCTAAAGAACTTGAAAGAGAACAGCAAGTAAGGCCCAGAGGTAGTAGAAGGAAGTAAATAATAAAGATCAGAGTGGAAATAAATTACATAGAGGCTAAAGAAACAATACAGAGGATCAATGAAACCAAGAGCTGGTTCTTTGAAAAGGTAAATAAGATCATGAACCTTTAACAAGACTCATCAAGAAAAGAAGAGAGAGGACTCAAATAAATAAAATTAGAAATGAGAGCGGAGAAATAACAACCGACACAACAGAAATACAAAATATTGTAAGAAAATACTATGAAGAACTGTATGCCAAAAAATTAAATAACCTAGGTGAAATGGACAAATTCCTTGAAACATATAATCTTCCAAAAATCAATCTGGAAGAATCAGAAAACCTAAACAGAGCGATTACAAAAAAAGAGATTGAAACAGTTATCAAAAAGCTCCCAAAAAACAAAACCACTGGGCCCGATGGATTCACTGCTTTATTCTAACAAATATTCAAAGAAGAACTAACTCCTATCCTTCTCAAGTTATTTCAAAAAATTCAAGACAGAGGAACACTACCAAGTTTCTTTTATGAGGGGAGCATAATTCTGATTCCAAACCAGGCATAGACAGCACAAAGAAAGGAAATTATAGGCCAATATCCCTGATGAATTTAGATAATAAAATCCTCAACAAAATATTAGCAAACCGGATCTAGCAATACATGAAAAAAATCATACATCATGAGCAAGTGGGATTTATTCTGGTGAAGCAAGGATGGTACAACATTCGTAAATCAATTAATGTGATTCACCACATAAACAAAAAGAAAGAGAAAAACCACATGATAACTTCAATAGATGCAGAAAAAGCATTTGATAAAATCCAGTACCCACTTTTGATAAAAACTCTTAGCAATGTGGAAATACAGGGAACATACCTCAACATGATAAAGGACATTTATGACAAACCCACGGCCAACATCATAATCAATGGACAAAAATTAAAAGCAATTCCCCTAAAATCAGGAACAAGGCAGAGGTGTCCCCTTTCACCACTTTTATTCAACATAGTACTGAAAGTCCTAGCTACAGTAATCAGAGAAGAAGAAGAAATAAAAGGTATCCAAATTGGAAAAGAAGAAGTAAAACTATCATTATTTGCAAATGATATGATACTGTATATAGAAAACCCTAAAAGCTCAGTCAAAAAACTACTGGACCTAATAAACGAATTCAGCAAGGTGGTAAGATATAAAATTAACACACAGAAATCAGAGGCATTTCTATACACAAACAATGAAATGTCAGAAAGAGAAATTAAGGAAACAATCCCCTTCACTATTGCAACAAAATAATAAAGTACTTGGAATTCATTTAACCAAGGAGGTTAAAAACTTGTACTCAGAAAACTTGAAAAGGTAAATAAGATCGATGAACCTTTAACAAGACTCATCAAGAAAAGAAGAGAGAGGACTCAAATAAATAAAATTAGAAATGAGAGCGGAGAAATAACAACCGACACAACAGAAATACAAAATATTGTAAGAAAATACTATGAAGAACTGTATGCCAAAAAGTTAAACAACCTAGGTGAAATGGACAAATTCCTTGAAACATATAATCTTCCAAAAATCAATCTGGAAGAATCAGAAAACCTAAACAGACCGATTACAAAAAAAGAGATTGAAACAGTTATCAAAAAGCCACAGCTTTATAAAGCATTAATAAAAAAAATCAAGGAAGACAAATACAACTGGAAGCATACACTGTGTTCATGTTTAGGAAGAATAAACATTATTAAAATGTCAATATTACCCAAAGCAATTTATAAATTCAATGCAATACCAATTAAAGTACCAATGACATACTTCAAAGATATAGAACAAATATTCTAAAAGTTTATATGAAACCAAAAAAGAATACGAATAGCTTCAGCAATCTTGAAAAAGAAAAATAAAGTGGGAGGTATCATACTTCCTGATATCAAGTTATACTACAATGCTATTGTACTCAAAACAGCCTGGTACTGGCATAAGAACAGGCACATAGATCAATGGAACAGAACAGAGAACCCAGAAATAAACCCACATTTATGGACAATTGATATTTGACAAAGGAGGTAAGAGCATACAGTGGAGTAAAGACAGTCTCTTTAACAAATGGTGTTGGGAAAACTGGACAGCTACCTGAAAAATAATGAAACTAGACCACCAACTTACACCATGCTCAAAAATAAACTCAAAATGGATAAAAGACTTAAATGTAAGCCATGAAACCATAGGCATTTTAGAAAAAAACATAGGCAGTAAACTCTCCGACATCTATCGAAGCGATATATTTGCTGATTTATCTCCATAGGTAAATAAAAGACAGGATAAACAAATGAGACTATATCAAATGCAAAAGCCTTTGCACAGCTAAAGACAATATGAACAGAATAAAAAGACAAACCACACAATGGGAGAACATATTCAACAGCACGTCTGATAAAGGGTTAATAACCAAAATTTATAAAGAACTTGTAAAACTCAACACCAGGAAGACAAACAACCCAATCAAAAAATGGGGACAAGAAATGAATAGACACTTCTCCAAAGAGGATATACAAATGGCCAATAGGCATATGAAAAAATGCTCAACATCACTAATTATTAGAGAAATGCAAATTAAAACCACAATGAGATACCACCTCACACTTGTCAGAATGGCGCTCATCAGCAAAACAACACAGAATAAGTGCTGGCGAGGATGTGGAGGTAAGGGAACCCTCCTGCACTGCTGGTGGAAATGCAGACTGGTGCAGCCACTGTGGAAAACAGTATGGAGATTCCTCAAAAAATTAAAAATTGAACTGCCTTTTGACCCAGCTATCCCACTTACAGGAATATACTATTTCTAATTTTTTAAGAGAATGAGAAGATAAGTTACAGACTGAGAGAAAATATTTGCAAAGACAGATCTGATAATAAAAGTGCTATCCAAAATATAAAAAGAATTCTTAAAACTCAAGAATAAGAATAAAACAACAACAACAACTAGAAAATGGGCGAAAAACCTTTACAGACAGATCACCAAATTGGGGGAGGAAATGAGGACAGAGATGGAGGGATGCAGTGAGTAGATAGTGGTTTGTTGAGTTGGACAATTGAAAACTTTATTATTTTGCGAAGCAATGTCATCTGAATAAATTCAATTAAGAAAAGTGTTATAGCCTTATTGGAAGGCAGTTTGGTGGGGTTTTTTATATAACTAAACATACTCTTACAAAACCAGCCAGCAATTGAGCTCTCTTGTACACAGATGTTTATAATAGCTATACTCATAAGGTTTTACATTCTTAACAAATGCATAACCTTACTTGAAAACTATATAAATACTTATATAATTGAGTTCTAATCAGTTTGATTTTAGAGAATTTTTTTAAAACTATAGTAGACTTGTTTGTAATTCTAAATATTAGTAACATTAAGGTATACTTGAAATATTTATAATAAGAATAATATGCAAGATAATTAACGTTTTTCTCTGTCATGAATCTTATAAACTTTCTGAATAAAAACACAGAAATCAGATCTCTTCAGTAACCAAGAGTCTTTAGTTCTTTGTTAATGCAAAACACTTTCGCTCTTTTGGCATGATTATAATGAAGAACAGTGTTTTACAAAAGCAAGTCAGACAAACACATTAAATCATGACCTCTTTCCTCTGCATTACTCAGGTTTAAGTGCCCTGAAGTGAACTTTCTAGTTCATTAGAATTCTTCTGTTTGTCACTTTAAGTAACTCCTCTTTTCATATTAATTGAACTGTTCTATGTGAGTGCTTAGAGCAGGGGAACAAACCTACCTGACGAATTAAGTTCACTGGGAACAAGCAGATGGTTGCATTTAAGAGTCAAAGGAGCAGCCTGTTGCAAGGTGAGAAGCAATGTAATGTGGATCATTCACATCTCCTGGTCTAATAACTGTATTGGAAGGATGGTTTTCAGATACCCATACATTTAAGTGGCTTTTATTTTATTGTTAAGCCAACTGCAGATTAGGCACAGACTTTTGCATGTGCTCAGCACAAATAGACCATGTTTTACATGTATGCTCTTGGGATTGATTGCTACAAGAAGCTTCCTGGGCTCTTCATGTCTGTGCCCCTTGGGTCTGATGCTATAACCAGGAATGGGCTGATAACTGGGCAAAGTCTTAAGGGCACTGCCACTCCTCAGGAGAGCAGAAATATTCATGTCAGGGCTTAAACCTCAAGTTCTGTTTGAAAAGGACAAATTGTCCCTGAGAAAATTCTTCTGCAGTCCCTAAGCTCACATTCGTCTTATAAATTTCAGGTTAATAATTCATAAATAAAAACACCACACTTGCTTGTATATAACCAACATCAATGGTTTTATTTTTTCATGTCTTAATATTTCTGAAATTGAAATGCCTCTTGTAGTTTTATTTTCTGTCCCTTCCAAAGATATGGTTAAAACTCTAAAGTATGTTAAAATAAATTAAGTTTTAGAGATAAAGAAATATGGTATCTCAATCTTATGAAGCTCATGAGATGAACTGATCACTTTGTTTCAGTCCTTATAAGGTTTACTACATGTCAAATAAGGTGCTAGTTGTTTTCCCATGTTTGATTTCTATAGTCTTTCTCACAAACGATTGGCAGAAAAGCACAGAGCTGGAAAATGATAAAGTCCAAAATTATTCATTCACTCATGTATTCATTCATCATTCATCTATTGATATAATTAACACCTGATTAAGCACCTGCAATATAAATAATAATGATAATAGTAATAACAATGATAAAACACAAATGTACTGAGTATTCATTATGTGTCAATTACTGTGCTAGTTACAGTGAAAAGAATGGTGAATGGTATTCATCACAGATCCAAACCTATATCTGACTGACTCAAAATGTGGGATCTGAGGACATGCTACTTTTTGAAACCAAACTAAAATGAGCATGTAGAGCTACTCTGGCTGAGACATTCACCACCCAAATAATATCTGCTGATCTGGTCAGGTATAAAATACCTCGCAAGGAAAATTCTGGAGACCAACAATTGTTAAGCTCTGACCTTATCTCTCACTGACTACCAAAACCAGGGTGCATCAATGCATTCTTTTAAGATAGGAACCTCATCTATAAAATATTCCCATGTCCACTGCGAGGGTCATTGTTTTTCAAAAGAGAACATAAGCTTTTATTTTCTTTTGAGAATATCATAGTGCTATAGAAATATCTCCACTCTAGGTTTTTGTTTTTTGCTAGAAAATATAACTCAAACTTCTGGATACCCAATCTTTACAAAAGTTTATTATATAGAAATGTGTTGATATACATTGTCTGAAACATATGCAGTCTACTCATTACCAAAACTAACATAAATTTAAGCTTGGGCCAGCCAAATTGAAAGGGCTGCATAAATGGACTCAATTTTGTATATTGAAATTTGCTTAGTTATCAAGTCTTTAGCTTACAGGGAAGGGAATTTACATAATAGATGATGATGATATGATGATGATGATGAGGAGGAGGAGGAGGAAGATAGATGATGATGATGATGATAGATAGATAGATAGATAGATAGATAAAGAATATGTTAAAATGATGGTTACCACATCAAATTATTCTTCTAAGGTGACTGATACAAGAAATCTTGGTAACCAAGCATTAGGACAACCTTATGTATAAAAATTTACAGGTAATACTACATCTCCTAACAAA
Source organism: Rhynchonycteris naso (assembly GCA_037038555.1). Lineage (NCBI taxonomy): Eukaryota > Metazoa > Chordata > Mammalia > Chiroptera > Emballonuridae > Rhynchonycteris > Rhynchonycteris naso. The sequence goes on along the minus strand of CM072999.1, from coordinate 15,351,528 downwards.
TTCTGTTTCCCTTTCTGAGCTTTGGCTCCAAGGAAGCTTAGAGCTAATTTGCAAACTAACTCTAGTGTTGATGGTGCAAAGTGGTCCAGTAGGTATTTCTATGTATTTACTTTGTCTTTGCTTCTTGTTTCTTTGTCCTCATTTTTTTTCATCCCACATACTTGACTTGCTTGATTTTGTCCTACCTATCATATTGTTTATATCTATATGAGCACCTCAGTTAATTTAAAAAATTTATAAAATTAATGATTAAAAAGTAGTATCTGATTAACTCTACAGTAGAGAATCCTTACAGGAGCTACCTCAAGCCAGGTGTCAATGTAAGTTCATCGGTGATAAGCCCTATTAATAGTTTGTTCCCTTGATATGATGTGATAGAAATGGCTCTCTTCTATCTAATGTCTGCTCTTCCTCCTCAAAACTCACAACCTCAGTCTAATCATGAAAAAAATATCAGACAAATCTCAGTTGAGGGACATTCTAGGAAATACCCAACTACTTCTTCATAAATATTTAAGGACCTCTAAAACAAGAAATATTCAATGAAACTTGATGACTAATTATATATGATATCCTAGATAGGATCCTAAAGCAGAAAAAGAACAATTATTAAAAATTAGGGAAATTTCAGTAAAATATGGACATTAGTTAATAATACATAATAGTAGTTCATTAGTTTTAATAAACACTATTCTCATTTCAGATGATAAAAGTAAGGAAAACTGAGTGTGGAATATATAGGAGTTATCTTCACAACATTTTTATAAATCTAAAACTATTCTAACAGTTTTTAAAAATAAAAAATAAAAAGACTAATACTAAACATGTGGAATGACTGAGCAAGATACTGTGTATGATTGGTTTTTCACATTATGAAGTGCAAAAAATATACACTTCCTGTGTGTCTGTGTACCTGGTGTAAGTAGGTGACAGGCAACATTTCTGACAGAAAAGATACATTCTGTGACGAAGTCAGTTCAGAAAGTTGTTTTGGAGAAGCCATGGAAACAAGCTAAAAATGATATTCATTATAATGCCTGAGGGTCAAGTGTACCTGATGTCTAAATTTCTCTTTCAATAAGATGAACATTTCAGGAGAAAAAGGAAAAAAAGAGAATCTAACAATGAACATGTTTCCCCAGCCCTGTCTTTGCCAACATGGGTAAAGTTACAAAGTCCTACGGAGAAATGGGTCTTATGGTCAGCATGGGTGGGTCTAAGTCAATTTTTTGTCTCTTTTGTGTGGGAAGCCTGCCTACTCTTACCAGTCATTTGAACACAGCCTGTTCACTCAGGTACAGTCTAGACAGCTCTCAGGCACCTCCTGAATCTGGTAAACTGTCTATCTGAAGGTGATTCTTTACCAAAGGAAGTCAAATCAGCCCTCTGGTCTTGGATTCCATTTGGCTAGCCTCTCTGGTCTTCACATTCATATTTTATCATCTCAGGGACAGGTGTTAGAATACCTAGGATAGGGTTTGATTACAATAAAGGCCAAAAATAAAAGGCAGCTGAAATGATGCTCTAGCAGGATAGCTCAGTTGGTTAGAGCATTGTTCTGAAGTACAGAGGTTGCTGGTTTGATTCTTAGTCGATATCAATGTTCTCTTTCTCTCTCTTTTCCTCTCTCACTAAAAATCAATCAATAATTTTTTTAAAGCAGCAGAAGTGGGATAAAAGTTTATTATTATTTTTCAGAGACAATTTCAGAAGTAGTCATTATGGGTCTAGTATGTCTTCCCAGTTGTCTGGGACTCACGTTGTTTTCAATCTTTCTTCTCCACATCCTTAATGAGTGATTTTTAAGGGCATGGCTCAAGATTGAACTGCCATCATTATATTCCTGTTTTAGGAAGAAAGACAAAAGAATACAGGAAGTAAAGAAACAAGGGATATAGAAATGTCAGCTACGTTGTAAGGCAATCTCTCGAAAGCTAACTGACCACAGTTGAAGGGAGACTGTAGATATTCTCACTATTCTAAAAAGTCATTTGCTTTGGCAACAGAAGTTTTATCTCTACGAAAAAAGAAGGGAATTGATATTGGGCAACATCTGGAATCTTCTGCTGGAATAGGCATCTTCCTCCTTAGCCTTTGGTCTAAGTTATTTTCAGTGCTAAAAAATTGTTCTGAAAAGACCAAGGCTCTGTTCTCAGCTCTACTACGTACTAGATAAATATCTGACCTTGGCTAAATCACTTCACCTCGTAATTTTCTCATCTGTAAATGAAGCCAATAATTTCTTCCCTTTATTCTCAAAGGATTTAATTAAATAAATTAACATGAAAAAGCTCAGGAGCTAGCCATGACTGTATTCTACAATACAAGATGATGCCACCATGATCATCTTTCTGCTTACATCTATTATATAGGTGTCTCTTACCCATCCACCTGTTTTTCAACATGCACATACTAATCTATGAGCGATATTTTTTCTAAATTATATATTAGCTTGTCCCTAAAGAATTACTGTTAATAAGAATTTATTTTTTACAGGGACAGAGAGAGAGTCAGAGAGAGAGGGATAGATAGGGACAGACAGACAGGAACAAAGAGAAATGAGAAGCATCAATCATCAGTTTTTCGTTTTGACACCTTAGTTGTTCATTGATTGCTTTCTCATATGTGCCTTGACTGTGGGGCCACAGCAGACTGAGTAACCCCTTGCTCGAGCCAGCGACCTTGGTTCCAAGCTGGTGAGCTTTGCTCAAACCAGATGAGCCCATGGTCAAGCTAGTGACCTCGGGATCTCGAACCTGGGTCCTCCATATCACAGTCTGACACTCTGTTCATGGTGCCAGCGCCTGGTCAGGCAGAAATTTTAAAAACTATAAAAAAGGAAGTAGTCAGAGCATAAAATGCTCACAGCACTTGTTAAACTCATCTTGATTAGAGAAAACACGTGTTGGTTAATGGGTGCCAGTATTTGAAAATTCAAAGATAACTGGTGGGAGATAAAGGGAAGACTTACTGATTAAAAGCAAATAAACAAATAAGAGCTGATATATAATAATCAAACATGATGCACTGATAGAGTTTATAGAATTAGAAAGGTATGGATTCCAATGCTACTTCATGAACTACCTGTAAAAGCTTGAGCAATTTTGTAGACTTCTCAAAATGATTTCTCCCCCCCCCCCCTTTGGGGTATTATATGAGAAACTTTTATAAAAATCAAGTGAGATAACATATTTATAACTCCTAACACAAAATCTGCCACATAATGGGCACAAAAAATAAGAGTCCAACCTCTGCCTTCCTCTGTTTCTAATAATAGGAGAAAGAGCAGATCATGGTGGTCTGAAACTTTAAAGATAATATTTTGTAGTGTTTTCAGCCCTTTCTGTGAATTTTACAATGTTCAGCCCATTGTGTGGGTTACTTCATTAATCCACACACAGTTACATAATGATACTTTCACTATTCTTAGTTTATGGATGTTGTTCTCTAAGATCAGATGGGTTCACTGATGAGGTTGCCCAGTTGGTAAGGGGTGCAGATGGAGAATGGAAACCAGAAGTCAATGTCAGACTCTCGGATCTTTATCAATTCATTAAAACATAACTAACTGAGAGACAATGTGGCAAATATTAACTCAACATATGATTAATTTGACGAAAACTCACAAACAAAAGATTAGGGCCAGTGCAGACACAGCTTTCTGGCAGGTTGTAAATTTGCAAGAGGGTCAATAGTCTTTAAGAGATAGACCATCTACTCTGAAGTAAAACAATGGGCAAATGAAAGACAACTGTGCTGGTCTGAAAACAGTCTTGGCAGCAGTAAAAATCCAGTGCAATCTATTGTTTGGAGAATAGTTTTAACTTGGTTAATTGGTCACTTTATAAGTTGATCATTTTATGAATTAAATTTAAGTTAACTAGCCAATATCACACCTTCTCCACCACTACACTCCTCTGCCACGCCAGTTTCTCTTGAAATGTCAGGTGAAAGTCCAGTCAATATTCTCCTGTGCAAATAGCTAGGTATCTGTCATTAATTCTCTAAGGATGTCATTTATACAGAAAACATATCAGAGCAAAAGAGTAGGATCCAGAACTGATTAGCTGATGGATTTGAAACAATACAGGTAGTGGAATATTGCAAGAAAACATAACAAAACAAAAAACAAACAAAACAAATTCTTTCTCATTCTTCGATAAAAAAAAAAAAGACAACTCAAACACCTGTTCTGATGAAATTATGAAACCATCAGGTCAAGGTATGCCAAGTCATGAGCACTAGACTGAAAGGCAGAGGATACTGCCATTGTCTGCCTAAGAGCCAGGGTTTGGACTAAATAATCGCAATAGCCAGCGTGACTGAGGAAATGGGAAGAAGAAAGGAACTGACAGGTCATGCCTTCACCATACAGTAAAATGCACCTATCTACTAATTAGATTGTATTTGTACTTTTGTTCCTTTTTTAGAATTGATAAAACCAAAGCATACATGATGCGGCCTTCTTTTCCTTAGCATGACAATCTCATCAGCTAGAAAAACTCCTCTAGCTTCCACCATTACAAATGGACAATTTCTATTTCTATAAATGCAAAAGCCACTCTCCAAAGTAATAATAACAATAATAATCACGCCTACCACTGATAAACATTCCATAGCAATGTGAGCCAGTATTCAAGCCCTGCTATGCTGACTCCACAATTCATGTTCAATACTGGTCCATCCAGAGCGGCTCAGGGAAGAAAATGGCTTTTTCAGGTTGACACAGCTTGCTTGCTAAAGAGGCAATAGGGTCTCTTGTTGTTGTTGTTTTCATGAGAATGTTTTTAAAATATAACATTATTTTCTCACCTACATAAACCTGAACCTATATTTAAAGCTTTTACTAATGACTCAGAATGATTATTAGCAACATAAATTACCGTCCTATGTTTAACATGATGATAAATGCTGGTGATATTAAAAAATGGAGGCCTGCTTTACATATTCTGTAGCTTACCTTACAGATTTCTTATTGTTTCCCCTCTTCTGAGTAGAAAAGTCACAATTTTCACTTCTCCCTCTGGCGGTATACCAAATGATTCTAATTTGTTGCTTTATTTTAAAAAATCCTTATAAGTAATTATTTCCACTTACCAAACTACATAGATACTTGTTGACAGAGTTTATGGTGTTTCCAATAATTATTTCCCACACCACTGAATTTGCCATTATTGTCTTATTCTTTGGCCCCAATACAAGTGAAATAAGCTGACATACTTGCCAGGCAAGTTTGTGGACACAACGGCCATGTCAGAAGTGCTTGTTTTGTACTTGTGTTCTCTAGCTCAACTCAGAAGAGCAACCATCCACGATGTGCCTAATCACCACATTAGTAAGATCAGGGCCAGATATACTCAACAAGGTCATTGCCAGCTCCCATGGCTCCCACAGGACAAAGCTGGCATCAGAGATTACAGAACAGATGGATCCCCAGTAGGAATCAGGAGAAGTGGGCCAGCTGCTGGAGAGGAGCAGCCTTTTTGCAATGGGCAGGCAGATCCTGTGGGTTTTCTTGTCGCCTGCCAACCCTCGAAGCAGCCAGCCAGGCTGAAGTACAGCCTCCCTAAGAGAAGAGTGATTTAGTAAAGAGCCTTGGGTGATATTATGAGCTTCGCCCCCCCCCCCCCGCCAAGCATTATTCAGAAAATGGTTTTAGCTTGTCTGCACTTTATTAAACCTACTAACAATAATTCAGGCTGAAAATTAAATTCAACTCCTCTCTTATGTTTGCGAAAGTCTTCTTCTCCTGAGTCTTTAATGGGCCAGGTACAAATATGTAAATATCATGCCTGGTACTGGTAATTAATTTCCTTAAGGTCAAGACTGAGTGATAAGAATGCTATGTTCGCCTATGAATAATTCACTTCTGAGAAAGATTTTTATTCATTCAGAATTTATGAAAAAAGAATAAACTTTTAGGTACACTTCTACACTTCTCTGGGGCCATATCCCAGTCTTGCCTCCATGAGCTGTGTTACTCTGGGTCATTTAGCTCATCTTTCCAAGATTCTATGTCTTTATATAAAAGATAGGTTTAATAATATCTATACCACACATACTCTTGACTCATAAGGAGTTTAAATAAATATATACATGTAAAACGCTTACAAAGAGGGTGTTGAAAGCTATCATGTTTTTTCTTCTCCCCAGCCTTGTGAGTAATAAAAAGCTCAGTTCCATGAGGATATTTTAATTTAATTAGCATGTTTCTTTAAAGAATATGATGGCGAGCATGAGAAACCTCAGCAAATAAGTAAGCAAGCAAGCAAAAAAACCAACAGGACACATAACACTATGTTCACTATGTTTAGGATTTGAGGAATTTGACATTGATTATATAGTTAACATGGTGATACATGCTCCATGTACATTGTCTTGTCTGAGCCTTATAACACACCAATAAAGTAGACTAATAATTTTATTATCTTCATTTCACAATTGCGAAATGTTATTGGAGAAGTTTACTTACTTGGCCAAAATCACACAGGTAATAAATGTCAGGTGCAGGTGTGTGTTTACCATGAAGAGAATGAATCTTAAGATCCTCACTTTGACAAGGCCACTTTGAAAGTTGGTTAAGGTCCCAGGAAAGCATTCCTATGGAGATATGTTATTATAAAATTTGCAAAGAATATAAACTGTATGCAATGCAAAATATATGTCTTCTCCTGACCAAACACCTTCTCAGTAAGACACTCCCAAGCTACCTTAAAATTTCAACTATTCTATTTCTTACTTCTTATTTTTCTTTGTCCTTAGCATTTAGCACAACCTAATATACTATGTAACTTATTTTTTAATATATCTTGCTTTTTCTAAGTTCTCCATCGAAATGTTAGATACATGAGTAGAGACATTTCGGTGGTTCTTTTTTTATTTCTGTTACATCCAAGTGCCTAGAACAGTGCCTAGAATATAATAGTGAGTGGTTCAATAAATATTTGTTGAGTAAATGAATGATAAATGAGTGGAATTCTTCTGACGTCAGAGCCTAGGCCCTTTACCACACATTGTTCTGCCTCCCTGGGGGAGACATATACCTTTCATGAGAGACAACCTTCTTCCCCCAGATGTGTGAACAAAAATTCAACTTGTAAAGCTTCAAATTTCCTCTAAGATCATGATGAATTAGTTGACATTTAATCGTTGTCCAAGAATTATGGGACAACATTTGAGACCTGACAGGTATATAGCAACAGATGAAGCCCAATTAAAAGGGAAACAGGTCTCTGAAGAAGAGACTCACAATGGGGAAGTGAAAAACAAAAGCAACGTAGTTCTGCAGGCTGAGCGTATCCCTCAAACTCATGAGAATCAGTTTGTGTGTGCGTTTCTGTGGATCTATATCCTTTGCTCCTTCCATGATGGGGGTATAGATCACTGAACATAAAAAATCCTCCCGATAAGTTACTTCTCTGGTTTGCATTTCCAAATGTTTATATGTAAAAAATACCAGAAGGTAAGAATATTTCCCTTTATAAATATTAGCCATCTTATGCCTGGACTATACCTTTGGTATGGAAGTACTTTGGCAAGGCACCAGTGACTGGGTTTCTGTGTACACATCAAAATCCATCCAACAATGTATGGTTGCAATGCGCTTCTTGCAATTATTAATAATTTAAACCAATTAACCAAATCAGAATATTCTGATGAACAAAATACACTATTACATATTTCTTTCCCAAAACAAGAGAAACCACTATAAGCAATATTCTTTTCAACAGGTGAAAATAGTTTGTTACATTTTTCTGCCTTCTACATATTAAAGATGTGAAAAGGTCTCATGAATAATCAGGATACAGATGTTCAAGGTTACATTAAAAATAAATGCTCAATTCTGCAGAGATCTGAATGGTTATGGCCTCCAGATTTATCTTGGAAATTTGTGTTTTGTGGGGAATAGATGACAAATTCAAAAGGTTTTAGTGCTGCTGTATGCAATCATAGAATTTTAGACCTTAAAGATTTCATCCATACGCTCATTTATAGCTGAATCTGAGATGCTGAGAGAATAAATGTTTCCTAACATCCCACAGACAGCTAGAGGAAGAAAAAAAATTCAAATCGTATCAAATACAAACTCAGATTGTCTCCGCCTTGGCCACCTCCTGGACTTACTCAGCCACTTCCTTGCTGAGGGTCCTCAGCCTTGCTCTGAGAGTGCCATGACCTTCTGCTGGTCTGTGCAGTACAGCCACGAATCAACCAACAGCGGTTTGCCACCCCCATCTCCTCCAGGTCTAGGTGAAAGCTACATCACAGAACCTTGATCTGGGATCTGGAGAGGAGCTGCTGTGGGAGCACATTGCAGTGTGAGCATGACCTCCTCATGGGGTATGCTTTGATCTGTAAGAAACAAAAAACAGAATAGATCTGAGCAAATACACTCCTTGCCTTCTCTTCACCAATGGTCTATGTCATGGTTGGTGTGTGTCTACTTGGAGAAGTCCCATCTGCCCAGCAGGCGCAGCCTCCAGAGGGCCTGCTATATCTCTTTACAGCTTGTCAGGCAGTGGTGGCCAGCTAGAGAAAAAAACATTTAGCATTACTTGACATCATTCTTTGCTCACCTCCCCTTGCTACTGAACCTCACTGTCCTGGGTTAACATTTTTCTAATAAAACTTTACCCCCTTAATCCTTGCCTCAGATTCTGATTTTCTAGAAAATCCCTCAAAAGCTGCTACTAATTATACTTTAAAATATATTTTGAGCCTGACCAGGTGGTGGTGCAGTGGATAGAGCGTCAGACTGGTGTGTGGAAGACCCAGGTTCGAGACCACAAGCTCGCCAGCTTGAGTGCGGGCCCATCTGGCTTGAGCAAAAAGCTCACCAGCTTGGACTCAAGGTCGCTGGCTCCAGCAAGGGGATGCTCCATCTGCTGAAGGACCATAATCAAGGCATATGTGAAAAAGTAATCAATGAACAACTAAGGTGTTGCAACAGCAACGAAAAACTAATGATTGATGCTTCTCACCTCTCACTGTTTTTGTCTGTCTGTCCCTATCTATCCCTCTATCTGACTCTCTCTCTGTCCCTGCAAAAAGATATATATATATATATATAAAATGTATATATCTTGAATAAAGGTTTAAATTTACAAGGTTTTTGGTTGGTTTGTTTGTTTTGCAAAAATAAAAATCTTTAAGTCCCAAATACTTAAAGCATTTCAGGCTGTCTGCTAAGAACCTGCTAGAGAAGACCTCTATGAGATTCTCTACACATAGAATGCAAGTAATTGGGTGAAGAATTGGTCCCAATTGGCTCTCTGCCCAAATAACCAGAATGGGGAAAATAAGGTCCAGCTAAGAGTGTCACTGTGGGACTGCTGGAGTGAAGGATGTATTTAGCAAGATGGCATGGCTTGTTTTCTGTCTTTAAAAATACGTGTATAATTGGCACATAACTCAAATTACTTTTTGAATTATGTTGGGAACTAGATGCCTTGATTCTGCAATTATTTGAATCTGGCAAAGGTATTTAATATTCTGGGTTTTACTTATGACATTGAACCCTATATTTTCTTAATAAACCCCTTTGAGAATACAAATCTGTAGAAGTCTGAATTCTTTCTATAGGAATTTGCACACAAATCCTTATTCAAAAATTGCAATAAGTTACCAGGATATTTCTGACTCCCACCAATATCCATTTTTTCTCTCTTAATTTATACTGTCAACACCTCCTTCCCAGTCATACAACAACCATGGGAGAAGTCATTGCCATTTCAGAAGCTGACATGTTCAGGACCTTTCATTCCCCTCTAAGTATGGGAGCATGTGAATCCTGAGTCTCTGAAGCAAGGCACAACGGCAGAGTCATTTAGAGTGCAGGCAGGGGTAACAGTGGCTATGGCATCTTTCAGGACATTACAGCTACAAGATGCTACAATGTTTCCTGATTCCCAGTTCTTTACCTTTTGGAGAGTCACTAGTTCATTTCCAAGTTTGTTCTGTCAATCTTATGAACTTATGAACCCAAGTTTGCTTTTTCCTGGTATTTCTTGCTGAAGTTATTATTACTAAAAGGCTGTTAACCCTGATATATATTTGAGGAAGTTTCCAGATAAAATACAGGATATTTAAATTTGAATTTCAGATTTAAAACAAGTCTTTAAAATATATATTCCAAATAACAAAAGGAGCATATTTGTACTAAATAATTATTCATTATTACTCTAAAATTTAACTTTAACTGGACCTTGTCTATTTTTATTTTCAAAATCTGACAAACATAATTCGAGAGTCCATGATTTGGAGATTTCTAAGCAAGTGCAATTAGGTTAGGAGAAAACACCCTTATTGCCTCAAGCAGACCAATAGACCTAAAGGGGTAATTAAATTTTAAACCCTGAATAATCATGAAGGTTTCCCTCCTCTGATTAAAATGGAGAGAGTAATACTATAATTGGTTTACTATTATGCTCAATTGCTTTATTTATAAGAATTATAGAGGGGCACAAGGGAGATCATAATCAAAAGGATATGAAAATAGCATGGCTTAGAAGGGAGAAGCAACTGAATCAGAACAACTAAAATTTGTAATGATAAAAAATTAATACATGCTTATAAATGTTATTTCTAAAATAGACACTCTTGAGGAGTGACGTCAGAGAAATGGCGCCATGAGGGGTGGTTCCCTATATCTCCCCTTGAAATTTCAACAAATTCAACAACTAAAGACAGAGAAAAAAAATTTCAGGAGCACCTGAAATATACACACACCAGACAAAGGTATGATTGGGCAAAAAGGTGGCTGAATATGTAATCTACTCTGAAGGAAATAAGTTAGAGAACAGGATTTTTCACTTTCCTCACTGATCTGAGGAAGGAGCACTCTCATCTGACGCCGAGTTAAGTGGAGGGTTAGAAGCAGAGGGAAGGAACAGAGCTGGGGTGGATGATCAAGCAGAGGAGAGAACGTACTGGCTTGGCCTGAGATTGCAAATGCAGGGCAAGCACCAACAAAGTTTATTGGTGCAGGGTGTCTGCAGGAGCTGGCGCTGGCACCAGCAGCTTTGTGCCCTCCCGGCTCTGGTGTGCAAGTGGCTGCACCTGGCACCACTGGCATGGGCACGCACACACACAGGCTGGAGGGCTTAGCCTGAGATTATCTATGATAGACAGCTGCATAGGCTGTTTCCAGCGTCTTTCTGCATTCTCAGCTTCACAACCAATAGCAAGGAACGTGCACAAAGTCTGGGATCCCTGGGCCTTGGACTGTCTGGGTGGGGCGTTTCCATGGGGCGGATACAGGCTTCAAAGCGCATTTCTACATTCCTAACTATGACTGAGATCACAGTCTTTTGTGTGCACTGCTGAAATTGTGGGGGCTGGGCACACACATGGCTTGCTGCAGGCTACCAAACAGTGCACAAGGGAAAAGCCTGTGGAGATTAGACCTGCAGAACACTGAGGCATACTAGACATGCCCAGAGGCCCTTAGAAAGGCACTTTATCTGCCATCAACTCCCATCCTGCAGCACACTGAGATGTGCTAGACCTGTCCACCAGCCTTTAGAAAGGTGCAAGATCTGCAATTGGCTCCCAACCCTGTCTACTCTCACTGGTGGCTCTGGTTGGCACAGCCTTACCCAGAACTGTGCTTTGAACAGTACTGGAGGAAGGACTTGGCTGCTCTTAAAGCCTTTTGGTCTGCAAGTAGTGGCTAGTGTGAACCTCACAGCTGAGTCCCCAGGCTGCTAGCTCAGGTGGGAGAGACATGGGGAGAGACACTGAATCTTCCACTGTCAGAGCCTCCAAGCCTTAACAAGCCCCACCTACTAACAGGACTGAGGCTCAGCCTATGTCATCGCCACAGCGACAAAACAGCAAATCTCTGCCCAAGAGCCCCACAAGGGCAAAACCTATAGTAAAGCACCACCTGCCAAAAATAGAAGAAGCTACCTCTCAAAAAAAAGAAAAAATTACATTTTTATAACATTTTTTTATTCTTTTTTTTCCATTTTTGTCATTTATCTTTTTCCTTTTTATTCTTTTCTTTTCCTTTGAACTTCATTATCAATAGTTGTTACATTTTTTGTGTGCTTGCTTCGGCAGCACATATACTAAAATTGGAATGATACAGAGAAGATTAGCATGGCCCCTGTGCAAGGATGACATAGTTGTTACATTTTTCATTCTTGTTTTTTATGAGGGCTTCATTTCAAAAACGTTTACATTTTTTCCTTTTTCTCTCATTTGATCATCATTCATCAACAAATTATTATATTTTGCATTCATATTTTTTGTAACATTTTGTGTGTTTACTTCATTTTATCTCTTTTGTCATCTTTCCTCAGTTCCTGTTTTTTGTTCCATTTATCACTATAGAATTTTCATTTTTTCACTGTATCTTTTCCATTTTTATTTTATTTATTTAATTATCTCTTATTAGTGTTATTAACAATACCACTCTCAAATGCTATTAAGGAAAAAAATCAAATATCATGGATACAAAAGACAGAGATGTAGCTCAGATACATGATGAAAAATCTCTAGAAAAAAAATTTTAATTGTGTGAAAACTTTAGAGTTAAATGACAGAGAATTCAAAATTGAAGTCTTAAAAATACTCAGGGAAATACAAGAAAGCACAGAAAGGCAATGTAGAGAGCTCAAAAAACAATTTAATGAACAAAAAGAATATTTTACCAAGGAAATTGAAATTATAAAAAGGAACCAAACAGAGGTGAAAAATTCAATATATAAACTGAAAAATGAGGTAAGAAGCTTAGCTAATAGAACAGGCCAGAAAGAAGCAATAATTACTGACATAGAAGACAGGCAACTAGAGATATTACAGAGATAAGAGAAAAGAGATTCATGCATTTAAAAAATGAGGTAACCTTACAGGAGTTTTCTGACTCCATCAGAAAGAACATCATAAGAATAATGGGTATATCAGAAGGAGAACAGAGAAAAAATGGAATTGAGAACATATTTAGCATTCCCAGGTTCACACTTTGTACACTGCGCCACCACAGGTCAGGCATAGAGAACATATTCAAACAAATACTTGATGAGAACTTCCCAAGCCTATGGAAAGAAATAGAGCCTTGAATCCAAGAAGCAAACAGAACGCCGAGTTACCTTAACCCAAACAGACCTAGTCCAAAACACAATGTAATGAAGTTATCACAAACCTATGACAAAGAAAAAATCTTCAAGGCAGCCGGGGTAAAGAAGAATACAACATATAAAGGAAGGCCCATTGGACTATCATCAGATTTCTCAGCAGAAGCTCGACAAACCAGAAGAGTGGATCCCAATATTTAAAGTACTGAAACAGAGAAACTTCCAGCCAAGAATACTATATCCACAAAGCTATATTTCAAATACAAAGGGGAAATAAAAACATTCACAGATATAGAAAAGATTAGGAAATTTATCACCAGAAAATCCCCACTTCAGGAAATACTAAAGGGGTTATCTGACCAGGTACAAAGAATAAAACAAAACAAAATCGCAAGTGAAAGCTCCAACCGGATCACAATAAAAACAAGATTAATCTGTGACAACAAAAACTAAAAAAGGGAAGAGAACAAAGATTAACAGTAGCAAGGGAGAATGGAGTGCAGAAGCACTCATGAGATAATGTACTACAGGTATTGATAGACTTACGACTTATGCAACTTATGACGATTTGATTTTATGACCACAATTGCTAGCCACAGCTGCTCTGTGTCTGGCAGCACAAACATTGCCCAGCTGGGCATACGACAGTGCAGACCAGCTTCTGGCAGCACTTTGCAATTGGGAAAATGTTTCCTATGGTATTTTTTTACACCTGTATTTTATAATTTTGTATGTTTTGCAAATATTAAACCAGTTGTACTGGTAATGCAGTGTTTTACTTAAACCTGACAAATGTAAAAGTAAGAAACAAAATGGGGTAGAGATGATACAAATGACATAAAATGAACAAAGAAAATTATGATATATAACAATAATGAAAGAAAATTAAGATATGACTTAGAGATTTTTATAACATCATATCACAGTACTGTACATATAGCCTATTCAACTTATGACCAAATCATGTTACAACCGGTCTGTCAGAACCAATCATGGTTGTAAGTTGAGCACTAGCTGTACAATGAATATGATATATATCCTTTTTATTACCTAAGGTAACCACCCCTGAAAAAACAAGTACAGAAACAGATGGCTTAAAAAAAGAAGAAATAGAGGAAAGAAGTATGGAATACAACCAAACAAAAACAAATGACAGAAAAATAAAAGAGAAAAACCAAACAAGATACAGAGCTATCAGAAAGCAATAGATAAAATGGAATAGGTAACCCTCAAGTTCAATAATCACATTAAATATAAATGAATTGAACTCATCAATAAAAAGACAAAAGTAGCAGAGTGGATCAGAAAAAATCCAACTGTATACTGCTTACAAGAAACACATCTAAGCTACAAGAATAAAAACCAATTCAAAATGAAAGTTTGAAAAACAATTTTCTAAGCAAATAATATATATTAAAAAAAGCAAGTGTAGCCGTACTCATATCTAACAATGCTGACTGCAAGACAGCAAAGGTAATCAGAGAAAAAGATGATCATTTCATAATGATAAAGAGAACATTGAATCAAGAAGGCATAACACTTCTTAATATATATGCACCAAACCAAGGATTACCAAAGTATATAAGACATCTACTAACTGATCTAAAAATAAAAACCAACAAAAATACAGTCATACTTGGAGACCTTACTACAGCACTGACAGCACTAAATTGTTCATCCAAACATAAAATAAATAAATAAATATTGGCATTAAACGAAACACTAGAATAATCGGATATGATAGATATCTACCGGACATTTCATCCCAAAACACCAGAGTATACATTTTTCTTCAGTGTACATGAACATTCTCAAGAATTGACCATATGTTGGGCCACAAAACTAACATCAACAAATTCAGAAAGATTGAAATTATACCAAGTATATTCTTGGACCACAAAGCTTTGAAACTAAAATCAACGGCAAAAAAAAAAAGTAAGTAAACCCCAAAAAATTTAAAAATTAAGCAATGTACTTCTAAAAAATGAGTGGGTCAAAGAAGAAATAAAAGCAGAAATCAAAAAATATATACAGACAAAGGAAAATGACAATACAACATCAGAATATCTGGGATGCAGCAAAAGCAGTAATAAGAGGAAAAGTTCATATCACTACAGGTTTATATGAAGAAGAGAGAGCCCAAGTAAACAATTTAACATTACATCATAAGGAACTAGAAAAAGAACAAAGGCAACAAAACCAGCAAAAGAAAAGAAATAATAAATATCAGAGCAGAAATAAATGAAATAAAGAACAGAAACACTATAGAAAAAAATCAATAAAACAAGGAGCTGGTTCTTTGTAAAGATCAAAAAAATTGACAAACCTTTGGCAAGACTCACTTAGGAAGAAAGAGAAAAGACTCATATAAACAAAATCCAAAATGAAAGAGGAGAAATCACCACAGATATCATAGTTATACAAAGAATTGCCATAGAATACTATGAAAAGCTATATGCCACCAAATTTAACAATCTAGAAGAAATGGATAAATTTCTAGAATAATACAATCTTCCTAGACTGAGTCACGAAGAAATAAATAGCCTAAACAAACCCATAAGCAGGGAGGAAATAGAAACAACTATCAAAAACCTCCCGAAAAATGAAAGTCCAAGGCCAGGCGGCTATACTAGTGAATTCTATCAAACATTTAAAGAAGACTTGGTTCCTATTCTACTCAAAGTCTTCCAAAAAATTGAAGAAGAAGCAATACATCCAAACACGTTTTATGAGGCCAACATAACCCTCATAGCAAAACCTGGCAAAGACAACACAAAAAAAGAAAACTACAGAGCAATATCTCTAATGAATACAGATGCTAAAATCCTAAACAAAATACTAGCAAATCGAATACAACACATTAAAAATATAATTCATCATGATCCAATGGGAATCATCTCAGAATCACAAGGATGGTTCAACATATGTAAAACAGTTAATGTAATACACCATATCAACAAAACAAAGAACAAAAACTATATGATCCTATCAATAGATGCATAAAAGGAAATCGATAAAATATAACATCCTTTTATGTTTAAAGAACTCAAGGAAATGGGTATGGAAGGAAAATATCTCAACATAATAAAGGTCATCTATGATAAACCATCAGCTAACATCATATTAAATGGCAAAAAAACTGAAAACTTTTCCTCTAAAATCAAGAACAAGACAAGGCTGCCCACTATCTTTAATCTTATTCAACGTAGTGCTGGAAGTTCTAGCCAGGGCAATTAGACAAGAGAAAGAAATAAAGGCATTCTTAATGGGAAAGAAAAAGTAAAGGTTTTACTTTTTGCAGATGATGATCATATACATCGAAAACCCCAAAGACTCCACAAAAAGACTTAGAAGCAATAAACCAATACAGTAAGGTCACAGGATGCAAAATTAATATACAGAAGTCTATTGCCTTCTTATATGTCAACAATGAAACTCAAAAAAATAATTCTTTTTAAGGTTGCAACAACAAAAAATACCTAGGAATAAACATAACAAAGAATGTAAAGGACCTCTATAATGAAAACTACAAAGCACTGTTAAGAGAAATTGAAAAAGATAAAGTGAAATGGAAACATTCCTTGTTCTTGGATAGGAAGAATAAATATAATTAAAATGGCCATATTACCCAAAGCAATATACAAAATTAATGCAGTTCCCATCAAAATTCCATGCCATTTTTTAAAGAAGTGGAACAAAATCATCAGGTTTATATAGAACTATAAAAAAAACCCAAATAGCCAGAGCAATCCTAAAGAAAAAGAATGCAGCTGGAGGCATTACAATACCTGACTTCAAATTATATTATAGAGCCACGATAATCAAAACAGTATGGTATTGGCAGAAAAATAGACAGACCAATGGGACGGAATAGAGCCCAGAAATAAAGCCACATATATGTGGTCAAATCATCTTTAATAAAGGAGCCAAAAATACACAATAGAGAAATGAAAGCCTCTTCAATAAATGGTGCTGGGAAAACTGGAGAGCCACATGCAAAAGAATAAAACTCGACTACAGTTTTTCTCCTTGTACCAAATTAATTCAAAATGGATCAAAGACCTAAATATAAGACCTGAAACAATAAATTTCATAGAAGAAAATATAGTTACTAAACTTATGGACCTTGGCCATAAAGGACATTTTATGTATTTGACTCAAAAGGCAAGAGAAGTGAATGCAAAGATAAATGAATGGGAATACATCAGACTAAGAAGCTTCTGCAGAGTAAAAAAAACAAAAACTGACAAAAAGAAACAGACAGCCAACTAAATGGGAGACGATATTTTCAAACAACAGCTTAGATAAGGGCCTAATATCCAAAATACACAAAGAACTCACAAAACTCAACAACAAGGAAGCAAACAATCCAATAAAAAAAAAATAGGAAGAGGACATGAACAGACACTTCTTCCAGGAAGAAATACAAATGGCCAACAGATATATGAAAAGATGCTCATCTTCATTAATTATTAGAGAAATGCAAATCAAAACTACAATGTGATACCACCTCACACCTGTTAGATTAGTTATTATCAACAAAACAGTTAACAACAAGTGTTGGAGAGGGTGTGGAAAAAAAGGAACCCTCATTCACCATTGGTAAGAATGTAAAGTAGTACAACCATTATGGAAAAATAAAGTAACATTTATTTTCAAAAATTGGTTGGCAAAATAAAGACATTATCTTAGATTGTAGATAAATATGTGTTTGGATGAGCAATTTGGCAATTGAAAAGTATGTGGTTTCTCAAAAAATTAAGAATAGAACTACTATATGACCCAGCAATCCCTCTACTGGGTATATATCCCCAAAACTCAAAACACTGGTACATAAAGACATATGCAGCCCCATGTTCATCGCAGCATTGTTCACAGAGGCCAAGACATGGAAACAATCAAAAAGTCCTTCAATAGATGATTGGATAAAGAAAATGTGGTACATATATACTACAGAATACTACTCAGCCATAAGAAATGATGACATAGTATCATTTACAACAACATGGATGGACCTTGATAACATTATACTGAGTGAAATATGTAAATCAGAAAAAAAA
Source organism: Rhynchonycteris naso (assembly GCA_037038555.1). Classification (NCBI taxonomy): domain Eukaryota; kingdom Metazoa; phylum Chordata; class Mammalia; order Chiroptera; family Emballonuridae; genus Rhynchonycteris; species Rhynchonycteris naso. The sequence continues at coordinate 15,333,389 of CM072999.1, read as the reverse complement.
TAAGAACTGTATAATTCCATACATAGGTGGAACACGAAATTGAGACTCATGGACATAGATAAGAGTGCAGTGGTTACCAGGGAGAGAGGGAGGGGAGAGGGGAGGGTCATATAGAAACCAATTAAAAGATGACGGAGGACAATTTGATTTTGGATGATGGGTATACAACATAATCAAATGTCAAAATGATCTGGAGATGTTTTTTTCTGAATCTATGTACTCTAATTGATCAATGTCACCCTATTAAAATAATTGTCTAAATAAAATGTTAAAAAATAAAATAAAATAAAAAAATACTCTTAAAGTAAGATTGTTGGGTCTAATAGTTTATATATTTTAGTTATCGTAGATTGCCAAAGAGCTCATCCAAACGCATATTTATCTACAATCTAAGATAATGCCTTTATTTTGCCAACCAATATGTGAAAATAAATGTTATTTTATTATACATTTAATTTGGATTTGGGATGTGGGGAAAGTGCAAAAGTAATCACCTTTGTGCTTAATCTGCCATCTTGAAAAAGGTGGACAAAGTCAAGTCTCTACTGATCAGCACATAACCTTCAGTGATTCCTACTCTGGGCTTCACTTTCCCAGATGCTAGATATTAATAATCAAATTACTCACCATTTGTTATGAAAACTAAATAAGCACATATTCGAAAGCACCAAATAAACACTGCATCTAAAACATAAAAGATCCTGTGTAAATATATGCTTCTTTTGTTATTTGGAGTATACAATTTGGTTTAAATGAATTCACTCAATCTTCCCAATTTTATTGGAAGCCCAAGTCAAAAACCTATCAAGAAATATTCTGTACATTAAAGCAACAAGTGCAAGCTAGGTTTTGATACTCCCATTTCTTGATCCTGGTAAAGCCACTGCTTTTCTTGTCTGTTTGTTTTTGTTTGTTTGTTTTTTTTATGTGGGAAACACATGGTATTTGTAAAAGTCAGTGTAAAAGAAGAGTTTTTGATCAATGAAATATTGAGGAAGGAGAAGGTTTTATCTTCCAAACCAATAACTTTTGAGAATCTAGTCCAAATGAAATTCTAAAAATGATTGTGAGTCCTAGCATTAAATTGAACACAAAGGCTATAAGAAGTGGCATTTGGTTCATCTACACTGATCATTTGGATTTTCCTTCCAACTCTCAGTGAGTGACCTTGGTCTATTTATCTAACCTTGAGGACCACCAGTCCTTTCATCTTATAAAGAAAAAAACTACCACCACTTTCTTTTAGGGCTCTTTTCTATTCTGAACACAAAAGTTCTGCTGTTAAGATTCTGGCAAATACCATGCTGATGCACTAATTTATTCCTGTAAATAATCTGTCTTTATTGTGGAAAAATTAAAAATTCAAAAAATAATTTGCCTATAATCCCACCCACACATTACCCTTCCCAAAATATTACTTGCTATATAGCCAGCCATCTGAGAATTAAAACAGAGAGAAAGAATTTGAGAACAGAGAATTGTTGGTTCTAAAAAAATTAAAATGACAGTGAGCAATGAAACAGTAAAACTGGGAATTAATCTCTAGATTTTTTTAAAGGGGCAATAACACTAGATTTTCTTTTAAATGGGCAATATGTAAGTGTATGGGTTGAATTGTATCTCCCCAAAAGGAGACGCTTACGTTCTAAATGGTAAGAAGATGAGAATGTGAATTTATTTGGGAAAATGGTCATTAGAGAAGTAATGGAGTAAAAATGAGGTCATTGGTGTGGACTCTAATATTATATGACTGGTGTCACTATAAGAGGGGCAGTTAGAGAGCCAGCCAGTCACACACAGGGAAGATGATGTTAAGACACACAGGAAGAAGCCCATGTGATGGTAGTGATGCCCATACAAGCCAAGAGATGCTGAGGATTGCCAGTCAATACCCGAAGCTGGAAGAGGCAAGACAGATGATCCCCTGAAGCTGTCAGTGAGATTGTGCATTTGCTGTGGTTATATTTTAGATGTCTAGACTTGAGAACTATGAGAGAATAAATGTCTATTGTTTTAAGCCACTCATTTTCTGGTCTTTATTGAGGCAGCATTGGAAAACTAATATAGCAAATCTATCCCCACCTTGCTCTTTGAATAGAAGTGTTAAGAAAGAAACCCTTGCTTAACATTTTTCAACTGTCTATTTCAATTAGCTGTTTTAAACTAGCTAGTTATAAAAATATAACTTAAAAATATTTTTTAATCATAATCACACACTTTGATTAATTTCCAAAAGTTATATTTGTCTCTTTTCTTATCAAATTCAGTGATGACTCATGTACTTGATTAACTTAAAATTGATAGAATTTGACCAACTTAAAATTGGTAGATGAGCCTGACCAGGTGGTGGCACAGTGGATAGAGCGTCGGACTGGGATGCGGAAGACCCAGGTTCGAGACCCCGAGCTCACCAGCTTGAGCGCAGGCCCATCTGGCTTGAGCAAAAAAGCTCGTCAGGTTGGACCCAAGGTCGCTGGCTCCAGCAAGGGGTGGCTCAGTCTGCTGAAGGCCCGTGGTCAAGGCACATGTGAGAAAGCAATCAATTAACAACTAAGGTGACACAATGAAAAACTGATGATTGATGCTTCTCACCTCTCTCTCCATTCCTGTCTGTCTGTCCCTATCTGATTCTCTCTCTGTCCCTGTAAAAAAAAAAAAAAAAAAAAAAAAAAACTGGTAGCATGAATGTGTTACCACCTCACACCTGTTAGATTGGCCATTATTAACAAAACAGTAAATAACAAGTGTCGGAGAGGCTGTGAAGGAAAAGGAACTCTCTTTTACTGCTGGTGGAAATGTAAACTGGTACAGCCACTATGGAAATCAGTATGGTGGTACCTCAAAAAACTAAAAAGAGAATTATCACATGACCCAGCAATCCCTTTACTGGGTATCTACCCAAAAAAACTCAAAAACATTGGTACACAGACACGTGCACCTTCATGTTCATCATAGCATTTTTTACAGTGGCTGAAACATGGAAACAACCAAAGTGTCCCTTGATAAAGGATCGATTGAATAAAGAAGATGTGGTACATATATACAATGGAATACTACTCAGCCATAAGAAATGATGATATATTGCCATTTACAACAACATGGATGGACCTTGAGAACATTATACTAAGTGAGTAAATAAGAAAAAGCTAAGAATTATATCATTTCACACATATGTGGGATATAAAACTAAGACTCATGGACACAGATAAAAGTGAACTGGCTACTCGGGGAAGGGGGTGGAGAGTAAAGAGGGACAAATATACAGTGATGGAAAATGATTTTACTTTGGGTGATGGACACACAGTACAATCAACAGTTCAAATGTTATAGAAATGTGCACCTGAAACCTATGTATTCTTACTGATCGATGTCACCTCATTAAATTTAATTTCAAAATTTAAAACATGATTAAAATTGGTAGAATGCATTCTGTTGCTTACACAGATATATAAATACCCAATTCACTGGCTGGTTTTACAAACAATATTTTTTTTTCTGTTAAGTAATGACTTCCCTAAAGACCTAAAAGCTAAATTTACAGATTTGTTGCAATAAAAAAAGAAACTACCTTGATAGGCTCAAGGGGGGAAATAACAGATGTTTATAAAAAGTCCCAAACTGAATGATTTTAAGAGAAGGCAAAATTAATGGCAATAAGAGCTTTCAGTTGAGGAGAGCAAGAATGTAAAGGTCCAAAGAAAGCTCTCATGAGGAAAGTATTAGTTTTGATAAGCAAGCCCTTTGAGTTGATTGGTACTATACTATTAGCTTCCAAAAGCAAGTATCTTTTAGTAATTAAGTTTTATTACTTGTTCTTGGTACTAGTTAATATGAAGTTCTACAAAATATGCCTGACTATAACAATATTGTGTTTGAGTAGTTTCTTTTTCCTTCTTTCCTTTCTTCCTTTTCTCCCTCCCTTCCTTCCTTACTGAAGGGGACTAGCATGCTGTGGAACGCTGGCCTCATTTTTATCTGGTCCTAATGAGCTTTGGAAACTGGCAAATCAGTGCGATCCAAATGTATTCAGCAGAGGCTGCTGGCATGCTTCTTTAATTACCCTGGAGTTTGGGCTCACCACACCCTTGGATCACCATCTCAAGAAAACATTTCCTTCTGTTCTGTCAGGTTCTGCCTAGGGAATATAAATTCTTCTCCCTCTTTCCCCATCTCTTCTTTGAGTCATGACAAGAATCAGTTAGCAAACTCAGTTTTTTTAGCCCCAAGAGGAAGCCTAATTATTTTGACCTTCAAGAGAAGTCAAATAGAAACCACAGCATCATAACCTTGGGGATGTATGAGCTCTGGCTTCAGTTCTCTCCACTGCAGACCTTGAATAGAGAAAACACCTTCCAATTCAAATGGCATGGCTTATAAACTGACTCTCCAATGCCTTCCCACAGGCAGCACTAGAACTACATGCAGTGCTGAAGCCGAACTACCACAGCTGGAGAAAAGCAATTCTGCTAACAGAAAAAAAAAAGAAAGAGCTGGAGAAGGCTTTTTACCCTTCATCTTCATCAGATCTTCACTTCGGCTCTACCCAGGAATGTCAATCATGCCAAGTCTTTGCTGGTAAGACTGTGTGGTGCATGTAAATCATGGATCAGCAAACTATTGCCCAGGGTCCAAATCTTATCCACTTCCTGTTTTTGTAAATAAAGTTTTGGAACAACCACACCCATTCGCTTACGTCTTATCCATGGCTGCTTTCAAACAGCAGTGACAGAGATGAGCTCTTGCAACAGAGACTGTATAGTCTGCCAAGTTTAAATTATTAACTACCTGGGTCTTTACAGTAAAAGTTGCTGATAGAAGACAGGAAAATGACTAAAGGATTCAAAGGTAAAGCTGGTTTTGAAACGAAATATAACTTTAGCTTCTATTCCTATGGTGAGAATCAATTTTTTCCCACTATTTTCCAATCTAGAGCAAAAGACTCTCAAGAACTATACTCAGAAATCAGCAAGGGTCCAATTTAGGATAAATATTACTGACAAAACATGCATTTTCTAAGAAAAAGATCTCCATGGAAATTATTTTGTACCACATAGAAGGAGGGCTAAGGCACAGTATAATTTCCATCATCAACTCATATACTTTAGTTCCTTTATGCAGGTCCTCAGACTAAAATTAGGTCCTTAGCTACCTTTTGCCACGGACTCCCCAAAGCATTCCTTACAAGATTGCTCACAATGATGCAGACACTCTTCTGAACCCTCCCAGAGAAAACGCAATGACAGAAAGAACTTGGCAAGTAAATAAGAATAAAATCACTACATATTCTGGCATACAATGTGTGCTCTTCAGAGAGAATTAAAATCCTGTTGGGTTGCTTGTCCTTACTGCATGCTTATAAAGCACAATTATTCATCTTATTCATCTGGCTGACCACTTAAAAACTATGTAGTCAGTGCATTGGCAATAATTTTATTTCTGAGTGTTCTGCCTGGTTATTTTTCTGTGTGTGCACACTATTAATTAATGACTATGGAGAAATCCATAATTTCAGCATTCCGTAGCAGTGGTGCTTGAATCTATTACCCAAGAAAGCCAGAGTCTACAGTCACTGCATAGGCACAAAGAGATAAGTATTGATTTTATTTTTGAGTTTTAATTTCTTCTCATTGAATCTGAATGAGTGGATTGCATTTGAACAGCCTGCACAGAGCAATGGAGTACAATGAGAGACGCACAATGACATACACTCTACCCTTTCCCCATGGTGTGGGCTCAGCCTACCCACTCACATTTTGGAGGCTTTCTGTGTGTGTCACAGGTGGAGAATCAATGATAAGCCATTCGAGCCTCTCAAATAAATTCTTCTCAGTGCATTAGTTTCTTATTAAATAAAAACAAAGGTATTAAGAACTTTTTTGTTCAAAACCTAAGGCTCCAGTACAACTCCTGATGTGGTTAAGTTTGGTAGATTCAGCCCCCAGAGGACCACAAACTGGCATTAACAAGTTAAAAGAAAGACCCAAGCTGGTGAGTGGGACCATCCAGGCAATAGTGTGACCCCGGGTTTGGCTGATACAACCTGCAACTCGAATTGATGAGGTGAGTATTTCATGTATCTCTGTGCTCTATTTAATGGAGATGAAAAAAGACCTATATAGAGAAGTAGGAGGAAAATTTCTACTTCTTTAGAAAAAAAACAAAAACTCTTAGCTACTATATGGTCTTGGTATCAGATACAGAGATTTTTTTATAAAAAAGTGAAATACATTTTGACAGTTGAGGTTTAAAATATCTGGAATCATTTTATATAACAAATATTCTTATAGGGCTTACAATATACTGGCTAGTGTTGTGTTTTATAAAAATTCACATGTCTAACCCTCATGAGAATAATTGGATCTAGGTGCTATAGTTACCGGCCCTGTATTACAGATGAGGGAACGGAGGCACAAAGTATTTAAGCACACAGTGTCACACACCAGTAAGTGGCTATTACTTCTGCTTTCAGGTTTCTACACCTGTGCTGAACTGTCTCTGGCCCCTTGAGCTGCCTGTCATTGGAACAAAGACCAATGCACCCTGTCATACTGGCGGACTCCAAGGTTAGGGCATCCTTGGGAACATGCTGATTCTAGTCATGATTTTTACAGTTATTAGCTATGTGCCTTGGGAAAGGGTTCCCTTGCCTGGGGACAATCAGACTAACCTGGAAAGTAGGTCTGATTTGTTTGCTAGTTTATTTTCAAAACAGGTTTTAAGATACCACCACAGAACCACTGACTCAAACTCTCTGGGAGGTAATTCTTAGAGATATGCATTTACCCATGCTCCCCAGGAGAGTCAGAGACAGCCAGAGGAGTGTGGAGCTATCCCTGAATTCGGGCTCTCCCAGAGAAACGCTGCATAACTTCTTCCAGCCTTCACAGGAACCTAGTTCCCAACATTCTCACCCAACCATTGCCTCAGTTCCTGTCTGTAAAATGAGGGTCTTCTGGCTGTACAGGACCTCAACTTCCTCATCTCTAAGGCAAAGGGCATTTGTAATCTTGTTAACATACTTTCAAGAAGAAGCAAGAAGACTGGGTAGTTCCATAAATGTGGGTTTTGAGGAACAGAAAAATATAGTTGGAGGGCAAGACGTATAAGAGAGATAATTGTAACAACTCCCTCTATGTTTTCCACATCTTAACTTTTAAAAATAAATTAATATATGCATATGGGCCCCTCATACTCACAGACAACAATCAGCTTAGTGGGGTCCTCATCTTTCTGGCTAGCTTGTGTGTCTGAGTTATTCATCAAGGCGACCAAAAGGTAGATGGAAAATATCAATCGAGTTCCACACTGCCCGTACATCTATGTACAAAAATAACTCAAAGAATTATTTGAGACACAACTTTCTAAAAGCAATAAAATGTGCTTGAGCCTGGTTAGATTTATTACAAATACAATTGCCACTGGTACAATTTGGCAGTTACAGATGTGAAGGCAGGATTAGAGTGTGAAGAATGATAGCTTTGTCATCTGCTAATAAGGAAAACTAGCTGTCATCTTTGAACCTTAGTTTTCTTCGTTTAAAAAATGAAAATAATGTCTGCCCAAAGATTGCAAACTGTCTTAATATGTGTCCTTCCCTATTTTATTTCAGCAACGGAATCCATCACCTTACTACTGGGATGATCATGGTCCTTTATATTCATTCTTTGGTGGTCACTTTCTTTGTATCTTGTAAAAATATGTCCATTTTCATTTAAGAAATACTTTTTAGCCTAAGCAATTGTCCAAGTTTGTTAATTAATATTTTTATAATACCTTTTACATGCTGAAAGACATATTAACAAATAGACCATGTGTGATTTTATCCATTGCTTTCTAAGATTCCTCTGGTTCTTAATCAGTAAGGTGTTTATCTGTGTGTCCATCGAGGTGTTGTTGGGCGCTTTCATTTTTTTCATTAACACATAGACCCATCTAATACTGATGTTGTTGCATCATGAAATGTCAGGATATTACTTTTTTATTAATATTTGATATCTGATCCTGCAAATTTAAATACATGTTCACATATCATATTTCAGCTTGATTTAACTTGGAGAGACTTTGATATTATTGCTTGGCAGCTCAGAGATGGATCTGAGGGTATTTTGTGAAGATTATCTTCTAATTTATTCTTTGAATTTGCATTGTTCATAAAGGTCAAAAAGCTATATAAACACTTTTATTTCTGCATCCATGAAATAGCTAGCTGTGGGCTGGGGAGGATCTCAAAGAATATTGTCTGGTTGTTACTGGTAAAGACATGACAGGAGGTAGTGTTTCCAAAGAAAGAGACCATCGAGAGGAAGTAAAAAATGAGGGAGAATAGCCCTCCAAGATCTCCCTCTTAACATAATGATGAAGAATCCTAAATTTCAGAGAAAGGGAAACATGGAAATGGAGCCTGCAGAAGCAAACCTTCTTGAGCAAGCCCACCTGACAAAGGGGGTGGCAGTGGTCTGGAATTTGCACAGAGTAGACTGAGGAAATCTACATAAGATGCTATTTAAGCATGTTACATTTTAACATATGTTGTTAAATATGTGTGTGTGTGTGTGTGTAATATATTTAAACATCTAGTTAAACTCTATTTAACTAGAGTTTGAGCTGCGCCATTCAAAGAAACAAGAAAATCAAGTTTTCCACTGCAAATACTAATTTAATTTATATTCAGATTAAAATGTGCTTGAAATACATTGCTTGCATTTTAGAGCAACCCTTATTTCTGTGAGACATTTATGTTGTATTTTACAAGCCTGGACCACCATTTGTAGGTATTTTCATTTGTTGCATTTAAAATAATTAGGACTTGCTACTATGAATACCACCAGCACATTTGAAATAATAATGGGTCAACTTTTTTACATTTTCTTTTTTTGAAAACAAATAAAAAATTAAATTCTGGCATCATAGTGACTTGATTTCAATAAAATAAAATGTGCTGTTCAGTGTGAACTAAAGTATACATATTTTTGTACAACAGTCTCCCTTTATCCACAGTGTTGCTTCTCATGGTTTCAGTTATCAATCATCAACTAAAGTTTGAAAGTATTAAATGGAAAATTATAAAAATAAACAATTCAGAAGTTTTAAATTACACACCTTCTGAGTACCATGATGAAAACTTACACAACCCCTCTTCTGGAAGCATCCCTTTTTTCAGGACCGTGGGAGAACACAGAAGTAGTAAGGTAGAATCATGGATATCAACGAGCATGCTAGTCTAAACATAAAAACTTAGGATAATGTAGTGTAAGGTGTGTGGTGTAGACTAAACATTCCCTGAGTGTTTAGAATTGAAAACTAGAGTGCAATTATTTGGGAACAGCTTAACATATGAAAATCACCAAGTTAGTGTTGGGTTCAAGTGTGATAAAGCCAATAAGAACACTTGATTCACATGAGGCATAGTTCACATGTGACACAGAAACAGCTTCCTATGCCATCAGACAGAAAGAATCAGAAGACCTTCATTCAAGTCTCAACTTTGTCTTTTCCCCACTACATGTGCTTTACACTGTATCCACCCTTATTAACAGGGGATATGTCCAAGACACCAGTGGATGCCTGAGATTTTAGATAGTTCCGAACCATACATGTATACTTGTGATACAGTTTAATTGATAAATTATGCACAGAGATTAGCAATAATAACTAATAATAAAAAAGAACAATTATCACAATATGATGGAAAAATGTTATGCAAATGTGATGTCTCTTTCTCTGAAAATACCCCATTGTGCTGTACTCACATTGTAACTTACAGGAAGGAGGCATTTACAGCTTCTTGTGGGTACATCCCAATTGCTAATATCACTACTCTTGCTCTTTGAGGGCATTATTAAGTAAAATAAGGGTGACTTGAACACACGCACTACAATACCATGACAGTTGATCTATCAATAGTCACTGAGACAGCTATAAAATGATTAACAAGCAAGATAACATCTATAGCCACTAAGAATGACAGGCAATTTAAAACTTATGAATTGTTTATTTCTGGAATTTCACGTTTACTATTTCAGCTGGTGGTTGACTGCTGGTAACTGACACCACGGAAATCGAAACCCCAGGTAAAAGGGGACTACAATACAAATAATTTACTTTTTCTGAAGACCATCTCATTTCCTGGAAATATGGCATATTACTAACACAAACTCATTGAAAAATAAAAAACATTCCTTTTTCTTTTAACTTGGTAAAAAGAAAAGAAAAAATTCTATAGATATTTATGTTATCATTAACTCTGTGAAGATATTGGGAAGATTAATGTGAGCATGAGAGAAAATACAGAAAATTCTTTGTAAACTGGAAATTATTTGTTTTCTTTCTTTCTTTTCCCCTTCTTTTTTTATTTTTGTTTCCAAGCTAAGAAAAAGTGTTGCTACTGAACTATCCGCTGGTATTTATTAATTAAGTGGCTGCTAAAAACCTAAGAAATTTAGAAGATGCAATAAGGGTGTGACCATGAGCTTTATAATGATGCTTTAAGGAAGACTAAAGATCACCCCAGTGTTCCCTTATTAAGTATGTATCTCATATCCAACCTGAAGCCCCACTGAGAGTTAAGAGACAAAAACATTTCAGGCTCAGAATGGGCACTCCTGCATTCACACATCTCTCCTGGAACCGACCAGCATGAGTGCATTTCCATTTAAGAATCAGAAGATGCATTTGATTTCAATCTACTCTCCCCTGCCACTCTAGCTGAGAAATTGAAATAAACGCCAATGCAATTTTTACAATTCTGAAAATAGTAGCATTTGGGCAGCAAATTTTTTGTCAGTTTCCTATTAATGCCAATTTTTAAGGTAAACCATCTCATAGTATTTTTAACAGGTCAATAGGTAGAGTAATAGAGAAAATTCAATATATCAATTTTCATTTCTTATCTGTGGGGAGGGGGGAGCAGAATGTCATTCTAGCAATTCAAATTCTCTAACAAAATCCACTGATATGTAAAATTCATTTAACAGTCTTCTTTGCCTGACTGATGATGCAGTGGATAAAGCATTGACCCAGAACTTGGAGGTCTCAATTCAAAACCCTGAGGTTGCTGGCTCTGAGCACAGCCTCTTCAGCGTGGGGTTGCTTGCTTGAGCAGGGAAATCGTCAACATGATCCCAAAGTTTGCCAGCTTGAGCCCAAAGACTGTTGGTATAAAAAAGCCCAAGGATGCTGGCTTGAGCAAGGGAACACTGGTAAGGTCCTGATCAAGGCACATATGAGAAGCTCGATGTACAACTAAAATGAAAGCAACTACAAGGCGATGCTTCTCACACTCTCTTTCACTTCCTCTCTCTCTGTTTCTCTCTCAATAAATACATACATACATACATACATACATACATACATACATACATACATACAGTCTTCATTCTCAGGGGAACTACATTTTAATTCCATTTATTTATATAATAAGTGTAGTATGTCCTAAGGAAGTATGTCCAATGAATTAAGAAATGTTATTTTCTCCACACAGTTACAGACTGTGCGGCATCGTGCAGGTGCTGAGACCACCACTTGATTGCAGAGACCTGTGGAATTGAGGGAGAGATGGAATGCACAGGCTTTGACTTTGCACATACTTTTCTCAGCCACGTGCCGACAGTCTTGCTGGAGGACACCGACAGTCCAGGACAACCCCTTTTCCAGGTCCTCAGATTAACACAAACCAGGAGCTAAAAACTTGGTTTTTCTTGCCAGGAACTCAAATAAAAGTGAGTTTAATACCACACAACCCCAGCAACCATACTGGGCAAATGGAACTTTATTAATTAAATGTAAATTATATTTCTTGGTCTCTAGTTCTCTTTGAAAAATATTTTTAGAAGAGTAGAGACAAATGAATAGCAGGAGGGAGATGAAATGTCTTTGCCAATTCTTCTCATACAGAAGAAAATGAAATAAAATAAAAATTCCAGGTACAATTTTGAACCTTAAAGATTTAGCTATTTTTTATAGAACAATGTTTTGATGTCTGGGTTCGAGAACAAAGGAGACATGAAGTCAAATTCTAATTATGCTACTTTGTGAGTAACTTGGGCAAGTTTCTTAGCCTCATTTAGTTTCAGGCTCCTAAACTGGAGAATGAGAATAAGAGCAGCAATAATAATCCTATCAGTCATGTATACAATGTCGTAGACCACGTGGAATAATGCCTATAACATCGCTATCACAGATTCTGACTCCAGTAAGCACATAGGAGGTATTAGTTGGTATATTTCTATTCCTATTCTGATAACACAACTTCTATTTCTTTGGGGTCACCTTGCCTCATCAATAACCCTAAAAATTAGCTAGGGATGACATTACTTATTGGCTTATGATCCCAGCTGAGAATTGGGGCTCCATGGATAGATAGGTGGTTGAACAAAATCCAGCCAATCATCCAATGCATAAGTCTATTGTTTGAACAATCAAGAAAGAGGATCTCATTTTGGGTCCTGGTGTCAGAACCATGAAGCCTGAAGTTTTCAGGGGCTTCTTTGCTCAGCATGGCCTTCCAGTCCATCTATCAACTCAAAGAGGAGCAAAGAGACTGCCTTGAGCAAACTAGTAGGCCCGTGGTTCCAGTTTTACTTTGAACTTCTTGTGACTTGAAACCATTAATCTTGTTTGGCTTAAGCTAGCCTATATTAGATCTTTGTCATTAACAGTCCATACTCAGTACATATCAGTTTTGCTATTAACCTAATGGCAAGAAATTCACATCAGTACATATTTCAGAATGGAAAGAATGAATCATATTTCTGTCACTTAGGTCTGTGATGTATTTGAAATCTTGAAAATGGGTTTCTTCATGGGCTGAAATCCCACAAAGGAAGGAATTTAACTAATGAAGAAAACTCTCCAAGTAGAAAGATGGTCGTAATTAGAATAGCTCCGGTCCTTATTATCCTAGACTTGGGCATTTCAGAGGTGAGACCCATTAAGTTACCCCTCATTTCAATTTTCCTCTTTACCCTTCAAGGTCACTAATAACATACGTACTTTGTTTAGGTTCTTGCTGTGTTTTCTTTTTAACTTTACACTGTTTCTCAAGAATTCTCAATTTTCTCTAAAAACTCTAAAATAAACAGATTCTCCATACAGATGACAAACTTAAGGAACAAACTGAAGTTTTTAGAGAACAAAAATATTACTATTTATTTCCATTGTTTTTTTTTTTAAAAAAAAGAACTTCATATGTTCTTGATTTAAAACATGTCCCAAGTTTCCAAGTGTGATCAGTTCATGAATGGAGGTTTTGCTCACTTTCTTAACATAGATAATTATGCTTATCAAAATAGTGTTTAAAAAGAATTAAAAGTTTAAAAAGTTCATAAAAATCTATTGTTTTAAGAGCAATTTATTATTTTTAAAAAATAATGCTTACGATTTTAAGTGGCCAGCAAAAGGGCTGTATTTAGTCTGTGAAGTTATTGATTTGTTCAGGGATACAGCTGAAGAAGTCTCTGTTGCTGTAAACACAAGGCTTCTTATGATATCCTTGTGTCTGCAGCTCATCAACGACTCTTCCTCTTCTCAGCCTAAAAGTAGCACATATTACTTCCACCCTCATCTTCTTATCATGGACCAGTCATCTGGCCCCACCTCGAGTGAACAGAAAGCTGGAAAATATAGTGCTTCCTGGCAATAACTCTACCCTGGGTAAGGGAGCATAAATTTTTATTGACTAGCTAGCATTTTCTATCACCGGCTAGTCATGCATTTGTAATGTAAAGAAGAAAGTAAATTTTAGGTTATCATGCAGTTGGCCTGTATCATACCTCCAGGAAAGAGAGGGAGTAGAAGATGGCAAGAGTCTGTTGTGTGGGCTCTCAAGAGAGGGCTAGGCAGGGGCAAGTTCCTCTAAGGATTTGTGGGACTTGCTGTCCTCCTGCTAACAGTGAGGAGGTGCTGTATCACAGGCCAGTTAACTGCTGGGAGTAAGTGTCTAGTGGGTTTCACAAAACTCACATAAGGTCCAAGAAGCAAGAGTTTAAAGAGCAATGAACAGACCATGCACAGAAACTCCAGGATGGCTACAAACTAAAATTATTACTTCTGGAAGGTATTTTTCTGGACTTAGAGGACAAAGTAATGACATTTCATTTCTCTTATGGCCAACATGCAATCATAGGGAACTGCTAAAAATCATTCCTTAGTTGTTCTTTCTAGAAAAAGGTTAGAACTAAGCTTTGCTTCCTTTCCTATGGCAAACATGATTTTCTCATGTTTTAAATTGTTAATTATGTTGTCTGATAGGGCCACCTAAACAACTGACTGGTGAAAAAATATGGAAGTTAGTTAAGTCAATGCATTTATGAATTCATCTATTCATTCACACATATTTACTGAGGATCAACTACATGGCAGTTACTGCATTAATACTGGCAACATACAGATGATAATTAGAATTAGGTAATACTAACTTCACTATGTACTGTTTATGGAGGATTTACTGTGTGCTGGGCACTTGTTAAAAGTTTTACAAGCATTACACATGTGATCCTTATAACAATTGTGAATATTTTTGCATAAATAAGAAATCCAAGTTTTAATGAGGTTGAGAAACAGATAATGAGAAGAAGAGCAGGACTTCAAGTCACATCTGCTTGCCTCTGAACCTCATAGTCTTAACCTATATGCAATAAATTCCCATTGACAAAGAAAATTCAAGGTGAAATGATCTGTAGCTTTTATACAGCACTATCTTACAGTCTAGAAGGAAAGGTGGATAAATAAGTAGATAATTAAAATAAATGTTAAAAGTACTTAAATGTTACTCCTCATGTTTACCCATAAAAGATTGCATTTACAATTTGACCATAAGTAGGAAAATTGTTTCATGTTGTTAGTGCACTTGTCTAGCTCCCCAAATATGCCTCCATATCTTTAAAAACATCTTGCTCAGTGATTGCCATATAGCAGCCACTTTATGGTGAATGAGCAAATGAGAGAGGGAGACTATTAGGAAAACAAAAAAGAAAGTTATCAATTCTATTTGCGGGGAATATGAGAACATTTCATAATGGTAACATTTGGACACCTTCTTCAAGGGTGTGTAGTTTGTGAGATATGTCAAGTAGAAAATGAATATGTAAAGCATGGCACCATGGTAATGTATTGCACACTTAGGTGACAGGAAGCAAACCCATGGAGCTGGCTGTTAGTATCAAGGTAGCATGCAAGCGCCGTGTTAGGTACTGATTAAATAAAGTGGTAGAAAGGGAGAAATTAACGAACAGAGAAAGACAAGGGCAGTCAGTGTTCTTGAGGAGGCTAGAAGGGTTGGGATTTAGTGCACAAATACAGGCTTGTCTTAGATAAATTCCCTGCCAGTTAACTCTAATTGAAAAGGGAAGTCAGGATGCATGCACAGAGATTGAAAGAAGATAGAAAAGGTGGTGAAGGTTTGTGTACATTGCTTTTATTTCTTTAAAATTTTTAATTAAGTGGAAGTAACTTAACTTCAGAGGTAGTCAGTGTCATAAGCATTGGACTGAAACGGTTTCTCCCACCACAGTTGTTATTGGTAACTTCTTCTACTTTTTAGTCTTCCAATTGGCTGTGTTCTATTTATTCATTTCAGAATTTCATCATCTACTCAATGTACCTGGTTTCGCAAGGTGAACTCAGCCACTAACAAGTCATAGTTCTCTTTAGTAAAATTTGTGGAATCAATCTGGAAAGGCTCGGCTATTCAGTAAATCAAAATCTCAGTGGCTTAAAACAATAGTTTATTTCTTATTTGTCACATATATCATATGTTGTCAAGGAATCTCTGCTCCTTGTGGTCAGTGAGACACCCAAAAAGACAGATACCACTCTGTCACACACTTCTATGCTTGAAGAGGAACAAAAATAAGGTCATGTCACGTGAATTGTGCAATGGCTCTCAAAGCTTCTGTGGGTTTTTTTAATAAAGGCAAGTTTTCAACCAAATTCTGTCAAATAACATTTATTAGCAAACAAGCTGCCAACTCTCAAAAACATGTTTTATTATAAGCTTGGGAAATTCCCATCTCTGTCTTCAAATATCTGACAAGGAAACACCTAGAGTAAAGATTTCTCTCCAAGACAGGTGCTATGATGTGCCCACTAGAGAAATAGTCAACTTTATTGTTGGATCAGGCTGCCAAGGGGGGCAATTGGAACCCTGGGATCTAGACCATAAGTGCTACTCTGAGGGTATGTGGCAGGTGAGCTACCTGAATATGCACACTTTGTTTTCAGGCAAGGATGGTGAACAACCTATAGTGACCCAGTCAAAGCCATGTTTTTTATATCATTTATATTTCGTTAATGGGTTCTATAAAATAATTTTATTTATGAAGTATAAGCTTCTCCTATAGATTCCTATAACAACATTTGTGGCCCCACAGAAATGAAGATTCATGATTAGGTTACTTGAAATGTTACTAACCACCTCCAAGGAGGAAATGAAATTAATAGAAACACACACACATATATTCTACTCTTTATTTTAAAGTATAAAATACTATATGGAAAATATAATATTTCATCTTTAAATATTTATTCATATTTAAGATAAGACAATATCTTTTGATGGAAGCAAAGTAACAGGATTCTAACTAATGTTATAATTTCTCAATATGTTTCTAAACCCAATCCATATTCAAATTTTTGTAATTGTCCCAAGAATAACTTTTATTGTTCTTCTGTGCAAATTAAATACAAATCAAACTCTATGGTGCATCTCACATTTTCTCCAATGTTCAATAATGCTATAAGTGATGATAGTCTGAGTTAATAAAAAATGAATACTATTTGTTTTATAGAGTGTCCCTCCCACCTTCCAAATTTGCCTAAATGCTTTCCCTTGGCATTATTTGGCTTATGTGATAGTTAACTATTGCTCTATAACAAATTATCCCCCAAATTTAACATCTTAACACAACAAACATTTATTACAAAGTTTTTTGTTGTTGTTGTTTTTGTTTTTGAGGGAATCTGGGAACAGCTTAACTGGGAGCTTCTGACCCAGTATTACTCAAGAATGCAATCAAGATATCAGCTGGGACTGCAGTTAGCTCAAGGCTTGACTAGGGGAGGACCCTCTTCCAAGTTCAGTCACATGATTTTAAGCTGGCATTAGTTCCTCCTGGGTTATGGGGTTTAGAGGTCTCAGGTTCTAGGTAGTGGTTGGCAGACCTCTTTCCCTCCCCATTACTTGTCATGTAGGCTTCTTTCCAGGGCAACTCACAACCTGGCAGCTATTTCCATCAGAGAAAGAAAGTGGGACGGTAAACAAGAGGGACGCTAGCTTCTTTTGTAACCTACTCCTGGAAGTGACAGCCCATCACCTTTGTTGGGTTCTATGCATTACAAGTGAGTCACTAAGTTCAACCCACACTCCAAGGGAAGTGATGAAATAAGATATGAAAACCAGGAGGTAGGGATGTTAGCACCATGCTCCTCTGTTCTCTATCATCTCTGGAAAATGGAAGTTAAATAAAGAACTTTACTTAGCTTAGTGATAAATATATTTACTAGAAGCAACAAAAGATAATAGAAATGTGAAATCTGCACCAAATAAAAGGAAAACCCTCCCAGTTTCTGTAGGATGATGTGGCAGCATGTGCGCATGCGCAGATGATGACGTAACACCGTGTATACAGCAGAGCAGCCCACGACCATGCTAGTCGAGATGTGGACAGTACAGAGAAAAGTTCAGTGTGTTCTGTGGCTCACTAAATTCAAATCCATAACCAAAGTGCAACGTGAATATTGGCGTGTTTATAACAAAGCGCCACCGCATAGGAATAATATTACTTGATGATAAGCAATTGGAGGAAACCGGCAGTTTCGTGGAGAAACCCCGTTCTGGTAGGCCATCAGTCAGTGAAGAGTCTGTAGAGGCTATACAGGATAGCTACCTAAGGAGCCCTAAAAAATCTGTGCGTGTGTGTGCTCGACAATTACACCTAAGCAAGACTACATACAGTTCATAAGGTGTTAAAGAAACGTATCTGTTTTACGGGGTACAAATTGCGGCTGTTGCACGCTATCGTTTGCTACAGATATGCTTCATGAGATTGACAATGATGCAAGAAGATTGTGTTTAGCGATGAGGCGACCTTCCATATCTGAGGACATGTTCATCACCATAAGGTCCGAATATGAGCTGCTGAACATTCTCATGCCTACGTTGAGTACGAACGTAACACCCCTAAAGTGAACATGTGGTGTGGCCTGATGCATGATAAGGTGATAGGCCCATTTTTTTTCGCAGAGCAGTCTGTGACGGCAAACACCTATCTTAACATGTTGGAACTGTATACAGTGCCACAATTTCCAGAAGGTGTCATCTTTCAACAGGACGACGCTCCTCCACACTATGCCACCATTGTTCCTGAGTTTCTGGATAGAACATTTCCCCAGACGTCCTTACCCGTGTGTGGCAAGAACTTCACTATCATTTAGATATGTGTAGGGCAACAAATGAAGCCCACATCGAACTGCACTGAATAGGTATGAAACTGGGAGAGTTTTTCTTTTATTTAGTGTGGATTTCACATTTCTATCATCGTTTGTTGCTTTCCTGTGACCGGTCAAAAGTGCACCATGACTTTACGGACACACTGTATATAATCATCGCACTATTTCCAAACCCAAGACAGGTCACTGGGTAAGGGTAATGGAAATTGGAGTCCTCCATGATGAAATTATGTTTTTCCCCTTCATCTAGAGTGTGATTGTTGGATTTCATTTTGGTATTTCATAACTATCCATTCACTCATGTCAGTGATTGTAAAGTACATTTTTAAATTCCAATTCGATTATGCATTCTATATTTCTATATGGACTTCTATAAAGTAGAGCTTTCTCTCTTTACAAAGAGCTATTCACTTACTGTGAAACATATCAGAAGAGCAGGAAAAAATGTTTGCTTCATTTCCATTAATTACCTCTAAACTTTGTTTTCAGTACTCAGAGTTTGCTCAAGTCTAACATATCTCTAATCAACTTGGTCTCATTTAAAATCCTCACTGGGTCTGTTCTGTGATAAGTCTCTGAGGAAAATAATTATGATTTATCACATTATATGTTTCATGTTGTTATTGAAATCTGTGTCCCCAGTCACTTTTCTTACAAAATCCCAGACAGACCAATGGAAGAAGGTACTTGGCTCATTAATGCCAGTTTTCTGCCATGGTATTCCCAAGCCATGTCTTAAACATCAAAGTTATTTCATTTATTGGATACTGGCTTGATTCCCACAGATTTATAATATTTTAATCTTCATATTTAGTTCCAATCTGCTCTATCACCCCTAGGGCCATCCCAGCACATCTATACTGGCCAACTCTTGGTCTTATGTATGGCCTTAGAAATAATTTAGGCAACCAATATCCATTAAAAAATAAATTCCAGGGATATAGTATTCCTGCCAATAAATCATTCCCATATAAACCTCAGGATGGTCTTTTATAAAATTGACAATTTTCATGCTTGTTATTCTGAGCTCTTAGCATTTTTCTTGGTGTATTATTAAAAACCTAAATAACATTGTGTGCCATCTCTAGACACTATAACACTCATAATAGACTGTAGTAAAACAGGCAGGAAACATGTGTAAAAAAATTATTATAGATAATCTAAAGTTGGTGGATGTCTATTATTGATGTCATGAATAGCAAGCTTCAAAGAGGATTGAGATTTACAGGGAATCCCAAGCACATCATGGTCCCACTCTATTGTGCACATGTCATAGTGGCATTAAACACCACCTAGAAAATGTTAGTTATCTAAGTCTTTGATTGGTAAGAGACCTGTAACTTAAATGAAAGACCCAATACCTTGGTCTTGAATTAAAATTCTATAACTCTGTGAATCTTAGCTCTAGCGGTTCAATCCACATAGGTGTTTCAATGCAGATGTGGCCTTTATATTCATTCAGTCCTAAAGGTCATCTATACTTGAAATAGTACAGTAAATTTTTTCTGGTGAATGAGTGGTTAAGCCTGCGGCATACTTGCTTCTACATTTCAGAATGACTCTCCTATTTGTGTTGAGTGACACCAAAATTGTAGTGTTTTTCAACTTGTCTTTATTTTTTTTCTCACTGCAGGTAGCATTATCAAAGTAGGGAGTAGGGGACAATCACCCTCCAAATAGAACAAACCTTCTGATTCCAAAATGTATGAAATTTGGCTGTCAAATGAATATCAAAAACAAATGATATTTTGCACCCTAACTGAAAAGCCACAAATGATTCTATTGACTCATGGGATGAGATCGTTTTTATAAGAAAATAATTGGTATGGTGCCCTTGATAACTTTTCACAATATGTGACCTTTGTCATTGCTCTAACATACAGGACTTTGTCCACAGTGAACATACAACAAAACTAGCTGTTGTTGAGCTTACATAAACACCTGTGTTATTAGGTGCTGTGTGTTTGTGATGAAGATGAAAGCAAGTAGGACACACATCACTAAGGTGGATCTGAGTCAATATAGTACACAGGAGATGTTTCTAGATGCAATTTTACAATATGCAGCCACAATAAATGTAACTACCCAGCCTGACTACCCACGCACACAGAAGTAGAACCCACCCACAGAATAACTTTTGCTTAGACTCATTCATCAAAAATGAAGGAAAAGTTCCCAAATGGCACAAAGTTTTTCAGTAGGTGCTATTAATATCACAACCATTCTTAAAGTCAGCATTGACATTAATCCAGAAAGACAATGCCTATTCTCTCCATTTCGTTCATTCTGTCTTAATATACACTATCTTTGTCTTGTTAATCCTCGCTATATTATTCCTTCTTCTGTCTCCACCACTATTTCAATTTTCTTGGCAAACTTTTCTTTTCCTTTTATTCTGTTTGTGAGTGTGTGTGAAAGAGAGAGAGAGAGAAAGAGAGAGACAGAGAGAAAGAGAGTTTGCACAGAGCATTCCGGTAGTTAGAAAGTGCCTTTGGTTGTCCTGCTATAATGAACACTATTTAAAATGCCCTAAATGATCTTCTTACTTTCCTGGGCCAGTGAATTCTATTGTTAGAGGATTGATTCTTTAAAATACCTTAGCTTTGGCTGGGGAAAATTCCATTGGGGCATATTTCGGCTGGAGAAAAATTTTCTTGGCAATTCATAGATCTTTTGTCCATTAGTGAAATTTTCATTCGATAGATTTCCGTTTAGTGTTTGTTTGACCAGTACTATGGGCATAATTATTTGTGGCAACACATAGGACCCCTTGGCTTCTCATTTAAATTCCTAGCATAGAGTTGAAGCACATTACCTATTTCCTTTTAATTTCAGGACCCAGGTGTTTTCTTAACTCTCTTTTAATAGGTCATTTCACCTTTCTAACATCAGGGTTACTTCATATGGTAATAAAAACCGCATTGACTACTTCTGTCACTTGCATATTCCAGCATTATTTTTGTCCTACAGTGAGTCACCATGTATGAATTCCAGTGTCAGAGGTTCCATATCTTCACATAATTTTTTTACTCTTTTGGTTGTATTTTGATCAGTCACAGTTGAGATACAAATGCAGTTCCCCTCCCTTATTAGGAATCAGTGACAGTGAAAAAACACCAATTTGGTTGCTTTTAACAAAGATCCTATATAACCTACCAAGAGCTGTTTCCCAGGAATCAGGCCTTGGGGAACCTGGATTTCAGATTTATTAAAAAATATAATTCAATTGTCACACTGAATTCTTCACTTCTGAATTTGAAATATTTCAGGTTTACAAATGGGATCCCCTGCTTGACCTCCATTCACTTGAAAGAACAAAGACTGAAACACCGACTATATTCTCGTCCTTGCATGTGTGTGACTGGGTCTTAGGATGACAGTGTCTCTAACTGACCACTGGCCCAGGTTATTTTAAATATATTTATGCCTCAGCAAGTGCACCCTCTTTTGGAAGTCCTCTTTCTACTGTTTTAATAGATCAAAAGCTCAAATTGATATTGATGAATTACATAGTGCCTTCTTCAGTTCTTTCTTCCGAAGTGCTTTTCTATTACTTAGAAGCTTTGTCCAATTACTTGACCATATGGACCATTGGACATCATCTAAAATCTGGAAGTTTATGGAAAACCATAAAATTCTGTGAAATCTTTTTTAAATTTATTTAATTAATTGTGTTTACATAGACTCTAGGGCAGTGGTTCTTAACCATTTTTGAGGTACCGAACCCAACAGTTTCATATGCTCATTCACAGAACCCTTCTTTAGTGATAAATAAAATATGATTTTTTTTCCAAATTCAAGACATAGGTATATGTTTTTTTACTAGTGCACAAAATGAGCCGTGCATGAACATCACCTTGCTCAAAGAACAAAACCAACAAAGTGCATGAACTCACAACAAATTACGCTATTACTTTATTCTGGCCTCCGCGGCAGAGGCTTCTCCGAACCCCTGAGACCAACTCATCGAACCCCTAGGGTTCCATAGAACCCAGGTTAAGAACCACTGTTTTAGGGTAACCCTGACTGCATCCCCCTCCTCCATAATCCATCCACATCTCCTTTGCCCCACTCCTTACAGGGCCCTCCCCGCTTCCCTTCGGTTTTATCCCATCCTATCATCTCCTTTCCCTCTGTCCTCTTTTCCTCTGGTCCCTTTCATCTCTACTCTGTCTCAATTCCTTCCCTCAGTTACCAATGTTCCTTGGAGTCCTCGAATAAGTGAGGTCATATAATATTTATTTTTCTCTGCCTGGCTTATTTCACTCAACATAATAACTTCCAGGTCCCTCCATATTGTTGCAAAAGGTAATATTTCCTTCTTTTTCGTGGCCTCATAGTATTCCATTGCGTATATGTACCACTGCTTTTTAATCCACTCGTCCACTGACGGACACTTGGGCTGTTTCCAGCTCTTTGCTATTGTGAACAATGCTGCCATAAACATGGGGGTGCATTTCTTTTTTTCAGTTATTGATATGGTGTCCTTGGGATATATTCCTATAAGTGGGATAGCGGGGTCAAAGGGCAGTTCCATTTTTAATTTTTTGAGTAATCTCCATACTGTTTTCCACAGTGGCTGCACCAGTCTGCGTTCCCACCAGCAGTGCAGGAGGGTTCCCTTTTCTCCACATCCTTGCCAGCACTTATTCTGTGTTGTTTTGTTGATGAGTACCATTCTGACTGGTGTGAGGTAGTATCTCATTGTGGTTTTAATTTGCATTTCTCTAATAATTAGTGATGTTGAGCATTTTTTCATATGCCTATTGGCCATCTGTATGTCCTCTTTGGAGAAGTGTCTATTCATTTCTTTTGCCCATTTTTTGATTGGATTGTTTGTCTTCCTGGTGTTGAGTTGTACAAGTTATTCATAAATTTTGATTATTAACCCTTTATCAGATGTGTTGTCAAATATGTTCTCCCATTGTGTGGTTTGTCTTTTTATTCTGTTCATATTGTCGTTAGCTGTGCAAAGGCTTTTTTGTTTGATATAGTCCCATGTGTTTATTCTGTCTTTTATTTCATTTGCCTGTGGAGATAAATCAGCAAATATATTGCTTTGATAGATGTCGGAGAGTTTACTGCCTGTTTTCTTCTAGAATGCTTATGGTTTCACGGCTTACATTTAAGTCCTCTATCCATTTTTATTTTTGTGTGTGTGTGTGCAAGGTGTAAGTTGGTGGTCTAGTTTCATTATTTTGCAGGTAGCTGTCCAGTTTTCCCAACACCATTTGTTAAAGAGACTGTCTTTACTCCACTGTGTGCTCTTACCTCCTTTGTCAGATATCAGTTGTCCATAAAGGTGTGGGTTTATTTCTGGGTTCTCTGTTCTGTTCCATTGATCTATATGCCTGTTCTTATGCCAGTACCAAGCTCTTTTGAGTATAATGGCCTTGTAGTATAACTTAATATCAGGAAGTATGATATCTTCCACTTTATTCCTCTTTTTCAAGATTGCTGAGGATATTCGTGTACTTTTTGGTTCCATATAAATTTTTGGAATATTTCTTCTATATCTTTAAATTATGTCATTGGTATTGCATTAAATTTATAAATTACTTTGGGTAATATCGACATTTTAATGATATTTATTCTTCCTAACCATGAACACGGTATATGCTTCCACTTGTTTGTGTCTTCTTTGATTTCTTTTATCAATGTTTTATAATTTTCTGAGTACAAGT
The DNA here is from genome assembly GCA_037038555.1 of Rhynchonycteris naso. Classification (NCBI taxonomy): domain Eukaryota; kingdom Metazoa; phylum Chordata; class Mammalia; order Chiroptera; family Emballonuridae; genus Rhynchonycteris; species Rhynchonycteris naso. Next base: position 15,309,261 of record CM072999.1, on the reverse strand, counting down.
CGTTAACCTCCTTGTTTAAATTTACTCCTAGGTACTTTATTTTATTTGTTGCAGTAGTGAAGGGGATAATTTCCTTAATTTCTCTTTCTGACATTTCATTATTCGGGTTTATAAATGCCTCTGATTTCTGTGTGTTAATTTTATATCTTACCACCTTGCTGAATTCGTTTATTAGGACCAGTAGTTTTTTGACTGAGTCTTTAGGGTTTTCTATATACAGTATCATATCATCTGCAAATAATGATAGTTTTACTTCTTCTTTTCCAATTTGGATGTCTTTTATTTCTTCTTCTTGTCCGATTACTGTAGCTAGGACTTCCAGTACTATGTTGAATAAGCATGGTGAAAGGGGATACCCTTGCCTTGTTCCTGATTTTAGGGGAATTGCTTTTAATTTTTTTCCATTGATTATGATGTTGGCTGTGGATTTGTCATAAATGGTCTATATCATGTTGAGGTATGTTCCCTGTATTCCCACTTTTCTAAGAGTTTTTATCATAAATGGGTACTTGATTTTATGAAATGCTTTTTCTGCATCTATTGAAATTATCATGTGGTTTTTCTCCTTCCTTTTGTTTATGTGGTGAATCACATTAATTGATTCACAAATGTTGTACCATCCTTGCCTCCCCAAAATAAATCCCATTTGCTCATGATGTATGATTTTTTTCATGTATTGCTGGATCCAGTTTGCTAATATTTTTTGAGGGTTTTAGTATCTAAATTCATCAGGGATATTGGCCTATAATTTTCTTTCTTTGTGTTGTCTTTACCTGGTTTTGGAATCAGAATTATGCTCGCCTCATAAAAGGAACTTGGTAGTGTTTCTTCCTCTTGAATTTTTTGAAATAGCTTGAGAAGGATAGGAGTTAGTTTTTCTTTGAATATTTTGTAGAATTCACCAGTGAATCCATTGGGCCCGGGGTTTTGTTTTTTGGGAGCTTTTTGATAACTGTTTCAATCTCTTTTGTTGTAATCGGTCTGTTTAGGTTTTCTGATTCTTCCAGATTGATTTTTAGAAGATTATATGTTTCAAGGAATTTGTCCATTTCACCTAGGTTGTTCAACTTTTTGGCATACACTTCTCCATAGTATTTTCTTACAATATTTTGTATTTCTGTTGTGTCAGTTGTTATTTCTCCTCTCTCGTTTCTAATTTTATTTATTTGAGACCTCTCTTTTCTTTTCTGGTGAGTCTCGTTAAAGGTTCATCGATCTTGTTTACCCTTTCAAGGAACCAGCTCTTGGTTTCATTGATCCTCTGTATTGTTTCTTTAGCCTCTATATCATTTATTTCCACTCTGTTTTTTATTATTGCCTTCCTTCTACTACCTCTGGGCCTTACTTGCTGTTCTTTTTCAAGTTCTTTTAGATGAAGGGTTAGGTTGTTTATTTGAGCTTTTTCAAGCTTCTTAAGAAATGCCTATAGTGCTATGAACTTTCCTCTCAGGACTGCTTTACCTGTGTCCCATAAATTTTGAGTTGTTGTATGTTCATTACCATTTGTCTCTCGGAATTTTTTTATTTCTTCTTTGATTTCATAGTTAACTCATTTGTTATTTAATAACATGCTATTTAGTTTCCATGTGTTTGAGTATTTTTCAGTTTTTCTGTTGTGGTTGATTTCTAGTTTCATGCCATTGTGATCAGAGAAAATGCTTGATATGATTTCAATCTTCTTAAATTTGTTGAGACTGCTTTTGTGTCATAACATGTGATCTATCCTAGAGAATGTATCATGAGCACCTGTAAAGAATGTATATTCTGCAGCTTTAGGGTGAAAGGTTCTGAAGATATGTATTATATCCAGTTGATCTAGTGTGTCCTTTAAGTCTGCTGTTTCTTTGTTAATTTTCTTTCTTGAGGATCTCTCTAGTGATGTAAGTGGGGTGTTGAAATCTCCTACTATTATAGTATTGCTGTTGATCTTGCCCTTTAAATCCATCAAAGGCTGCTTTATATATTTGGGAGCTCCTATATTAGGTGCATAGATATTTATGATGGTTATATCTTCATGTTGGATTGCTCCCTTTATCACTATGTAGTGACCTTCTTTATCTCTTACTATAGCCTTTCTTTTAAAGTCCATTTTGTCTGATATAAGTATTGCTACCCCTGCTTTTTTTTATTTCCATTTGCATGAAATATGTTTTTCCATCCTTTTACCTTCAGTCTATGTGCATCTTTTGTTTTAAGGTGTGTCTCTTGTAGACAGCATATGTATGGGTCCTGTTTCTTTATCCATGCAGCTACCCTATGTCTTTTGATTGGATCATTTAATCCATTTACATTTAAGGTTATTATTGATATGTAGTTGTTTATTGCCATTTTATATTTTAAAGGTGTATTCCTCTTTTACTATATTCTTTTCCCACTTTGATCTGTTTACAACAGGACCCTTAACATTTCCTGCAGCATTGGTTTTGTTGTAATGAGTTCCTTGAGTTTTTTTTGTTTGGGAAGCTCTTTATTTCTCCTTCAATTTTAAATGTTAGCCTTGCTGGATAAAGTAGTCTTGGTTGTAGACTCTTGTTCTGCATTACTTTGAATATTTCTTGCCATTTTCTTCTAGCCTCAAGTGTTTCTGTTGAGTAGTCTGATGTCATCCTTATGGAGGCTCCTTTGTAGGTGATAGCCATTTATTCTCTAGCAGCTTTTAATATTTTTCTTTATCACTTAACTTTGGTATTTTAATTATGATGTGTCTTGGTGTATGTTTCTTTGGGTTTCTCTTTAATCGAGACCTGTGTGCTTCTTGAACTTGTGAGACCCTACCTTGCATCAACTTAGGGAAGTTTTCAGCTATGATTTGATTGAATAAAGTTTCTATCCCTTGTCCTTTCTCTTCTTCTTCAGGAACCCCTATTATGCTGATGTTATTTCTCTTCATGTTGTCACAGAGATCTCTTAGAGTTCCTTAGACTTTTTGAGTGTCTTTTCTTTTTTCTGCTCTGCTTCCATGCCTTTGTTCATCTTGTCTTCCAACTCGCTGATTCTATCCTCAACTTCATCCATCTGCTTTTAATTCCTTTCATTGTGGTCTTCTTTTCTGATATTGTATTTGTCATCTCTGACTGATTCTTTTTAATATTTCAATGTCCTTTTTTATGTTTGCTATCTCTTTATTTAGGTGTTCATAATGAACATCCATTGTTGTTCTAAGATCCCTAAGCATCCTAATAATCATTATTCTAAACTCTGCATTTGAAAGTTTGGTTATTTTTATATCATTCAGTTCATTTCCTGCATAATTCTCTTGTGGTTTCATTTGGATCGCACTTTTCTGTCTTCTCATTATGTCTGTGTGTTTGGATGTGTTGTTTGTTGAGTTGGTTGAGTGTAGGCTTGGTGTTGTCTGCTTCCAATTTTTAGTTGTGTTATTTCTAGGTCTTCTTGGGTTTGCTTCAGCTGTTGTTTGTAATCCACTATGGAATTTGGCTTTTCTAATAGAGCCCTTTTGAAGTCTTGATTTGTTTGTTTTCTTAACTTGGTGTTAGTCTTTTTACTGATCTCAGTAGGAGGCTTATTTGAAACTGTATCCAGGAATGCGTTGGGTGTAACCTGAAACTCTGAAGACCTGATCTGCCAGTTACTTTCTCTGGAGGCGGGGTGCTTTCTTTGCTTCAGTAGGGGGAGGTGTATCTCAGATCTCCATGGAGACCTGAGTTACTGCCCCTCCTCCCCACTTCTTGTTTTCAGCTGTGTCTTTTTGTGCTGATTGGAGCTGGAGAGATATCTTGAGAAGGTTGACCCAGAACCACTTTAGTCTTGTGTTATGTGGAAGGATCAACCACTCCCCCAGCTATGACCACCTCCAGCACCTCCCCCAGGTATGGCTGCTTCTAGCACTGGATTAGTCCCACTGCTCAGGTCCTCCCATGCATTCCTCTGTTTGTCACCGGATGTCTCTCTCTCTCCCTTTCCTTTTGGAAAACAAGCCAGTTCTTTCAACATACCTCATTCCCAGGCCCCCAGGCAAGTGGCTGTAAGTGATATTTTCTACTGTTTTCCTTGGATTGAGAGCCTTTCTGGCCTCTCAGCCTCACCTCCCCCTCCCCTTTGTTCCTGTAAGCAGGGGAGGCTCACCACTCCTTGGCGCTCCCCACCAGACTTGGTGTGGCTTCCTCTTTGCTCCTTGGTTTTTGAGAGAAGTTCTTATAGTCCAGAGTTGGTTTTTCACACTGGATGTTCCTAAATTAATTTGTAATCCAGTTTAGTGGTGTGAGCTGGGAGTCTGTGCATCTCCCTACTCTGCTGCCATCTTCTGTTTCTCCACTTCTGTGAAATTTAATATCTTTGATTGGTACTGACATTCTGAGGGCCTAAATTTTATTATATCATACTGCATGTCCTAGTTTTTTTTCCTTTCTTGGGACTTTCTTATATTAAGGTAAAGTCAGTAGCCTCCTAATTAACTTTCATACTATTGTAAGACCACTGGCTCCTAGAAGCCAGAGTTTTTTGTTCTTGTTGTTTGCTTGTTTGTTTTTAATTTTTCTGAAGTGAGAAGCAAGGAGGCAGAGAGACAGATTCCCATATGCGCCTGACAGGGATCCACCCAGTAAACCCACTAGAGGGCACTGCTCTGCCCATGTAGGGCATTGCTCCATGGCAACCAAAGCCATTCTAGCTCCTGAGGCAAAGACTATGGAGCCATCTTCAGTGCCTGGGTCAACTTTGCTTTTAATAGAGCCTTGGGTGGAGAAGTAGGTGGGCATTTCTCCTGTGTGCCTTGGTTGGGAATTGAACCCAGGACTTCCATATGCCAGACTGATGCTCTATCACTAAGCCAACTGGCCAGGGCTCCTGTTTTTTGTTTATTTGTTTGTTTTGTTCTCTTGTAAATTATCTCAGAGATGGTTGAATTAACATGAAGATTTACTTTAAAGCTTTAGTTTTCTGGTGTAAAATACTGCTTAAATAGCAGTGGGCTCAGTATTTTACTGGCTGACCCTTAATATAATGTCAACAATTGAGCAGTTTGGCCTCTTCTTGAAGTTACAATTCTATTTCAGTTGATCAGAGCAACCAACCTCTTAGTTTAGAGTCTGAAAAAAAACCCGTATTGCTATTGGAAATTCTATTCATGCAACCACATGTACATGTTCTGTTAGGTATTCTTCTTCTTAGTGTCTAAAAAGGACAATATTCATATATCAACTCTCACAATCTCTGTGCATCAGGAATTTACAAACAGTTTGGTTGGGCAGTTTGGGCTTGCTGTTGCCCAAGGGAAGCAGTCATTGTTGTCTGCACTCATTTGCAGACCTCAATGGCCAGGAAGACTCACTTCCAATGTGCTCACTTAGTTAGTCATGCCTGTTCTCCTGTTGTGTCATATTGCTCACATGAGCGAGAACTGATTCAGTATGAATGGGGGCAGACGAGAGGCTGGGTAAAAGAAGATCAGCATGAGCCATTTTGGGGGCCGGATTCCACATCTTTTTATTTCTTTTCACCTTAAACAGAATTATATCAATAGAAAGAGCTACATAAATGTCCTGAAAAATCATTTTGAACCTTACATCTTACTTAAAATATTGGACTGTTGATGTGACTTAGCAAATCCAGGAAAAACTATACTATATTTCTTGCCAAAAAAAAAAAAAAATTCTTAAATTCCTTATCAGTGATCTGATGAAAACAAAATAAAAATAGAATTATTCTTCTGGGAATAGCAGATTATGTAAATTTGACCAACCCATCCACTGAGAACAATTAGAAAACCTATAAGTAAAATGCATACCTAATCAAATGTAAATATGTGTGCTTATATAACTAAATATACATATCTATCAAGCTTCAATTTCATTTGTAACTTTTGTATAAAATGTCTTACATCAGACATAGCTAGACATACAAGGAAATCAAACAATGTAACCAAAAACCAAAAGAAACAATGGAAAAATATAAACAGAAACACAGCTGAAAGAGATAAGAATGTTTCAGTTTAAATTTTATATTCATATCTATTTCTTTTTACACTGAATATTTAAATTCTCAATTTGCACCATGCTACATAAATATTTCTAAAATAGCAATACTATCATTATTATAACATTTAGATTACCAAAGATAGAAGCTTTCTAATTCTCTTTTCCTTAGAATATATCCCACTAGGTATATACAATCCTTTTATAAAACTGTTTACAAAGTTTTCTCTCTCTCATACCTGCTGTGACAACAAAAGCAATTCTTAAAAAATATCTAAATGAACACATTCTAAGTAGACATACTGTTATTGTGAACGCCCCCGGAAAACCTGCAGTTCTCCTGACTACCTTCTGTATTTTACATGGTAGCATTTTCTTGGGTGGTTGACATTGCTAAAAAAAAATCCTGGGCAATAGATATGCTGGTTGGGGATTTAAAAATGATCATGATCATCCTTCTAGCTGTTTAATACTTGGTGTTTTAGAGAAGTGATTTTCTCATCTTACATTTCAAACCATGGTAGTACTCTTTCCATCCTTTCTGTCCCGCATTTTAAACAAGGACATGCCTTCAGCCGTCAAGGTGATCAGTACCCCCAATGTCATCCCAGTTTGTATCTTCTCACTACTCTCTTAACTCATCTATGAAAATGTACAATGGATCTGTTTTTAAATAACTCAGCATTTTCCTTTAAACAACACACAAATTTAAGCAGAGATGTGGTGAGAAACCCACAGTACCCATTCCTGACTTCGGTAACCAGTTCTCATCCCCAAATACCCAATTTGATTCTAGCCATTACTATGTCCTAAAAGTCCCAAAGGTGGTTCTGACTGGATGTCTGAATGGAGGACTTTGATAACTGCAGAGCTAAGTGGATGTTAGGTCTTGTGCTGACCCATAACTCTGCTGTGAGCCCAGCAATGTTTCTAGCCAACTATACACAAACACAGACACATTTCTTATTTCTCATAAATCCTATGCTGATATGCAAACCTGCTAGTGTAGATTTTGATAACAATATTTTAAAAAGGTAGTCAAGCTTTATAGCATAGATTTTTGTTCAGGGTCTCCAAACACTAACGATGTTAAAATATAGATTAAGGTGTATACACATCTACCTGATCTGTGGTGGTGCAGTGGGCTAAGTGTCAACCTAGAATGCTGAGGTCACCAGTTCAAAACCCAGGGCTTGCTTGGTCAAGGCACATATGAGAGTTGATGCTTCCTGCTCTTCCCTTCTCTCTCTCTCCTCTTTAAAATAAATAAATAAATAATTTTTAAAGGTATTTACACATGTAAATTCATGATACCATTTATCCTCAATTATTTTTGAAGTAGATGAATAGCCTGACCAGGCAGTGGTACAGTGGATAGAGCATTGGACTAAGATGCAGAGGAACCAGGTTCAAAACCTTGAGGTTGCTGGCTTGAGCATTGGCTCACCTGTTTTGAGCCCAGGATCACTGGCTTGAGCAAGTGGTCACTCAGTCTGCTGTAGCTCCCCAGTCAAGGCACATATGAGGAAGCAATTGACGAACAACTAAGGTACCACAACAAAGAATTGATGCTTCTCATCTCTCTCCCTTCCTGTTTATCTCTGATTCTCTCTGTCTCTGCCACAAAAAGAAAGAAAAGAAAAAACATAGACGAATAGACAAATAATATGACAAGGGTAAGATGAGAAGAAACACTACAACCACCACCCCATGTTGGAGAAAAGAAAAAAATGGTAGTTATGATATTTTTATAATTGTTTATCCTTCATATGTAACTATTAAGAAAAAGATACTGTTATGTATTGTCCCTGGGAAAAAATCCATTGCTTCTCTAACTTTCATATATTACAGCACCGCATAGTTGATTGAACATGATTTTTGTCAAGACTGTTCTTTTCAAGTGTCTCTATCTTCACTTTCATACTAACATGGTATTTCAAACACCTGTACCAGTGTCTCTTGTTAAAATATATATCTATAATTGAATTCAAAATATACATCAGAGATTTCCAGTGTGCAAAAGCTTTTAGTGAGAGGTCACTTCAGGTGATAAAAGTTTTAAGGAAAAAATCCACAGGTACCAGAAATAATGTATAATTTCAAACAAAATGTCATTTACACGGATGACCTCTACCCATTATCCAAGGCAATGCACTTAAAATAATAAGCTTTAACTACCAAAATATGTTTTTTTTTAATAATTTAATATTTTATACTTCTGATCCAAGGGTGTAGGGGCACAAATTATATCTAATAACAGAAAAGCAGGACAATTCTTTGTAATTCTCTAAAAGGATACAATGCCCTCAAATGTGTTATAATAACACATAAATTGCTAAGTTTTTTTTTTAAATAGCTCTCCATGTCCCCTAGAAACCACTGACTTAGATCTCTCACTGATTATAAGATATTTTAAGGAAAAAAGAAATCTGGAGCAATTAAAAATCTTCAAGTACCGAATCAAATAAGAGTAAGACTCATTATGTTCCTCAGCCAGAAACCATCAGGACCCCACCTGTGGCACACAGCGGGCTTTACCATTTGTCACCTGTTATAACAAAGGAGGCCATACCACCAGAAAAACATGGTAATCTGCTATTCAAAATAGGATTCTGACTTGGGGAAAATCGGTAGAAGTGGGAGTGAGGAGGTTCAAAGAAGTGTTTTGTTCTAGATACTGAGCTCTGAAACCTGTGAACATTATCTTATATGAATAACAGAGTCTTTGCAGATATCACCACATTAAGGATTCTAATTCGATATTATCCTGGATTGTCCATGTGGGGCCTTAATGCCATGGTGAGTGTCTTAGGAAGAATGAGGCAAAGGGAGATTTGACTGAGACCCAAGAAGAGATGGAAAAATGGACATGGAGGCAGAATTTGGGGTGATGCTCCCATAAGAGAAGGGGTGCCAGCAACCACCAGAATCTAGAAGAGACAAGATGGATGCTAAGGATGCTTCTGTAGAGTCTTCAGAAAGAACATGGTCCTGCCAACACCTTGATTTTAGACAATGCCTTCAACAAATGTGAAAGAGGTCTGCGGAAGGGGCGGCTGGCGCCATGTCTGGCCACGAAGGTGGCAAGAAGCCCCTGAAGCAGCCCAAGAAACAGGCCAAGGAGATGGATGAGGAAGATAAGGCATTCAAGCAGAAGCAAAAAGAGGAGCAGAAGAAACTTGAGGAGCTAAAAGCGAAGGCCGCGGGGAAGGGCCCCCTAGCATCTGGTGGAATTAAGAAATCTGGTAAAAAGTGAGCTGTTCCTTGAGACTGAGGTAATGGTGATGATCCTTAATTCCATTCCAGTTTTAACATCTGGATTCCCTGTCATAACATCTCTTGCCACCTATAACTAGAATGAACTGTTGTCTTGAAGCCTATTGTATATTTAAGAATAAACTTTTGTAAGAAAATGATAATAACCACCATGCAGTAGCTCGCTCATCTCTTTAGTTCTCACTGCCATTTCAGCCTTAGTTGTGTGGTCAGAGCAAACCCAACCCGAATCCTGTCCAAGTGTGTTCTTCGTCTTTGTACTGCCCCAAATTCTGTACACCTGAATTAAACCAACTAATTTGAAAAAAAGAAAAAAGAAATGCGAAAGAATAAATTTCTACTGTTTTCAGCTACCCAGTTTGTGGGGATTTCTTACCACAGCCATAAGAACTGTGTACAGGTGCACAGATAATTTGTATCTAGAAGGCAGAAGGAATGGACCATAAGTAAAGATGCACCTGTAAGAAGTAGAAGCTACAACTATTAGCTGGGAGAAGAAATGTTTGAATGTCCTTGTACATTGCATAGTGTTCATGATTTTTCTATACTTAGACAAGATTATAGAAGGTTTTTGATTCTGTCCCACTTTATCATGGTCCCAGAGTAACCTTGTCTGATATTGTAGTCTGAGAATTTATTTTAATATTCAACAGGAGGATGCCAAAGCTTAGCTGTTCACGCAGGCCAGTTCCCAACTGGCAGCTGTGGACATTGCTACTCGCTTTAATCCCTTATTCACCATATATTTACTCAAAAAATCCTGACCCTCATTGAAGTTGCGAAGAGGAAAGCAAATAAGTAAAATATATTACATGTCAGTTGGTGATGAGTGAAAAGTGAAATGGGGAATATTTTAGAAGGAATAACAAATTTCACCTTCATATAGCCCCTAATAAAGCAATTCATCTAGGAATGCAAACCCCCTAGGGTGAATGGTGGCACGGGAGCTGGATATGTGTGCAGTGTCAAAGTGTCATTACTTCCTGATTGTGAAGGGGCAAACTCAGGTTTACAATGCATGGATCTGGCTGCCACCACCTTAACCCAGGGATTGCAAGCAGCGCAGCTCACAGTGGGAAAGCCAGACGTGATGTGCCTACTGATACAATGAAATATGATGCATAAAACACCACCTCTGAGGTGCTCTTGCCCACAGCATTTAGTCTGAAACCAAGTAAGCCTACAGTCCTAGCTCCTCGTGTATAAGAAATTCGGGAAAACAGTGTAAATGACATCACACACACACACACACACACAGAATTAGACAAATTCAAAAGGTGAAACATTTCATAAGACAACTAGTCTGATCAATTCAATAGCTCAATGGCACTTATAAAAAGATAATAGCTGCATTTGATTACAAAGGACTTGAGACATTGGAGACAAAAAGGGTCCTTCTGGCAGTAAGTATATGGTATAGATTAGTGGTGCTCCTATTTTAATGTATAACTGAATCACTGAAGGGAGTTATTAAAAATGTAAAGCTTCCCTGACTGGTTCACTCAGAGGTAGAGCTCCGCCTGGCGTGTGGATATCTTGGGTTTGATTCCTGGTCAGGGCACATGGGAGAAGTGAACATCTGCTTCCCCACATACCCTCCCCTTTCTCTCTCTCTCTCTCTCTTCCTCTTTCTTTCTCTCTCCCCCTCCCGCAGCCATGGCTCGAATGGTTCATTTGAGCAAAGTTGGTCCTGGGTGCTGAGGATGGCTTCATAGCCTTGCCTCAGTCAAATAGCTCAGTTGCTGAGCAACGAAGCAGAGGCCCCAGATGAGCAGAGCATTGCCAGGGTAGAGGGCTTGTGGGGTGTATCTTGGTTGTGGCACTTGAGGAAGTCTGTCTCTCTCCTCTCAACCTTTCACTTAATAAAAAAATAAATAAAATAAAAATGTGAACCTTCAGGATCCTATAGTAGTTAATCTGCTTTAGTAACAATGATGGAGTTGATACTGAAAAGACTGTGACTCTAGTCTCCACTTTGAGAAACACTGGAGATATATTTAAATTGATCACAGAAGCTGTCAGGTTCATGTAAGGGGCTGGGTGGGTTCTGGCATTCATAGCAGAGAATAGGCCATCAACACAGAAAACCTACCATCCACTGAGCTCTGCACTCATAACAGTTTCCATATTGGCTTCCTGTCAGAACCACAGGAAGCAGGGCTTTCAAAACACATGACTGGCCATGTCCCTGGCCAGATCAGTTACATGATTCTTCAGGAAAGCCAATGGATATTGGTATTATTATTATTATTATTATTATTACCTAAGTGATCTTCATGTGTGTGGTTAGGTTTCAGAGCTAACTAGAATTTCTTTAAAATGCAGGGCTGTGCAGTATATATTCAAATGATCAAAGAGCTGATCCTGAATTTTAATGAAATATATAGAGTTATAGCATTTATACTGTCTCAACAACTATGGCTTGCTTTTTAAAATGAATGTCCTGTTTGGTTTTTAAAGGAAGAGTTTTTCTTTTTAAATAGCCATTCTTAGAATAATGAGGAAAAGAAAAGAAAAGGATTAAAATATACTATTTGTGCAGTTCTGCTGATACGGAACTATCCAGGACCAACAGAATCTCTTCTTTTTACAGAAGATGGTGTAAGCCGTCCCAGCCCTTCAGAGCATCGTCAGACATGCTTACCAGACCGTTCCCAGTGAAATCTCAGTTTTAGGACAGAGGAAACTTAGTGACTTTGTTTTCTGTTGCTATACTATGAGATTTCAGAGTCATCTTAGTATCTTTAACATAGTGGAATTAAGGCATGCAAAGATGAGGTGGTGATCTCAACATTTCCAAAAGAGATCACCCTTAGAAAGACAGATCCCTTTCCATTAGCATTATATGTAGTCACCCACATTAAAAGCACAACATATATAGTCAGAGATTACACACTATGAATTCCCAACAACCTGGTAAAAAAAAAATCCTTATAATTTCAGGACAAACAAAATTAAGTCCATAAAACACCTAATTCCATTAGAAAGAAAGTACATATATTATTGCTTTTAAAATATACATTCAAACAAGTCTCAAGGGTAAGACACACAGTTAAACAAGTTAGCCAGTCTGGCAGCACAACTCACTGAGGTATAAGCCAACATACCCTCTGCTTCCATCCGGCATGGAGCACTTTCTCTCTCTTGGAGTCCTTTTTCTCTGAGGCTAACTCTTCCATGACCTATGCTTTTAGATATCTTCCAGGCACACTACTTCTAACAAGGTCCTGTTTGATCTTCAATAACAAGACCCTTTTGATGAAGTGCAAAGATGAACCACATTATATTAAACTCAATTCTGTAAGAAGGATAGGATCATGCAGTGGGGTTATAGAATATTTAAACTGATTGATAGACTGAAAAACCTTGCTTTGGTTTCACAGGCAAGGTATTAATGTAAGAAAGAACACAGAATATGAAATCAGAAACTCTAAATTTAGGTGGTGGGTCCTCTCCTGATTTTATTTTTTTTAAATGTTAAAATAATAAGCATTTATTTTCCTATATGGTATATATGGGTTTTGAATCTGAGAACAAATTAGCTAGGTATAGTTCTGGCTCAGGGACTCTCCTGAGGTTGCAGTTAAATACCAGCCAAAAATACACTCATCCAAACACTTGATTAGGGCTGGAGGATGTGTTTCCAAGGTGACCCACTCACATCTTAGCCAGTTAGCATTGGTTCTCTGCTAAGATTCATTACTTCCTCAGGTGGATAGAAGTCTGTTTGACTGTTCTTACAAGGTAGCAGCTGGCTTTCCCCAGAACTGATTCATAAGACAGTACTGTGAAAACCACAATGTCTTCTATGGCCCAGTCTCAGACCATCATTTTGCAATATCCTGTTAGTTACATGAGTCAGTCTTGTATACATGGTGTGTAAAGAGAAAATACAAGGCTAAGAATACCAGAAGAGAAGAATCATATGGTGGTCTTCTACTGATTAATGATATAATTGGTTATTATATCAGTTAACTCTTTTATATATCAACTGTCAATGGAATAGATCACTATTACCCCCCACCCACATTATAGAGTCCCTGTGATACTAAATAAGAAAGAGTGCCAATAATGGATCATAAATTAATATAAAGAAAGTTAATTCCTTATTGCTACATTTATTATGGATTTTACATATGATCCTTCTTATCAGTTTCTATCCAAGCTCTCAGTTTTTTTAAACCAGCAAGAGAATTGCTCTTGCGCATTGGGAATCCTAATGAGTCTGCCCTGAATCTGGGGTTATCCTCCCTTCCCAGCAGAGATTTAAAGCCATCCAGCTGAACTAGGTCATGCATACCCGTAGACTACATTTCAATTATTACAGGATTCTTATTTAACTTTGTTTTGCTTAAGTCTGTGCCATACATTGAAGTTTCTTATTCAGTTGTTACACCATTTTCTGTTTTTGTTTTTGTCTTTTTTTTTTTTTCTACACTTTATTCTACCGTTTATATTTTAGCAGTTCTTTTATTGTTTGCTTCCATTGTCAACTCTGAATGGCACATTTTACATAGAACCCTCAAAACATAAAAGAAAAGACATGCTCACTCATTCACTAACTTGATATGAAGTTGTCAGACACTTGATAGAATTTGGTGGAATTACTCAGGCTTCCATAAAGACTAGGTTGCTCTCAACTACTCCCTCTCAGTTTTCTCTTTAAGAAAAAGAAAGGGTGAAGAAAAGATGTTAGCATTATGTTGATGAAATACCAAGACTTATATTTAAATAAGAAGAAAATATTGCAAGAGCCTATATAGATCATTGATTCCACAATTAATACTTTGATCAATGGCAATGCAAATCTTAAATCAATCTTATAAATCCTTTGAAGAAAAATCATCACTGAGTCTTTACAATATCTGTTTAGCTAAAAAAAAAGTTTGGCATTTCTCTTAAAATATTTTTGGTAACACGTACACAAAAACATTTTTATAAAATACCAATAATATTCACCTCCTTCTTGGTCTCAAACATAACTAGAGGAGGTATAGATTGGTGAATCTCTTTAGAAGCTATTTGGCAATATATATCAAAATTACAACTATATTTAGCTTATGACTTAGCAATTCTACTTTACATGTGCCCAAAAATGTGTGTGTAAAAATGTTCTTGGTGTTATGTGTTAAAGTAGCAAAAGGTGAGAGAAAATGCATAATCAATAGTAAATAAGTTTTAGTTAAAACATTTTATGACATAATCTAGAAACCTAAATATACAGACATAAAAAATCTCCAAGGCACATCATTATGTTTCCAAAGCAAATCCTTTAACAATATGTATAATATAGCCTTATTTATACTGTATGTATTTATGTGCACATACACATAATGAAAAATTAAATGCATGCACTGATAGTGACAGAGGTAGGGTAAATGGGGACAAATAAAGAAGGATTTTTATGTTTTGTTTTAATCATTCTCTTATTTAATCATGTTCAGTAAGAGTGTATACCTGTATTACTTATGTACTAAAACACTAATATTTAAAAAATAAGTGTTTTATCGTCTTTGAATAAGACTAGGAAAGAAAAATAAATACTAAGAATATGTTAAATTCGCCTAATTTTTAATATGCACTCTGGTTAACTTTAGTTCCTGCAAATGCAATACAGAAGGTATAACTCTGGTTGTATATAGACATATGACAAATGTCTCAGGCATCGCAATACTCTTTTCAATAAATATTTTTGAAGTGAACATCCAAATAAATGAAGGAATGAGTGGATCAAACCCAAATATCAGTAACTCCAGGTATCTACCAGCTAACTAAGTTCACATCGTTGCAAAGTTTATTCACAATCTCAATTTGCAAAACTTTGTGTAATCATTAAGAGATAGAATATTTGACAACCTGAACGGCCCAGGCTCCTTTGCTTTTCATATCTTTGGTGAGCTCTCACTGAGCCTCACTCGCTGAGTTTGTCCCACCTCCCCTGTCTGTGCATAGAACACGGGGAACAGAAGAGCATCACTCGTGTTCATTTGCAGTGACTGGTTATGTCTGTCCTGGCTCTGTCGAGCACCGCGTGGGGCTCCTCCAGTGTCAGGGCACCTCCTCGGCTGCCATTAAGATGCAGGTTGCCAGCCCTCTGCCTTGCTCACAGGCTGCATGTGTCCTAGTTTGCCACCTTCCTCTGAATTTCTAGTATCTACTGACTTGAAGACTTATCCAGACCCTCTGAAGTTCATGAAGGTGAGAGTCACTTATTTTCTCAGCTGCCACTGGATGAAGATTTTTCTCTACTCACTTTTGAATCATAGAACTTTCCAGACACTCAGGAAAGTTATTGCCTTCTATCGAGCTCTTTATATGAATGAACCTGAGCTCCCTCTGAGTTTTCTAACTAAAGGCTTACTTAACTTGGCATCATATCTTTGAGATTCTTCTAAACTCCAGAAACCCATGATTCTGTTGTGACTATGGCTAAACCAATTCTTGAAGGACCAAATTAAACCAAGATGAATTTTACAGATTTCAATTAATATCCCACATTTATATGATTATTGTCTTTCTAAGCACAAACATTTTAATTTTCTGTTTTTAAATTATTTGTGACATTGTTGGATGATGATGATAATAAAGATGATAGTGATGAGAATTCTTAATATCTACTGAGCCTACCACAGACCCACCCTAGTGCTTCCACTTTAGAAACACTGTACCATTAACTAGAACAAGCTATCCAGGCAGTATTATCAATGGTCTCATTTTACTGTTGAGACACTGATATTTGGTGAGATTAAACAGCATGGTAAAGTGGTCTGACACCAGCATCTGCACTCCCAAACCCTGCTTTGCACATCTGAAGAAGGATTTCAGCTAGAATGGAGGAAAAATAAGAATCAATTTTGCACTTTGACGTTTTAAAGGACAAAGTCATCAAATAATAAAAGGTGGCACATACTGGCTTATTTGTGCCATGCCAACATTGGTAAACCAGTTGTACCTCAGGAAAAAAAGTATGTCCACATGTCTTCTTTGGATAAAAAATGTATTTTCTTCAGAGAAATAAACACAAACAACAGAAAGTGAAACAAACAGAAAATGTATGTTAAAAATTTCCCCGATTTTTTAATCAGGGAAGAGGTGGGCAGTGACTATGCCTCTGAGAAAATAATAGGGAGGGAAATAAATGGGGTCCTAACTGTTGGGAGAGAGTTGCAAAATCTCGGCAGTTTGCCCAACACAAGCAGTATGCCGCCTTCCACCAGGCCCTGGCGAGGGTGCAATTATGTGTCGCTGGAACATCATTAATGCTGACCAGGGGAACTTGCTCACTGAGAGAAGCCTGGGCAGCTCACTTCCTCTACAGATTTCAGATATCTTTTTTTTTTTTTTCATTTCTTTCTTTATCTAGTTGGGACTATAATGAAACCTTCCCAGGCACTCAGCTCTTAGTAGCTCTTTGAACTTACAACACCGGAGAGAAATGGGACTGATTGAACTTTCACAATGGCTAACACTAGCACCAATTAATCAGCTCTCTTGAAAAGAAAATTGGAACAGATAGAGCTGGAGACTGGCTCGCAGACGCAGGAGTTGGAATCATTTTTCTGAAATAATCTCCTCCTGCAGTTATAAACCTGTAAAGATTTTTTTCCTCTACCAAAAGGATGCTAAGATAATAATACTTATTTGTCTATTTAATGAGGATGTTGAAAGGTTTATTTAGTCGCTGTTTGTAAAGTGTTTAGAAAATGAAAACCGCTGTGTAAATGCTAAATATGATTATTAGCCAACCTAGCACTTTTATGTGAACATTCTGTTCTGGTTTCTTCCTCTAAGTCTATTTCAGGGCAGCTTAACACCTCCATACAGAGTTTTCGGGAAGGCTTTCATGCCGAGTCTGTTGAGAAGCCAAAAAGTCCCTGATCACTGCAGACAAGACAAAAATTAAACCACAGATATAATTCACAAACATTTAAAGGCATCCTCAAAATGATTTACAATTCATAACAGGGGTGTCATTAATCAGAGAAGCATCAGTATAAAATCAATGGAAAAGTCAAACAGAAAAATGACAAATGTCATATTTTTGTCAAAGATTCATACAATCCTATGTTAGCCACATCATCCAACCACTGGAGTAAGGTGTCTGCTAGGAAGGACCATAAAAACCTAAACTCATTTGAGCATGAAATTCTCCACCCAAAAGTCCTTACTCTACAATTTCTAAGACTCTTCAGAATGGTACCAATTTTTCCGACTTATACTTATTTAAAACTCTGAGTGGGTCACAAAATAATTCCTGAAACTCAAATGCATTTTTAAGGTATGAAATAGTATAATTAAGGTATGAAATAGTATAATTAAAGAGAATTTTCTTTGTTTGGAAATATTTTGTATCAGCAATGCAACCTGTCCCACAAATATTGGCATTTCATCTTTTGAACTCTGTAGTCTGGAAAACGTATTCATGGGAACAATATGAGACAACTGAATAAAGTCCCAGTTGGCTTCCCCAACTCTCATTTCTGTGAGTTAGTTAGAAAGTTTGAGAAAAAAAAACACCATCTTAATCAACATCAGCTTTGTACATTCAAGTTCAGAGACAGCAAGTGTTTTAGGGGCATTTTTCATGGTCGATGCTTTTATCTACTGTGCCACCACAAGCCAACCTTAGGGGTATTTTTAACATTTCTAATATGTCAAATCAGGTCAGGAGTTAAAGGAGATAAAAATGAAACAGAGAAATCACCTAGCAATTGGCTAATAGTGCCTCCAATTAAACAAAGGACAGATGTTTACTACAAACTCTGAAACTGGGGTCTATACACAAATAAGAAAAAAATAAAAAAAGTCATGGTAATGTTGAAAGAATTTGGGGTTGCTTCATGTGGGTACGTGTGTGTGTGCACTGGTATATGAACGGGTGTGTAAGTGAGTGTGAGGTTTAACAAGGTTTCTAACAAGACTGTTATAAGTTGGTGTTTGAAGAAACTATAATTCCTTTATCATCATTATTAAAAGTACCTGTGTTTATGGCAGTAACTTTATTTTCTGCAACTAAATTCACTTGAGCCAGTGTTATTGCAAAGAAATAGTGAGCATTTTTGCATGGAATTTAAGTTGGCGCAAAATTTCCAGTGGGGGTTAATTAGAAACAGTTACAATGGCAAAAGGGAGACCAAAACGAAAGTTATGTGCCCTGGCCACCTTCCAATCACGCTCTGGAGTTCTTGCTATATAAAAATAAGATATTGTTGAAAAAAATTATTACCTCTCTCAGGTCTTTATTCAATTTTATATGGTATACAACAAAAATGTTTATTTTCTCAATGATATGAACTACCAAGAACAAACAAAACGTTAAATTTGTGGCAACCCCAAAATCTTATTCTCGACACTCAAAAGATATTGGTCTTTCCTGGAAAATTTGTCTAGAACTGCTTTTCTATACAAATTTTCTGCTAGTTATTCAGTATTAAGAAAAAGTGCCCCACCCCTGGAACCAGGGAGAAGAATGGCTACATGATTCTTGATATCATATTGAAATAAATTTTAAAAGCACCCCCAATTTAGGTCTTTAAGGGGTTTGCTCGTCTAATTTGTTAGGGTCTTGATTAAGGTCTAGAGTCAGTGAAATTCAATACTAACATCAATTTGTTTGTCTATAGAGATGCAAATATTGGGGCGGGTAGAGAAGATAACCTCAAATGTCACACAGGTGCTCCTCAATTTATGATGAGGTTACATCCTCAAAAACCACTGTAAATTGAAAATATTGTCAAGTCAAAAATGCACCTGAAACACCTCACCTCCCAAACCTCAGAGCTTAGCCTATCCTGCCTTGAACGTGCTCAGCACACTTACATGAGCTCACAGATGGGCAAACTCATCTCGCAGTCACCATCCACTATCACGGGAGTGTCCTATTCCATATTGCTCACCCAGGGAAAGGTTAACATTTCAAACTCATAGTACAGTTTCTACTGAATGTGTATCACTTTTGCACCATTGTAAAGTGGAACAATCCTAAGTCGCACCATCTTGAGTCAGGGACCATCTCAAGTGTTATTGCTCAAAGGGTTTCTGAATCAGATTTCTTTTTCTGCTTGTTCCCTCATTAATAAGCTTAACTACATAGTACCATCTATTTATTTATTATTTATAGGAAACTCATGTCTTTAATTATTTGAAAATGATACAGTGACAGTGTGGGCAGGTGTCCAAATGGACTCCTCTGCAGGAGCCAATGAAGTACACTTTCTGAAATGTGCTCCGTCCGCATGGGCTGCTTTAGCTAGGGAGCTCTTTCGCTGATTGCAGGAGTGAATCGCAAGGGACACTGGGCTCTCATTTTGCTGATTCTCCGTTTTTCTTGTTGTTGCTGCCTCTCTCCTCCTCCTTCCAATTCTGCGTTGGGTTGTTTTTTTTTCTGCATCATGGTCAGGTTTGTTCGTCCACCCATAGCTATTTAGTTTGTTAGTTATTTTCATTTGTTTATCTATTTGTCTATCTGTGAACCAAAAGTAAATAAATTTCTAAGTATCTTGTACCCACAGGAAAGCGGAACTGCTCCTTCAGACCTGAACAGGTGGGTTTGGGTCCCATGACTTCCTCTGACCTCCTGCTGACCTGCACTGCAGGCTGCACACTTGCCCTGCCCATGCGTCTGAGACGGAAACTTCCCAACCTTGCCTCATGTAAATGTGAAACGTTCCCTAACCTCTGAAGAGCATTAATACATTCAATTATAAGCTCTTTCAAAATCAAGGGGATCTGTTCTGATTAAGTGCTCGCATGAATCTAATGCTCCCAGCATCCCAAGAAAATAAAGAAACTAAAGTTATAGTACTTGTAATATGCCAGCCAATAAAGAGAATAAACCCTTCTTTCAGAAAATAAAAGTTCAGAGCATTTTTCATGAGAATTTAAGTTCTCCTAATCAAGATGAATTTTTAGACTGGTTTGTAATATGGGTTCAAAAACAGGTATATGTTTTAACCCTTATGAGTGTGGTACATAATACAAGCACATGTTTTATGTTTCATAAAATTATTATGACTTTAAAAGATTGTGTTTATTATTCCATGAAGAGTATAAATATGAATGTCTCTAAATTCTCATATTTATTTAGTGCTCTGATAAATTAATAGTACTTACATTAAATATTTATAATTAAGAAAATATAAAATAATGTGTTTAATTATAATCTTGACAAACATTTTTATATTAACAGTACTTATGTTCTAAAGCATATCTGATTAAATATCATTTCCAAGATCCTTAGTTAATTTAAACTCTTAATCCAATGTTAAATTGAATTAATTAGTGGATAAACTTTGGATATCTAGATAATGTGTAATATAAACAAATGAAACATCGTCACTATTACACCTGTGTATACAATATGTGGGGTATACTTTTGTTTTTAAAGAGATAAAGACAATACTTTTGTCTTAAAATATCAGATTCACATCATATTCAATATAAAATTATCATAATGAACAAAACAGATATTGATAGCAAGTTGTAGAAAATTTGGTTACAAGGAGTTTTATCTGTCTTGGTTTCTAATCATTGCAAATGATCCTGAAAAATGGAATGAAACATGTCAAAATTTTGCCAAGTTTACACATTTTGATAGGCATATTTATAGCTAATATTATATTAATGCAAAGTAGAATTCTTTTTCATATAAAAATGACAAATGATCTTAAAGTATTTAACAGTATTAAGAATAGCAAATATTATTTTTTGTGTAATCTACACAAATAGCAGATTTTCTTTTCTTTCTTTCTTTTTATTTTTAATTAAGTAAGAACAGGGGAGGCAGAGATACAGAATCCCAAATGCACCCGACCTGGATCCACCCTGCAAACCTTCTATGGGGCAGTGTTCTGCCTCTATAGGCATGCTCTGTTGTGCAGCAACTGAGTTATTTTTAGCACCTGAGACAGAGGCCAGGAGTCATCCTTAGCACCTGAGTCAACTTGCTGGAATCTATTGAGCCATGGCTAACAGGAGGGAAAGAGAAACAGATGAAGAGAAAAGAGGGGCAGAATAAGAGAAGCAGATGGTCGCTTCTCCTGTGTGCACTAACCAGGAATCAAACCTGGACATACACACACACACCAGGCCAATGCTTTACCACTCAGCCAACCGTCCAGAGCCAATAGCAGATTTTCTATCTCTATAGAATCACATTCTGTACTATGAGCAACTTCTTATGTTTATGATTCTTAAAAAAAAGTTCTTCACCCCTAAAAAGCTAAGTTTATATTGAATTGCTTTATATTCTATGTTTATTTAAAATATTGCTCCATCACTTTGATGAGCTCTTAATCAAGGTAATATTCTCAGGACCCATAATCCTATCTTAGTAAAGAAACCGAATGTTTTCTTATAAATCTGTTGATGTGCCTTGTCATGATCAAACTCTATATTTATTAACTGTGTGTATTCAATACCTTTTAAATGTAAAACAAGATTTCAGTTGGTACATACACAGATTGCTACCTTCACTCTATATAAAAAAATGCTAAATAACCTGATTTTATTGGTGTATCAATATTTCTGTTTTATTCCAACAGTTATCATCAGAGCTGCACTGCAAGATTTTCTCAAATCAAAAGAGAAAGATACTCAACTTATGTCACATTAATTTTATGCACATAAAATATAATAATTACAAATATATAGAGATTATTTATTTCATAGATTTGTTAATCCCCTTGCCATCCTTGGCGTGTTTTACTTTTATGGGAAACACTGATCAGATTCCTATAACACAGTGGAGAATTTCACTCTCCTCTGTTTTCATATTGATTACCATAATAAATTAACCACTACCATTTGGGCCTTTCATTAACAGATGCTTGAAAGTTTTGTTATAAAAAGTTATGGACTGGGCCTGACCTGTGGTGGCGCAGTGGATAAAGCATCGACCTGGGAACACTGAGGTTGCCAGTTCAAAACCCTGCACTGGTCTGGTCAAGGCACACATGGGAGTTGATGCTTCCAGCTCCTCCCCCCTTTCTCTCTCTCTCTCTCTCTCTCTCTCTCTCTCTCTCTGTGTGTGTGTCTCCTCTCTAAAATGAATAAAATAAAAACAAAATTTAAAAAAAAAGTTATGGGCTGAAAATGTGGTTTTTAACAAAGAAAGATCGTCTCAGTGTCTCAGTAAAAAGGATTCTATCAGGTTCTATTAACTATTGATATTTCAAGAAACAAACTGGTTTGAAGTTTGAACTGACATCACTTAAGAAATTCTGAGATTGTCCAAGTTAACTCTGAATTCAGTCAAGATCTTTAGATGCCCTTTTTATTCAAAGGCAGAGAACTTGATGGAAGCCAACTCTTGTCCCCAAATCTAACAATGAGCTCACACAGTACAGAATAACTGGGTAACAAAAATCTAATTGTCATTACTTGTGTTTGGAATAATTTGATATTAGTTTCAGGTTCTACTTTCCTATGAATGAAAGAAGAAGTTCTTTCTCTTCTTTTGAATATATCTCTAATTTTTAATTTATAAATAGTATTTTGTTTTTCCTGATATCCCTGAATTCTAAAACAAACAAACACACATATATACAAAAACTACTCTGAGTCTCATTACTTTTCTTGGAAATAAGGTTGTTTGCCAGAATTTGACCTTTTTATTTACCAGAAGAATTGGACAAGCTGATTCTACAATCAAGGCTCCACCTGTGGTAACTTAGTTGAGCACAAAGCTTATCGGAATTAGATATGTCAAACCCATTATTAACGTACAGAAGTCATACGTCACAAAAGGAACCCATGCCCACAAAGCCTTCCTAGGAATCTGGAACAGTACTTGCCTTGTGTCTTATATAGCTTTTTAAAAAATTGATTTTAGCAAAAGAGGGAGAGAGAAAGAAAGGGAGAGATGGAAAAAGGGAGGGAAGGAGAGAGAGAGGGACAGGAACATCAATCTGTTTCTGTATGTGCCCTGACTTGAGTCATACTGGCAACCTCTGTGTTTCTGGACAATGCTCTAACCAACTGAACTATCAGGCCAGGGCAATGGCTCAGATTTAAATAAATATATTTATTATCAGTAATGACTTTCATTGAGCTCTGTCCATCGGTCTTCCCTGAATGGGCTCTTCACTTGCATGGCGACCCCCACAACCCACCGGAGTGCATGTGTGCAGGCTCAAACCAGGAAGATAACTAGGCATGCACTCCTGTGCTCCAGAGAGAACACCCTACCCGAATAGACACTGCCACTTAGCTATACAAGAACAGAAGCAGTCCCTGTGTGTTTCCTAGTTGGCTTTATCCTTAATCAGATTTGGCAAATTTATAGGAACTGCTGATGCAGCCTGTGGGTATGAATGTTTCAGCTTTGGATTTCCTTATCTAGGTGTGGTATAAAAGAACCAGCAGGAGAAATGTAAAAATGAAGAAGAAAAAACACTTGAGAATAAAAGATGTTATTGGAAATGCAATCTGAAATTGCTTATGAATTTCCCAGTCAGAAGTTAATTCTCTGGGTTCAGTTTCACCCCGGGAGCCTCCGAATTTGTTGATCGGCAGGAAGGCTTATACTGTTAATTACCACCTTTTGCTGCACCTCTGTAAATGAATCCATCAAAACCAAAGAGTGAGATCAGCATGCTTTGTAATAAAAAATAATCTTTCAAAATTATTTATGATCACCAGAAGGACTATTAAAAATTATCCCAAATTTGAAAATAAGCAAAAAGAACGGCATGTTCTTTTAATATCATACTATGTCATTATTTAATACACCCTTCCAAGGAATATTTAACTCTAGGGTATTGCACCTTTGTTTAAATTGCATTTTACTATTTATTAGGGACTGGATTCCATGAGGCTACATGTTAACTTGGAGATTTCATCTTGTAAAGATGCAAGTAATGTCACTCTTGTAAAGAAGATAACTCTAAGCACCACACCCTCCAGGACTTAACCTAACTTGAATTTATCCCTAAATTGGCCAACTGTTTCAGCCTGCCTTTCCTGACTGACTGTATCAACCCCTGCTCTTCAAATGTTATCCAGATTGGCCATTCTTCTAGTTCCCTCATGAATGAGTAAATAGTTTTTAAGATTTATTCTTTGATTTTTATAGAGAGATGTCAGGGGAAGCAAGAAGTATCAACTCATAGTTGTTTCATTTTAGTTGTTCTTTGATTGCTTGTCACAGGTGCCTTGATCGGACAAACCCAGAATTTTGAACTGTTGACCTCAGCATTCCAAGTCAACACTTTAATCCACTGCGCCACCACAGGCCAGGCATGAATCTAATTTTTGACTTGTTCTCATTCAATATGAAATTCCTTAGAATGAGTTTATATGAGTCATTCTATATGAACACAAGCTATACTTTCTAACTTTTTGAAAATTATACTTTGATATAAGCTAATCTCTATTAAATGGAACAAATAATTAAACATGCTAAGGTAAACATCATTTCTCAGAACAACTTATTTGAACTTCTCACTTTGTGCAGATGTCCACGAGGCTTTGGGTTGCAGTTTAGCAAAAAAAGTATACTTGGTACTCTATCAAATAAATCAGGAGAGATGACTTTAAACAATTATTTATCTCTCATGTCTTGATTGTGTCTTTTAATTCATTAAAATATGTTACACATTTGTTTATTCTGTGTAAAAATTAATATGGAAAATGATAAAGAAATGGGAGGGCAAATCATTATCTTAGATGTTCTATCCTTATAAATACTATACAATTATTAGTGAGTTTTGAAATTTACTCAATAAAATTTATTACTCAGCCCAATATTCTTGGCAAGATATGATGTCAAGTTCCCATAGCTCTTCAGAAAGAGCAATGATCATTTAAGTGGTCAGTATGAGACAAATCCATGACTTAAATTCTATTTCTATGACTTCTTTGTCTCACAATGCTCTTTCCATCCAGTTCATCTCACACTTGTATTAGAAAGGAACTCCAGTACACATATTTTAGCCCCATGTTGATTTAGATTGGGTTTGAAATAAAGCATCTTTTCACAACAAGCAAAGACAGGACAAATTGGAAATCCATTCTATTCCACTGCAGGGGGATAACACCATTCAGCAGGAGGCATGAATAGAGTGGACTGCCTTGGCTAGCCTACATTTGGCTTAGTGGTGGTTTTTTTTAAGTATTCTATGTAAATATTATTTTTAAAAAATGCTGGAATTAGAACTAGATGTCACACTAGATGTAGGCTTGGTGATGGAGTTAAAATTCTTATATCTTTATGTTTATGTTTCCAGTTTCAAAGAAATCTCATATTAAATCATTTAATTATACATTTTAAGAGAATGAAAGCAACAGTATGTGAAGAAGTGTTCCAGGGACAGAAGTGTATGCATGATGGTGGATGAGAGACTTTTGCAAGCAGGCACCGGTCACTCCAGATTTAGCAAGTGGCCTTCTTGAGTAACCAATTATTGGCCTCATTGAGTTAAAGTCTTTAGCAAGGAGAGGTTAGATGTCTGGACAATCCTGAACTTCTTTCAATCAATCAATGATCAATCAATTAATAAAGCGTTTTTTTTCCTGCAGTACTCACCATTTTTCACCACTGCTCCAGATCTCCAAGTACAAATGACTTCAGGGGCCACATGACAAACATATGAAGCATACAGATTCAAGGACAGGAGGAGTGGTGGAAAAGGTAACTGCATGTCAGGCCTGAAAGTTTTAAATTCAAACACAAAAGAATTATTCACTGTCTGTGGATTATAGTTCAATCTCATCCACCTCTTCCTATGACCTGACCTTAGGCTGAAGAGCTTACTTTCCTGATTAGTAAAGGAAAATTAAAAATTAGAACCAATTCACCAAGAGGATCAGTAAGACAGTTCCATTTACAATTGCATGGCTGTACACATTGCAAAATAAAGACTAACACAATGCAGAAAATAATTAACAATGTCTAGATCTTGATAGGCTATAGAACAACAAACATGCATCATTACATTGAATATAATACAATGAGGTTATTTTACTTTTACAGTGTTCACATTGCCTTTAACTACTTCTATTAATATCAGAACTGCTGTTGCTACTATGCTACTACTAATCCTATTGCTGCAATTATGATTGCAACTACATAAAAGTCCCTATTGTCATGTTGTAGTTTGCTCTAAGACATATCAGATAATGGAAGTGGAAGTTATAGGAAAGAAATAAATTTACTCAAAATGTGTGATGAATCTGGAATCATGACTCAGTTTCTAGATACAATCATTGATGCTGTTTATTAGTTTTCATATCTGCCTTTAATTCTTGTTTTTCTTCAAAATGAAGTCATATACATCCATCTTAGTATGGTATATATGTCACTGAAGTTGAAGAGTCACCATTTTAATCTGTCTAATACTTTTACTTGTGTCTAAATTACATTATGTTTGAGTTCAATTCTTATTTTCATGTTGTCACTTTCTTATTTTAAAAAATGTGTTCATCACAATTATAATAAAATGGTCATAAACTTTCACAAACCCTACTATATGATAAATAAGGTGGTAAATGCCCCAATTAAGCACCTGGATGGCAAGTACTGCCACCATGAAGAGTTTGAAATATTGATTAGGATAAGAAAGTCTGGTTTATGTTTTACAAAAAGAGTTTGGGGAACCCCTGTAATATGTATATGAGTAAACATTATTTAAAATCAAATACAAAAAAAAAAGATACCACTTCATTTCTGCATAAGAAAATAGATTCAAAAAGTCGGGCCAGTTTTCTAGGCATCTAGTTTCCAGACTTGGATTTCCTGGATTATTTTAAAGAAAATGTTGGAAATGAATTAAATTGCCAACTTTTAATTTTTCCCAAAAAGTATGTATGGTACACATGCCCTCATCTATACACCTACAAAGATAGCCACCACTGTCATTTTACCAAAGAAAAGGTAATTTCACTCCATAACTATAAGGAATGATAACATTCAGAGGAAAATGTGACCTATAAACGAGAGCACACTTGTAGTGAATTGAATTATGTCTCAAAAAACTGTGTTCAACTCCTAACCCCCAGACCTCAGAATATAACTTATTTGGAATAAAAGTTTTTTGTGTGTCAGTAAGGTAAATATTTTTAGATGGAATTATTCTGAATTAAAGGGAGTCATAAATCCAATGACAGTGTCCATAGAAGAAACTGAAAAGGAGAAACCATAAGGAAGACAGCTGTGGGGGAAAAAGGGAGAGATTGGAGTTGATGAAGCCAGAAGCCGAAGAGTGTAGGCAACTACCAGAAGCTAGAAAAGCAGGAAGAATTCTCTCCTCAAAGCTTTTGGAGGGGGAGGGGGCTCTGACCACACTTTGATTCCAGACTTCTGGCACCTAAATTTTAAGAGGATTTCTAGTGTTTGAAGCCATCATAACCATGGCAATTTGTTGTGATAGCTCTAACTGTAAGTCTACACAAAGATACACACCCACACACCACAGTAGTGTCTCCCTTCTGCTAATTAGGCCACAGCCATCAGTCTTGTCTGGTATTGAGAATCGTTGTTGCAATCCGGGTTTGGATGACACATTCTGTGACCTTCCATATTCCACTCTTCAGCATACCATCCAGTTAAGGAGAAAGAAAAAGCTTTCCAGTAGATTTTGTGGATATTCCCCAGCTAATTGTGTATGGATAAAGATTTTAAAAATCCCTCAACATTCCCTTGTAAAAGGCTTGGGTGGGCAGGCGGCAGAAAGAGCATTCATCTGTTGACAGACTGTGCAGGAGTGTGGGAGGAGGACCAGCTTTTTCTTGTTCCCAGAGATGATCTTTCTCTATAATCGTTGTGAATAACTTCATGACTGTTTTAGAACCATGTGAAGTTAAGTGTATTTGTAAAATTTATGATCGAGTAAACTTGCATTATGTAACTCTGAGCATTTTAACAGAAGTCAGCTCTCTCAGGAAGCAGCCCCGAACAGGTCCTATATGTGTTATGGGAGCTGATGGACTATTTGATGTAGAGCACTGGTTCTTAACCTGGGTTCTATTGAACCCTAGGGGTTCGATGAGTCGGTCTTAGGGGTTCGGAGAAGCCTCTGCTGCGGAGACCAGAATAAAGTAATACCGTCATTTGTTGTGAGTTCATGCACTTTGTTGATTTCGTTCTTTGAGCAAGGTGATGTTCATGCACGGCTCATTTTGTGCACCAGTAACAAAACATATACCTATGTCTTGAATTTGGAAAAAAAATCATATTTTATTTATCACTAAAGAAGGGTCCGGTGAATGAATGCGCATATGAAACTGGTGGGTTCAGTACCTCAAAAAAGGTTAAGAACCACTGATGTAGAGTAAGGGTAACAAAAGACAGGGTCTCAAAGGCCAATGAGCCGGGTTAATGGCGGTGGTGCTACTTTAACTGGAAAAAGACAACCAATGGGAGAATTCATGCTAGCACATGCACAAAGTTGAATGCTCTCAGCTCTCTCTCTCTTTCTCTCTCTCTCTTTCTCTTCATCCCATTCACTCCTGTCCCTCTCTCTGTGTTTTGAGTATTTGTTTGTTTTTTTGCTACTTCTTTCTAGAAAGATTTAGGAGGTTGTATTCTGTTTTATTGTAATAAAGATGCACCAACTTGAAGAGGACCACAGCTCCATAAAAAGCCTGCTGTTTAGGAGAAGCTAAAACAAGGTGGTTGCAGACACAAAAGAGAAGAGTTTTTGATAAAAAATAAAATGAAACAAAAAACTATCAGATCCGTGATGAACATGACAGCATCCCTAGAGGAACTTTCAACACTGATTGAAAATATGCTAAAAACAACTATCATTGTCTCTAAATAATTTTGAAATGAATGAAAGCATGTGTGGTTTAGGAAAGAGTTTTAGCAAAATGTTGCCTAGAGATTCTAAGTCTAGAAGGCACTGATTTTAAAATAAAATATTCAGTTATTGGGAAAATGCTGGCCAAGACAGCAGACTCAGAAGCTAACTCAGCCTGAGTTTGAATTGTGACTCTTCAGTGTTCAGCCATGTGATCTAGCAGCTTATAGAACTCTGAGCCTCATCTGTTAACTGGGCATAATAAGAATAGACACCTGTGAAGCTGACTTGAGCATTAAATTACTAACTACCATTAACACACTTAGAATGGTGTCAGGTATATGGTAAGGGCTCAATAAATGTTAGCTGTTTCCAGGATCCAGACACAGCCTCAGGATTTGACTCAGCAGCGATTAGTTCAGATTTGGAGAACAAAGCTCCCAACTGAACCAGGAGGTTGATACTCTGAAAACCAGGCGTAACTGAGTTTACTCTTTAATGTGATTAATAGCATTTACTAACCCTTACATTTTTTTAAGTAATTATATTTATACAAACAAAACTTGCATACCAGAAAAGAAAGTATAATACATAGTCTCTCTTTTGTCTTTTTCTATTACAGCCCCACTCCAATGGAAATCTGATGTTCAGATGATGAAATAGTACCAAAACACATGTAGACAGTTAATAAATCACTTCTTTATAGCATAGAAAACCCAAATCATGCTGAGAAAACTTTAACAATCGATTATGATTTGCCTGTACAGATGTATGGCTAAGAAAAATTTAAGATGGAGGGGAATCCTTCTCAGGCAAGCACATAGACCATTTCTGGTCATCACTGAGAGTGTCTAAGGCTATTTGGATTAAAGCCCTGATTTGAGTGGTCTGCCATCGCAATCCATGTACAGTCATGAGACATCTGAAATAATTTTAATCAGTGCTGGAAGATATTTTTGGGACACTGTCATCTTCGTCATGGACCTGATAGATTTTTGTTTTGTTTTGTTTTTACTAGAATCTCTCCTCTTTCATTTCTGAAACCTGCTTCTCCCCCCATTTCAGCTTCTCCTAGGAGGCAGGCTGTTTATGGAGCTGTGAGAATTTCCTACTAGATCCATTCACATTACAATAAAAATAGCCCAGTTTGTGGGTGGGTAATCCTTCATGATTTCCTTAAAAATGACCTCTGCCTATCTCCTGATATTCAGTATTGTAAGGCATTTTTCCCCACTGAGAAAGAAGGAAGGGGGCAGAGCCACGAAGTGTGGAATAGCAAAGGCTTTATTTGGTACAGCGCATCCCGCCCGACGAGGTCTCTGGTCCCCGGGTGCAGAGGCCAGAGGAATCACATGGATAAAACCGCGTCGGAGGTATTTAAAGGGTTTGTAGGAGGGTGAGCTAATATGATGCAGATAAATCTCAGTGGCTGATGGACAGTTGATCTTTCCCAAGGGACTTTTGGGAAGTTTCTTATGGCATGCTTGGTTGTGGGCGGCCCTAGCCAAAATTCCTGGGTCTGAGTTCCTCACGTGACCGTCCCCTCTTGCTGACCACCCTACATTCTGACCTTTTTGTGTTAATTAGGAGTGCTGCTTATTTGTCTTACTATTCCTGCTGATTAGGGGTGTCGTGGGGAGGGGAGATCAGAAGCTGGTGGTTTTGAGGGGAGTTGGGAGCAACATCTGTTTGGCCGTGAGTTGAGAAACTTCAAATTTGCGGTCCTGTAAGAATTTTAAAAAGAGAGGAGTAATGGGTAGGGCCCAGTGGTTCCAAACTGCCAGCAATCCTGCATGGGAGCAAGCTTGAGGTGAGAAACATGGTTAGAAATGAGGGTAGCATTGATTATGGGGAAGCCCTTGGTAGTGAGGAATGGTAGGAGTAAGTGGGAAGATACTGTCAGCTGGATAGTGGCTCCAAGACCGTGTAGAATGTCTTGACCCAGAAGGAGTACAGGGCACGATGATATAACTATGAACAAGTGTGAAAAGGGGATTTCATCCAAACTGCATGTCAGGGGTAGAGTGCGAAGGGGAAAAGAAGGGGTCCCATCCATTTCCATAACCAAGACCTATGAAGAAATTAGAGGTCTAGAATGTGGTGGCAAAATAGAGAAGGCAGCTCCCGTGTCCACAAGAAATGAGATGGACTTACCAGTTTCTGTAGCATTACCCTGGGGTTTGGTGAGGATGATGGGTGTCAGTAGCAATGGGCCAACCTGGCTGGCTTGTCCTCCATGTAGAAATGTTGAGGATGAGCCTGCTTCCCAAAGGGGCAATCGCTCCACCAGTGACCAGGCTGCTTGCAGTCAGGGGAGTGTTTAGTGGGCAGCTGTGCACAGGGGCACTGTTGGGCACAGTGACCCTGCTTGTCACACTTGAAGCAAGCTCCTGGTGGGGATTCTCTTTGTGGTCTGGACTTGGGTAGGGTACCTCCTGTGCATTGCCCCTGTTCCTCTGCCAGCCTCAGGGCTGCCACAAGAGCCTGGGTTTGGAGAGTTGCCTTATGCTACATGCGGGCCTGATGAATAGCCTTGGCCTTTTTCTACTAGCCACGATTATTGAAAATTTTAAATGTCATGTTCACAGGTCCCGGATAGGGGTTTGGGGGTTGAGAATAAGAGGAGGAGGGCTCTTATGGAGCCCGGCACCCAGATCCAGCCAGAAATGCTGGAGCCAGATGCAGGACAGGGCCAGAACTTCCTGCAAGCAGATTGGCATTGGACATCCTGCAAACCGGTGTAAGAGCCAATGGCAGGCAGAGAATGGCCTGACAGAGGAGGGGCTTAAGAATACAGTGGAGAAGAGAGGGGCTCCTGGTCAGCAAGGGAGGAGAAAGAGAGACTGGTATTTGCAAGTGAATGAGAAACAGGATTTAGCAAAGGGAGGGGAGGGGGCTCTCTGGAGGTAAGAAACCCAAGCAAAAGAGGTCTTCAGAGGGACCAGAGAGGGGTCTCAAGAGAGGGGTGCCACCAGGGGTCAGGCAGGAGGGGGAGAGAGTTGGGAGTCCATGGAGAAGGAAAATTAGGAACGGAGGTTTTAGGTGAGGTTTCTCTGGCCAAAAAAAAAGAACCTGCACATAAAACAGGCGGCACAGTGATTAAGGACGGTCACGCAAAAAACTAGAAGCCCTGAATGTAAGGGATCTCCATCCAGTTCCCAACTTTTTTTTTTTTTTGGCGATAGTTAAATTGGTGAGGGTGTTAAAACCAAAAGTCCCTTCAGGAGGCCACCTGGTCCGACTATCCCGTGGGTTCTGTGGCCTCGCCAAAGCAGAGAAGAAGAACAGTTTCTTTCTTTCTTTCTTTCTTTTTTTTTTTTTTTTAGGGAAGGAGATATTTCAGATAAAGCAACTCCAAGAGTGTTTTGGGATTCCTGTGCCCCCATGGCCGCCCTCAGTCCTCAGAGTGGTCAGAGTTGAGAACTAGCATCTCAAAACTCAAGCTCTGCCTATGGACGGATAGGGAAAGTGGATGTGCTCGGACGTCTCTACGAGCACACATGCACTCAGAAAGGAAAGAGGTCCCTGATGTAGCTACGGTTTCGGACAGGGAGTCTCGGTGGAAAGAACTGAGGGAAGCTTGGAAGCAGGGGACTTGCTGCACTGTGTGCCAAAGTGGGTGGAAGGTTGGAGATCCTGGTTCTTTCTTGGACGTGACGGGGAGAGGAGCGGCCCCAGCGGGCTTCTAATTCCTCCCGAGTTTTTGGCACCAAATGTAAGATAATTTTCCCCACCAAGAAAAAAGGAAGGGGGCTGTGGTCAGTCAGCAAATGTGTTCTTGGGCCAAATCTAGCCTATTGCTCTGCTCTTTTTGGTAAAGTTTATGAAACATAGCCATGCCTATTCAGGTATATATTATCTTTGGCTGCTGGCCAATTACAGTAGCTGAGTTGAATAGTTACAACAGAGACCTGTGGCTCACAAGCCTAAAATATTTACTGTCTGATCCTTAGAGAAAAATCTTGCTTAGTCCCTGCTCTAGACCAGACCAAAATGTTTTTAAATGGAGAAGGCACAGACTCTTCAAAGTCAACAAGTATTCTGAAGGTTTTCAGGAAGTAGGTTTCCAAATTCTCAAGGATTTTTCTAAAAGCCATCTTTAGAAACCCTAAAAGTTTACACTAGCCCTCAGAGGGAGGGAGGGAGGGAGGAAGATAGAAAGAGAAACAGAAAGAGAAAGGAGGAGGAGGAGGAAGGGAGGGGAAATAGAATTATCAGAAAGCCTATATTTATTAAGCCCAACTCTGAAATTACAATGACCAGATGTGTCTGTGAGTGAATGCACAGGTCTTACACATCCCAGCTATTTGGATCAATAAATTTTGATCAAGCACAGCAAAGATTGAACAATATATGCATTTTATCTACAAAAAAAATCTTAAAAATATTTATTGTATGTAGAATCTGTTAAAGACTTTACAAACAACAAATAAGAAAAAAAAAATTATGAAGATGTGGTGGGCACTTAATTAAGAAAAATATGTGGCAGGTACCTGGATTTCATGACTCAGTGCTACTTTTCAGATATTTTAAATTATAAGTTGTTATTATTTACTTTCTCACTCTAATATTTTTATTTAGAGTTATATTTGTTGTATCACTTGTCTTTCAAAAGCTACCCACTAAAGTCTGTACAGACTTTAGGGTCTACAACACTTGGATTTACCATAAACATATACAGTTATTTCAACTGTTTTAGTCCTCATTGTTAGAACTTGTCATCAGCTATGAGAAAAACCTTCTTAAAATAAATACAGCAATGGAATACATGCATAATCTTTGAAATGCAATCAGAATATTTTCCCAAACTGCAAAATACTTCAAAATATTCCATATAAAATCAAAGTATAAGGCATTATTATTATGTCCTTCATATTTTCTGAACATTACTGAAATAAATAAAAATCTACTTTATCAAATCCTCTCATAAAGTATTCCAAATGAAGTCAACCTTTATTTCATTTTATCTTATAAAATGTTTAATATATATTTTCCTCCTACAAACAAAAGGTTAATTTATATACAAACTTTCAGACCAATTAATTTTTAGCATTATATGTTTTTTATTAACTTCATAAGAAAATAATAATCTCATGTTCTTCAAAGTATATTTATTACATTTAATCATTCCCAGAAAACATCAGAGTTTAGTACGTGAACATGCAGAGTAATCAAAAATATATTTTTCTACATCCTAAATAAATTCTTAGTGACACAGTTTATTACATTATTATCATTTAACTGACGTTAAATAGCCTACTAATTTATCTTATTTTGTAACTTATTAGACGGATGCATAAATTTTATTAAATCTTCAGCATTTTATCTTCATTATTTTAATACTCTATTTATAAGATTTATTTTATAATTTATTTCTGTACTTTTAAAAATACTGTTTCTCCACATTTTAATGTGTATACTTGAAATATAAAATAAAGATGTTTTCAAATAGAAAACAAGTGATTCTTTAAAAATTTGATTAAGCTAACCATTTGGGTAAAAAGTTGACATTTTCCATAAACAGAAAGAGCTAAATTCAAAGTCTAATGTTTTCAAA
Organism: Rhynchonycteris naso; assembly: GCA_037038555.1. Lineage (NCBI taxonomy): Eukaryota > Metazoa > Chordata > Mammalia > Chiroptera > Emballonuridae > Rhynchonycteris > Rhynchonycteris naso. The sequence continues at coordinate 15,274,756 of CM072999.1, read as the reverse complement.
AAATTATATTTGCCACAGGTAGAATTTTTCAGAAGTAGATAAAGTCTAGGATATAAGATTCTTTACTTGGAATCAATACCTGTGGATAAAAGTCTGTAGAAGTAAGGACTAGACCAAGAAAGAAGTTGAATTGTGATGCAGGCCCCATATTTTCCAGATCAACCCACATGGGGAGTCCTGGGAACAAGTAGTGTCCATCAAAGCTGTTGGGAATCAAACCAAATTGACAGAACATTATCACCCTTACCTGGCTCAGTCACCAGATGTGAGCTGCCCTGGGAGGTGCCTATTGTTCAGCAAGGTGTCTCCTTGCTGTTGAGACCTACACTGAAGGAGCTGGCAGCTTCTGAGAAGTGTGCTGACCTCACTGTCCTCCACTGGGCAGCAAAGCCTCCCTTAAAGGGGTTGGCAATCTCTGTGTCTACCGCAAAGGCACTGACAAAATGAGACTATTTTATCAAATTGAAAAAAAAATTGCATTAGCAATGATGTAGAGAAATGAATAATAAAGTTCCATTTCTCCAATTCATTATGTTAGGTTAAACAAGGAGCCTCTAGGTGAAAATTTAACAGGTATAATTAAAAGCCACTTGATAAATCTTAGGTAAGCTTTTGATATAAAATAACAAATTCTTTTAGAAATCAAATAGATTCCAACTTGTTGCTTTGAATAACAGGGAACCTAAATGAGTCAGCTGGTAAATCACTAGAAACAAAGTTCTTTGGTAGCTAGAGAACTATGTGGTTTTACACTGATCTCATGGACAAAGTTCAGAGATTTGATGGCTATCACCTTTCTTTTCCATCTACTTACTGATTACTCAGTGATTTTAGCTATAAAAATATAGAATCGATTTTTCAAAATGATGTAAATTTCCATGTCATTTTAGTAGTCAAGCCTATGTGTCAATAAATACAGAAATAAATTATTTTAAATTCACATTTGCTTGTTAAAAGCTGCATGTCCAGCAGTTTTTTACTATTTAATGTATAAAACTTACCTATGATATCTACTATGTAATTTGGAGCAAATGGTTATTAATAACGATTGTAATGGTACAGATTACATTCTTATGTAACATTTAAAACCTATGGTCAGAGGAATTTTTTGAAGTACCCTCTAAAATGTCTGTTATACATATTTAATGGTTTAAGTAAAGTTTTAAGCATAAAAATGGATTTAGGATAAAATTCTAATAAAGACACTCATGGAAATGTGATTTGAAAGAGAAATAGTAAAGACATAAAATTAAATGTTAAAGTAGAGTTTGTTCATTTATTTTTAAATAGATTGCTGTGGGTTTATAGTAATTATGGTCAAGTTCCTTTGGATATATTTTAAGAATTAATATAGCAATTTTATTGAAAGATATTAATGCTTAAAATATGACTGAAATAAGATAGTCCCTTAATATTTAAACTAAAAGTGAAAAGTTATAGAGGTTGTTTGACTATAAGCAAAACATCAACTTTGCATTCTGTTAGCAAAAAAGATTTATTCAGGTAAAAGACAGGATTGCAGTCCTGGACCCAAAGCCTTAGTGAGCCAGGTGCAAGTCCCTGAGATCAGAAAGGAGGTTCTTTTTCAGAGGAGAAGATGAAATTAAGAGGAGGGGCTGTTATCACCATACAGCTCTATTGTAACCATAGAGTTCTTCCTGTTAAGACTCTTGTAACTCACTTAGGGTATGAGAGCTCCTCCCAGAGGCCTTTTTATTCCTAGCTTGGTTAAGGTCTCTGTCCAATATTTGGCAAGACTCACTTACAAATATGAGAAGAGGTACATAGTTTTCAAAATTCTTTTAAGGGGTACTGGGAGATCGCCAGTTGACAGCCCTGGGACACTGGCAAGGTGGATTCTCTACTACTCCCTGTCTATATTCCTCATTAGCCATTCTCTAGACAAGCGGACTTCACGATGTCTCGCCATGTCCATCACCTACCTCCCAGGCCAGGGGTGGATCCGCTAGGACCAGAAAGACAGCATGGTGTCTCCCCCCACCCTATACTGTAGACTTTTTTCTTTTCGGCTGAGTCCTCACTGCCAGAGGCCTAAATGCAGAAATTTGTCAAGTTTTATTTTATCCACAATAAAGAATCATATTTTACATAAATTTTTAAAAAATGCGATTATATAGCTACCCTGTTTAAGAACTTTCCTTCTTTTTTTATCTTTTTAAAAATTTCAGTAAACATTTTCTCTTTGAAAGAAATCTAAAGTAGGAAGAATAATGGCTCCCAATATGTTCATAATCTAATCCCTGGATCATGTGATTATATTACAAAAGAAAAGGGATTTTGCAGCTATGATTAAGAGTATAGATTTTAAAATAGGGTACTCATCATGGATTATTAGGATGACCCAATCTGATCATCTTGGAGCCTTTAAAAACAGAGCACTTTGTCCAGCTGGGAGCCAAGAGAGAAATAGCAGAAGGGGGAAGCATCCACGATGTCACCTACCATATCTATCCTGAATCCCTTCATTAAAATTCCTTGTAATCATGTGATGCCTAAATGGTTTTCTTTTGTCATTTATCCTTAAAAATAAAAATTAACATTTGTATATAGTACTGTACAATTTAAAAGGGTTTTAAGAAAATCTCTAAAACCTTTGACAAGCTATCGCAGAGTAAAGTAGAGTAGATATGGAAACATTCCCTGTCTTTCTGAAGTCTGTGCTCCTTGTACTCAGCCCAGAGCCAAGTTCACTCCAGATCGTTATCGACCACCTGTTTCCAGAAAACTCACATATGTTTAGTTCTCATTTAGACCTTCCTCCAAGGCCTGGATCATAGTCCTGGGTGTTATTTGATAATGTTTGCAACACATGTTTAACCCCAACCCAACCTGTTGCCTCTCCAGTCAGCATCCTTCATTAAAGATGGTAAAAACAGGAAACATAACTTTTTGTCACTCCATTCTCACAGGAAGGGTAGGTCCAGGCGTAGTCTAAGGGTGATGCTCTTTTCAGAGCTTCGTTGGACTGAAACACAACTAAGCACAATTGGCTTAGGCATTGTCTTTTAAGAGGCACAAGGTATGCACTTTCGTTCATAACTCTTGTTTGTTTGTTTGTTTGCTCCTTTCTTTTTATTTTTCCCCCTTTCTTAAAAGGGAGCTCTTAAGTCTTTTTTTTTTTTTTTACAGGGACAGAGAGAGAGTCAGAGAGAGGGATAGATAGGGACAGATAGACAGGAACAGAGAGAGGTAAGAAGCATCAATCATTAGTTTTTTGTTGCCATTGCGACACCCTAGTTGTTCATTGATTGCTTTCTCACATGTGCCTTGACCGCGGGCCTTCAGCAGACCGAGCAACCCCTTGCTGGAGCCAGCGACCTTGGGTCCAAGCTGACGAGCTTTTGCTCAAGCCAGATGAGCCCGCGCTCAAGCTGGTGAGCTCGGGGTCTCGAACCTGGGTCTTCCACATCCCAGTCTGACGCTCCATCCACTGAGCCACCGCCTGGTCAGGCTCATTCATAACTCTTTATCATATTCTGTCTCAGATCAACTCTTTCAGGATGCTGGTGTCCAAAATTAACCACGTCAAATCTATTCCTTCGTCTTAAGATTTTTCACCTATTAAAGAATAAATAATTTAGGAAACTGCTGTCATTTAATTTTTGTTAATACGTATTCCATAGAATCCACTTGTTAATAATTTATTCTGTAGATTTAAATGACCTGAATATCAATCTAGCTCTCCCATTGGTCAAATCATATACTCATGCTAAGCTTCTGTTTTCTCAATTGGAAAATAAATAGAGGTAATAGTAGATCCTATAGTTTAGATTGTTGAGAACTTTATATGAGAAAATACATTTTAAAACACTAAACAGAGGGCCTGGTACACAGTACATGTCCAGTCAACTCCCTGTTGAACAATTTTTTTAAACTGTTGTTTCTCAGCAATGAGTACAGCTTCTAGCACATAGAAGACACTCAGAATAATTTGAGCATGGGTAAATAATTCAGTTAGAAGGTTGTGTCATTTCTAGATACTGGTTTTGCAGAAGAAAGAAAAAGAATAATAAACAGTGAACATGGATGCAACTGAAGCGTGTGAAAAAAGGAGAAAGAGTAGTCCCAAAAGAAGGAGGCCACACATGCCTGCATAAATACCACCTATTTCTAGAAGCTTCCAAGGACTGCCTCCAGAAATCTAATCCGACGTGCCGCCTCCTCTGTTTTCTGTGAGCGATATCTGTTTCTGTCATTTTCTTTGGTACTGGATTCTTTCCTGTTGTTTATTTGTTATGACATAAACGGGAGCAATTGTGCAAGATAAATATTGTGCCAAACATCCAGAAGCCTGCCAAATAAGAACAGGCAGTTCTGAAGAGTCCGCAGCCACAGGCTGGCAGCGCTGTGGGCAGGTAGCTCCATCACCGGGTTCCTCTCATCACTGTGCGGGCCTTTCCAATCTAGTCCCCTTGTCTACCTCGCAGGAGATGAAAACGAAGAACATCTTGTGTATTACAGGGCGTGCCTAATACACTGCGGAAGCAGGGACTGCCGCATAGCGATCTGCTAGCCACATCGTCTCAGACAGGGGTTACAGGTCAATACTAGGGTGCCATTTCTACGGTGGGGGATAGAAATGAGTAAAGTGATTTTCTCTATCATGGCTTAAGGACACAATGGAGATCTTCCTGCAGCATGTTGGAGTCAACAAGCATTGATGCTGCCACCTAATATGGTGAAGGAGCAGGGAAGGTACATCTAAAGTACAGCGCTACCTACCATCAAGCACTTTTCTTTGTTTTTTGTTTTTGTTTTAAATGCTTATTTTATTGATTTTAGAGATCAAGGAAGGGAGAGTGAGAGACAGGAACATCAATCTGTTCCTGCATGTGTTCTGACAAGAGATCGAACCTGTAACCTCTGTGTTTCAGGACGATGCTCTAACCAACTGAGCTATCCAGTCAGGGCCTGTTAAAACTCTAAACTCTAAAAAACTTTCAAAAGATCAACATGCAGAAATTGCATCTTGGAGTGTGGTACAGGGACCATTTGCATTAGAACTACTGATTTGTTAAAATGCGGATTCCTGAGTATTACCTGAGAAATAATGCATTTGTATCTACTGAGAACCTGGGAATCTATATTCTAACAGTCTCCGCAGGGCGTTATTCTGTACTCTAAAATTTAGAAAAACACTGACACAGAGTACCTCTGATTTAAGACAATGGAATAAAGGAATGTAGGACAGAGGCTCTCAAATTTTCTTACTATATGGTATTTTTTACTGTTCCAGAGTATTTTTATAACCGAAGAAACACTTAATGATTGCAATTGTTGTGTTGTTGGGTATAAACAACCTAATGAGTATTTATATTCTAACAATTTAGAAGTTGTTTGATAAAATAATATTAAAAATTGAAAGAAAAAACCCCCACTATTTTATATGTATCCACAATCACTAATCGCAATTACTAATTCTAATGAAATATGTTTGACTCTTGGCCACTGCACAACTTTCTAACCTTGGAATCAGAATGGGCACCCCACCTTAATTACCTGCTACATAATCATCTTCACCTAGTACTTGCTTTTAATCACAACATCCACTAAGAATTAACTTCTCAAAGAAATGTCATCTAAATGAAAATAGTTCTGCTAATGTTCCAATTGTGATCTACCTTGAGGTAGTATTTAATACACTGTCTGACAAATAACAAGTATCACTGTTTTCCTCAAAAATTTGAACTATTCCAGAAATATTCCTTCAAGCTTACTGGCATGCCTATAATTTCTGATGCACAGTTTAAGAACTGATAGTAATAGAAATTGTTGAGTTTCATTCAATGAGCCTTGTACATACAGACTTTGCAAAGTATACTGAGTATATATGCCTGGCTGGCCATTCTGTAAGTATAATGTTATTAGACCAGTAATGACCATCAGTTGTGGTGGCTCTCTAATTGCTAATGAGTCATTGTTTTCTGGAGCCAACATCAATGCACTAGGCAATACTCCAGGGTTGTGTGCTCTCTGACCCTGCCACTCAAGTTGTAGCTGATTGACCTCAACTCAAAATAAGGCATCAGAAGATTGCCCTTGTAAATTTACAAATGAAAATAGAGACTGATGGCTAATAGAAGTGAGTCAGCTGTATTTCTCATTGTCACAATATGTGGGTGAAGGTGAAGGCATTGGAGTTGAAAGCAGTAACTCCTCTCCCAGTTATAGCAAGCAAACCACTTTCAAATTCTCACTGTCCATTCTCACAAGCTTACTCAGAGCAGTACACTGTGCACTGGTTAGCAATCCCAAACAAGGACTCCAAGCACTGCTGCTCATTGCATCTTGCCACTGAAGTTGCGAAGGAAAACAAAACACTGTCAAAGCCTGGGATAGAACAAGACTTGACTTCCATAGAGAAGAAGCAGAGAGTCACCAGCCTCAGCAGTCTGCAATAGTCCCTCATGGCTAACAGGTTCTCCTGACACCAATGGAGAGCAACTGGCTTGGGCTCACCCAACTTGGGCTCACCACAGAAGAAAGACAGAACTTCTCCCCCTTGGAGATTAAAATACTGAAAGCTGGAGGCATTCCTGAGAGCCATTAATTTACAAGTCTAAGAATATCAAAGGAATACTTATTACTCCTGATGCAGAATATCCTGAATATCTTGAGTGATATTTCCACACAGGTAATAGTCTAGCTCCAGCTATACAAGCTCTTTCTTTCTTGGTATGAAGTAAGTGTTCCAGGCCCAAAGCTCATTCTTCTGTGGCTGACTGAGGGTCAAAAGACTGAGCATGTGAGACTTTTTCCAAACACATCTCTGCTCATTTAGAAGTGTTACCTCTGTGGCCTGACAAAGATTCCACTGCATGGGAAGCATATTTTTCTGGTATCCCTCTAGCCACTATGAAATACTGATAGTCAACTCCCCACAAACAACAAGAAAATCTATTACTGTGGCCTGAAAATGTGTGTCCTCCCCAAATCCATGTGTTGCAATTCTAATGCCCATATGAAGATGAAGAAGATGGGGACTTTGGGAGTTGATTAGGGCATATGGGTGCAGCCCTCATGCATAGGATTAGTGCCTTTATAGAAATGACAGAGCACCTTAGCCTCTTTTGATCACATTAAGATACAATAAGAAGTGTGTGACCCAGGAGAGAGCACTCACTCAACCATTCTGGCTCCCTGATCTTGGACTTCAGCCTCCAGAACTAAATAAATTTCTGTTGTTTGTAACAACTTATATGCATTCTGCGATGTTTTGTGATAGCTGCTCAACAGAACTAAGAAACCTGTGAATCAAGAAAAGAGAAGTTTTGAACTCACAAGAACAGTAGAGAACACAACCTCAGTAGTTTCTACAGAGACACACGGGGAATTTAGAAAAGGATATCCATGGTGTTTTTGTTTGGGTGATAGGGGTTTCAGGTAGGTATCCCAAAGAGGAAAAACTGCCTGCGATTGTGCAAAATTCATGGCCTCATAGTTTGGAATTAGTAGCCATGTCAAGGTGAAGGTTTTGAATAATTATTGATAGACAACCTGTTATCTGATAAAGGTGCTTTTTGAGCAGATGAGCAAACTCTTCACCCAGATAATTTAGTTTGTAAGAATTTTCGGAAACAATGGGTAAGAATTCCCTGGTAAAACATTTGAAAGGGATTGACATAAATGTCCTCAATCCTCAAAACCAAATTTAAGAAAAAGTGTTTCACAGACTGATTGAAGTGATAAACCTGAGTATGTCTCCTCAAAATTTGCATTGAAGACCTAACCCCCATGTGAGTGTTATTAAGGAAGTAATTAAGGTTAGTTGAGGTCCTTGAGGTCGGGCCCTATTCTTATAGAACTGGTGTCTTCATAAGAAGAGAAAGAAATATCAGAGCTACCTCTTTGCAATAAAGAGACAATAAATGTGAGGACATAATGAGAAGGGGCCCACCTACAAACTAGGAGGAGCTGTCTCATCAGAAACTAATCCTGATGACACCTCGATGTGCCACACCTTATAGTATTCTGTTTGGCAGCACAAGCTGCTAATATAACTATGTATCAAAGGCAGATAACATTGCCACCGTGAATAAAGAAGAGCCTGCGCAGAATCCAGAATGGCCTTTATTGTCATTAAACCTTTTGTTAAATCATAATGAAAATTACCAGACTCCAACAGGACTACCAGGAACTCAAAAATAAACTAAAAAAAAACATAGAGGTTTTCTTACTAAAACTTCCAACTAGCTAAATAGCTCATAAAAGACAAAAGAAAAAATATATATAGGTTAAAGAAGAAGGAAGCCACTAATAGGCTATAAGATTAAGAAGTATAGCTCTACATCATTTCTTTGCTTGTTATACTTTTTTAGGAGAGCAAATCCTCAGAGGATTGACACTCAGATAACTGTAAGAAGAAAAAGAGAATTTATTAATAAAAGCCAGTGAAGCACACAGGGCTATAGCTCCAAAGATGTGTGCTCCCCAAAATTAGATTTCTTACATCTTATATCCCTTTTACAGAACATACGTTCATATTCCTGGGTCTCGTGATTCCTTTGTCTTGAGGTATATTCTTCAATCACACAATTTCAGGATGGGAGGGGGATTACAGGATGCCAGAGGATAACCATTTGTAAATCGCCCACTAAGGAGAAAGAAAAGGGACAGCAAAGAACTACTCAAATCTCCCTTCCCCCTCCTACATTCCTGGCTATTTTACCTTTTTTCACCCAGGTGTGGAGAAGGGAGGGGGTCCAAGTCTCCTTCCTCCTTCTATTGAAAGCCTTCTAAGTATGAAAACCTCTTCATTTACAATACAACAGCCCTTCTGTAAAGCCAGTAGCCAGGGACACTATTACAGCAGCCTGACCCCTGCAGGTTCACATTAGATTCGAACAGTAGGTAATGAAACAACGGAGCCAAGAACTGGTGAGCCATCAGCTTTAATTCTAGCTTGCACCCAGCGGGCAAGCAAAAACACATACTGGGCTCCAAAACCCACTCATTCAGTGCTCACAAAGTTACTGACTTATCTGAGTTTCCTAGAATCAAAAGGTTTCTAGCTCACCAGACTTATTCACCTCTGTTCCCATCTCCTCTCTACACAAACTGCACAAACTGGCTTCTTCCTCAGCATTCCACCATCTTGGCTGCTTCTCCTGGCCTCCATGTGGCCTTAATCTGCTCTCCTCTCTAATACCTCAGGAACCAAGAGAGAGCAAGCTCCCGGTCTATCCCACTTAATACTGTAAAATCAAAACCTCCAATCCAATTACACAAACAAGGAAGTCTCCAATACAAGGCCACCCATCCGAGGCACAATGGGATTCCTCAGGAGAGTGCACCACCCTACATCATCCAATCAGTCAAGGGTGTGGGGAAAAGCTTATCTTAAAACCAAGCCTTAGGCTATAACAACCCAGCCTGCCCACAGCCTGTCCCCAAACACACATTAATATCAACGAACTTCCATGTGGGCAGCGCCATCTTTAACAAAGTGAGCATAATATATTTTATCTGCCCAACAATCCACCCCTATGCTCACTTTACTACCCACAATCTACACCACTGGCATTCCTGTACAAGGAAATTAGGCACATTATACAAATTATAGCAGCATGACAAATCATACAATTTCAACAATTACAAAGGTACACACATTCACCAGTCTCTGAGCACTTTTCCAAAAGTGCAAAATGTCCTCAGCCTTCTTTCTTGCCATTGGAAAGGCTTCCCAGGGCAGGAGGGCCTCCAGCAAAGCCACTCTACCCCCATCAGGGTATTTCACTTTGTCCAAAATCCATAAGTCCATTCAACAAAGGAGCCTGTACCCATCCGGTCATAGTCCAGGAAATCAGTCCACACACATGGGGTGTTAGCCTCCCCCCTCATTTCTGCCATCATGGCAGGTCTCAGACTGTCCAGTGGCCACTCAGCAATGCATTCCTGGCTCCCAGAATGTCCATTCATCCTCCCGCCGCAGCTGCTACCTCCAGCTTGATTCTCCTCATCCTCCAAAGAGGAACTGAAAACAACAGCTCCTGCTGCTTGGCTCAAGCTCTGGGCCACCACTGCCTTCTGCTCAGCAGGCCTTGCAGCTCCAGCCCCAGCCAGAGCTCTGGCCCCGGCCTCATGCCGCTGCTGGCTCTCCACAACATCCATGGCAATCTCCAACTCACTAACCTGTGATTCCTTCTCCAGCGTCTGCTCCATTTCCAGGCGAATCTCGCAATCTTGGTCGACCTCCTCTTCCAGCGCTTCCTCCAGCTCCTTCCACTGCTCGGTTTGCAGGTCCCAGGCAACCTCTTCCATAGAGCTCTCGGTTTTCTCACGTATGGCTGTAAAAGTCAGCCATCCTACAGTCCCCCCAAAAACAGCCATAGGGAACCATAACAGCAGCCAGTCCTCTACCATGCACCTCAAGGGTGCTGTTCCAATACCAATCTGTATCGAATCCTGCCACAGACTACACCAAATGTAAAGCCAGTAGTCGAGGTCAGAATCACCGTCACAGCCACCTTCCTAAGCAGGAATATGATTGGCTGTCTTGAGCTCTTATAAATTACACACAAGTATAAAAATCATATTTACAAACTCTCTCTGAAAACTTGGCCTAAATTATAAAATACCCTTGAAGACTCTTATCTGAAGGGGGGTCTCCTTCATCGATACTATCTGATTAGACATGTCTTCTCAGAAATTTTCCATATCTTACTGTGGTCTTACTGCGCTAAAATTCTTTAACCACAGATTCCATTTTCATCATTGTAAAACCATTAGCTGAGGCCACCATCACAGCCGCCTGGCCAGTGCAGGTTCGCATTAGATTCAGACAGTCAGTAATGAAACACCGGAGCCAAGAACTGGTGAGCCATCAGCTTTAATTCTAGCTTGCACCCAGCAGGCAAGTAAAAACACACACTGGGCTCCAAAACCCACTCATTCAGTGCTCACAAAGCTACTGACTTATCCGAGTTTCCTAGAATCAAAGGTTTCTAGCTCACCTGACTTATTCACCTCTGTTTCCCATCTCCTTCTCTCCAGCACAAACTCTGCTCAAACTGGCTTCTTCCTCAGCACTCTGCCATCTTGGCTGCTTCTCCTCCACAGGGCTTTAATCTGCTCTCCTTTCTAATACTAACCTCAGGAACCGAGGGAGAGCAAGCTCCTGGCCTGCCCGACTTTATACTGTAGAAATCCAAACCCTTAATCCAATCTACAAACAAGAAAGTCCCTGATACAGAGTCACTCATCTGAGGCACAATGGGATTCGTCATGAGAGTACACCACCCTACATCATCCTATCAATCAAGGGTGTGGGGAAAAGCTTACTCTTAAAACTAAGCCTTAGGCTATAACAACCCGGCCTGCCCACAGCCTGTCCCCCAATGCACATTAATATCAACGGACTTGCATGTGGGCAGCGCCATCTTTAACAAAGTGAGCATAATACATTTTATCTACCCAACAATAGTCTTGAGGGTCATGTGGGGAATAAATCCTAGGGAATGCTGAGAAGTCTTCAGATGAATGAAAACTCGATGTGTAGGTATTAGCAGATTTCTGGATCTGCCCTAGGGTTTCCTGAGAAGTGTGGAATTTTGAATAGCCACTGCTGTGATTTTTGCAACTCCCCTTCTAGTCATCCTCACCAAAAGAGTGCAGACCTGGCTCCAAAAGATTCCTTCCTTTTGTCTATTCTGAATACTGTGCCCAGAGTAGCCAACCCATAACAACAGCAATAAAAGTAAATTGACTACTCCCTAGGGTACATATTCATAGTAGATTCCAGTAATACAATGACAAGAACATTCTTTAAACATTAATGTCCTGCTTTTTATGCTTTTATACGTTCTGTTATTGATTTGTTTATATTCCATTTGCTTGTTAATGGGTTAGCTCTACACTGTACAATAGCTAAAGCACCATTATCACACTTCATTCCTCTTTTTTTTATCTTCTTTATTTCTAGCAATATCTGGAATTTCTTACCAAGAATAAGATGGGGATACACGTAGTTTATCTTCAACAGTGATGAAGATGGATGTTTACTAGAGTGTACAAATGGACAGGCAGGGAAACTAAAACGTTGAGATAAACTAAGATTGAAGCCATTGCTTCAGACAGGCTATAAAAATGTTATTTAGGATTTGCTATAAGCATCAAAGAAAACTGCTGTTTCTAATTCTTACTTGGCTTAATCATCCAAAAGTTAATAAGCTGTATACCTAAATGGAGATGGATTTGACAATTTTGAAACAGCAGTATGTTTATCTCTTTTGTACCTCCTTCACAACTGAAACTATAAATTTGTCATTTTATTTGACGTTCAGATGGACACAAATTCTTGCTTTCTTTACAAAATGATGTTTTTTTTAAGAAGCAGGTGAAATAAGTCACCCTAATTGTGTGGATGCATTTTAATTACTCAAGAATTTATCATATTCAAGTCCTGGAGCATGTCTTATTTATTTCATTCTTTACTGGTCCAACCATGTTCACCAAAGTTTAGGAAATTTAATTAAATGCTTAGAGATGAGTTCCCCCTATTTGCTCAATTTCAATGTGCATGTGTTTTCAGATTTTAATATTTCAAACTAAATTATTTATACTTAATTATGGTAAGTTTTTTCTCCAATGTTATTACATCAGTTGTTTTGTTTGTTCGTTTTTTCTGATTGATAATGTCTCACAACTGAGGAAGTACAGAATCTGGAAAGATAGAAACTCTCATTTTCTTATGTCATTATTTCAGACCTACTCTGCGATCTCCGGACAGAGTAGAGACATTTCTCCTTTACAATCCAACAGAATGAATATTTATTGAGTCCTTTCTACTTGTCAGGCACTGTGCCAGATTTGTTCCTAATTGGGAATGTTTCTTCATCGATTTAATTGGAATGTTTAGCTTTTTTTGTTGTCATTGTTTTAAGTCAAAACCACTTCTCATATAACCAGTTCCAAAAAAAAAGAACATTTTTCAGAGTTAGTTGAAAATGAACCATTTAATACTAGATTTTTGACCCTTGATTTCTGACAATCAGTTTGGTAGTGTGGTTCTTTGATGGCTCAGTGCCAATGACCTTTTCACACTTACACAAAGCTCAGCCAGAATGTGTTCACTCTTAAGCTGCAGTGACATGGGCAGGTCCCTACAAAACACAAGGCCTGTCATTCTGGGAGCCGGGAAAGTGATGGAAGGGGGCTCCTGCTTTCTACGTACAGTGGGCTGTTGACCCACATCTTTGAGTTTTGGGTTCTGCAGCATCTTGTGCTGTAGTAAGGTACCAAAAAGCTACATTATTAATATTAATACTTTAGAAAAAGAAATGTAAACATTTCCTGGCTTGCAGAAATGTACTGTGTAGGAGGCTCCCTTCTACTATGAAGCTTAAAGAGCATTTTATTAATTTGGGCTAGGTGTGCAGAGAGATTTTGTAGATATGGTTTTTATGCTTGTGTGATTTGCACCAAGTCAGGATGGCCAATAGCATTATATTGTAAATGAAGAGGGGAAGGAGATTTGGATTCCCTCTCTTCCCCCCCACCCCACCTGTAAGGAAGCAGGTAAATATCTAGCCAGGTGCAGAAAGAAAGAGATTTAAAAAATCTTTTCTTATTTGATGAGCCATTTGCAGGCATTTATCCCCTAGTGACATGGAAACATATAATTTCCCTCCTGAAGACGTATAATTAATGTGTGTGTGTGTGTGTGTGTGTGTGTGTGTGTGTGTATACACACGCACACAGGAATGGCAAATGAACACTAGAAAATTTAGGAATATCTTTTAATATGTGGAATAACATTTTTGCTATTGTGTTACCTTATGAGTTTTGATGTGTACAAATGTTTTTTATAGGTCCTATAGACAAATGTTGTAAGCTTGCTAATGAATTACGTCCCATCCCCTCCTTCTTTTCCCGCCAACCTGTGTGTGTGTGAACAAAGGTATATAACCTGCCGCAAGGGCTGTGCCCGGACACACATTATTTGGGTCTGCGAATGCCCCGTGTTAGCCATATGCAGCCGGTATATTTAATAAATCTCCTCATTTAATAAAACTCCTTAAAATTCATCTGGACTTGGTGTCTCTATGTAAACCTACGGAATTGAGGTATGGGTACTTTACAATAGTGCTGCCTCAAATGGAAAATAACTAATAGCCTGGAAATAGTTGTTTAAAATAATGTCATACATTTGCATAAAATATTGTAATATTTACCATCCATTGCCTACCACCTTTAGATTATCTATAGTCTCTTAGTTTTACTGCACCTATATTAAATGTTATAGAAAAGGAGTAGAAGCAAAATATAATAATAATAACAACACATGAACACACATACACACATCTCAAAGAGATGAACCTGGTTTTCTTACCAAGATGTGATGCTACTTTAATATTTCACTTGTAAACTAGTGCTCCACAATCAGAGTTCTGGAGTTTGACCTCCAGCTGCACTACTTAACAACTGTGACCTTGCAAGCTACTTTGTTCTGTTCCTCAACCTCTCTGTATTTCAGTATTTAATACATCTGACATTAAATAAGTGTTTTCTGATATAGCTGTAAAGATTAGAAAAGATGGCCCTGGCCATTTGCCTCAGCAGTAGAGCATCGGCCCAGTGTGTGGAAGTCCCAAGTTCGATTCCTGGTCAGGGCACACAGGAGAAGCGACCATCTGTTTCTCTACCTTTCCCCCTCTCCCTTCTTTCTCTCTTTTTTTCTCTCTCTCTTTTTTCCTCCTATAGTCATGGCTCGAATGGTTTGAGCAAGGCCCCAGGCACTGATGGCTCCATGGCCTCACCGCAGGCACAAAAATAGCTTGCTTGCTGAGCAACAGAGCAGTGGCCCTAGATGGGCAGAGCATTGCCTGGTATGGGGCTTTCTGGGTGGTTCCTGGTCAGGGCGCATGCAGAACTCGGTCTCTCTACCTTTCTGCTTCTCACTTAATAAAAAAAAAGAAAGAAAGAAAAAGAATGATTAGAAAAGATGAAGAGAAGATGATGTAAAGTATTTCACAAGATGGACACATAGCACATATTCAATAAATGTTATTTTTATTTTTGAGTTTTGGCTAATTGATTTCTTTCTACTAAGACTCCCTGGCAATAAGCTGCTGTCTAAAAGTAGCTTAACCTAAGGACAACCCAACCAATAGGAGAGTGCTTTTCTTTAGCTGATTGCAAGAATCAAGTTGTCACAAATCTATTTCTCTCATTTTCTCTCTTCACACACAAACATACACTCATAATGGCTTAAATGAAATTTTTGTTGTGGCCCTGGCCAGTTAGCTCAGTGCTAGAGCATTGGCCCAGCATGCGGAAGTCCTAGATTTAATTCCCGGCCAGGGCACACAGGAGAAGCGCTCATCTGCTTCTCCACCCTTCCCCATCTCCTTTCTCTCTATCTCTCTCTATCCCTCCCTCAGCCAAGGCTCCATTGGAGCAAAGTTGACCCCGGGCACTGAGGATGTCTTCATGGCCTCTGCCTCAGGTGCTAGAATGGCTCCGACCACAGCAGAGCAACACCCCAAATGGGCGGAGCATCGCTCCCTGGTGGGCATGCTGGATGGATCCTGGTTGGGTGCATGCAGAAGTCTGTCTGACTGCCTCTCCACTTCTAACTTCGGAAAAAAATAAAAAAATAATTTTTGTTGTATAATTTAAAAAAATTAAACAAAAATCCAACCAGATGTAAATATTGCATGATATTTAAAAATTTTTAAGTAGGTTTTGGCACTAGAATTAGACAGTTGATAAGTTAACCTGCCTAAAATACCATTGCTTCTACTTCTATCCCTCCATCCTCATTTCTCCTAATCATTTATTCATATGTTAATTCATTTATCCACTTTCAAATATTATTATTCACCCATTCAAATATTGTTAAAATATGTGTTTCTTTCCTCCACAGCAATCCTTTTTTATTTATTTCTTTAGTTTAAATATATAAATATATTAGTTTTTTGTTTGTGGTCTAATGTTTAGTTTTCTGCTTGTGTGTAATGTTTGCATTGCAATTTTTTTTTGCTACTGGGAAATTAACATTGCATATTCATTTATATATCCTATATACAGTACTCTAACTCAGTGTGACTGAAGGCTAAGATTTTCAAGATTCTCTCTCTTACCAATTCTTGTTGCCTGTATGTGCTCCTCATCACCCCTCTGCATGAAGAAACATTTTGAAGAGATGCTACTACCTTCTCCTTGGATATGCTAGATGCCAGATAACATGAGTTTTCAGAAAATTCTACTCATATGAGTAACCTGTCTTTAGATCTATAATACAAACTCTAAGAATATTTGACAAACAAGTTAGAATATAATCTATTTTGGCTCAGTATTAGGAAGAATGCCATGAAGTTCTGAATTTTACTAGAATACTCATTTGAAGATGGCAAAGTAGCTCATAGTGAATAGGTTTAAGAGGAAAATGATTAAACTAGGCAGCAGAAATAGCTGAGGTATCACTCAGGTATGGAAACAGTGTAGGTACACCTAAATCTCAGATGTATGTATTAATTTGTGGTCAAAAAGAAGAAAATGTTTTAGGCTGGTGGCAATAAGGGGCTTGACATCTGTTCAAACTGGAATACAGGTGGCATGTAATCAAGGTGACAACCCCAGATCATGGTCCGGGTGGCTCAGGCATGTTAAGATACTTTACAGAGACCTGTCTTGGGGTTTGTTATACCTCTGAGCTCAAACCAGAGCAAAACAAAAGGAATACAACATTTTGATCTGAAAAATGAAGAAAACTCATTTGTTCCTATGGACAGCATTCATGGATCCCAGACATTTTGCCAAGCACATCACTAAATGCTGAGGATGAAATAATGAATTGGACATGGTCTCTGACTTCTTGAACCAAATCCTCCAATTTGGGAAAGTGTTAGCCACATTAAAATAAATGAATAACAACACAGCGTAAGTGCTTTAATTGAACTGAAAAGAAAAATGGAACTTCTAAGGTAATCAAAACTTCACCTAGAAGTGTTTTTCTGAGGAAAAAACAGATACTACCTTAATAGATATTAACTTGCCTGACGTACTAAAGAAAGACTGGGGCCAGAGAATGTAAAACCATTTTACATTGCTAGATAAGAACCCAAATGGTTTACTGTTTAGAAGCTTTTACTATTTTTTAAAGATAGAACCCATTTCCAGTTAGGGTAATAACTTTATTAGAGTAAAAATTATATATATCATAGTTACTTGAGGTTAATCTGAGTTTGTTTTCTGTAACATTCATAATTTTTAATGATTGTTCCAACTATATGAAATAAAACTAAATCATGTGATTCTTAAACATACTTCAGTGGATCTATCTCCCTTCATAACTCACTAAATATATTATAAATTATTTTCAAGTGAAAGTGCCTCTTCCCAAATCCTAAGGCCTAAACATGAGAATCATGAAAGAACAAGCAAACAAACAAAAAACAAATGTGGTGGTATTATTAAAACAATACAGAAAGGAAACTTTTTAAATGTAAAGGTAAAAATCAGTTAAAGAGATTTCTAGAAACCCATATATTTAATAACTTTAAAGGGAAAAGCTAGCATTTATTGACATTATTAAAGCAAATTAGAATTTGACAGCTCAAATATCCAGCCTCTGTGTTTACAATCTTAAATTTAGCTGAAGGGTATGTGTTTTATTGTATTTTTGGTACCCTTTGTTAATTTAAAAAATTCCGAGTTGATATATAACATTTGTCACTGGATTAGAGTTCTGATATTAAAGTTTGAGTATATACCTACCTTATGGTGAATCCAAGGAAGAAAGCCTTCTGGCTGATGGGGATGTTTCTGTAACTTCTTTGAGTCATTAAAACTCAAAGTAAACACCAGGATGATTTATGCAAATGCAAACCAAGGAAAACATTGTCTTAATGACACCCCCAAAACCTTATTCTGTTGAAATTTTGTTTAAGATTAAATAATGGGTGCTTTATTTAGATTAATTAGCAAGAAGATCACAGTAGTCAATAGGTAACTGAAAGGCACCATCTGCTCTCTTTTTCAATTGTATCTATGAGCTTTGTATTGTGTACCAGGGAACATGGGAGAATTAATTAAGCAGCAAATTAACTCTTCTCACAGATGGCATCCATTTACTTCTTGCAAATGCATACCGGTAAGTTTGCGTGCTTTTGCTTTAATCTTGTGCCTCCTTGAAAGTTTTGAAGGACCATTGTAGTCTGGTCAGCAGTTGCCTATTTTATAAATGTAGAAAAATAGCATGGAGCTTAGACTTAAAAGAGAATGCCTGGTTGAAAATAATATCAAGAGATCTTCATAAAGACTTGAAATATCACTTTATAAGATTTAATCAAGTTGATTGTTTTGTTTTTAATTTTATATTTATTTTATTATTTTATTAAATGTGTTGGGGTGACATTAATTAATAAGATTGTATAGGTTTCAGCCCTGGCCACATAGCTCAAATGGTTGGAGGATCGACCCAAAGAGCAGAGGTTGCCAGTTCAATCCCCTTGAGGCCACATACAGGAACAGATTCTTTATATAGGTTTCAAGTGTACATTTCTACAATATATGATCTATATAATGCATTGTGTGCCCACAACCCGAAGCCAGATCTTCTTCCATTACCATATACTTGGCCCCCTTTACTCTTTAGTACCCCCAGGCCCCTTCTTTTTAGTGGCCACCATAATGTTGTCTGTGTCTGTGAGTTTTAGTTTTAGTTTTATATACCACATATGAGCCTCACCAAGAGGTTAATATTCAAAATATAGAAAGAACTTATACAACCGAACACCAAACAAACAATCCAATTAAAAATTGGGCAGAAGACCTGAACAGACACTTCTCTCAAGAAGATATACAGATAACAAACAGATAAATGGAAAGATGTTTAACGTCACTAGCTATTCGGAAATTGCAAATCAAAACTACAATAAAATACCACTTCATACCCGTTAGAATGGCTACTATCAATGTGACAGTTAATAACAAGTGTTGGAGAGATTGTGAAGAAAGAGGAACCCTCATTCACTGCTGGTGAGAATGTAAACTGGTACAGCCACTATGGAAAACAGTGTGGCAGTTCCTCAAACTATTAAGAATAGAGTTACCATATGGCCCAGCAATTCCTCAAAAACTCAGAAACACTTATGTGTAAAGATATATGTACCCTTGTGTTCATTGTAGCATAATTCATGATGACTCAGATATGGAGACAACCAAAGTGTTCTTTGATAGAGGATTGGATAAAGAAGATGTGGTACATATATACAATGGGATACTACTCAGCCGTCAGAAAGGATGAAATGCTGTCATTTGTGACAATATGAATGGACCTTGAGAATATTATGGTAAGTAAAATAAGTCAATCAGAAAAAGCTAAGAGCCATATGATTTCACTCAAATCGGTTGCTTTTAATCCCAATATTATTGCTGTGTGTCTTTCTTTTTTATTGTGGTTATTAGTGTACAATGAGGATTCTTGCTCTGATCTTTCTTACATATCAATACAGAGATTTCATTTGTTTCATTACAGCTGTCCTCTAAAGGTTGAGTGGATATAATTTAGATAATACTTTTTTAATGTAGTTATAGATGCCTGTTAATCACTGAAGAAAATAATATAACAAGACCCCTATACTCAGTTTTGTTTTAGAAGCCAAGACTTCAGAGGCATAAGCTTGAGGTTGGAAGAAAAATGTATTGTTCTACCAATTGTCACCTGACCACCTTTCTCTTATTTTATCATCAATCTTCTGGAAATAGTTCAACCTCATGATATTCCGGTCATTCCTGGATCTACCAAAATTGGGCCTGTGTTCACATCACTCTATGAAATTGCTCTTTCAAAAGTCATGAATGATTTTTTTAATTTTAAAATGTAGAAATAACATTTGAATTATAAATTCAAAACTAAGAATGAGCTAATTATTCAAAAATAGAGGGAGAACTTATTTCAGGCAGGCAGAGGAAGCTAAAAGCACCAAACTTTTGAAGCAGAAAGAGCTTGGCAAGTTTGAGGGGAAGACACCTGTGTGTTTGGATAAAAAATCACAAAAGAGGAGAAAGACATGAGATAACGTGAGAGCGGAGAGGTAACATGATTAGGAGTAGACCCTTCAGAGCAACAAGAAAATTATTTTCTGAGCCAAATAGAAAGTCATTAAATACTTTTAGCAGAAGAGTAAGTTACATGATCTGATATGTCTTTTCAGAAGTGTAGAGAACAGACCACAAAAAATAAAGAAAAGGGACAATTCCAAATATGGTAACATTCATTTACTTAACAATTATTTATAGACTATCTATTATATTCTTGCCAGTTTTTCCAAGCTTGCATGCACTAGAGAAGTGATAGTATAACCAGAGGGAACTGGAAAGATACAAAATATTTTGAAGCTTAAACAGGCAGAATTGGAGGATGAGTTATGAGAGGAAGTGATAAAAAGAAAGAAAAAATAAATGACTTTTGAATTCTTGGTGTGAGCACTGTCTTTCTATTGCTAAAAGAAATACACAGCGAGGACTAGTTTGGAGGCTGAGCAAGGAATGAAGAGCTCTGTTTTGAATGTAACAGTTGTAATATGCACATCCAATACTTGAATTCAGATTTTAGCAGTCTACTCTTCAACCACAAAGTCAGGGTTGGTGAGGTAAAATGGGAATCATAAGCATAAAATAGGTATTTAAAGCCACTAGAGCAGAGGATATCAACTAAAGACCATGTGCCATAAACTCAACTTCTGAAATGTCATCCAATCTCCTTGTACATCTTCCCCACGACCTGGTCCTGCCTTTCTTTGGGATCCTCCCCAAAGCTTCCCCTTCAAGTCTTCTTCCATTACTATCAGACATCACCCATCATTTTACTTTCTCTAAAAGCCTGAGTGGGATGCGGCTGTCTGTAGCATTGATGGAAAACTCATTAAAATCACGTTGTGGGTGCAAGCCCTCCTTTCCCTCAGCCAGGAGAACGCCATGTCCCAGATTGATTACTTTTTTAGTTCAGGCTCCAGAATGAAG
Organism: Rhynchonycteris naso; assembly: GCA_037038555.1. Lineage (NCBI taxonomy): Eukaryota > Metazoa > Chordata > Mammalia > Chiroptera > Emballonuridae > Rhynchonycteris > Rhynchonycteris naso. Next base: position 15,253,768 of record CM072999.1, on the reverse strand, counting down.
GAAATGCGTGGAGCAAGGTCTAATCCACAGCCCCCCATCTCTATGTAAGAATTAAAACTTGGTTGAAGCAAAACATGAAGAACCAGGAATTGCTTGTAATTGCAACCTAACCTAGCAAAGCTGTCTTTTCTCCTTTACCTTCCTGTTTGGTAGAAGTTGTGAACAAATTTTGATTTAAAATGAGTAAATATTGAAAACATACAATGAAAGTCAAGAATTTGGCAGTAAAAAGTGGCATGTTAATTTGGTCTTAATGGAAAATGTAAGACATGCTAAAATTGGTTGCATAGAAAAATATCAGTTTTTGTTAAGTTCTTATATGGCTAAGCCTGCTAACTTATTTTCTTGATGTAGGTGGATGTAAGTTTTTCATGGACCTTTAGCAAGCCACCACTTGACAAAATCTGTGTGATTGGAATGTGTAAAACAAAGCATGTCTAATAAATTAAATAATTAAAAACTAAAATGTTTTTGATCATTTCTGAAACTAAGATTAGCTAATGATTAAAATAAATTTATTTTTATTTAGAAAATTAAATTTAACAAGGTGACATTGATCCATAGGAGTACATAGGTTTTAGGTAAACATATCTATAGTACTTGAACAGTTGATTTCTTGATATTTGTTGGGGAAAAAATGGAAACAGAATGCAGGGCATTTTCAAAATATTGTAGAATTCTGTGAAATTTTATTTAGTGGAAATTTGGTGAACAATTTTCTGATTTTGATCATACTGTAGGTCTATTGATTGTTCATATATTCATGCCACTGTTTGGTTTGGTTTGGTTTTTTAAACTGGCAAAGGCTTTTACTAAACTCCAAATCTTCAAAGAAATTTCATTATCAAACAAAATGAGTTCAGTTATTTTTATATGCTCTATTTAAAAATTTCGGTAATAACGCATAGTATCATTCCCATAGTGTTTCTTATAAAAACAATCTGAATTTTTACACAATTGAGATTACTAGTTTTTCATTGTTGCTGTTGTTTGCAAAAAGAATTATACAGAGTCTTTCCCTTTTTTTTTAGGTATGTATAAATTCAGGATTATTAGTTGAACCTTAACCCAGAAGATTCTTAGAGACTGGTACATACTCAGTTCACATTAAAGAAAAATGTCATTGGTACAATCTGTTCCTACATATTTTCAAAAATTAATATTTTTTACAAAATCTCTCTAAAAACATTTTATTTTTTTAATGTTGTATCTCCCTTTATCATCTTTCATATGCTCAGTACCTGAATGTATCAGTCTATCTCAAGTAGGGTCTTTCAGGAGGTGGACTTGGGCTCTCACCCCTTCCCGGGTGGGGCCAGGTGATGACCTTGTAGCTAGAGCACTAGAAGCAATCCACCATGGTACTGCGTCTACCACCTCAGCTTCCTCCCTCACCTGCCTCACCTCCCCAGAGCATTCAATGCATATCAATTCTGATGTTCATTAGGATCATTTCCCCAAAGCATTCAACACATATCAACTTTGATGTTGGTTAGGACTGGGGTTTCCGGTTTTCTTGTTAAAAATTTAATACTTTGAGAACTGGTCATCCTGGCTCATGTCCTGCCTACTCATTACCCAAACCCTCTCCCTGGAGCCAAGACCCACTCTCTTCCACTGAGGCAGCTGCCATGTTTTAAATTCCTTATTGATCTCTTTTATCCATACTGACCTCAAGAGACATAGAAAGCCACAGAAGATGAAAAAAATAATTCCTTTTCATTACATCCCTAAAAGATTTTAAATATTCCAGCAAGCTCATCAGCACGTTTCATTTTGTCTCCTTCTCTTCCTCTTTTTCCACTTCTCAGGACATTGTAATTATCAAGAACAGAATGTAATAGTTTCTAAATAATGCTCATATTTCTTGATCACAAGAACTAATTGTTCTGAGATAAGCATCAAAAACATACAGTCTTTAATGATTTCATCAAAGAATTTATAATTTCTTAATTTATATCCTAATATTTTTAACATACCCTCAAATGAGGAATAGACTAAATCATGTTTTTAATATTCTTCTGCAACACCATTCCTAAGACATAATGCCTTAAAAAAACTAAAACTACCAGAATAAGATTTTTAACTATTATAGATAATAATGTGGACTTTTTAATTAAATCCCTTGACCGGTTTATTAGCAAGACTTTTTTTTACTTTTGATTTTATGATTGGTTAATATTTTTTCTTGTTTCATTACAAACTTGTCTCATCAATTAAGCCTTGCCATTAGAATATGAAGAATAAAAGCAATTAACTCCAGTTAGGGTTTGCAAACAGAATAATGTGTTGATCCACTTATTAAATTCACATTAATTTCATAAAACAATGAAGTAACTTCTTATAGCATGCACTAAAAAATTATAATACATTTAGTAAGTTGCATACTTTTATCAGAAAAAGTGAAGATTGTTTTGCATGTGTTTTAAAAGAAATACTTTATATGGAACTATATACAGAAGACTGAGTGATATAATATTCAACATATAAACAACTGTAATTTTTTAAAATATCCTAGGTAGTACAAAACGTCTGTGATAGAGTTATACCATAATATTATTAAAACATGCTCATTAAATATCCTGTTTGCAAGACCCTGGGCTTGCCTGGTCAAGGCACATACAAGAAACAAGGTGATGCTTCCCGACCCCCATTCTTTCTTTCTCTCTCTCTCTCCTTTCTCTAAAATCAATAAATAAAATCATATATATATATATATATACACTCTTTGAAATCTGGGATCACCTTGTAGACACACTTAGCTCCTCCATAGTGTGTGTGTGTGAGTGTAGGGGAGGTTGAGGTAGTCTGCACTGACATCATTTATCTTGGGTTATTGCTGAAATAATGTCTCACATTGCAAACCCATTCTTTTGATACTCTCTCTCTTTCTTTATCTATCTTCTCAACTCAAAAATTTAACATATAGCCAAATTGTTTGCATATCTCTAAGAACTTAGAATTGATGGTATTATCTCAACACTTTTTTTAAAAAAAACTTACAGCTAAAAAAAGAATATTAATTTGTTCTTTGTCACCAGAAAAAAAAAAAAGTAAAATATAACCCTGGCAACCTTAATTCTATCATAGTATTTATAATAGCAATTAAAACTCATTTATTTTTCTGCATTTTATATTCTAATTTGATTCTCACATCAAAGCAGATATTGAATATTTATATTTAGAAACAAATAGACAGATTAAAATATATTCCTATAACCCCCTGAGAATTCTTTCAAAACCACATTTTTAAAAAGTCCACACAAGCTGATTAAATTGATAGTCTTTCTCCATAATGATGGCGCCTAAGGTTTTCTTATCTGCTATTGTTTTTAGTACAGAGCCTGGCACTTAGTAAGAGCTCAATAAATATATGTTGTATGGATAATGACTAAATACCAATTATAATTTTCTGATTAGTTATTATATTAATACATTAGCCACATTGAGATCCTATGAGCTTTTGACCATTATTATTTTCTTTACTCTACTATAAGGAGGACCCTTGAGCACAGAAACCACACTGTATTTTTGTTCATATCTTAGGTGCTTTGTACGTAGGAAATACTCAATAACTACTTGTTAAATGAATGGTAATTTCAACAAACATAGTTTATATATTATGAGAGGTATATATCAACAAATTTTATAAAAGGAAAAATGAAAGCTTGTGGCATCTAAAGGCTTTACACGATATCCTCATCCACAGTTGTGTGTATACATGTGTATGTACATATTAATGTGCAGTACTACATTAATATTTTGTTAAATGAATCTATAAAGCAGTATATCTGCTAGTTTGTTCTCTAGTTCTTTTGCTAAATGAGCAAGTTGAAATCATGTACTTGTCTAAATAGGTATCATTAGGATTCTGTAAAGATTAAATAAGAAAATAATTTTGCTACAATATACTATTTTATACCTCAAAAAAGAATATAATTATTGTGCATATGTCTCCTTATATAGTCTAAACTTTTTAAGAAAAGATGTTAACTTATTCATCTTTGAAATTCCAGATCCAGATTTACCATGTATTTTATAAATAAACATTAGAGAAGTTGGATTACTATAAAGACTTTTCTTGCATAGCTGATTTGATGATGGATTGACCATTGGAAAACAAAATAGCATGTTTTTCTTGATTATAAATATAAAACCTATTTGTTAAGAAGCAAAAGCACAGTTATGTGTAATTTGTTTTAAACTTTCTGATTCAACCTACCAATATCAATCAAAAATCTTAATATTACACATAATTTTTAGAATACCAACTCTTTTTAAATAAATTTTTCTTTGGAAAATAATGATTTGTGAATGTATTTAGCTACAGATATTTTCTGTAGCACTAGTCTAATAGTAAATGCTCGTAAACAACTGAAGTAACCATTATATTATGGTAATCCACATAATGAAATAAAATTGTATTATATATTATTTTAAATAAATACATATTGATATGAATACATTAGAGGTGATGAGTATAAAAAGGTCATCTATAAAACTATATATATAGAATGTTTGTCCTTATAATATACATAGTAATAAAACTATCTAAAGGACATCTACAAAATTATTTAAAGTAGTTAGTTCTGTCTATATTTAAAATATTTCCATAATTAGCATTTTTGTTGAGTAATAAAATATAATTATTTTAATTATTTAAAGCTAAAATATGGTATTTCTTTAGAGCATATTTGGAGTATCCTGAAAAACACTTAGAAGAAAATAAAAAATCATCCATAAGATAGTCATCCAGAGATAATCACCATAGCATTTCAAATACATACCTCCAATACTTTATCGCTAAATATATTTATTAACAAGTGATTTTACAGTGTGTCTTAAATTGTATTTCCTTTGTAAATTATTTTGAAGAATGACCCAGAGTGTAAGACTTTTAGAAAATGTGATTTTTACTGACAACATAGCATTTTATATCATATCTTAAATCTTTAAATAATACTCTAGGATTAGCGATTTCTATTATTTCCAGGTTTCCACTGCCATAAAGAAAATTCAAATGCGCCTCCTTATAGATTCTTTTGTTGTATCCAGTATCCAGTGTTCTGCTAGTTTAAAGAACGAGTGCACTTTAAGGCGTTAGATACATGTAACCGAATCACCCAACACAAAGCTGACCGTGCACAGCAGGGAAACATGAGAGTGCTCATCTCTTGGCACTAAAACAAGTCCTTCAAAATATTTCTATGTCAATACACTTTAACTTGATTTTGAAGAAAATATGAACTTAGTAAGGCTTCTACTCATTTCATACCCCCAGGCTGCAAATTTCTTAAGAATTTATTCAGTAATTTTCCATGTAAATGCATGCATATATTTATATATACAAACGTGAATATGTGCAGATAGATAGATAGATAGATAGATAGATAGATAGATAGATAGATAGATAGATAGATAGATAGATATAGATATATAGATATATAGATATAAACATGTACATACGATTATATATGCCTATGTGCACATGCATGTGTTGTTCCTTTTACCAAGGGAAGAATAATGTCTGCTATTCTGAACTTTTCTTCTCACTAAATAACTTTTGCTTATCTTTTTATACCAGCATATAGATCTACCTCAATCTTTTAGTGATTTTTAACATTACATAGCATTTAAATATTTTATGCCATATTTTATCACATAGATATGTCTATTTTTTTAACAGTTTCTTATTCATGAACATTCAAAATATTTGTAGAAATAATTTTTAATATTTATAATATACTAAAAAGCCATAATTCTTTTACTTGACTAGGTAGTGGAATGTGTTTGACATTATTGGTCATTTGGCTTCTTTCATGTGTGTTAATTGCCTGTTCATATATTTACCTATCTGTCTTTTATTATGTTATTAATCTTTTCCTTGATTTTATGAGCTCCTCTTATATTTAAAATATTTTTGGTATACATGGAGTCCTTGGGTTACAACACAGTTTTGTTCCTACGATGACAGTGATGTAACCTGAATTTTGGTGTAAGTTGAAACACACCCTAGCCTAAGTCACTTACCTATCCTAACGCATTTGTAATATCATAATCTAGATCATAAAAACACAACACTTTGCATTACTGCATGTTCTTCTGCTGTGCACAACCAAACTGGGTCATCCACGTAGTCCATAAGTACAACACTAACAGCGTAAGCTGAAACACTCACATCTCAATTTTTTTTAGGTTTTTATGGGAGTGAGAGTCGTAAACTCAAAATGTCATATATCGAGACTGTTATAACCCAAGGGCCCCCTCTATAAGTAAAATATAATCTGTCATTCCTATTTTTGTCTTTAATACTTATTTTGAATTTTTATTTTGCCAAGCATATCAATTTTTTCCACTGAAATATTTGTCTTTTGTATTGTTTATAAAGACCTTTTCCATCCAAAAGATTGTTGTTATCATCTATATTTTCTTAAATTTTTATTGTAAATGATTTAAACAATTAATTTTCTTTGTAAAGCAACTTCTATAGCCTTCCATAATATGATGTAGCAATAACTTTGAACTGAAACAAACAGTGAATTTTACTCATAAAAAGGCCATTATAGATGCTAGCATTTCTTTGGTGTGCATTTGAGGAGACTTGTTCTAATCTGCTCTTCATTGCTTATATTCTAAAAAAAAAAAAAAAAAGTGGATATAGTCATTTAAAGAGTCATGTCATTTTTATTGGGGTATCCTGTAGCCATGTCCAAATGCCAGCTGAAGAACTTACATTCTGCTTATAAGCAGTAGCGGTATAAATTTAATTAGAACAGTATCAAATGGACTAATATGAACCTAGGGGTTTGAAACCCACTCAGGTCACTAGAAGATAAATGAGACATGTGACCAGAAAAATGCTCAGAGGTAAAATTAATCTCTAGGCAGTTAGTGACGGCCAGAAGTCAATGGATACGGGAAAGAAGGAAAGTGTGGGGGTGAGGGGTGGAGAGGAAAGAGAAGTAATAGAATATGCAAAACACAACAGCAGGTCTTAGAAGTTGCATTCTGTGGCAGACGTTGCTCTGAGTACTTTACATGCATTCAATTACTGAATGCCCACAGCAACCCATGGAGTAAATACTATTATTATCCTCAGAATATAAATGAAGAAAAGGATATGGTTAAGTGATCAGAAAGATAAAATGATTGCCCAAACCTCACAGTTATTAAGGGGCAGAGGTGGGTGGCATCTGATCCCCACATTTAGTCTTTAGGGTGTTACCCTCCACTGAGCTAGATTGTCAGTTAAGTCCCATTCTCCTCATCCTTCTGAATAGCACACTCACAAAGATGTTTCCAGTGTATATAATTTCCCATCTACCCCTTGTTTATTATACTCCCCACTCAATAATTCACTAAGTCAATATTTATAAAATGCTTAAAACACTGCTTGGCATGTAGTAAGCAGCACATAAGTTTTATTAATGAATAAAATTAGTCAGCTCAATTACATTTATTGAATGTTTTTATGTTGCAAGCACTCTGGTAATGGCTGGAAATCCAAAGTTAAACAAAGAACATAAAAATTCCCTATTCCCTTTGACCTATATTCAAGTAGAAAAAAATCAGACATTTTAAGTAAAATATCACAAGTCATCATTTCATAGTTCTTGCGGAAAGTGAAGTCATTTGGCAAGGAGAGCTGACCCAGGTTAGAATCTAGCTCACACAAGATCTTAAGGTGCTGACTATTTATAAGGAGGCAGGCAAAAAGAAGGCTGGGATAAGAGTATTGCAGGTAAAAGGAAACTCAGGTGCAAAGGCCCTGAGGCAGAAAGGGAACTGGTACCCTGGAAGGTCTTGGAACAGGGACATTGTACTCAGTTCATATTAAACAAAAACAAAGAGGGCATCCAAGGAAAGTTCAGAAGGGATCTTAATTATCCCCTAGTCTGTGCATTACTGGAATATTTCTTGACATCTCCAACTCAACATGTCCAAACTTAAACTCCTTTATTTTCTGCCAGATTTTCATTTCTTTATACTTTGGTTTTATTAAATCCGGCAACACTGTTTACCCCGTTGCCCGAGCCAGACACCTAGGAAACTTCTCTGACTTCTTTCTCTTTTTGAATGTCTAATCAATCACAAAATACTATTGTCTCTACTTCCTTCAGATACACCAAGTCTTTTAACTTTTGTGCGTGGGCTATCTAAATGCTTTCTCTGTTCCCAGACCAGGCTTTAATGACCAATCTCTTATAACATTGCCAGAGGGATCTCTCAAGTCATCAAATATGTTCACATCCCTATGTTTAAAAAAAAATCCTTTTATGACTCCATTGCTTATAAAATCAAGTCAGAACATAAGATTTCATGATGCAAGTTTTATATCTAGTGTTCAGTTCACATTTCTGGCTATTCTTCCCCTTTATGTCAATTCTCATTCTATTCCAAACTACATGTGTTTTTTTGATCCAATGATGATATTTCTCTTTGAATCTTTTACAAATGTTTCCCTCTTCTCTTACTCTCAATGTTCATCCGTATAAACCCTACCAATAAATCTTCTGTGAGTCAGTCCTGGAGCAGGACTTTTTTCATTTGAATCACGTACATCTCCACTCAAACCAAAGGTGTCATGAAGATGCTTGGAGTCCCCAGGTATCAATGCCAACCATAGTCCATATTCAACAATCCTGAAGTCATTGTGTGTTCTCCTTTCCAAGAGTACCAATGTAGATGGTCATCGTTTCCTTTGGGGAGAAATTGGGGAAAGGATAAGTATTTTTCTTGCCATTGAGTTGTATTATCCTTCCCTTGGACACTGGTCTCCCCTTCCATCATTGGGTTCTGGGTCAGAAAGCTATCTTAAGTCCAGAAACTGGAAAAGTGTCAAATTTATAAATCTAGCTTCTATACATACATTACTCCAATATTTTTTTAAATAGATAGTATTGTTCACCTGTTACAAATTAAAAAATCAAGGCTCAGTGAAGTTATTTCATTGGCCTATGCAAGGAAACTTCCTTTTTTCTTTGAGAAAGTCTGCTTCATAGAGAAATCCATTCTCCTTCCACCATCTAATGTAGGCTCAACATAACCTGATTCAAAAATAGCTTTACTCCATAAATTTATCTATATTCTCTAAGGATTTAAATCTGTGTCTATTTTTTTTAGTGCAATAAGACTGTTTTGATTCAGATTTCTGCTCTACTCATTATTTTTATACCCTTTTATACCATTAATCATGTTCCTGTGGGTCAGTTTTCTCATATGTAGATCATATATATACATCTATGATAGAGGTATTGTGAGGATTAAGTTAGCTAAAATATGTAAAGGAATTCACCGAATATGGAGCAAGTAATAGCATTCATTAAATGTTGACTATCATCAATGCCATCAAATTGTTATTGTTGTAATTACTAAGAATTGGGCCATATATATATCAATTAATACACAAAATTAATAGCATTAAAATAATTATATTAATATTGTTAAACTAATTAATAATTATTTATATTTTAGGAATATATTAAATACATTAAGTAACACCTATCCTACAGTGAGTTTTCAAAAAACTTTATTAATTAATGGTGTTTTAAGATACACAATACTTACATATATTGTTCAAATTTGAATATGTTTCTAAAAATATGACTGTAGGAAGACCACCATTATGCTGCTGTGCTATGATGTCACTCTTGATTGTAGTCTCAAGACTGGAAGTCTGTATACACTTAGTCAAACTATGTTAGGGTTCACATACTTTCATTCATGTTCCCAGTGGGACCAGTTCAATCTGTCATCCCAATTCACTGACTTTGGTATCTCAAGTCCAAATGTAACAGTTACCTTTGGTTCTAAAATTTGGGAGGAGCTTTAAGTAGTTAAATGGAAGTCCCACCAGTGTCAGTCTTTGGCATCTTAATTAAAATTAATGAGTATGTCGTGTTTTAAGACTAAACATGTCAATGGTCTTTTTGTATTGTTTGTTTAAAAAGGCATTTTAAGGACCAATAAGATGGGAAATTCACTTTGTTCAGGACCTCATATTCATGTTATCCTTTTTTTTTAGCTCATGGCACTGGAGATTAAGCAAAAAAGAAGAAAAATACTCATAGACACAAAGAAGAGTATGGTGATTACAGGAGGGAAAGGAGAGTGGAGGAATGCAGGAGATTGAAGAGAATAAAGGGGGGATTAATGTAATAGAAGGAGACATGACTTCAGGTGGTGAACACACGATACAATAAACAAATGATATATTGTAGAATTGTATACCTGACACCTATATAATTTTATTAATCAAAGTCACCCCAATGCATTCAATATAAAAATAAAATAAAATATATTAGAAATGACTTAATTTAATCACAAAAGATAAAAATAAAAACTAGACAAAGACATTATCAGAAAACTAAGAACACTATGCCTCATGAACATAAACAGATAAATTCTTAGCAAAATATTAACAAATAAATTCAGCAATATATAAAAAGATTTATACCTGAGAACCAAGTGGGATTTATCACCAGAGTGGAAAATTGGTTCAACATCTGAAAATCAGTCAATGTAGTTCACCATATCAGCATCCTAAAGAGAAAAGCCACTGATCTTAATAGATACAAAAGAAACCAACAACATTCGATATTTATCCATGATGAAATATCATTAAGATTGGAATACAAGGGAAACTTCTTAACCTGATAAAAGATGTCTATGAAAAACTCAGATACCATAATGTTTAACAACTACACACAGAATGTTTTACTCCAGATTGAACACAGGCAAGAATGTTCATTCTCAGGACTGCTGTTAACATTCAACTATGTGTCTTAACCAGTGAACTAAGGGAGAAAAACTAACGGTCACTCAGATGGAAAATGAACAAGATGGAAATAAAGACATGCTTCTATACACAAATAATAATGAAAAAAAATACATAAAATCTTACCCAATCTGTGGTGGCACAGTGGATAAAGTATTGACCTGGAATACTGAGGTCACCAGTTTGAAACCCTAGGCTTGCCTGGTTAAGACACAAATGGGAGTTGAGGCTTCCTGCTCCTCCTCCCCTTCTCCCTCTCTCTTGCTCTCTCTTTTTCCTCCAAAATGAATAAATAAAATCTAAAAATAAATAAATAAAATCTTAAATCTTAAAAAAAAACTACTTCAAGGGAGATGTTGACGTTGAGGGAAATATAGGGGGTGCATTCGGGGTGACCCTAGAACCTACGTAAACACAATTAATTAAATAAAAAAGCTTTAAAAAAACATAGTGATCATAGCTGATAATATAGTATTGTACAAATAAAAAAAAACCTACTTCAACTAAAGGTCCACTTAACAAGGTGGCAAGGTACAGAGTTGATTTACAAAAATAAAATATAATGGCAAAACAAAACATACATAAATATATGAAAATATACTCAATATCAATAGCCATCTGGGAAATTCAAATTAAAACCACAAATTAAAAATAAATTAGGATACCACTACTGACTAGAATGGCTAGAATATAATAATAGTACTTATTACCACAATAAGAACAAGAATGCCAAGAGCTAAGGGAGATAACATGCAGCTGAAACTTGCATGCATTGCTGGTGGAAATGCAAAGTGACACACCTATTTTAGAAAACCACTGAGGCATTTTGTATAATGTTCAGCATAAAGTTACCCAGCATTGACCAACCCAATTCACTCCCACATATCCACTCAGGGGAAATGAAAGCATGGAGCCACAGAAGACTGCACCTGCGCAGAGCGGGCCGGTCCCAGGGCAGACACAGCTCCCCATCACTGGTCCAGCAGCACTGCTTACCAGCCCAACTACCTTGCAATCTTGATCTCCCTGGTGGAAGTCAGGCATCATTCTCTATGTACCCCAACTTCAGGAGGCTCAAAGCAGAGCTTTCTCCAAAGCAAAAATTTATCCCAATCCAATCCTTTTTATTCTCTGAAATCTCTGATGACCTGTTTGTGCAGTTTAAGACTATTAGCTAAGTTCTAGGAATTTGAAAATGTTTACTTGTTAAACAATCAAGTTTCTTTGGGATGTTTACATAAATTGTATATAGTGGCAAATGCCTTGGTCAATGATACGTACATAAAGTCTTTCCCTCTGACACTATAACCACTACAGCAATAAATGTGTCTCAAAATACTAAATTAAAAGTCTCAGAATTGATAAAATAATTGACAACTATTTGATAAATAATTGCTGAATTGATAATTAAACAAATCCTTAATTTTTTTTGGATCTTCCATCAGTGAGCACAAAGTTAAGACTGATTTCAACTCCAAATTATAAATCTAAATCAGCTGATTAATTGCACAATTTAATTTGGAGATACCATAGTAGGCCAAATTCTATTCAAATTATAATTACAAAAAATAACCAGTGTGTGCAGATTCTTTTGTAATACACATTTTTAAAAACACCTTTTATTTTTTACTGTGCAGTTTAGAAGAGAAGGTGTCTTCAATTTGTAGAGATACAATACTGTCTAAAATGCCTGCCCTACACCCTGGCGCCCTGAATACACCTCTACTTTCCCCTAGGTGTTCATTCAGCACTCCTGTCTACCTGCCTACCAGGCCTTCTCTCACACCCTCAGACAGAGTTGAGTACTGTCCCCTTTCTCTCTCTCAATGAATCTATCACATTTGATTTAGGTCTTAAATATTATATTAATATATAATCATTTATTTAGTTAGGTTTTCTTTCCAATATGTGGCAAAGATTAATCTTTCTCTTTGACTTTTGAGTGGCTCACTTAGTATACACATAGAGTAGACGCTTCATCATACATTTTATTTTCATATATATATATATATGCCATTGAGCATAGAATATCAAAGAAGACTGGCCCTAACTTCCAAGTTTTTCCAGTTCAGTAAGGTAAGCACAGGGTGCTATGGGAGAACATACAAGGAGGTCCCAATCAGATCAAGTTGTTGAGGTAGAGCGCAGGCCAGGGAAAATGTCTGGGAGAACTTAATTTGAAGGTTGCAGGTGAGTTAAGTGAATGAAGAAAATGTCAATAGAATGAACTTAAAAGTTGTGACTGCTGATAAAGAAAATCCTGAGTTATCAAAACATTCAATTAGATAATTTTAAATAAGAGATCTATCATCCTAAATTTATGAACAAATGCAAGATTTAGTCAAAGTCAAAGTCTGTACTATTAGAAATAAACTGGGAAAATTGCAATGACTGCTGTGAGAAGTTGTAGAGAATGATGTCAAAGTCGTTTTGATGTCAATGACTCATGGCGGTAATTTGTTTTTTGTCCATTGTTATTTTGGTTTTGGAGGAGAGGGGAAGATACCATCAAAGGCAATTGAAAAACTTCAATCCAAAAGGAACACAAGGTAGTTGATGGAGCAATTCATAACTTCACCTTAAGAGAAAATGCTTTAATTTTCTATTTGGCTGAAACATTGATTAGAGCTAAAGACTGAGCAGCCACCAGGTTCTTGCCTCTGACATTCAATGTGCAGGTCAAGTTGAAGGAGCCTTGTACGTGGGCAGAATTTGTATGGCAGTGATACTTTCTCATCTCCCACTGGAAATATGGGGTGTCTCCCTCAACTGTTTTTGGTATCATCTATGCAAACCAGTACCTGAAGACATGTTAGGGCATTTAGGGCCAGATATGGTGATCCAAAATACACACCCCTTAATGCACAATCTAGTAAGAGACTGACACACAAGCAGTGGTAATAATATTATGTAATTACCTTAATGAAGGCATGTGTAGAGAGAGGTGGAGAAATACAGGGACATTTCACTTGTTCTGTAGCTGTCAAATGTCAGTTTGAAAGTTAAATAGGAGAGTTGATTTAGAAAATAGAGTAAGTGCACTAGCAGACATTCATTTCTTTTGTTTTCTTTTGTAATTTTGGCTTCATAAGCGTTCTTGTTTCCTATAATATTTGTAATGGGCACTATACTACAAAACATGGTTTGGAGAATTCCAGAGGGTTCCTGAAACCCTTCCAGAAATTTCACAAAGGGAATATACAAGTGATTGACACTTTCACCAGCAAAGTTTCATTTTTGTAAGTATTAATTATATAGGTTCCATTGTAATATTTCATGTAGACAAATAGTTCCATGACCAAAAGTATAGGAATACAAATTTTGTCAGTTTAAATTATTATACATATTGATCCTTAGTAATAACCAAGAGCTTTGTTTTCAATATACGAAATAACAATGGCAAATATCATTATGTTTAAATTTATTTACAGCTGGTCTATGGTGACTACCCAACATGTACAAAAGAACTATTTAAGTCCTATAGGGCCCAAGGGTTTTCTATTATTAAAATGATTGATATGGACATCTTAGAATGCTAGAAAAAAATGGATTAATAATAGGAAGATAGATTTTACAGGATAGAAAAAACAAAACAACAGTGAAGTATTTTTCTCCTTTTCTGGCTCTTAAAACAGAAGAAAATGCAAGACTGGCAACTATTGTCTTCAGAGCCATGATTGACTCATTAGTATAATTAGCTAAAGATAAACATCAAACAGATAAACATGAGGAAAGAAAATACTCTTTGTTGAGAAAAAAAGAAGTGTGAGAATTAGAATGGCTGCATGTTAAATTTTAATTTAAAGAGTGGGTAGAGTTAAGAAAGTGCTTTAAAAATAGTCACCAATAAATTAAGTTGTTAAATTTAACAGTGACCTGTACTACCTCGCTCTTTCCTGGAATTGACATCTACTTTCTCTTTCGTGCTTCTGATTAATGCATCATTTATAATACATGGAAAAGTAGTGGGTGTGCAGAACGGCAATGAGCTGAGGTGTCTAAATCTTGTAGAGATTCTATAACCAGCAGCTGGAGACTAAAATTAGTACAAAATCATTTAAGTTCAAATAATGTAACTTTTCCTAACACATGTCAAAGACTTGGCTTTTTATCTTATGATTGGAAATGGGTACTGCCATGGGAACTGTCCTGGTCAACTCAATCATTGTCAATGTTAAGGTGAATTTTATGGTGATTTAATGGCAGAATTTCAGTTAGTTCTTTAAAGATTTCACCACACAGAGACAGAAAAGACACACCTGAAAAGCAAGATCTTTTGTTCTGTTTTGTACCACTTTATGGCATCTCCGATAAGCTCTCTAAACAAGGGAGAAATATTTCCAGCTTCTGCGTAGAATGATCAAGATCTTTGTTCTGAAAGAGTTAGGGAGAGGTTTTCTGAGACCCATGAGTTGTTCTCATGAGGATCCTTAATTAGTTCTTGAATGCTACCCACCATAACTATTTTTTCTCATTTGCATCTTCTGAAAATCTTCTTGAAGATCACTGGGAACCAATAAGATGTTAAAGTTGGCTCCCACAGTTGGCCCTGGCCTGTTTGTTCAGAGGTAGAGCATCCATCTAGCATGTGAAACTCCCAGGTTCAATTCCTGGTCAGGGTACAGCGGAGAAGCGACCATCTCCTTCTCCACCCCTCCCTTCCTTCTTCTCTCTCTCTTTCTTCTCCTCTCGCAGCCATGGCTCAAATGGTTCAAGCAAATTAGCCCCAGATGGGCAGAATATCACTCCATAAGGAGCTTGCTGGATCGATCCTGGTCGAGGAACATGTAAAATTCTGTATGCCTCCCTGCCTCTCACTTAATAAAAATAAAGTTGTTCCTAAGGTTGTGAGAGTAAATGCAAGAACCGTAGCTAAATATGAATTTTAGGTAAATAATTTTTAGTATACGTATGTCATGTGCAATGTGGGATACATATGATATATAATAGAGAGAATAACTCAGCATTTTTATGATAATTGTTCTATTTTCTTATAAATAGCATTATTGTAGAGCTTATTATAGATATATAGACAGAGTATAAGGTATAAAATATATAATATAAAGAGATTAATTGTAAAGTATTGGCTCATATTATCGTAAAGACTGAGAAGTCTTTCCATCTACACGTGCAAGCTAGAGACCCAGGAAAATAGGTGGGGTCATTTAAATGGCTGAGAGCCAGAGAGCTGATGGTACAGGTTACAGTCCAGGTCTGAAGACCTAAGAACAAGGAGTACCAACTTCAAAGAAGGTCTATGTTCCAGCTCATTCAGACAGAGAGAGACAAAATTCTTCTTTGCTCCACCATTTTGCTATTCAGACCCTCAACAGATTAGATGATGGCCACTCACATTAGAGAGAGAGACAATCTACTTTACTCAGTCTATCCATTCAGATGTTAATCTTTTCCAGAAACACCCTGACAGACACCCTCTAAAGCTATGTTTACCTGATACTTGGTCATTCCATGATTCAATCAAATTGACACATAAATTAACTACCATATAATACTAAAAAAGAGTTACTTTTCTGACACTTAAATTTAACTGTGTATAATGTATATCTCCATATTTTTTCCTAAGTCTGGTAATCCTACTATCCACATAGATAAAAAAGTGTGTTGGTGCACTTGCTGACATGACAGTCGGTGAGCTTCACTCCTGGCATATCCAATTGCATTATCAATCGCAAATGGTTAAGTTTCCTCATAAAAGCAGAATGAATACAAAGACAAATTGTAATTATTTTTAATAGTATTTGTTTTTTATATTATTCATATTATTTTTTGTTTTCAGGAAATAAGCAGTTTAATTCTGACTTCTTTAGATGCAATAATTTGGAAGATTAGAAATAAAACACTGGCAAGGGTCACAGAAATAAGATTTGCAAATGCCTTCAAAATTCAAAGATGGAAAATATATCAGAGACTCAGCATTTTTATTATAATTGTTCTATTTTCTTATAAATAGCATTATACCTTAGATAGGAGAAAAAGATGTTGTTCTCAAGTTTGAGGGATGCAAAAGTTGTGGGGATTTTTTCAATAGAAAATATAGTTATAAATCATTCATTAAACTTTTATAAATCCCTTTTCCACAGGTACATGCTGCTCCACTGGGTATCAAAATCTGGTAACAGCTAATTATAGAACATGAAGTTTAGATATTTTTCAGCTCAATAACTTTAAGAGGCTGATCAAAAGATTCGTTTTAGTAAAACTCAGTAAACCAAAAAGTGCAAATAACATAGGTAAATAAGCTTTGAAATGTCAATATAGCTTCTATATAAGATTCAACTTCTGTTGTAAATAAAAAAGATTTTAGGAAAAACCAATCTTTACTAGAATTCACTGACAGCTTCTCTTTAGATTTAAGTGGTGGTATATAAGTTACTACAAAGTTTTGAAAAAATAGAACCTATTTAAGGTAACGTTGCATAATTTTGTAGATTCATACATGATTTTTCCTATTTAAAAGTAAAATATTTTGAATATATAATATTAAATATGTAACATTTCACTTCCCAAATATTAACTGATAATGAATCATAGAAAGTAAGTTAGAATATGTTTAGCATTAGTAATTGTTCAGAGCAAGTAAATTAATTTATTAAAATGTACCTGAATTTTGCTTTTTAATTACAGATCCAGAACTTAAAGAGGAAACATTTTTCGGTTTATTTGTTTTTGTTTTTGTTTTTTTTATCATGTGCAAGAGAGACAGGGACAGACAGATAGAAAGGAAGAGAGATGAGAAGCATCAACTCATAGTTGTGGTGCTTTTAGTTGTTCTTAGATTGCTCTTCTTTTTTTAAATCAAGTGAGAGGCAGGGAGGTGGAGAGACAGACTCCCACATGTGCATCGACTGGTAGCTACCCAGCAACCCCTGTCTGGGGTTGATGTTCTGCCCATCTGGGACCACTGCTCCACTGCTTGGCAACCAAGCTATTTTAGTGTCTGAGGAGAGGTCATGGAAACATCCTCAGTGTCTGGGGCCAACTTGCTTATTTGAGCCATGGCTGTGGGAGAAGAAGAGAGAGAAAGAAGGGGAGGGAGTGGAGTGGAGAAGCAGATGGTTGCTTTTCCTGTGTGCCCTGTCCAGGAATCGAACCTGGGACTTCCACATGCTGGGCCAACTCAGCTGAGCCAACTGGCCAGGGCCAATTGCATTTTGTACGTGCCTTGATGGGAGGGGGGGTGTTTCAGCTGAGCCCATGCCCCTTCCTCAAGCCAGCAACCTTGGGGTCAAGCCAATGACCATAGATGGTCATGCCTTTGATTCTATGCTCTAGTTGGATGATACTGCACTCAAGCCAGAAACCTCAGGGTTTCAAACCTGGGTCCTCAGTGTCCCAGGTCAATGCTACACCCTACCTGGTCAGACAAGAGAAAATTTTTTGAGTTTTAACTTAAATAGACTAGCCATAAGTCTCTATAAACAGATTAATGTGCTAAGCACAGCTTTAAGTCATGCTTGTCCCAGCCCCACAAGAGAGGGTTATCCACACCTATCCAGTGGTAGGTCAAAATTCAGAGCCTTCTGTATTTTTACAGACACAATGTACATTCCTCCATTGGAGCAAAGAACAATCTTGAACAAGGCAGAATATAAGAGTTTGAGTGAAGAGCCGCCACTTTCCTAAACATAATCAATCAATGAAAAACAAACACATGTAGGCGGAATGAGCTCCTTTCTGTTACAGCCTGAACTTACCTCTTTGTCTATGTCATTCTGTGGAGAAAGTCATCGCTTTGAAGCCTTCAGCATTTTCTCATTACCTCAACTGTTAGAACGTTGAAATGCAAAAATGCCCAAGCGTACTTGAGAAAATAAACTGAGGGTCACCTGCGTTGGAGTGGATGCAGGTTGAGAGGTGCCCAGCTTGAAGCAGAAACCCAGTCATATGTTGAAAATGGTTCTAACTCCTTTAAACTCTCTCTTCCTTCTTTGGTTCCTTTAAGTAAACTGAACCCGCTGTACTATCCGAGAGCAAAGTGGTAAGATAGTTGAGAAACATTTCAGCCACTGAAACCAGTGTTAATATTTCATTTTAATGTATTTGGTATTTTTAAATGAATGTGGTATTATGATATCATATTAAAATTATATTTTTAATTTTGCAGAACCACGAAGTGGCCTAACAGAGGTCAATCCTCTTTTTCTCTTGTAATAATATGTATTGATAAGTTTTAATAAAGTATATTCTTGTTCTTTATTTCTCTTTTTGTAGATTATATAAAAACAAACAATAAAACAATAACTTTGGGTTCAGCTAGAACTTCTAATATTTTGCTAATTAAAATGTGAAAAGTGTTCACATGCATAATTTAAGGCATTGTGAAATTTATCCCTCTTAAAGCAGAAAAAAATGTAAAATAATTTTATGTTATAGTTAACAATACTGTGTTGCCTACTTAAATTTTGCTAAAAGAATAGTTCTTATGTTAAGTGTTCTTACCACAAAATAATAATAATAAAGAAGGTGGGAGGAAACTTTGGGAGATGATGGATATGTTTGTGGCTTTGGTGGTGGTGATAGTTTTAATGGTTTGTTACTCATCCTTGAACTCAAGTTGTACACAGCTTTTTACATGTCAATCATACCTCAATACAGTGTTTTTTAAAAGTTACATCAATTACCATTTAAATATGCATTATTATTTTACTATTGATGTTAACTTACTAAAAATCTTCTTTCAAGCTAAATAACCATTATTTGACATTGACCATCAATAATAATAACTATAATAATAATAATCAAATACTTTTTAAAATGTCCCTAGTATATCTAGGAATGTTAAAACATTTGCTTTAACATGAAGGTCCAATTATATTCAGTAAAAATTTTAGGACCTCCTGGTTTCTGATATGAGCCAGGACTCCTTTCATATATACAGGTCAGCATCTTCCCTATCTCAGTAGGTATTTTCATCCTAATTTATTACCAGTTTTTTAGAAAATAGGCTTAATTGCTTATTAAAGACCTCTGGATATTACCAAGTAGGTGAAACTGGACATAGGTTCCAGGCAGGAGCGAATTCCTCTGAAAATAAATGGTAACTGATCTTACAAATTCCACCTTGTAGTCAGCAAAACAAGGAAAAAGAGGAAGGCTTAACACACCAAGAGCTGTCAAATGAAGGCAAACTCACTGTGCAGATCAGTGTTTTTCAATCATTGCTCCACAGACAAGTGTTGGTGTGTTGGAAGTTTCCCAGCTGGTCCACAAAAGAGTTAACCGCTCTGATGCTGTATGAAGATTATAGACCCAATGATTTTAGCTGAATTCACTTATGCTCAGGGTGATTGCCACTTATCAGCCTGTATCATTGATGAAAATACTACTGAAGTTGTCTTTGGAACTTATAGGCTCATTCGAACAACCTTTTGCACCATGCTGAGCATTTCCACATCATGCACAACAGACAAAAAGCATTCGGACAAACTTATGTCATAGTCAGTGCATCGTATATGTGGAGTTGGGAAATCAAGGACCAGCTTGTACAGTGTTGCACTGTTATGGATGGTCAGATAAAACTTTATTCAATGTGTGTTTCCATTTCTGGCCAGCTAGGTCACCAGTCCCCAAATGTAAAAATATTGAAAACCACTGGTGTAGATTATAGGAAATTATGGCAACATTTTTTTTCTCCTTTAACTGACCTTGATGAGGAGACATGTTACCGAATAGTATATTCCCAAAGAAAAAATTCAGTACCGCTTCCTCTGTAGACATGCCCCGTGGAATGTGCACAAAGTGAACATGTCAGGGGTGCACCCGCTTTCGTAGCTCAGTTGGTCTATATCCAGCAGTCAGTTCTGAACCAGGATCTTTTCACATCGACGGTGTAGGTGTTTACCAGACACGCATTCCCATGAAATGAAAGAAATTTATTTTAAAAAACAGATATTGAAGAAGTTTCACAAGTCAGAGAACATCATGCTTTTAGGTATCACTTAAACTGATATTGAGATCATTTTCAAGTTACTGAAATGTCTCTGTTATCCCTTCTATGATCTGGTAATAAAAATACTTTTTCAAAATTCAAATGTCAAATTGCGATATATTTAAACTGGTTAAGAAGAGGCATTGGTGTAAATATGGCCTTTAAGGTTAGAAAGATCTGACTCTTGCTACCCCATGTGTGACTTTGGATAAAGTTGATAACCTCACTGAGCATCCATTTTGTCGTCTGCAGAATGGAGAAAATAATCCCTATGTCATAGGCTTGTGGCATTATTAAATTGTGCAGTTTAAGTGTTAACATTTTAATTATTAATTATATTATTTATTATTAAGGGGATATAGTTCAAATATACTTTATATATTATATTAAGGAGATAATCTTAAAACAATTATTTTATAAGAAAGTATTAATATTATGTTTAGAAAATACAAATTATGCTACTGTTACAGGTAACTGTTGCAATACATCATTAAAAATATTCAAATAAACATCATAGATGCCCTAAGTTTCCATTTGTGGTCCACCTCTGGAGAGCCCTGTCTTGAGACACTACTGAAGTTGGAAAGAAACTTTCAGAGGATAGATAGATGGCTTTCAGGAAAACCAAAAACAGATTTTCTGTATGCCAGCCTTAGAGTACTGGGGTTAGCTATTAAGCTGCCCAGTTTCAAGATAATTAAAAGTTATCTCCTTTCCACCAATTTCCATATTGGGAAATATACATGGCAATATTTAGTAATACAACTTCTGTCAAAGGTTTTTCAAAAAGCAGAATACAGCTCTGGCTGGTTGGCTCAGTGGTAGGACATTGACCCAGCATATGGATGTCCTGGGTTCAATTCCCAGTCAGGGCACACAGGAGAGGCAACCATCTGCTTCTCCTTTCTCTTTCTCTCTCTTTCTCTCTCTCTCTCTCTCTCTCCCCCACCCGTGACCATAGCTTGATTGGTTCTAGCACATGGGCAAGGCACTGAGGATCGCTTGGTAGAGCCTCCACCACAAGTGCTAAAAATAGCTTGGTTATGAGCATGGCATCAGATGGGCAGAGCATCACCCCAGATGGGGGTTGCTGGGTGGATCCTAGTCAGGATGGATGCGAGAGTCTATCTATCCTCCTCTTACTTGGAAAAGAAAAAGAAAAGCATAATACAGAAAGCCAGTTGGATTTTATCAGAATAAAATCCCGATGTCATAAAGTGCACTGATACTTGCCTTTAATTCAGCAAGATGAAAAACTGCTCTCGAGAGAAAAAAAAAGAGAGAGAGAAACTAATACAACAGGAAATCAGTATCAGAACAAAAGGTACAAAAAAAGTGAAAAGAATTTCCTGTAGCATCAAAAATTATGATTCTTTTTTCAAAGTTGTGGTTACTCAACATAATCCTCAGTAATAAAGTTGGTTAACATAATTCATTTATTCATCCATCAATTTATTCATTCTTGCCATCAACAAATGCCCAATGCCTTGTTTGTGACAAGCACTCTGTTAGTCCCTAAAGATACATGATGACTAAGAGAAGAGTACAGCATTGGATGAGACCTCACAGCCAACCACCACCGCAGAATGAACGTTAGGTTTACAAGTTTATGATAAGAGACATATGCTTGAGGGAGCCAGAGGTTTTAAGTCAGTGCTTAAAAAAGACCAGGGTTAACATAGGATGCTAATCCCCTTCCATACATATCATACAGCTGTTTACTTAACAAGAACATTCAATAACCATTAAAGCCTTTTCACTGGCCACATTGTCTTCTTATGCCCTTTTGTAAAAATAAAGGAGATAGATGAACAATCCTATCATCAAATCCATGACTGACACACCACCTAATCCATGAAAGATGGGTCTTCAGAGTATATCTCATCTTGTTCATGGTTTCTTAATAGCTCAGAGGATGGAGTTTCTACCACTTCCCTTGCATGATAAGTCCAAGGAATAATACATTTTAAAGTCAAAGAGTAGATCCTGATATAAATCATCATTAGGCTTTCTTTGCTTTACATGAACTTGTGAACATATGAATAATGCATTCATTTGCCTAGGGACACATAAGTCATGATTCACTCTTTTTTTTTGAATGGAACAATGAGAGTCTACTTTCTTGCCAGGATTAAGGAGAATCAAATAGCAGACACTATAGAAACTGTTGGTCTCAGCTATGGATATTTCATGGTTAAGCCCCATTTTTCCTGGGGACCCTACTATATATGCAAATGTGCTCATTCAATAGGAGCTTACCTGGACACATTAAAACAACAGTTGCAACTGACAGCTGTAAACCTACAAATTAAAGAGAATGTGCTCTTTTAAATCGTATTTTTAATTGGCTATTGAATCTGATGTTTTCAAGTAGCATTATTTGCTAATTGTTGGAGATGTATATATATAAAATAGTCTTCTTTATGAATCTTAGAATCTGGAATAAAGAGATAGTAGCCAAAGATACACAAAAATATATGTCAAATTACAAGTATTGTTAGTGTTTCAATAAGAGAGTGAATAGTATTAAGAAAGGGTACAGGATCTCTCAGGAGGGTTTCCAAGGGAAATAATGTAAGAAGAATACAAAGGATTTAATCATGGAAATGAAGAAAAGACATGAGCACGGCAATCAGAAAGACAACATATATAAAGTCCCTGCAGGTAGAGAGAAAAAAGGCACACTCATGAAACCTAAAGAAAGTCAATGTATCTTGCGTTCAACAGCATGGTATAAGATTGGAGATATTATTATCTCACCCACCCTCCTCCAATGCTATGAAGGTGTTTTCATAGAGAAGGCAGCATGATCAAATATGCATCTTAATGAAGCCATCTAGCCATAGTGCAAAAAAAAGAATTTAAGTGGTGAGGTGAAAATTTTGATATAGAAAAAATTTTAGGAGGTTATTGCAGTAGTCCAGGGAAGTGATGATGGTAACTTGAACTAATTTTGTGTCCATGAAAAATAAAAAAACAGCAACAATAATTACAGCTAATTTATTGAACACTTACTTTGTAGTAGGGAAAGAAAGTTCTTCATGGTTTTATTTTAATTTTTTTAGAAGATAGATTGACAGATTTGCTGATAGATTGTTAATGGGTGGTTAAGGAGAGGAAAGTGTTCAGAACACAACTAGACATCTTATTTATAGGCTTAGAGAATGATAGTGTCATTTATTGAACTAAGATCCAGTGTGATGACCCTTTTGTCCACCTACGTAATAATAAACTTTAACATCACACAACATTATGTTTTTAAACATGCCAATAAAATTATCCATGATTTCTCAGCCCATCAATATCTAAGTTTTACTCTGGTGAACTCAGTGAGTGACATTAATATGATGTGATATATCTGGGCAGCTGTAATTTAGGACTCTCAAAGTTTTCATTAGTATTATGTTTTTGATAATTAACCCTTCTTCAATGGTAATGAGTTCTATAAGACACATACCCTGTTTTAGATTTCTCATTATATGATATCAGACTGCTTATAAACCGTCTATTTAGAGGAACTACTATTTCAAGAGAAAGTGCACATTTTAGGGTATAAATACCAAGAGCAGAAATTAAAATAGGGGGCCTCAAGATATATTTTGTTTGTCCTACATAAAGTTTTCAAAATTATTTCATTTATTGTCAATTTCAGTTGAGGGAGTTCTCATTAAAAGTCTGGATTTCTGACTTCTCTTGAAAAAGAGAAATCTGGCAGCCATGGGAGTATTTAGTATTTCCCCTTCATCTGATACCGAAGTCTGATTATCACTCCTCTTAGAAAGGCGCACGCTCTCCAGTGTTCCTCAGACATCACCTGGCCCATCGCACTCATGCTGACACCTGGCTGACTGGTGGAGGTATCTGAGACTGAGATAGCTGGGTCACAGATCACTCACATGGACACCATACATTATGAGAATGAAGGTAAGCGCCATAACAAGGTTAATGTTTCCGTATAGAATTCACAAAATGCCAAAGATAAAGAGAAACAGTTTAAGGATCAAAATATAATGTTAGGCACTAAAACACAACATGAACTTGACAAGCTAGCTTTAAAATTCTATAATTTTACACTGTGTAAGAAGGCAAAAGGTTTGTATTTAATGAGGTAAGTTTGAAAATTTATTAAAACATGTTTTCTTACCTATATGCCCTCTTTTACTTACTATGTTATAAACAATTTATATTGCCTAGTCAATGTTATGAGACTAACTTATGAGTTTGAAATGCAGGAAATGTGCACACATCGTTCTGTGATACTTTATATTTTCTTTAAAGTGATAAAATAGAAGAATATATGTATCCCCATTTCACTTATCTAATGAGAACTTCTTCATAACCAGTTTCTGTACAAAAGGGAAGACTCAACAGGGGAGATATGCCAATGAACTTGCAAATGACACAGTTGAGCTCTGCTAGTAAGACACATTGCAATGTAATGGATTGTGGTGCATTAGGAAAATATTATCCAGGATCTGACACTTTTCTTTCTGAAATGACAGTGTTGGAAAATAATTATCCAAAGGATATTCTTGGCTTGTATTGCATTCGCCTTTAAAACTATTGTTCCACCAATACCATGTTTTAAAGCAATCTTTCACATGACTATTATATTAAAAAAGTTTGATCCTTGAACTTTTAAAATGTTACTTTTTAAAATTTGACCTGTAAAACTCAGTTTTTAAAGAAAAACAAGGCCAGTGACAAAAAGACAAACACTGTATGATTCCACTTATATGAAGTACTGAAAGTCATCAAAGTTGTAGAGACAGAAAGTAGACTGTGGTTACCAAGGGCTGGGGAGGGGGCACGGAGTGGGAAATTTGTGTTTAGTGGGCATAGAGTTCCAGTCTTAAGAGATTAAGGAGTTGCGAAGACGGATGGTGGTGATGTTTGCACATTACGATGTATTGAATATCCCTAAACTGTACACTTAAAAATGATTAAGATGGTAATTGTGAATGTATTTTACCACAAAAAAATTAAAAGGGACAATAACCAAATATATTGGAATTATTTGAGCTAGAGTACTAAGAACTAACACTATAGCATGGAATTTATGATGCTAAAATCTGTGATGCTAAAAATTTATGACGCTAAAATGAGATAAATCATTGTATCTAGTACAAAAAAAATTCTCTGTCTTTATCTTTATGTGGTATTCCCTGTGTCTCTCACTGTGCCTTCTCATGGATTTCTTATAAAAACATTGGTCATTGGAGTTAGGGTCCACACCAAGCCATTATGATCACAACTTAATGATTTATATCAGAAGAGTCTATTTCCAAATTAGGTCACTGTCTGAGTTTATTTAGGCTGCTATAACAGAATTCCACCAACTGGGTATAAAATGTTATAAACAATACATTTCTTTTTCATTTTTTCCAAGTGAGAGCAGGGGACATAGAGAGACAGACTCCTGCATGTACTGCTGACTGGGATCCACCTGGCAACCTGCATCTGAAGCAGATGCTCTGCCCATCTGAAGCCCCAAACTATTTTTAGTGCCTGATGCAGAAGCTCCATGGAGCCATCCTCAGTGCCCAGGGCCATTGCACTTGAATCAGTCGAGCCATGGCTGGAGGAGGAACACAGAGAGAGAAACAGATAAACAGAGAGACAAGGGGAGGATGGGTAGAGAAGCAGATTGTCACTTCTCCTGTGTGCCCTGACTGGGAATTGAACCCAAGACTTTCACATGCCAGGCCAACCAGCCAGGGCTAAACAATAGATATATTTCTCACAGGTCTGGAGGCCGAAAGGCCAAGCCCAGAGTGTAGCCTGGTCAGGCGAGGGCCCATTCCAGGTTGCAGACTCCTCAGCATATCTTCACAGGGTGAACGGGACTAGGCAGCTCAGTAGGACTTCCTGTAAGAACACTAATTCTATCAAGGTTCCATTCTCATGGCCTAATCCCCTCTCAAAGCTCCTACCTATTAATTTATCACCTCTAGGGAGCAATATAAATTTGGGGGACACAAATAGTCTAGGATATGAACTTTTGGGAAATATTATTTCAGCCCTTACAGTACATCTTAGGTTTGATAAAATGTAGTCATTGTTATTAACATTTATATAAACATATCTAATTTAATAAGCACAGTCATACAAAGTCCATTTTACCTACACAATAAAAAGGAAGTTTGGAGCTATTAAGTAACTTCAACGGGGTCACACTGGTGAACCCTAGACTTGAAGGTACATTCGTTCAACAGAGCAGTCTCTGCATTGAGGTTCCTTCCTCACTGTGCCATGTTAAGGCTGAGAGTAGTGCTCTTTATTTTTCATCTGTCCTACAAGCTCTGCACTTCCATGACCCAGCCCATGCTCCTGGAGCTGCTCTCATGAGACATCCCCAGGGAAGCCCTCCACATGCTTCCAATTGAGTTCAACCAGGGGGAGGCATCAGCAGGAGATAGAATGTTAGGATGGTGGGACCAAGGCAAGGCAGAATAGGTATTTCCAGACTCTTTAGCTGGCCTTCAGTTGGCAGGGGCTGCATATCTCCACTGAAGGCTCCTCTTGAGTGGCCCAACCCAAGTGTTGCAGTGTCAGTCGGGTTGTCATGACTGCTCCTTCTTGCTCTTACTGGCACAGCTTGGTATTTGGATACTTTACAATCTCTGCATGGTTCTCTGAACCCTACCTCAGCTTTGCAAATGTTTTGATTAAACTTTCTCCAATTACCCCTTGAGTGTGCCATCTGTTTCCTAGCATAGAACCCAGGTTGGATCTGTTTTCATAAACTGGCAGGATCTGACATGGGCTCTGCTCTTTCAGCTGGGCAGAGTCCCTTGCAACTTACTATCCAAGAAAGAAGAAGAGAAATCAAATGATTTTCAGGGGAGAAAAGAAGGCATAAATGTTAAGACAAAAGTGGATTGCCTAAGAGGTCATGGTCAGAGCTGTAGGAGATTGACAGAGTCTAACATATACTGTTTTATTTTAGAACAATAATTCCTCAGTTTTCATCTTTTACTATACACCAAGCCCAAGAATTTGAATATTTTATTTCAAAAATGGTTGAAATATAACTTGTCTATTATCCAGTCAGTAATATCAAACTGAGTTTTTATAATGTGGAAAAAAATCATTAAAAAAAATTTTAAAAAATGGTTTAAAAGACTCTATCGCCTAATGGAAAGAAAAGAGTTGATAACATCATCCGTTCAACCTCCCACTCTTCCCACTGCTGTTCTAAATCTCTCTTAATAGACTTTTGGGGAGTTTGCAGATCTCTGATTGAGAACCACTTCTTTAGACAACTACAGAAGGTTTTAATGTGTGAGCAAATACACTTAAGCACCACTAGGAATTGCTTTTTAAATTACACTTTGTATATTGCAGTCAACTTTTTGAGATGTATAACACTAACCTCATAGTTAGAGTCACAAAAAAATTGGAAATGGATCTTAAATGTTTTCAATATTTAACCTCTCTGTAAAACTATTGACTCACTCTGCATTGCTAGATCAAAGACAAACATTTAAACTAATGCCAGTTATATATTCAAGCAAATGTTCTGCCCAGGATAGATAATATGACTCTATGGACAGTGAGATGAGACATCGACTTCCAAAGGAAAATACGTTTATGGCTACATTTTCAAGAAAATAAATTAGAAAGGTACTCCAGTGCAACTTTTATTTCTTAAATTGCCTTACAGTTTTCCCTAAAGTTGTTCTCAGAGAACATTGCTTTCCTTATTGTTTCCTTTAGCTTCATTGCGAAAACATATTTGAATTTTAGAGGAAAGATTCAGGAGAAATTAAATTTCTATTGCTTATATTTGGATAAAATTCCATTTTGACTTTCAGCTTGCAAGAAGTTTAATTAATTAGATGTCTCTTGCAACTAATATGTGAGTTTCACACATCTGTTAAAAAAATTCAACATGGAGTACAACTAGAATAAAACAGTCTCTCAAAAAACAAATAAAAAATCTTTGCAGGTGTTAGGCAAGTATCTAAATTCACTTATATATTGTTTCTCAGGAGGGATATCAGTTGAATTTCTAAAATTGTTATTCTTTCCAAAATAATTTTAACTCTACAAAATGCAGAGAACCTTTCGATAATGCTTTATCATTTTGCCAAGTGTCTGGTAATAATTTTCAAATGAGGTAGTCCAATTGAGAGCAATAAACATGAGAAGGTATCTACTATAATGTGCTATGTGTTTTATATTTTTGTACAACTTTCTGCACTAGATTTTCTTGTAGTCTAGACATCACATTGAGCTCCCCCCAATGACGTCTCTTCCTCTGATAGTCATTATCTAATTCTGCTTAGCTTCTGTGATGGCTATGTCATGCACCCCTTAAGATGCGAGTCCAGCTCCTTGGACCTGAACCTATGTTAAGTTTCTCATTGAGTGCTAAGTTTTATCACCGTACAGTGCCTGTGGTGACAGGAAGAACACTAGAGTCTTTCAGCAGTCTATCTGTCTCCTGAAATTCTAGTTAAACAGATATGTGGAACAGCATGAGACGCCAATTAATTTATTGAACCAAGAAGCATTTTTCCATTTCTCAGTCATTGCTTCTATCACTGAATAAGGATCTGTAAGGAATAGATATCAAAAAGAAGTCATTGGCACCCTGGTTCAAATTCTTTCTCTATTTAAGATCCTTGCCTATAACTCATGGTAGCTATAGCCATTTCTAGAACAATAAAGTAGTCAGATGAAGTGGGCTGACATGACCAAGGGTGTATATTTTTTTTCTCCAAGGCAGAACAGAGATAGCTTGAAACTGCAAAAATGAAGCAATCATATACTTCTCTTATTTCAGCCTCAATGTGAATTTCAGGAACATTTATCTTTGAAATTCCTTCCTTCCTATCTTTCTTGGCTGGTCCCAGCACCACTTCCTGCTCTGTTCCTGTTGGTGTTAGTGTACTGACTGCGAAAGAAATTGTTGTCTATCTCACCAAACACTTTGGAATATGAGAAATGTGTCACTGTAAACAAAACATGAGCAGAAGATAACTTGCTACAAGTTATCTCAGCAAGTTATTTTCTAATGTTTACTTGGCAACCACAGCATGCAAAACTGCAAATGAAATCTATGCAAAACAAGCTCCTACTCAAAAAATACACTTCTGGAGCAATAATTGTTCTCCATTGTATTGGCAAATTATACCGTCTGTTTACAAGACATTAGACCTTCATCCAAGAACATATATGTCTTAGTTGGAGTCAGTACTAAGTGACAGAAAAGGTAGACAATATCTTTGGTAGAGTGCCAAGAGTGTGGCAGAGTAAGTTTCAAGCCCTGTTCAAAGCCCCTGGGGCCAGTTATGTTTTAGATTTTGGTCTGATTTGTTTTCTGTTGCCGTTGTTTGGATTTTTAAAAACAACAACTATGCATTGCCTATGCAGCATTTGCCATAAATAACACGTGCAACAGGGACTGGCCAAAACCCCACAATTCAATATATTACCAGTTCTACAGGTTTATATATCAACAGTCAAACTAAGTAGGTCAACTATGGTCTGTAGTAGTTTTTGTCATCTTTACCACCAAAGTAGTTTAGAAAAGAATAAATCTTTCACTAGGATTGGTGGTCTTTGGAATTGTAGTTGAGGAAGAAGTTGGGATTTGAAATATTAGCAGCAACAGCAGGAGTAGCCATGGCAGCACAGTAACTATTTTTTTATTAGGGGAGGGTATTTACTCCATGCCAGACAATGATGACAATCAGTTTGTGTAAACAATGGATAATCCTTTTTTTATTTTTTATTTTTCTGAAGTGAGAAGCAGGGAGGCAGAGACAGACTCCCACATGCACCCAACCAGAATCCACCCCCATGCCCACCAGGGGGCGATGCTCTGTCCATCTGGGTTGCTGCTCCGTTGCAACCAGAGGAACCATTCTAGTGCCTGAGGTGGAAGTCATGGAGCCGTCCTCAGCGCCCAGGCCAACTTTGCTCCAATGGAGCCCCGGCTATGGGAGGGGAAGAGAGAGAGAGAGAGAAAGGAGAGAGGGAAGAGTAGAGAAGCAGATGGGTGCTTCTCCTGTATGCCCTGGCTGGGAATCAAACCCGAGACTTTCACACACTGGGCCAATGCTCTACCACTGAGCCAACTGGCCTGGGTTAACAATGGATAATTCTTATTAAAATCTTGCAAGGTTGGTATTATGCCAATTTTACAAATGAGAAAATGCAGGTTCGGACAGTTTGAGTATTTACCCAAAATCAGCTAGGTTGTGATTCACAATGGACCTGACTCCCCCTCAGAGCCCCTCTCACTTGTGCGGTAACTTATACACCTCACAATCACAACCGTGATCTCCCAGACTCAACCATCACATGCACTGGATTGTGACAAGACACCAGGGAGTCAGCTTGTATTTATGCATTCCAAAATATTCCTTAGAACCCAACCTGAAACATAATATGACTCATATTTATTAAATAAATGAATGAATTGGTGTTAACATTATTTTAAGATTTAACATTAAATCATGATGCTGCCTTTAAGTGGTTTTTATTTACTAATGCAATTATCATTAATATTAATCAGTCATATCAACAAAGCCCCCACCCCAGCTTCCATGTCTCAGGTTACCTTGTGCATGAGACTGTCTGCCTCCAGAGTTTCCATGTCCCTCTCCTGTGGCTGGGACCAGCCAGGGCAACCAACCACAAAGCTGGCTGTAGCCCTTACAGAATTTTATATTATTTATGTATTCGACATCATACTTTTTGTTTCAATCATGGGCTTGGCCAAAGACAAGAAATATGAGAACATGAGTGTGGAAAATAAGCAAGTTAATGAAACTATTAAAAGAAAAATCATTTTGCAAATAGGCATTAATATCATCTTTATCATATCAGTATTGAAAAGATGGGCATTCTTATCTAGCAAAGCAAGACGTTTCTAGTACTTCACTAAATTTTTTTAAGAGGAAAAGGATGACAATTTAGCTTCCCAATCTTTAGAGTAATAGCTAGTCACATCTGACATGAATTAGTGAAGACTGCTACAAAGCAGAGGCCCCTCTCTCTAATTTTGTGACTTAAAAACACAAACGAAGTACACCTAATCTGATTGGGTCCTCTGGAACCTCATCTTTCCTCTGCTTCCCTCTTCTGCCGCATCTCTTGGATGCTTCTGCCTTCTTTCTGACTGTCTAGAGACGATCTTGAGAACCCAGGATAATCTCCCTATTTTAAAGTCACCCAGTAAATAACTAGTAATTTAATTCTACCTGCCAAGTCCTTTCACTAGACTAGAGTTTGACTGAATAATCCGGGGGCAGGTTCCTTAGGGAAACGTCTCTTAAATCCTACTTACCACACCCTCACTTTGGGACGTCAATATGTACCAGTATGTTCTCTGGCCATGCTGCCTGGCATCCGACAGAAGCACGCATTCTGCAAGGACAGAAGGAGGCGATTAGTTGGATACACCTCTGGAACATGAAGCACTGACCATGCAGGGGAGACTTGGGGGCAACTAAGTAATAAGGAAGAATCAAAATGCACCCACAAAATGGAAAAGGAACGTCAGTATAACTAAGGTAGAATTTTGTTTTGTTTTGTTTTTTGTAAGGTAGAATTTTGAGGGGTGGGAGGATATAGGACTTTGAAAGCAGGAAGATTCAAGATGCATGTCCCAGTAGAGCCTGAGCTCTATGTGGCTCAGGTGTCCCTGATTCAACTTCCCCTCACAGTGGGACACTCCTGCTTAACAGCCTGCTGGTGGCCTCTTCAAGACTACTCTTGAGGTGGCTGTGAGGATGCTACTTATCAGTGCCAACACCAGCTGCCACTGGAGGGAAGTCACCACTGACACACAAGTTAGTTGCAAGAATCACACAGGCAGTTTACTTATAAATCCTATAGTGTGCTTGGGTACAGTTTAAGGGGGCCCTGTCAGCGTGCTCCTCTTGGCTGTCCTTGGTCAGAGCTGTGTGGAGACAGTCCTCGTTCAACATTGGAGTCTGGGCAACTACCACAGCGAGGGGACCCCTTTGCTTTAGTGCCTTTTCTAGCATACACCTTCTAACAGGTGTTAACCTGTGGAATTATCACATAAAACCACTTTTTTGGGAGTTCCTAGCAGGGAGCCCTTTTCTATGTTAATCTACAGAATTGTCACATCAAGCCACTTTTAGGGTGTTCCCAGGGAAGCTCCTTTTTTATATTAATCTACAGAGTTGTCACATCAAGCCACTTTTTATCTATATATAACTTGATACACACACACTAGCTGAACCCTGCACAAAAGGCAGAGTCTGCCTATCATATCTGTACACACTAGATTAATTCCTATCCAGAGGGCGTATCTTGATTCATTTACCTTAATGACTTTTAATATTATATCCTCACTTATTTTTGTATATATTCTATATTTTCTATATTTCTGTATATTTCATTACTATACCATTATATTACTGTAACATTGCAACTCAGCGGAATGCACTGTTTTGCCCCCGGCTGACCAGGATCAGAATCTTTCTGTCAGATTTCCTGAGAACATTGGGCCGTGTGACCTTTTCTTTCTACACCCCAAACAATTGTCCTTCAGAATTTTCAAAGATTAAGGAATGTATACATCAATTGTAGTTCATTCCTATGCAGTCAATATTTCAGAATAGATAAATAAGGATGAGATGACCAATCAGGGAGAGAAGAAGGACACAGGCTGAGAGAGGACACAGTTCTTCCTCAGTCCCCCTGTGCAACATTCAATCACACTGTCTACTGTCATGATTATAACTTTTGAAGAATCCCTTGTTAAATATTACCTTCTCTGCCAGATGACCAGATCTACAAGGTTAGGGTCAGTGGAGGGGTTCAAGTAATTTAGCAACCAATTCTCTACTCTAATTTATCAGTATAAAAAAAAAGGGATCTACCTAAAGGTAGCTTATTATTTCATGTATATAATGCTTAAATAAGAACAATAAAAGAGGCACACAACACTAGATTATAAGAGTTTTAAAATATTAATGAAAAAAATATAGAATAATACCTGACAAAAAACCAAACTGTTATTTAAGATATTTCCATATTGTTTCTTGATTGTTGTCGTCACTTTCTATCTTTTTCACCTAAGGACGGAATAAACATTACTACGGGCACTTAGAATACGCTGTTTCGCTGATGAACGTTAAAGAAGAGTAAGGAACATAAATTTGTGATTTCCACATTGTGCGGCTGCCCAGGCACGCACCTTAGAGAGAACCCTGATCACAAGTGTCATTGTAACAACCAGTTTGCCGAACAACAAAAAATTAGATATCAGGTCTGCTGAACCGGTGCGAACCGACTGAATCCCACCACTGGTTAGAGTCATCATCCATCTGGCTCACTCCTGTACTTAGAGGTCATTGTCCCCACATAATACACTCTCATCAAATATTTTCCAAATAAATAAATTTTGGAAGCATGTCTCATTAATCAAAACTCCAATAAGAGGCGCCAGTCTTCTTCAGCTTCTAGAGTCTTCCTCTGGCCTCCACGTTAAGAACACATGAACTGTAAGGGTTTTAGACAGGTCTGAATTCTCAGTAGTGCACCCCTGGCCCTCTCCTAATTAGACTCAGTTGACCCTCCCCTCTCCTGGAGTCAGGAAGTGGCAAGTTTCCTCTTACTGTGAGAAAAGGGGACTTAGTCATGGGAATTTATGTAAAAACTAGGGTTGCCAAATAGGAATTCAGGGACATATAGAAGATGCTTATTTGACTAGAAGAGTTCTATTTTGTTTTGCTTTGCTTTAACTTGACTGAATTTCAATTACAGTACATCCTCAAATTTGCCCCACTGCCCAGCACTCCTGATTACTTAGCCCAGCCCAATTTTACTTATTTTTGTTACCTGTCTGGTCCCTACAGGTGCTTGTGTTTCTTTCTCCAGAGCTGCACACTCCACTTCCCTTAGTAAAGTTAAACCTATCAACCAAGGTCACATGAGGAGAAGGGACTCTATTCTTCCTAGCTTCGGCCTGTCACCCCACCAGCTGTCCTAACACCTGAGACACCTTTGGGTCAATGACTAGTACCAAGAGGCATGGTACAGGTTGTCTTACTGCTAACCTGTTCTTGTTTCCCTTTTAGCTCCCACCCTTCTTCATTCTTTGAAACATTAGCTGTTCATACCTAGTCTTTGCATTCCCATCACCATGACTACTTGATGGGCCACAGGTATTACTTGGTCCAACTAGATGTTGGGGTGTGAAAAAGGAGTTAACATTCCCTTCTCACCATTTTGTGAAGGCTCAGTTTTTGGTTTGATGCCATTTGTATTCACTGGGCTAGAAGAGAAGAGAGGACTAGAACAGATCTGCTATTTGTTTGTCTATTTTTTCTCACCCCCCTTCTGTGATCTTGTCTATGTTGCATATTAGTTGTCCTCACAGTAACCATTCTGGTATATGTTTCTTTCCATAAATGGAATGACTTGGATATACTGGTTGAATGGGACCATTTCTGTTAATGCCTATTGTCCATTATAACTATTTATAGCATTTCCTTTTACCCTCAAAAGTACCCTTTTTTTTAGGTAATAAATGATATGGTCTCTATTATACATTAACCAAGTCAGTGCAGTGTCCCTGTTAAGAAAGCCAGACCCCTCCTTGCTTGCTTTGGTTTGCAGAATCATACTGTGAGAAAGACAAAGAAAGTATCTTTGTAGATCTCACCTCCCGTCTGCCACAACTCTTTTTTGTTCTTCTTTACAAAACTCTCAAACATAGACCCTTTGCGTCTCACCTACTCTTTACATGCTATTTGTTCCCCTATAATTTTTCCCATTGTATCCTGATGGCCTGTCCATTTTTAGACTCTTAAATTTCCCTGGCACACATATATTGCTATTTTATTATTTTCCCTACATGTTAGAATTATGGTTTTCCCTTTCATCTTGGTTTTGAATTAATATACCCTTCAGAAGCCTTCAAAAAATCTGAACTCCTGTTAGCCTTCATTTCTGAGCCTATTAGAACTCATTTGCTGACCCCTTGTGTTGGTCTAACTGTGCTTTTCACGGTTATTTAATCCTTTTAGTCCGGCCCTTCCCTCCTTCACTCATAGACTGATAAACTCCATTATTTTGTGATCAATTGCACTCCAATTACCTCAGCTTTTAGTGTCACACATTAAATGGTCATACTCCACACCTCTTGTCACTCTTTTGTACAAGTTTTTTCTCTGGCTGACTTTGTTCTTATCTCACCTGCTTCTAACTGCTTCAATTTTATTTCTAAGGAAAACCTAGATAATGCTTTAACTTTGATAAATATACTCATGACATCCTAAACATTGTGTTGAAGCAGGAGGGAATAATCAATAGATGATTGTGCCTTCAACAAAATTCTGTTACATGGGCGGGAGCAGGGTGAAAAGAGATCCAATTTGCCCAAACCTAATCTCAAATCATGCCACTATGGTGGGCATGACATGTATTCAAAAGTACATAACCCACCACAGAGTCTTAAGTGCACAAAACCTCACTCAACCTTTCCACTTGTTCCTACAAGTAAAAGATCTGATAGCCAGTCTGGGAAATCCATTCCTAAAGTGTTTTATGATATGTGAGTGGTGTCTAGACCAGCAATTATAGTAACAAAATTATCACATCCTGCCCAGAGTGAATCTGCAGCTATGTGTGTTTAACTTCATGGATCTCTTCCACGGACTATAGACCAATATGAGTGGCAGCCACTGCTAAAATACAGTGATCTTACCACACCCAAAGCTTAGGGAACCAACTTGACCTTTGTGGATTTCTTACAACAAATTAAAATCTAGCAGTGTTAAAAAATAAATAAATAAGTAACCTGATTCAGAACCATAGTTTTAGAATAATTGTTTTCAATCCTTTTTTGTTTTCTTTTGTTTCAATAATCAACACCTACCTATACCCTGTTTGCCTTTGTCAGGATCCAAATAGAAAAAACAGAAGTCACTATAGGTATTTCAAACAGAGAGGATTCAATACAGCTATAACTCAGAGAAGGAAAACTAGAAAACACATTATAGAAAAGCCAGGATTCATGTCCACTGAGGGGTTTTTCATGGGAGGCTATTAGCTACCTGCAACAATGCCACGAGGCTGTGTAATTAGACCATGGCTACTGTCACCCTCTCCATTGCTGCTGTCCCCATTACCATGGTGGAGACACATCTTCTCTTTGTCCTCCATGCTATCTCCATTGCAAAGTCCCCACTGGCAGAGCCTGTTCTGAAGCCATGTGGCCAAGGAGCTTGGGAAATTGAAAGCACATGCCCCAAACCCTCGTAATCTAGAGTGCAACTCAGCAAAGCTCAGGATTAAGCAACTCAGACAATTTACAAGTGATTAACTTGGTGACAGGGCTACATTTTGTCATCACGGTCAGAAGTGGCTCAACTCCTTTCTTTTGTATGCCTTTATGAAACTGTAACCTGAACTAACTGTCCCTCCCCCGTGCTCCTGTAGCACCTGCACCAGACCTTTCTCATGTCCCATTTTCTGTGCTGAAATGTTCTGCCTTAGGGCCTGTCTCTCTAACTAGGCCACCAATCCATCGAAAGAAGGAAACATCTTCTTCAATCTTATCTCCCAGGTGTATAGACAGTGTCTGGCTGGCTCCTCTTGAACTGAAATGAGCTTCTGGCCTTAAATCAGTCAACTCCCAGTAACATTTTGCCTCTGCTCTCATAGTGATCAAATGTCTGTCAATAGGGCACATTCTTCCCCAAGAAAGATTAACCCTACCCCTAGCCTTTCTGTCCCTAACTGCAGCCACGCAATGGGACAGAAAGTGATGTACTTCGTGCTGGGGTCTTGCTCTTAAGAAGCTATGGTGTGAGCTCTCCTGGGTGTTGTCACTACTGCTGGCCAGGAGCTGGTGAGACCAGGACAGCTAACCTGGATCCATCCACTCAGTGGAAGACGTATCAGCAAGGGCAGAGCTGATGCCTATCCTGCATTGTTCAACTTGCTCCGATGGCAATAGGAAGGAGAAATAAGTTCTAATACATTGTAAACAACTACAGATTAGGGCTCTTTGGCAGTTTGCAGGCTAGCTAATACAATACTTTAATTCCAAATTCTGAATAACAGGAGTATCAACCAGGGACCCACTAGAAAAATGACATCCACAAAATTACGGTAACTCAAGGAAGTTTTGCTTATAAAATGATTATTATCTAATGGTATCTGAGCTGTTACCACTCTGAAGTCCTAAGGGCCAAGTTAAGGGAGCAGTTAGTTATTCAGCCCTTGATGGAAAGATAATTATGAAGAGCTGGGATCCTTAAGAGAAGCAATGTCATTCAGTCAATGCATGACCCAGTTCAACACTGTAACCTCGCTCTCCTTTCTCACTTCTCTCTTCCCGAAGGCTGCTTCCTGAAATGGAAATTCAATATGAAGCTGAGAACTCAGGGACCTTATTGATATTGTCCACAAGGCCAGCCTCTCAGGGCAGAGATAAGCCTAGAGAAGGGTGAACAATGCCTGTGGAAGAGCTTACAATGTACCTTTGCTAAGAAAATGTGAAATACATAGACACAGAGAGAATAGCATTATGTACTGCTATTGTGTCCTTTTCTATTTCTGAATATGTGTTTTTAAACTGATTTTGAAGAAGCTGCCTAATTAGAAATTCAGTGAGACTGATTTCCTCTTGTTGCTGATAATGCAATGCCAAATTCAATAAATAATTCAACAAATATTTCTTAGACATCACCTGTGCCTCAGGCACAGTGCTGAGCTGTGGAGACTAGAGACTTGAGACTGGTCCCAGAGGAGTTGATAGACTCAGCATATTTTTCCCAGCAGTTTAACTCAGGGTAGCCTTGGTGCTTTGGGCCATCTTTTACACACTCTTCTTAAGAGTTATAAAGCATGGTTATAACAGCTACCCACTTGTTTATTAAACATATATTTTGTGAATGCAGGTGTATTAAGAGAAAAGTTAGTCTAAGTTTTATAATGATATACTGAAAATAGGCAACAAAGAACCATGATTATTTCAGCAGAGGCTTCAAAAAAAAACTAAAAGCACTCTATATAATGTTATAGTGGAAATGTATCAGTCAGAGTTCTTAGTGGTATGCAACAAAAATCAAATTAGAGTAGCTCAATCAAAAAGATATCATGCTTGACCTGACCAAGGGGTGGCGCTGTCGATAGAGCATCAGACTAAGATGTGGAGGACCCAGGATTGAAACCCTGCAGTCGCCGACTTGAGCATGGACTCGTCCAGCTTCAGCACGGGGTCACCAGCTTGAGTACAGGGTTGCTGGCTTGAGCATAGGATCATAGACATGACCCGATGGTCGCTGGCTTGAGCACAAAAATGGTTACTGACTTGAAGCCCAAGGTGCTGGCTTGAGCCCAAGGTCACTGGCTTGAGCAAGGAGTCACTCACTCTGCTGTAGCCCCCCAATCCAGGCACATATGAGAAAGCAATCAATGAACAACTAAAGTGTCATAATAAAGAATTGATGCTCCTCATCTCTCTCCCTTCCTATCTGTCTGTTCCTATTTGTCCCTCTCTCTGTCTCTGTCACCAAAGAGAGAGAGACAGATCAGGAGTATGAAAAAGTGATGGAGTCTGAAGGTTCAGGCATAAAAAAATGAGAAGAATCTAAATAATTAGATAGAATAGAGACTCAGCTACTATAATAAACAGATGCCTAAATATAGTGGATTAAGCTTATTGGAATTTATTTTATTTTTACATGAGTCAGTCTAGTCCATAGAGTTGGGTCAGTCCTTTAACTAAAGTCAATCAATCATGGGTCCAGAGGTTTCTTCCATTCTGTTGCTCTACCATCCCTTAAGGGTTGCCTTATTTTGCAGAGTAAGAACCTCATTACTATAATGGCCCCATTTAAACTTGCAGACATAGAAAAACAAAAGAGAGTAAGGACTAGGAAATGACCCAGTGGTGGACCCCATCATTTCTGCTCACATCCCATTGTCCAAAACTTAGTCAGTCATTTGGCCACACCTACCTACAAGGAAGGATGGAGATTTGAGTCTATGATGGTTAGTCATGTGCCAACTTGAACTTTACCAAAATGAATAAGAAGAGAATAGATACTATTGGAATGTTAGTTTTCTCAGCCATATTAAGAGAATTCCAAAGGATTAGCCAAGTAAGAACCACAGCAAAAACATCATTCTGCAAAAATAGTCTGATTCATGTTCCTTGGCCCCTGAAATTAGACTGACCTCTGAGTGCCTCTATATAACTACATTATCCACTGAAGTTTCATAATTTCATTAATGAGTGACTGATTGACCTACCAATATCAGCAAGTTCCCACTCACGGGTACACTGAGGCAAGAAGAGAAGGGGATCTATTCCCATTTAAATTCCGTAGTGGGAATGTGAGGGTGATCTGGCTGCGACATCTGTCACCCCATTGATCACCAGGGTTGATTCAGTTGATCTGGCTGGTTAGGCGGGTGTCCCCTTCTTCCCTCACTGCTCCATGTGCGTCCCTCCCAAAGCTGCACATTCGGTCAAAGAGGATGACCTTCCCCGATAGAGGAGAGGACTGTTCTTTGGTCAAGGGTATACAAGTAGCTGCGCTCCCCTGCTAGAACCTCCAAACAAACCCTCAAACTCCATAGAGGGACATAACATTCACACCATTCAAAATAAACGTGATAAGGAGTTTTCCAAATTAGAAGGCTGGATGAGGGTATGTGATATTAGACAGCTGAAATCTGCTATAAAATAAAAAAGAATACAAAATAAATTTTTATCCTAAAATTATTCTATAAAGACTTTCTTTTATTTGCTTCATTTGTCTATTTATTCTATTTCTAAGTATTATGAACTCTGAGTTATTGGTGACCCAATACTGAGGATGTCATCATAAATACTTGACCAAAATTTTTTATCCCTATTCAAGGAAAAAAGAGATGTTTTGGTTAATTATTGAGTATTCTTATTGATCTAATAATTTCTAGGAAATGTTATAGAAATAATTTCAAGTATAGTTCCACGATAAGAGAAAGAATATGACATTGGAGCTAGAAAAACTTGGGTTTAACCCATGTAATGTAGCTTATATTTTACAGAGACACAGAGAGAGAGTTAGATAGGGACAGATAGGAACAGAGAAATGGGAAGCATCAATCATTAGTTTTTCATTGGGACACCTATAGTTGTTCATTGATTGCTTTCTCATATGTGCCTTCACCGTGGGCCTTCAGCAGACCAAGTAATCCCTTGCTCGAGAGCTTTGCTCAAACCAGATGAGCCCATGCTCAAACTGGCAACCTCGGGGTCTAGAACCTGAGTCCTCCGCATCCCAGTCTGATGCTCTATCCACTGCGCCACCGCCTGGTCAGGCATGTAATGTAGTTTAGCTAAATAAATTTACCTCTTGCATTTTATTCTCTCGTCTATACAGCAAGGACAAAAATCTTACCCTATAGGGCTATTGCAAAAACTAAATTAGAGCATGAATAACAACTGCTTAGCATGTGGTAGGCCCTCAACAATTATCAGTTCCACACTCCACCATTTCTATCCCCAGAGATGCTTCATTTAGTTGCCAAGATAATGTGATGTCTGCTCTGGGGATACAACATATCTTTCTGTTAAAAAAGCATCATTTCTGGCCAGAAAACATACGGCTAACACACATGAATAACTTAAATTGTATAGGCAGTATTCTTAATGGGTACTTCTTCCAAGTCCAAATTACATTTTAAGCCTGTCTGTAATTCTAAACAGGTGACAGGGTGAAATCCGATTGATTTAAAGAGATGGGTCAGAGAATGTTGCAAAAATTATCCATCCAAATGGTATCCCAGTGTAATTTTCAGACAGATAAAAACAACTCCCATTTAAACATAGAATAATGATGTACCTAATGTTTTATTCAGCTCATTAATAAAAGAGAGAACCAGTAAGATGAGAAAGGTAGTTCAAAGCATCTTAGAAATGGTAATGTATGAAGTGAGCCATTCTAAGAAATACTAAAATTAATTTGGTGACAGATATAAAATTGATTAATGCCCTACACAGCAGTAACACTATAACCTTTGAAATCAAATCTTATATTGGAAGACATCCTCAAGTTAACATGTAACTTTCTTAATGTCTGGACTCTAACCAAATAGTAAATAGCAAAGTCAAACAAATCTGCATTCTCCTAGATAATTAAATAAACCTTGTGTGAGCTTGGTAAACAACACCCCAATATAACAATGCAAGGAAGTTGAATCACCTTTTTTTTCTTTGTTTCCAAGTTTTAGATAATTTTTCTTAACAACAATCAGCCCACTGTTGATTGGCTATAACACCTAAATGTAGGTATTTATTAGCCTTATTTGGGTGATTCAAAAAGAATCAACTGCACACATCACCATTTTTAACTCTGAAATTAACTCATGCAAAAAATAGTTAAATATTACATTTAACGCTCAAATAATTTTTCTGAGGATGTAACAACTACCTCTTTCTCTTCCCCTTCCTTTCCTAATCAGAATTTCACAATCATTCAAAACAAAATGACATATGGGAACAGGTTTTTTGAACAGCAACAGAAATTATTAAATTTCTACCAAGTCGGTGATATTGAGTGACCCCAAAAACTTAGATGTGAGAAAACTCTCACTTACCCTACCTGCCCACAGGAATGATTGCAAGTGACAGTAAATGTATTCTAAAGTTCACTCTCTTAGAAAACTAGGAATTCAGATTTTAAAAGACAATCAGATTGTCAGGTAGCTCCGGGGCTGGCCTGAGGCAAAACTGTAAAATCTGCGAAGTGTGATTTCTGTGTTATTTGCATTCTTTCTGGATCCTCCTGACTCATTTCTGCTGTGGTCCATGACAATTTTCATGCAGCATGGTTATTCAATCTGATATCTCATGATACCCTGTTTCGACTGCCCTTTATGGCAAATGCCTCAGACATGGAAATATTCCCATCTCAGAGAATAGGAAACCCTTATGCCCTTGTATATTTAATCTATTTTACATACACAAATTGCTCTAGAAATGATTTCTGTGACATGTAAGAAACTGTTCCTGATCTGTCCGTTGGCTCCTCAAGTAACAGCACGTGTGGGCATTTTCTGTGTGTAATTTATTAGCATCTGATGGCAAAAGGCAACTAATGAGATGATACTGTAGAGGCCGGCAGGCTTTCTCAATGTTCCTTCCAGCCCAAACCTATAGTAACCTCATTAGGTGGCCCATATCAACTGACCCTGAGTTACCGTGTTCAGATTAATGCTGCCTTCACCTTCATGAATGACATCTTGATGAATCTGATATTAGGTCAAATATCTTTATTCTTTCATCTTCTCAGACATTGGAGAGTCTAAATACATGGAAAAGTCTTTATTTTTTTAAGAGAAGTTGCATAAAAAGGTAATTTAAGAGTGGTGTATATCTTGAGAACTAGATGAAGCAAAATTCTGTCCTGGAGTGCCATTTAACAACTAAAGTACCTATCATAGACCCATGCATATGTGGGGGTTTGGTGCTTGCTATTTTTTCACCTTGAAATCTTTCATATATTTTATTCAAGTCAAACAGAAGCAAAGTTCTGTTTAAGTAAACTCACTACTATACCATGGGCATAAATTATTTCAAATAAAAAAGTATTGGTTAAGCATCTACTATATTAGGCACTCTAGGTATTGAAAAGAATGTGGATGTCATACAATATACCAGAAGTCCCCAAACTTTCCTGATTCACAGCATCCATAGGTTATTTTTTCAATAGCACTCAGTGAAAAGAAAAAAATCATTAAGTTTCATTTATTAAGCAATTAGGTCCTCCCAACTGATAACCATTTATATAATAACAGGTTAATAACCATTTGAACAATACTACAAAAAATTGAAAGAAAACATAACATATTTGTTAGATCTTTTTTTTTTTGTCCTATTTACTAATGGGGTGCCTTACGTTTGTTAGATATAGAACAAGTAGGGGCCAGATCAGACACCATTACCTTCATTTCTTGC
Organism: Rhynchonycteris naso; assembly: GCA_037038555.1. Taxonomy (NCBI): domain Eukaryota; kingdom Metazoa; phylum Chordata; class Mammalia; order Chiroptera; family Emballonuridae; genus Rhynchonycteris; species Rhynchonycteris naso. The sequence continues at coordinate 15,210,091 of CM072999.1, read as the reverse complement.
CCCTCATAATTTTTTGCATTTTTATTCACCTCTATTAAAATACAAACCCAGCTTCACAAAATGTGACTCCATAAAAGGAAACATAGCATAACATAATCTAATTATAAAATTGTGAGCTTCAAGCTTGCAGCTCATGCAGTGACCAACGGATGTCAGCTGTCACTATTTCACTGGAAATTCAAAATACTATTATTACTAACAAACTACTAGGAAATACCAACTACTTCTCTTACTACATATGTGCCCCTCAAAAAAACAAAAACAAACAAACAAAAAAAACAGAGCATGATTTGTTTCCTATCAGATTAATGAGCTAAATTACCAAACTAGATGAACAAAATTCTGAAGTTAAAGAGAAAAAAATCCTTACTTTATTTTTATTCATTTCTCAAACTATTGCTTTCTACATTTTGTGTAACCAAAATAAATATACAAGTTCTGGCACAAAAAAAAAAAAAAAAGAAAAATTTAACAACTTATTGCAGATCTTTTAAAAGTGCTTCTATAATACTAGCGAATTTATAATCTAACATTTACTGACTAATACAGTTTTAAGCTTAAGTAGAAATTATTTAGCTTGTATATCTAATTTATACTAAGACTTATCAGAAACCCACATAGTCTAAAAACATATATACTGAGCAAGAGATTAAAGTAGTTCACAAATATCATAGCACTTCACTAAAAATACCCCCTCAAAGTTTTATTATCCATTCATCAATTAAACTGTAGTCCACAGTAAGCATGACAAATACATTTGTATGGCTATCTTAAATTAGGATGAATTTTTTTTATGGAGTAAAGACTTCCAAATTATTGTCTTGAAAAAATATCCATGGAAATCCCAAAACTGGCCCTGGGGATTCTGGTTCTAAAAACTGTCAGAAGCCCCATTAGTAATAAACACTAGCATAACTAAGATATGTATGGATTACTCCAAATATATAGTGAGATCTAATCTCCGCCCACAGCACAAAGATCTTACTGATTATTCAACTTTTATTGATGAAGAAACTAAAACTCAGAGAACTTAAGTGATGGCTGAAGACCATAGCCTATAAAAGACACTGATTACTGATTTCTCATCTAGGACTAATGACTCATATTTTATATGTTTTCTAATAAATATCCTGACACTGATAAAATATATAATAGACCCCCAGATGTGATTTGAGAAGTTCTTTTGTGTTTTCTAGCCAATAAATACACCATCTCCCCACTGTGAGGAGGCCAAAGTTCTTCTATCTTGGCCATTTTCTTGGGTTAAATCATTAGACACCTTTCCAAATGAAAATGTTAACTTGGTTGGAGATAATATATGCGAACATTTTTAATACATTGCCTGACATATAGAAAGCATTCAATAAATGCTTGTTATTACTTTTTAATGAATGCATTAACAAATCTATTGCTAAGGGGTCGTTTGTCAAATTAACTGTCACTTAGGAGAGTGAAATCAGAGAGAGAACAAGAAGAGATAAATTTCAGTGGGGATGAGGAAGAAAAGCAGGGTCTATTCCAAAATGAACACTGACCCAGACACTGTGACTATAATATTGATGTTCATAAAGTGAAGGATATGCAGACATGCTTAACTTTCATTCGATTTTGTCTTTGAGGCAGCCATAAGGATCATTTTTCTCCTCCTGTGCTTTCTTCTCTTCAACATTCTAGTGCTGGTAATCTATCTCCTCTTAGCTGCTGACTAGGTGTTACAGAGAGGAGCAATCTCAAGGCATTGTTAAAATTGAAAGAAGACATAAGAATCCCAGTACTGATCCAAGGTCGCTGGCTCCAGCAAGGGGTTGCTCGGTCTGCTGAAGGCCCGCAGTCAAGGCACATGTGAGAAAGCAATCAATGAACAACTAGGGTGTCGCAACGACAATGAAAAACTAATGATTGATGCTTCTCACCTCTCTTCGTTCCTGTCTGTCTGTCCCTATCTATCCCTCTCTCTGACTCTCTCTCTGTGCCGGTTAAAAAAATAAAAAATAAAAAAAGAATCCCAGTTCTAAGTGTTGGATCTCACTTCTCCATTAGATTGTCTATAGAAGTTTTAAGAGTTTCAAAATGTTGCCTTGAGAAACTGCATATAAGGTGCTGTGTGTTTCTCTGCCTTCCGCTTTCTTTTCCATCAGTATAGCTGTATAAACTTCCATTAACTCTCACTCAGACATTTTCTAAGGGAGGTTCATAATCTGTCTTCAGCTGCAGTCTCTTCCATAGCTTGCAATTCCTCACCCCCAACTGTCAGGGCCATCTGCGCTCTCTCTGTTCCCGAAGAAGGGCCCCTGTGCCAAGTCTTTCTCTCCCCTCCCATGCCTCATTCTGTGGAAAGAACACACAGATATAACTCTAAATTGGCAGGCAACTTGAAAACACTAGAGTTTATAATAACTCTAGATAAGATGTTCCAAATCTGGCTTATTTCAAATTATACAGAGCCAGAACAACCACTGGTGAGTCATAAAACACAGAAACATAAGTTTCACCAGGTCATATCCCCTGCAGATCCAAGACTACAGAGACACATTTATAATAGAGAATGATGTGATCACCTCCGAGAATATTACTATATCCTTCCTATTAAATTCAAGCGACAAAATTCTTTCCAAAGGGCTAGGCTCACTAATTTTAGGAATTTTACACCCAGAAGGAGTATGTTCTTTAACCACTGACAAGTTTATTTGCAGCCCTGAATCATCAGATTCTCTCTTTTTTTTACTTCAAATTCATCCCACCCTTGAGCACTTAAAATACTTGGTTAGTCACAGTACAGTATGTATGTGTATGCATGGGTACACATAAAACAGTAAGCTTGGTGACTTTTTTTAGAAACTGAACATCTCACCTGGAAATTTCACTCTTCTCAATGACCATCCAGAGTTACTGGCATATAAAGGAAAGGGAAAATTTCCAAGTCAGAGACCTAACTCAGAGATTCTCAATCTTGATTTCATATTAGAACCATTTGGAAAAACTTTTAAAAAATGCAAATGCTCTGGCCCTTCCCTGAGAGGTTCCAAGAGTAGCCAGATAAGGGTGTGGCCTGTGCAGGTGGGCTTTGACAAGCTTCCCTGGGTTCTATGTAGCCAAGGTTAGAGCCACTGCTTCAGAGGGAAGAACCATGCCATGTGCCTCACTCCCGGTGGTGGACACTGATACATAGCAGGCCACCATTTGGCATGCTCCATGTTATAAGGGTGCATGGCAGTTAGGGTGTGTACTTACTACGGGCTAGCAACTATGCTATGTACATTGCATTGCTTCATTTAATTCTAAAGACAATCCTATAAAGATGGCATTAAATTGCTACTATTCAGATAGTGAAATGAACATGCTCCTGTCAAGAAGACAAACTAACAAAAAACTGTGCGTTGCTTCCCCTCCAACTGACCCTGGAGAAACTACTAAAGCAAGAAGAAAACACGGATCTAAAGAATGGACAACAAAACTGCCAGAAACCCTTGGGGACTCTGAAGGCTCTTGTGAGCAGGAGGATGTCTCGGAAAGACAGGATGGAGGGGCTGTGCTGTGGTCCAGAGCCCAGGACAAACAGAGAGAGCAGAGGGAGAAGAGTTTGAAGAATGCTCAATTCTCCTTTTTCATCAAATGTTCTCCTTCCGCCCCTACTCCAGAAAGAGGACCACTGGCTATGCCATCAGCTCTGTGATTGACAACCACCAGACTCCACAGAGTAACAGCAGAGCAGTACCAAGACTGCTGAGTTGGTACATCAGTGAAACAGATCTTGGTGGCCAGTTGCCCTTGACCTTGTGTTCCTCTGCCTCCAAAGCTCCAGGGTTATAGGAAAGGATTCTGTACCATTCCATGCTAACTCTGTTTTAGAGGTTAAATAATCATTTCCAAACTAGGCAGATGCCTAGTATCTGTTAGAAAATGGGGGTTGTCAAGAGTGGCGAGTGATGACCAAAATTTGAACCATTTTCTTTCCTTAAAACAATAGTTCCTAGCCTGAAATTCAAATCCATTCTTTCATGATGAATATGAAACAACACAATACTATCAGTAGTACCTGTAACTTTGTCACCAATTTAATGACAAGTATTTTCTTATTATAGTTGTAGATACCCTAAAATAGCCATTATACTAATCATTCCTTAAAAGTTTTGACAATGTATTAGACATGATGCTAAATTTTTATATATATTTTACATGTCAATAATAACATATTTTACTATTTTTATAAATTAATTTCAATATGATTATTTCCTTTGTAATCACATAAATTTAATTTTCTGCATTTAAAAAGGATACCTGAGAAGGGCTTCATAGGCTTTTCCAGGTTGCCAAATGGGTCCATGGTCTAGAAGAATTAGAAAATCTTGACTTAATGCCATCAGAAAAAACACAGAAAGGCCTTTGTGTCTTTCATAATACACAGTAATAGACTAGCTCTACACTCAGCATTTGTTCGTATCTCCTCCCAATTCACCTTCCTATATAGAAAGGCTGGAATGCTATAATCTTACATTGTTTCGACTAGTGGTTCTTAACCTGGGTTCTGTCGAACACTAGGGGTTCGATGAGTTGGTCTCAGGGGTTCGGAGAAGCCTCTGCCGTAGAGGCCAGAATAAAGTAATACCGTAATTTGTTGTGAGTTCATGCACTTTGTTGGTTTTGTTCTTTGAGCAAGGTGATGTTCATGCACGGCTCATTTTGTGCACCAGTAAAAAAACATATACCTATGTCTTGAATTTGGAAAAAAAATCATATTTTATTTATCACTAAAGAAGGGTTCGGTGAATGCGCATATGAAACTGGTGGGTTCGGTACCTCAAAAAAGGTTAAGAACCACTGGTTTAGACTTTAGCAGAACACTTGTGAGGTCATAGGATATCATGTGTACACATATGTGTATATTTCCATACCTCCTGTAATCTGTATCTATGTCCCTCTGCTGATACATGTGTGTGTGCATACATAGCTCTTCATGTGCATATACACACTGTTTGTCATCTATCTATGCACCCACCACAATACATGAGGGTTCTACATCTCTATCACTCAGAAATACATGGTTTTCTCATTTCTGCCTTTCCAGTGAGAGAATTAGAGGCAATCCAGATGTCTATAACTTTAGGAATGGAGAAGTAAAACGTAGTAGAGACACAATAAAATAAAATGTAGACTTTTATATATACCCCAAGAAAGATAGAAGTTTTTAAAACAGTGTTAGGTAAATAAGATATAAAACGAGACCTATTACACAATATAATTTATGTAAATTAGAATTATTTGCAAACAAAGAAATGGTTTACAAGTAAAAGGACATACATCAAACACATTGGAAAGGTATGAAAAGTGAGAATAATGGGACTAAATAATAAGGGTAAAAATAAAATGAATAGCCTGACCAGGTAGCATGGCACATGGATAGAGCATTGGATTGGGATGCAGAGGACCCAGGTTTGAAACTCCAAGGTTGACAGCTTGAGCACGGGCTCATCCAGCTTAAGTGCAGAATCACCAGCTTGAGCGCGGGGTCACTGGCTTGAGTGTGAGATCATAGACATGACGCCATGGTCGCTGGCTTGAGCCCAAGGTTGCTGGCTTGATGAGCAAAGGGTCACTCACTTTGCTGTAGCTTTCTAGTCAAGGCACATATGAGAAAGCAATCAATGAACAACTAAGATGCTACAACAAAAAATTGATGCTTCTTATCTCTCTCCCTTACTGTCTGTCTGTCCCTCTCTGTCCTTCTCTGTCCTTTCCTCTGTCTCTCTCTCTCTCTGTTTCTCTCATAAATAAATAAAATGAATAAACATAATTAGAGGAAATTTGTATGAACCAATGACAATAGTGTTAAATGAACTGAAGAGGAGAATTAGCTCAACTCTCTGCACCTGAGTGCCTAGTGCCAAAAAAACCCAAAAAAACAAAAAAAAAAACCCTAAGTCAAAGGGTAAGTAATTTCCACAAATTTGTACAGATAACCCATGATGGAGATAAGTTTCAAAGGCAGGTTTTGCTTCCCAAGTTATGTCTGGCGAAATGTGTTTACATTTATTCTTTCAATTTACTCACTGAAAGCACTGCCTGAGATCAGTGTGAGTATTCCCATTGTCTAGGCTCATAGATGTCATGTAACAAGTCACACAGCCAGAAATTTAAGCCAGGTTGTTCTGACTTCAAAGCTCATGGTATCTGATGCACAATATGGCCTCAACGAATTCTTCCACTGCCACATTTACTGTTCAGTTTCATTAGCATTTTATATAAGGTGTGACTTTCCAAGTAGCTACACTGATAATTAAGTCTCTACAGACCTGTAGAGTTAACACCAGACAATAGCTGCCTGTTCTCTGCTTCTAAAATGTTCAGCAACGGCAAGATTTTTACTGTTTTCCATATTAGAAGCAAACTGCCAGCACTAGTTGGAGAAACATTTCTTTTAACTGCTCCAGTGTGTCCATACATTTTGTACAGCCATTAACATTAAAAAGCAGTCAGCTCCTTTTAGGGGAGCACTCAGAGAAGGGTTTTGGGGCATTGATACAAAATCATTCATTTCTATAAATGCAAAGTAAAAAAACCCAATCTTTTTATTACACATAAAAAAGTAAAAGATCAGAAGTGATTCAGAGACCTCAAGTGGATTGTGAATAGGACAAAAAATGGGAAAAAATGAGAGGGAAAAATATTAAGTTTAGCAAAAAATTTTTGATAATTAAAAACCCTCTTCAGAAAAATTTATAGAGACCTGATGGCAGAAATTTCCAAAATAATGACTCACTTTCTTATCTTATTGGTCTGCATGAAGTGACATTCTGAACGTTATAATTTTTTTTTTTTTTTTTTAGAACACATGCACGTTATTCGTAGAAGGTTTGAGAGACTTCTAGGAAGGGACAACAGGTCACCTGGAAAAGTTAATGTCATCTATTCTCTGTTTAATGTGAAAGGTGAAGGCAATTTCCAATTCTTGAAGGAATAAGAACAGTTCCAGCTGTGTCAGAAACAGGTCTGTTCGTCTGATGTAAAGGAAGATAGATCCAGATGGACTTGATTCTACTGTCGCCTTCAAAGAATCTTCAAGACACTTGGGAACGAAACCAGGATAATGTGATTTTTCCAGTCTGCTTTGTTTTATCCTCTCTGATGTCTTCTGACTTACTGGTCCAGACTTCCATCTTCAGCAAAGACTCCAGAGTTTTACCATAAATACAGAATGGGTTAAATTTTTCCAGTTCTTTAAAAGGAAGATTGCATTTGCATTTCCCAGGTGATACTTCTTCATTTCTTGGAGGAAGAAATTCTTTGAATTAACAGATGGAAAGAGTCAAATAGCCAAATCTAGGGCATTGCAGGATCCTGCTTGGCTCCCTCGCTGCCTTTGTTAATGTTATTCTTACCATTGACCAACCCCACACTACAGTTAAACTCCCAGGAGAATAGAAACCAAGTATTGAAATAATTAAGTCCGTAAATACTTAGTGATCAGTCATTAAACCCAAGGCACAGAGCTAGATTCTTAGAATACCAAGACAATAAGTTTAGATGTAGTTCTTGTCCTAATTGAGACTACTGTCTAGCAGAAAATGAAACTAATAGTAAATACACAATTATATTTTTAATAAAAAATTTAAGGTGTCTATTTTGTGTCAGTTACTCTATGCTAAGTACTCAAGGTTAGCTTCTCTGATTCTCAGAAAAGCCATTTGAAATAGGTATTAGCTATCTATTTACAATTAAAAACTTACAAGTCAGGAGAAACAACTTATTTTTGCAAGATTCAAAATCAGTAAGCAAAAGAGTTTGAAATCCTACATCTGTCTGATTCCAAAGCCCTTTTTATCTTTCAAGAACAGTTTGTTGTCTCCATGGGTAGGGTTCTTTGTCTACTCTATTGCCTATCTGTTGGTTTGTTGAACTTAAATCAGTAGCAATTTATCCGTGTAGAAAAACCCCTGTCCCTTCTTTTACCAGATTCAGCTACTCCTAACATTATTTTAACATGATTATCTAACTCTCCCGTTTGGTCATGCCAATTCATTCATCAGGCTGTCTTTCCACAGTCCACCTATAGGGGCTGTCAGAGCAGCATTTGTGCCTTGGACACGAAGACTCTTCTGGAGATGGAAACCAGACTGATTGACGGCCATGTTGCATTATGTTCTTAAATATGACTTTATTTCCTAAAGGGGAAAAAAATGGTAATCTACTAACTAAATAAAGGTATTTTCAAGAATTGATTTTGATCTAGGCATCAAAATCTGTTAATGTAGTTTATTTACAAATCAACTGTTATTCCCTATAGAAAAGCCAAACATAAGTCTAAGGATTCTCTACCATGATCTCATCTAGTCTATTCCAATGAGTAAAGAAAAAAAAAATACTGGTCCTTTTTCATCCAGATGGGCAACACAAGTTGAAAAAGAATAATGTGTTTTAGGGATTCAAATAAACATGCTTTCATATATTTGCCCTAAAAAGACAACATTCTCTCCTGGCTTTGAACATAATCCAGCAGTGGGCAGGCCCACCCACTGGTTTCTCTCTTTGCTGACCTGAGAGAGATGATTCATGCATTGATCAAGAAAGAAACAATCATCCATCACTGGAAGAGCCTTTGGCTGCACTGAACCTCAGCAAACCTGGCCAGCATGCTCACTGCATTAAAGTATTCTAACACATTAATTTCAAACCTGCACCCTGTAGATATATTTGGAGCAGTCTTGGGTTACCAATCTACAGACAAATAAATCATTAAATAAAATTAATAGGTACTATGAAGCATCAAATATTATCCACATATATCGTCCATATAAATCATCATCCTGGGGTGACTATTTTAAACACTCTGAACCTGAAAGGGGGAAACACAAAAAATAATATTAGTGTTAGTGGTAGTATTAATACAGTAAAGTGTACAGTTGGGAGCAGAACTCAGACATTTATCAAAAAAAATCATGAACTATTAGTGCTGGAAAGGAACTTCAAGCTTGTTTTTACATATTTCCTACCCAATTCAGGATCTCTTTCTGCACTACTAAAATTCACAGGTCACTTGGTGTCTGGTTTAACTTTCTAGTAATGGCCATAAAACTTTGCCACAAAGTATACACTTCATTTCTTCAGAAGTCTAATTGTCAGAAATTTCTTTTACATAATAACCCCAAACGCATATTTTATATCTTTTATCCAATTAACCCATTAAGTTTATACAAAGGAAACTAATATTTCTCTCATCTGACAGCATGTGAAATGTAATCACAATCATTACTTTGGCAGATTCTATAATTTTCGAGGTCTTTTTCAAGGTCACTATTACCAGCAATTCTAATGGCCTTGCTCCAAAATTTGCCACTTCTAACATATGATTTCCTCCAAAATGTAGCCTTTCCTTTCTGCATTGTCACCCAGTTTACCTAGGCTTAGATTTAGCTTTGCTAGGACACCCCTCCAACACAGTTGTGTGAATTTAGATGTCTTCAGTGAGAAGATTTGTTTTTTATAAGTAAGAGGAGGGGAGACAGAGAGACAGACTCCGAGATGTACTTCAATCAAGATCCACCAGAAAACCCCTGTCTGAGGTCGATGTCCTGTTCATCTTGGACAGAAGCTTGCAATCGAGTTCTTTTCATAGCCTGAGGCAGAAGCTTGATGGAGCCATCCTTAGCACCTGGGCCAACTCGCTTGAATCAATTGAGCCATGGCTGTAGGAGGGGTATAGTGAGAGATAAAGAGGGAGGGGAAGGGGAGGAGAAGCAGATGGTCACTTCCCCTGTGTGCCCTGACCCAGTATCGAACCTAAGATGTCCACACATTGGGTAAATGCTCTACCACTGAGCCAACCGGCCAGGGACAAAGACTTTAAAAATTATTTATTTCTAAATATTTTTTAAGACTTAAAAAGAGTTGCACAAATTGTATAAAGAATCTTGTTGCCTGACCTGCAGTGGCAAAGTGGATAGAATGTCAGACTGGGATGCAGAGGACCCAGTCTCAAAACCTTGAGGTCACTAGTTTGAATGTGGGTTCATCCAGCTTGAGCTCAGGGTCACTGGCTTAAGCATGGGATCATAGACATGACCCCATGCTCGCTGGTTTGAGCCCAAAGGTCACTGGCTTGAAGCTCAAGGTCATTGGTTTGAGCCCAAGGTGGTTGGCTTGAGCAAGGGCTCACTCACTCTGCTATAGCCACCTCCCCACCCCATCAAGGCACATATGAGAAAGCAATCAATGAACAAGTAAGAAGCCACAACAAAGAATTGATGCTTCTCATCTCTCTCCCTTCCTATCTGTCTATCCCTATCTGTTTCTTTTTCTGTCTCTCTGTCTCTGTCACACACACACACACACACACACATACATACACACACACATACACATACACACACACACATACACACACACACACACACACACACAAATTCTCGTTGTATTATTCATCCAGATTCCTCAAATGTTAACACCTGAAATGACTGGCATATTATTTTTAAGTACAGAAAATTATGATTGATGTCATATTACTATCTAATCTATACTTTTTGTCAAATTTTATCTATTATTCTAATGTCTGTTTCTGATTCAAAAACCTATCCAAGATGATCCATTAAGTGAGGAATCTCAAAGTTCACAAAAAGTTCATAGTGAGTGAAAATATGTTGATGCACCCTTTTCATATTTTTTCTCTTTACCTACCCCAAAACAAAGAGTTTTTCAGCAGAAGTTTCATTTGAATAAAACATCACTATGGTAATAAAAATGAGAAATTAGATCAGAGCAAGTGGCAAAGCCAAGGTGGTAGCCATGATAAGCAACCTTTACATGAGAAGAAATCAAAGGCTATTTCATTTGAAAAAGCCAATGTCCCCTATCACTCCTGGAACTAATTTACACAGAGGCTGTGATGTTATCATGGTTGCACAGAAGAACAAGGGAGTTTCCAAGAAACCCAAGGCATTAATTACAGCAATTAACACTCCCATCTTTTATGCTAATTGGAGGGGAAAGAATAAGTCTCTCCCTTAGTGTATTTATCCTTGATCAGCTCCCCCACTTAACCCCACTGAAGGACCAGTCCTCTTGTCACTCGGGTAAGCCAGGTGTGCACAGGTAATTACTCAATTCATGTATGGGTCTTCATGAAAGATGCTCTTGCAGAGGCAGGTCTCAGGAACTACCCCATACTTCTCCTCTGTGATGAGACCAATTCCCCTTAGTCAACTGGTTGCATTAGTATCAGGACCTGTGGAGCGGCTCCTAAAGCAAAATGTGATTCATATTATTTATGGCTCTCATCTCAGCCAGGAGTTGGTCTTCAAAAATGAAAGGCTGCATCACAAGCTCACATCAAGCATTATAAAGACTCCTCTAGCAATTCATCCTCAAATGATTAATTAAAGAAAACCAACTAATGGTTTCTACCTCCACAACTTGAATTAATTCATAATTAATAAGATAACAGCAATCTATTAGTCTAAAATCACTTAAAGCAGAAAAGCAAGGTAATAATAAAGTAATCAATTTTATCTCTTATAATGAAGAGGTTTTAACATGTAGTTTATTTGTGTGAAAGAAACATGGTCAGCAACCTATTGGGAGTTGATGTAAGAAATTAATTAATCAAAGGGATCTTTGGAAGAGAAATTTTCTTGTTTAAAAATCAAAATGAGTTTTTCCTTAGAAGGAATTGCCATTGCCATTCTTTAATATGCAAATGTAGATTAATGATGAATAACCTACTGCTGATACTCACCACCTAGTTACAGAACACAATTATCAAATTCTTATAGTATAGGGTTTAGTGAAGGCACAATCAGCATTACTGTGAAAATATAATTTTAGAAGAGCTAATATTCTGCAAAGAAATAATTATATCTAAAAGTGCAGCATTTAACAGCACAATAGTGATAAGAATGGCATGAAAAGACCAAATTCATAGAGACACAGAGCAGAATAACTGTTTTTCAGGGTTTGAGGAGTGGGAGATGTTGGTAAGAAACTACCAACTTCCAGTTAGAAGTAACTATGTTCTGGGGAGCTAAAGCACAAAACTGTGACTATAGACAATAATGCTGTACTGTATACTGGAAAGTTGCTTAGAAAGTATACCTTAAATGTTCTCACCACACACAAAAAAAGTTGATAATAATAAGATTTTAGTTTCAGGATGGAGCAGGGAAAGTATTTTTTTTTTTGTATAATAGCTTTATTAGGGCGTAATTTATATACAATCAATTTCACTTAATATAAGTAGTGTTCTGATTTTTAATAAATGTATTCAGTTGTACAACCTTCAACAAAATCAAAATTTAAAGTATTTCCAAACCTCCCCCCTCCCCGAAATATCCTGTGTCTGTCTTCAGTCAGTCCTCATCCCTTCCTCCTGCTCCAGGAAATCACCTATATGCTTACTGTTTCTGTCAATTTCATTTTCTAGCTGTTTTCATATAAATTAAATCATGCAAGATTAATTTATATGAAAACATATAAATTAATGTGATCCTTTTATTTTTTTCTTAACAAGAAAGAGACAGAGACTGAGAGAGGAACATAAAGGGACAGACAGACAGGAAGGGAGAAATATGAGAAGCATCAGTTCTTCATTGTGGCACCTTAGTTGTTCATTGATTGCTTTCTCATATATGCCTTGATGGGGGGACGGGTCTATAGCAGACCAAGTGACCCCTTAGCTCAAACCAGCAACCTTGTACTCATGCCAGCAACTTTGAGCTTCAAGCCAGTGACCATGGGGTCATGTCTATGATCCCACGCTCAAGCCAGCAACCCTGTGCTCAAACCAGATGATCTTGTCCTCAAGCCAGGGATTTCGAACCTGAGTCCTCTACATTCTAAGCTGATGCTCTATCTCCACTGTGTCACCACCTGGTTAGGCGAGATGTGATCTTTCATGTTGGCTTATTTCACTTACCATAACATTGTTATGTTATAAAGTATGAACTTTATATTCATACTTTAGCAATACATTAGTAGTTAATTTTTTATTGAAGAATAATATTTCATTGTATAAATACACACCATTTTGTTTAACCATTGATGAGCATTTAGACTGTTTCCAGTTTAAATCTATTGTGCATAATAATGCTAGGAATATTTGCATATCAGCCTTTGTGAGAAAATATGCTTTCATATTTTTCTGGGTAAATTCTTAGGAGTGAAGTTGTTGGCTTTTAAGGTAAACTGTATTTTCATTCATAGTTGGGAAATCATGTATGTGTTGGGTCCATTTAACTTATATGCAGATTTTTACTGTGCCAGCCATCAATGCCCCTAACACTCTCATTGTTCAAGGATCAACTGTATATGTTTAACCTTTTAAGAAACTGACAAACCATTATCTAAAGTGGTTGTATCATTTTATTTTCCCAGCAGCAATGTATGAGGATTCCAATTTCTACAAATACTCACTAAAAGTATATCAATTTTCAGTCTTTTGAAAGATAGAACTATATCCATTTTAGAGGATATGTTTGTGAGTGACATACTAGTTTTAATTAGCATTTCCTTAGTGTCTAATGATGTTAGGCATCTTTTTATGTGCTTATCAATAATTTTTATATCTTTATATCATCCTTAGTGAAGTATCTATTCAAATATTTTTCCCATTTCTTTCCCATTCAGATTTTTTTATTTCACATCATTATTGCTGAAAAAAGAAATCTGTGTCTCGTTTTCATTGTAAGAAAGACATTGTACAAAGGTGTTTGACTTGCTGAAAAACTTTAAAATAAAAACAAGCAACCTCCTCTTTCAATTTGGCCTACTAACACTGAGCAGAAAAATCAAGCCCAGTCAAAAAACAGGTTCCAGGTAAAGAAGACAAGCAGGCAGAGTTGGCACCATGCAGCCTGAGAAAATGGCGGTGTGTGGGGAAGAAACTGTAGGACTTAAAGGTCACATTGATAAAATCATCAGCTTAAACTACATGAGATGGGAAGGAAGCAAGCCATAGGTAGCATTGACCCTTGAAGTGAAGTAAGTAAGAGGGGAAGGAAAATGAAACCTTTGAGGCCTAAAGGGGGGTCTCAAGGGGTGGAGTGTGAAAGTGTTTTGGTTTCCTGGTTGTCTTTCTATTATTAATGAGCTTAAATTTTTCAATTATTTCTAATACAAATTATTTTTCAGATATACAGTTTTCAAATATTTTATCCCCATCTGTGGCTTGTTTTTCATTTTCTTAGTTTCATTTCTCCAGAAAAAGAGTTTTAATAAAGTAAAATTCAGGAAATTCTATTTCATGAGACTTCTATCAAAAAATTTTTGCCAGGGTCAAGGTCAGATATATTTTATCCTATATTTTATTCAAGACATTTATAGTTAAAACTCTTATATTTAGACTTTTGTTGCATTTTGAGTTGATTTTCAATAGGGTATTATTTACAGACAGAAGTTTACATTTTTCCACATGAATATACACATTTTGCAGCACTATTTGTTGAAAAAACTTCTTTGTTCATTAAATTTTTTTGCATCTTTGTTGAAAATCAATTGATGATGTATTAATGGTCTATCACTGGACTCCTTGTTATGTTCCATTGATCTATGTGACTATGCATTCTCCAGTACTGCGATATTGGGTAGCTTTAATTTTTTTTTATTTATTTATTCATTTTAGAGAGGAGACACAGAGTGAGAGACAGAGAGAGAGAGAGAGAAAGGGGGGAGGAGCTGGAAGCATCAACTCCCGTATGTGCCTTGACCAGGCCAGTGCAGGGTTTTGAACTGGCGACCTCAGTGTTCCCAGGTTGACACTTTATCCACTGCGCCACCACAGGTCAGGCTTGGGTAGCTTTATAATCCAGGTAATATAAGTGCTCAGGCCTCCACTGCACATGCTGCAGATCATCCACCAGCCAGGGCTGTGCGGGGAGCTTGTCTAGTCCTCCTGTGGACTTCTCAGCTCCGGATCTCTGTTACATTGATGCTTAATCCCGACCCTTAAGAAAGTGCATGTAAAGCCAATGGCCAAGGCCACCATCAAAGCCACCTGGCTAATGCAGGTTCGCATTAGATTCGAACAGACAGTAATGAAACAACGGAGCCAAAAACTGGTGAGCCATCAGCTTTAATTCTAGCTTGTACCCAGAAGGAAAATAAAAACACACACTGGGCTCCAAAACCCACTCATTCAGTACTCACAAAACTACTGACTTATCTGAGTTTCCTAGAATCAAAAGGTTTCTAGCTCACCAGACTTATTCACCTCTGTTTCCCATCTCCTTCTCTCTACACATACTGCACAAACTGCCTTCTCCCTCAGCACTCCACCATCTTAGCTGCTTCTCCTCTCTTCCATGTGGCCTTAATCTGCTCTCCTCTCTAATGCTAAACTAATCTCAGGAACCGAGAGCACAAGCTCCCAGCCTGCCCCACTTTATAGTGTAGAAATCCAAACCTTTAATCCAATCCATAAACAAGGAAGTCTCTGATACAAAGTAACTTATCTGAGGCATAATGGGAGGATTATTCATGAGAGTGCACCACCCTACATCAACCAATCATTCAAGGGTGTGGGGAAAAGCTTACTCTTAAAATTTGCACGTGGGCAGCGCCATCTTTAACAAAGTGAGCATAATATATTTTATCTGCCCAACAGTGCACAACCTCAGACTAACACAACTGTGTTTTTTTCTCTGTTTTCTAAAGAAATAGACATCTGTTCCAACAATGACTTTGGGCCTGGGTTTTCATTCTCCACTTTAAATAAAATCCAGCCCCAAGGGCGGCAAAACTTCTTGTTTTTAAGGCCCCTGTTAACCTGATAAAACTACTTTGCAAACTAAATTGGGAAGGAGAGAAATAATACATGCCTTATGCAACAAGGCTGTAGGCTCCCACCAATTCTTACTGTAAATTCTAACAGCTTTTCATGAATAAACACTTCCAAATTTGTAGTTTGCCTAAATTGACACCCAGAGCATTGAAATAATTATTTTCACAAATTTGCCTCTCCAGGTAGCTCAGTTGGTTACAGCATCATCTTCAAGAGCAGAGGTTCCTGGTTCAATCCCTGCTCAAAGCACATACAGGAACAGATTGCTGTTCTTATCTCCCTCTCTCTCTCCATGTCTCTCTCCCTCCCCTTTTTCCTCTCTAAAATCAATAAAATAAACATTAAATTATTATTTTTACAAATTTTTCCAGTTTTATACTTATTGTTATTATTATTTTGCATGAAAAAGATTCACTGAAGTCTTTACTTGGCTATAGCTGAAAGTACCAGCAGAAAAAGAAATATTTTAAGATATGTTTTTAAAAATTGAGCCATTTATTTAGAAGGTCTAAAGTTACTAAATAGGGTTCCTAAGGTCCATCCTTATTCTATATAATCAAGGGACAAATTGCCTTTGTACTCTTCATTCAAGCAACCAAAATATAACCTTATGATGTAGCAAAGGTAAGATTTCTACATGAAATTAACATGTTTCCCTATTTATAAATATGAACTGGTAACCAAGTATCACAGGATAGTTGTTAATTTTTTAAAGGCAAAATTATAACTAGAACAAATTTGTTTCAAAACTGGAAAAGCTGAATGACTTGACTCAATAAAAACTGGGGGACATTGAATATGACCTATTCATGTACTCAGAATGATTTGAGAAGATGCTACATCCATGAAATGGGTTGGTTATTGTTGTTCAAATAAGTTTGTGAATATAATATATATGTTTGCTCGCTTATAGTTTGTATTGGGTGTGGGAGATGGGCTGTAAGCAGGCCGGGTCGTTATAGCCCAAGGCTTAGTTTTAAGACTAAGCCTTTCCCATCCTTTTTGATGTAGGGTGGTGCACTCTCATGAGGAATCCCATTATGCCACAGATGAGTGATTTGTATCAGAGACTTTCTTGTTTGTAGATTGGATTAAAGGTTTGGATTATACACTATAAAGTGGGGCAGATGCTGAGCTTGCTCTCTTGGTTCCTGCTATCACCATTACAGGGGTCTTCCAGATTCTTTGCCCTCCATGGGGAAAGCTGGTTTTCTGCTTTTCCCTTGTCTTCTCTTGTGGCTTGCCTGTCTTGGTGAGACACCAATAAACAGAATGGCCTACCATCCTCCGACTCCACCATTTCTTCACCAACCGTCCTAATCAAATGGGAACCTGCATGTGAATGGCCACAATGGCAGCTCCTGGCCTTACAGTTATGAAAATAAATCAAATAGAGATAAAGATCTTATTCTTAAAACTAGATAAGATAGAAAAATATCAGAACATAAAGACAGGGAATAAAGAGAGGATAACATAACAAAAAAGCAAGGGATATATAAGACCAATGTCCATTCAATTAAATTTCAAGAATAGAGAATGGAAGAAATGAAGGAGAGAAAACAATCAAAGAACTACTAGAAGACCATTTTCCAGAGTTAAAGAAAGGGCTCACAAAGACTGAGTGGAATAAATGAAAACAGACCCATAAATTACAGAACATTGATAAACTTATATAACATCAGAGAAGAAAATATCCTTAAATTTTTCCACGGTTAGGAGAGAGCAGGCTGTCTATTCAAGAGAAAGAAGTAGATTCATACCTGTTTTTTCACCAGCAGAAGACCAGGTGCTGCCTTTAAATTTCTAAAGGAAATTAATTTAGAATGGTAAACACAATCAAACCACAATGAGCCTGACCAGGCAGTGGCACAGTGGATAGAGTGTCGGACTGGGATGCAGAAGACCCAGGTTCAAGACCTCGAGGTTGCCAGCTTGAGCACGGGCTCATCTGGTTTGAGCAAAGCTCACCTGCTTGGACCCAAGGTCGCTGGCTCGAGCAAGGGGTTACTCAGTCTGCTGTAGCCCCATGGTCAAGGTACATATGAGAAAGCAATCAATGAACAACTAAAGTGCCACAACAAAAAACTGATGATTGATGCTTCTCCTCTCTCTCGTTCCTGTCTGTCTGTCCCTATCTATTCCTCTCTCTGACTCTCTCCCTGTCTCTGAAGAAAAAAAAAAAAAGCCACAATAAAGAGTAAAGGCAAAATATATTTCTAAACATCCAAGCACTCAGTCTCCTCCCTCACATACTCCTGCTTTAATGGCTCTGGGATAGATGACTTTGTTTTCACATCTTCATTGTTCACTCACACACCCAAAATTAGGAAGGTCAGCACTGAGAAGATAATTTGTATGTGTGTCCATTTTTTCCCCTTTTGATCCATTTCACAGACCTGGCAAATCAGGGTCTTATTTTCCACAGCCAATTATTTGTTGAAAATAAGAGAGAAAATATATAAAGTCTTCACGAAACTAGTATCTTAGGGAGGCTCGTGGGGTATATTTTTCTCTTTTAAAATTTGTTTTAGTCGCTAATTCGTCCATGATCCCGGCATTCCTTGTACTGTCATGGCTGGGGTAGGATTTTTATTTTCGGGGATGTTTGGACTCAGCCTTGGCCGTGGAGGCCTCGATGCAGTCAAATATATTTAAGCTGGACTTATTAGTCACATTACCTCGGGCAATGAACTGCCATGAGATAGAGAAAATTCCTTGTTTAAGGATATGAAAGTGAATTCAACAATAGTTTATATCACACAGGAATATTTATTCCAGAGGACTATTCAGTCAATGGTTTCAGGACATAGAGAAAATGCATGTACGCACAGGTGTACGCACAAGTGTACAGGAATGCAATTCTGTTTCTAGACAAAAAATAAAGTCACTAATAAAGAGGGTCGCTTAGAGAGCCACACTTCATTTGCCTGCTTTCAAAGCTGTTTGAGATGATGCCAATGGGGACCTAGAATAGTGATGAAAAAGGAATACAGTGCAAAGATACCTCATTTTATTGTTTTCAACTGTATTACACTTGTAGAAATTTCATTTTTTTACAAATTGAAGGTTTGTATACCCTTGTGTCTAGTAATCTATTGGCTGCATTTTTCCAGTAGTATTTGCCATTTCATGGCCCTGTGTCACATTTTGGTCTTTCTTACAATAATTCAAAACTTTTTTTGTTAGTATTAGATTTGTTGTGGTGATCTATGATCATTGATCTGT
The DNA here is from genome assembly GCA_037038555.1 of Rhynchonycteris naso. Taxonomy (NCBI): domain Eukaryota; kingdom Metazoa; phylum Chordata; class Mammalia; order Chiroptera; family Emballonuridae; genus Rhynchonycteris; species Rhynchonycteris naso. The sequence goes on along the minus strand of CM072999.1, from coordinate 15,191,103 downwards.
GATGATACTGTTATGATGTTTTGGGACACTATAAAGCACTACCACGTACTATAGCAAAATGTGTGTGTTCTGACTGCTCTACTCACCAACTCTTCCCCCATCTCTCTCTCTCTCTCTTTGGGCCTCTGTATTCCCTGAGACACAATAATGTTGATATTAAGCCAATATAATAACCCTACAATGGCTTCTAAGTGTTCAAGTGAAAAAAAGAGAGTTGTATATTCTTCCCTATAAATCAAAAGCTAAAACTGATTCAGGGTTGTGAGCAAGGCAAGTCAAAAGCTGAGAGAGACTGAGAGCCAGAACTCTTTTCTTGGACCAAACAGTTAGCCAAGTTGTGAATGCAAAGGAAAAGTTCCTTTAGGAAATTAATAGTGCCATTACAGTGAATACACTAATGATTATAAAGCAAAACAGCCTGATTGATAATATAGAGAAAGTTTCAGTGCTCTGAATACAAGATCAAACTAGCGACAACCTTCCCCTAAATCAGAGCCTAATCCAGAGTTAGCCTTAACTCTTTTTAATTCTAGGAAGGCTCCAACAGGTGAAGAGGCTACAGAAGAAAAGTCGGAAGCTAGCAGAGGTTGGTTTATGAGGTTTAAGGAAAGAAGCCACCTTCATAACACAGAAGTGTAAGGTGCAGCAGCAAGTGCTGATGTAGAAGCTGCAGCAAGTTATCCAGCAGGTCTAACTATAATAATTAATGAAGGTGGCTATGCTAACTAACAGATTTTCAATGTAGATGAAACAACCTGATATTGGAAGATGTCATCTAGTACTTTCATAGCTGAAGTAGAGAAGTCAATGTTTAGTTTTGAAGCTTCAAAGGACAGGCTGACTCTTATTAGGAGATAATGCAGCTGATGACTTTAAGTTGAATCCAATGCTCATTTACCATTCTGAAAATCCAAGGGCCAGCCAATGCTCATTTACTATTCTGAAAGTCTTAGGGCTATTAAGAATTATGGCTAGTCTACTCTGCTTGTGCTCTATAAATGGAACAAGAAAACTCAGATGACAGCACATCTATTTGCAACATGGTTTACTGAATATTTTAAACCCACTGTTGAGACCCGTAGCCCCCCCCAAAAAATTTTTCTTTCAAAATATTATTGCTCATTGACAATGCATCTGGTCAACCAATAGCTCTGATGGAGATGTACAATGAGATTAATGTTGTTTTCAGGACTACTAACACAACATCCATTCTGCAGCCCATGGATCAAACAGTGAGACTTCTGGGTTTTATTTTTTTAAGAAATACATTTGGTAGAACTATCGCTGCCATAGATAGTAATTCCTCAAATAAATCTGAGAAAAATAAATTAAAAACCTTCTGGAAATGATTCACCATTCTAGATGCCATTTAGAACATTCAGAATTTGCTGGGAAAGGTCAAAATATCAACATAAGCAGGAGCGTGGAAGAAGTTGATTTCAACACTCCTCAGTAACTTTCAGAGGTTCAAGACTTCAGGGGAAGAAGTAACCACAGATATGGAAGAAATAGCAAGAGTACTCAAATGAGAAATGGAGCTAAAGATGTGACTAAATTACTGCCATCCCATGAGAAAACTTTGAACGGTTGAGGAGCTGTTTCTTACTGGTGAGTAAAGAAAGTGCTATCTTGAGATGAAATCAACACCTCATGAATATGCTGTGAAGATTGTTGAAATGACAACAAAGGATTTAGAATACTACATAAACTTAGTTGATAAGGCAGTGACAGGGTTTGAGAGAATGACTCCAGTTTTGGAAGTCTTACTGTGGGTACAATGCTACCAAACAGCACTGCATACGACAGAAAAATAAATCATGAAAGGAAGGATCAGTCAATGAGTCAAACTATTGTTTTACATTAAGAAATTGACACCCATGTTCATCCCAGCCTTCAGCAACCACCACCCTGACCACTCAGCAGCCATCACTATTGAGGCAGGACCCTCTCCCAGCAAAAAGAGCAAAACTATCTGAAGACTTAGTGATGGTTAGCATTTATTTTAGCAATAAAGTATTTTTAATAAAGGTATGGACATTGCTTAATTAGACATAATGCTATTGCATACTTAATAGGTTATAGTATAGTATAAACATAACTTTTATATGCACTGAAAAGCGAAAAATTTATCTGACTTACGTTATTGTGATATTGGCTTCCTTGAAGTGGTCTGTGATCGGGTACCAAACCCGCAATACCTACAATATTTGCCTTTTAAAAAAATATATTATGAAGTATCTTATTGATAAGTCATACCTTTTGGCTCATTTGGGGGAAGAACGAATCAATGTTAACTTTATTTTATTTATTTCACATTAGTTTCTTGAGTACTTTTAAATCTGTGCAGAAATATCACCTTCACATCTGAGAGGATCATTTTCTATAACATCTGTTTCAGAAACGTATTTGTAAACTCAAGTGATTTTGCCACATTTTAGTTTCTAGAAACTTATAAAAGGTAATTTTTCTTAGAGATATAAGTACAAAGGGAAAAGGCTATCCATCAGTCTAAAAAAAAAAAAAAGCCAAAGTTGGCAGTTAGCTCTTGTCAACCTTGGATTTCCCAAGAAACATGTCACATTCCCATTCTGATAAAATGTTAACACCTGACCTAAGAAAGTTTCTGTCCTGAAGGTATGTCAACAGTCAGTAAAAGCTGAATTTAACTTTGCTCTCCAGGCATCTTTCAGGCTGGCATGCCCATGAGATTCACATACAAAGAATGTTCTTTGTGCTTGAGGGCAAAGAAAAGGTAACTCCTTTAGGATTTACCTGGAGACAGTAGACAGGGAGCTTTTCACATATGCTTGTTTATTGCCTATAGATAGCATCTATGTGAGGCAGTGCTAATGCCTTTGTATTAGTCAGGGCTCTTCAGAGAAATAGAACCAATAGCATATGGAGATCACTAAATATACATATAGATAGCATATAGACAGATATAGATAGTACAGAGAGAGCTCACACAATTGTAAAGGCTTGGTGATTCCAAAATGTGATGGAAGAGGCCAGCAGGTTGGGAGTTCAGGAAAGAGTTACAGTGCAAGTCCAAAGACAGTCAGATACAGAACCAGGAAGAGCCAGTATTGCAGTTGAAGTCCAAAGGTCATCTGCTCAGGGGTGGTAGTCTTTTGTTCTAATCAAGCCTTCAAATGATTGAATAAGTCTTACCCACATTAAGGGCAACTTGCTTTATTCAAAATCTATCAATTTAAATGTTAATCTCAGGCCCTGACCGGTTTGCTCAGTGAATAGAGCATCAGCCAAGCATATAGACATCCTGGGTTTGATTCTCAGTCAGGGCACACATGAGAAGCAACTATCTGCTTCTCTCCCCCTTCCTACCTCTCCTCTCTCTCTTCTTTTTCAGCAAGTGGCTTGATTAGTCCAAGCATCAGCCTCAGGTACTGAGAACAGCTCAGTTGATTTGAGCATGGCCCCAAACTGGGGCTGCTGGGTGGATCCAGATCAGGGTGCATGCAGGAGTCTGTCTCTCTATCTCCCCTTCTCTCACTTAAAAAAAAAAAAGTCACAGAACATTCATAACAATGTTTGATTACGTTCTGAGCTCCATGACTCAGCCAAATTGATACATAAAATTAACATTCACAATCCTATTTTATAAAAAGGCGATTAAAGATCAGGTATTTTAAGTAATGTAGCAAAAGTCACATGGGTGATAAAGGGAGAGGTCTGGAATTCATAGCATAGCTCTGATTTTATTGTACTATAATTCCATTTTGCCTTCCCATTAGATTATCAGCTGTGTGAGGACAGAAACCTCATCTGTCTCATCACTGTATTACTATGGCCCAATGCAAATGCTGACTCACCATAAGCACTGTATAAATGTTGAAAACTAAAAGTTCAAAATGAGATTTAATGTGTGTATCTTTCATGTTAAAGTTCACCTATGTTGAAAAATCAAACACTCTGCTATGAATTAAATCACTTATAGAATTAATTTGTAAACTGGAAATTCCATGTCCATTTAATCCAGTGGTTCTTAACCTGGGTTCTATCGAACCCTAGGGGTTCGATGAGTCGGTCTCAGCAGTTTGGAGAAGCCTCTGCCGCGGAGGCCAGAATAAAGTAATAGCGTAATTTGTTGTGAGTTCATGCACTTTGTTGGTTTTGTTCTTTGAGCAAGGTGATGTTCATGCATGGCTCATTTTGTGCACCATTAAAAAAACATATACCTATGTCTTGAATTTGGAAAAAAAAATCATATTTTAGTTATCACTAAAGAAGGGTTCGGTGAATGTGCATATGAAACTGGTGGGATCGGTACCTCAAAAAAGGTTAAGAACCACTGATTTAATTGATTTGTTTACCTGTTTTGTCCATCCATTTGTCTTCTTTGGAAAGCTTTTACAGATTCCTGACCACAAATCAGAATTCCAAGTGCTCCTTCTCCTCTTCTGTTCTCATGGTTCTCACCGACCACCCTGAACATAACCCTTCTCCTGATTTGAACACCATCTGTGACTTTATCTATATTTGAACTCTAAATAAATGGAACCAAAATGTGTATATGGCTTCTTTCCGTCAACATTATGTTTGTGAAAGTCATCTATGTTGTCTGCAGCAGTAGTTTATGGAAGTATTACAGTCATATTGTTTAGGCTTCCACAGTTTGGATAAATCACTATTTACCCATTCAACTCTAGGTAAACATTTGAGTTATTTCCAATTTTTAGCTATTGCAAAGATTTTACTATAAGCAATCTTGATGTAACTTTTTCTTAGCATATGCTTACATTTCCATGGGCATATTCTTATTATGTGGTATTTTGGGGTTATAGGGTGTACATATGATCAGCTTCAGTATATACTGCTAAAAAGTTGTCCAAGGTGATTGCTCTTAATTTATACTCACATTAACCATCTATGAGAATTTGAGGTGCTCTACATATTTTGTAGCACTTAGTACTGTCAACTTTTCAATTAGGTATTTTATTTGGTGTATCATGACATCAAATTAGGGTTTTGATTTTTATTTCCTCTATAATATAATAAATGATGCTGAAAACATTTTTATATGTTTATTGGCCATTTGGATATTTCTTTTTGTAAGTTGTCTTTATTGATTGACTCATTGAAAACCTTTGTATACTAATAATTATCTATATACTCTAAAACCATGACAATATTTGCCTATGTTATTTGCTAGAAGTTTTATTGCATTACATTTCATATTTTGATCTATAATCTACTTGGAATTGCTTTTGGTGTATATGATTTTTATTTTATTCCTCTTCATGTATATTTATATGAAGGCATCTAGCAGCAAACCTGGCAAGACAGATAAATAATAATTAAATGTGAAATAAATATGAGAACTTTCTGTTAGTATAACCCTAAGTCTATAAGGATGAATGGAACAAATATGAAAATAAATCCCAAATATCAAAAAAAAAATTCTCTACATTTTTTATCTATAAAGAGAGAAATATCACCAACTGAATAAGAAACAGTAACATGAACTTATAATGACAAAAATTACATCATATGATCTTGCTGTCATACAATGATTTGACCTAATTCCAAAACTGTAGGAAGGCAATTATTATCTATCAATATATATATCATTCAATAAACTTACCACAGAGAATTTCCTAATATTTTTCTTTTATATCTTTTTTTTAAAACTATCACCTGTACTTTTATAATAAAAGTAATACAGGGCATTGTCACTTCTTACTAAATCATAAACATATGGTTTCTAGGTTCCACAAAATATTCCTCCTAAGAAAGCCTTAGTTGCAAATTATATAAAAAAAAGCAATTTAATATTCATCTACAGTAAAACAAAGCAAGCTTAGCTTTGAGAATATAATCAAATAGCTTTATCACATACAAAGAAGGCTCTTTCGGAAATAAATTGGATTCTTAGTAAAAGATGTACTACAAAGAGTAAAACTCTTGTCCTTAAAAAGAAAAGAAAAAAAAGCTTCTAATTAGCAGACAGAAATGTGGAGCTGAAAAAGGAAATAAGCTCAGAATTTACCCTTCCGGGAAAAGAAATGACAAACAAAGTTTAGGAAAAAGATGTATTTTAGCCTTTGCCTTTTCAATAATGCCTTGGTATTACCCTGCATTTACTTCTCACTGTAAAGACTTATCTAACCCAAGTTAATTACATTTTCAATGATAGTTGGGAGAGCAATTGCCAAGATTTACTATATAAATGACATATAAATTTAGTCGCAGAATAATTAAGTCAGAATCTGAGTCCATACATTAAGCAATGGAAGCGTAATTATGGCCTATAGACGCTTAAAACTTCACTTGCAATTCTTTAAAAATGAGGTCAATACAGATTCCAACTACATTCACTTTCATTTATGACTTCTTTTCTTTCAATTATAATAGAAAAAAAAGACATAATTTGGGTAGGGCTTTATAGGCCATAGCACATTATTTTATATGTTGGGACATCCTTATATATTTCATGCTAATGGTAGTTCCAAGAGGTGGCTTTGCAGATTGGGGTGCAAGCAAGAGCTTTTGTCCTGCTAGTGAACTAGCCCATTAGTGACCCCTTCTTTGCTTTCCCAAATAGTCTTGTATTTTAATAATTGTCCTTGTCATGTTAATACGGTTTAAGGATGAGCATCTTAAATTTCTAACCAGAGTTCTTCTCCGAAAGTCCTCCTGCATAAACAGGTACACAGGAGCTGCCTCTAGAGTTATGATCCCAACTAAATCTAGGACCGTTGGGTTTCCTGACTCAGCTATCCAGAGGCTTGACCCACATTATTTTTTAAATTTTACACTTCTTACTAGTATTATTGTTGTTATGATTATCATCTTCAAGATAGCGAGATTCACGTTACATTTTTTTTAATTTCTTTTTATTTTATTCATTTTAGAGAGGAGACACAGAGAGAGAGAGAGAGAGAAAGGGGGAGGAGCTGGAAGCATCAACTCCCATATGTGCCTTGACCAGACCAGTGCAGGGTTTTGAACTGGCAACCTCAGTGTTCCCAGGTCGATGCTTTATCCACTGCACCACCACAGGTCAGGCGATTCACGTTACATTTAAGCAAACAAGCAGCATTCTCTTACCTTTCATGTTTCATCTTCTCAGCTCCCTGCTCCCACGTGATAGGACCAGAGGCAGAGGGTTCTCATCTATAGAAGAAAAATTTTACAGCAGTCATTGACTGCTATCTGCTGTAGCCCATTAGTCTTTCAGCCTCAAAAAAAAAAAGAAAAGAAAAGAAAAAGAAAAAAACTGCAGCTATTTAATTAGTGTGTAACAAGATTGATTAGGCCATGCAGTGTCAATTAACACAATTAATGTGGAGGAAGATGAGATCTCGCACTTAATTGATAACCTGTTAGTCTCAAAAGTTATATGATGGATAAGAATAAAGCTAACTAATAATTTGCTTTTCTATTCTTCTCACTTGACTACCAAACAGCTAAATTTTCTATTCCCACTGTGAAGTCTCATTTACTGTTTCTCCTAGCAACCAGTTTATATTTAATCATGTACAATACAAGATCAGACTTATAGAGGGAAAAAAATTAATGGTGATATCTGAATCACAAAGTAAGAAGACAAAAGGCACAAAAGTGAATTTATGTGCTTGTTACATATACAACTGAGTGATTATTTGGGATAAAAATTATTAGAGCTTTGCTATTGAGAGTTGACCCAATCCTTTTAAATCCAGCAGTATAGACCACCTGGGAGGCTCTTAGAACTGCAAATTCTCAGACCCCACCTCAGACCTACCAAAATAAGGACTTTGACAAGATCTTCAGGTGATTCAAATGTCCATCAAATTTTTAAGCACACTCAACTCTTAGTGTCATTTTAAATGCTTTACTGATCGGTCTTTCGCCGTTATCTCAAGAGGCAACAAAGCAAAGTACTTGGTAATCCTTTCTCTATCAGTATGCAACCCACTGTGTTCCTAAACTTCAAATCCCCAAGTACAATGTGATCTTCCCACAATTTAGTCATCACAATGTGATAATTCTTTGTTTTGACATTCTCTTTGCATAATTGAAATAACAGACATTGAAGATATGACTAATACTGAGACTAAAAATATCAATGTTTGCTTTTTTCCCTTCTACTTTAAAATCTCTGTAAAGGCGCGCAATGACTCAGTTTCATTTAATTTAATAAACACTCTGGAGGAGCCTATTCTGGGCCAGACTTCGCTCTAGTGGCCAGAGATCCCCGTGGAAATCACCGGCTATGGTGGTAAGCAGCCTCTTCAACAAAGCATCAGGGCTCGGTGAGATTAATTTGTGTGAGGAGCAGGAAAGGCTTTGTAGAAGTGATATCTGAGCTGGAATTCTAGGAAAAAGGAGACAGTTCGAATAAGATTGAGAGAACATCTCAGGCAGGAAGCACAGAGCATGAAACTGCTGGGAACATTTGGTAACATTAAGTGTTTCCAGAGTGGGTGAAAGCTTTAGCTAGAGCAGGGGTCCCCAAACTACGGCCCTGTGGGCCGCATGGGACCCACTGAGGCCATTTATCTGGCCCCACCTCACTTCCGGGAGGGGCACCTCTTTCATTGGTGGTCAGTGAGAGGAGCACAGGATGCATCCGCACCCATAGTTCCCATTGAAATACTGGTCAGTTTGTTGATTTAAATTTACTTGTTCTTTATTTTAAATATTGTATTTGTTCCCGTTTTGTTTTTTTACTTTAAGATATGTGCAGTGTGCATAGGGATTTGTTCATAGTTTTTCTTTTATAGTCTAACCCTCCAATGGTCTGAGGGACAGTGAACTGGCCCCCTGTGTAAAAAGTTTGGGGACCCCTGAGCTAGAGAAATAGACAAGGCCAGTTCATGAAAATCATGCTGGTTCAAGACATTGGGTACCTTTTAAACATTCTTTTAAATTTAAAATTTTTTCCAATGTAAACCATAGCATAGGATTAAATTCTAAACTCTTTAGATATTGTTCAGATAGACTTATATGCTTCATTCCCAGAAACATCCATGAAATCTTAGC